>CM074946.1:20258933-20315856 GCA_037577455.1 Pangasius macronema
GGCAATAGCAGGGACCTCTGTTCCTCAGATGTCACGGCCCAGTAGCTTCCTGCTTAACCCACAGGTAGGTAATGTAAGCGAGCCTGGGAGAGGAGCATGACACAGCTGGCTTTCATTCTTATCTATCTGTTCTCTGCTTGGTACTCGGGTTGTGTGGTCAGGCACAATCACATCACATCAACTTCAATTCTATTTCTTTTTTTCTTTTAACATGGCAAAAATACATGCTTAGGTAATTCATTTTTAGCCATTCTAGAAAAAACTGGCAGGCCACCATCATCACTGGCTTCAGCATGCTTTCTCACTCGGTCTCTTATCCCCAGGCCACCCGTCAGCATGGTACCTTTTCTCCCGAGTCCAGCCGCAGTCTGCTCATCTGTCTGCTGTGGGTGCTGAAGAACGCAGACGAGCTGGTGCTGCAGAAGTGGTTCACTGACCTGTCTGTCTCTCAGCTCAACCGCCTGCTGGACATGCTCTACCTCTGCGTCTCCTGTTTCGAGTACAAGGTGAAGTTTCAGCAGCACTAAATCACAAAATCACTGTAACAGCATGTTTGATCTGTAATCAAAAATGTAAAGTTGGATTGTAGTTTTCAGTTTGCATTGTTACAATGCTTATAATGAGAAATTCAATTAACCATCTTTTTCTTCTGTTCGTCCATCTCATCAAAAAGGCCCATTTTTTATTCATGCAGGGAAAGAAGGCATTTGAGCGCATGAACAGTCTAACCTTTAAGAAATCTAAAGACATGAAGGCCAAGCTGGAGGAGGCCATCCTGGGCAGTATCGGAGCCAGGCAGGAGATGGTGCGCCGCAGCCGAGGACAGTTAGGTTCGTGCTGGAGATTTCTCATTGTAACGCCGTTATGGAAGGATTCAGTGTGGCAGATGTTTTCTCTTTATTAGCGGTCGATAACCTGACTAGTGCTATAATTGCAAAAAAGGGGTTGGGTTCGAATGAATGCATTATCAAGAGGTCTGATTAGGTACGGCAATATCCAATCAGATCATCTCCTCTAACTCCCCTTAAAAACCAAGAGCAGTGACGTTTTTCACAAAGACGGCTGATTCGACTTCACGTGTTAATTTCACGTCGGGGCTATAGTGGTAGAAATAACCACATGGCTGAAATGACTTGTTTTCTTGTTTGCGTTTTGAGTCCTGCCATGTCTGTGAACCTCGTGGGAATAGGATTATACTGTTAATAAATAGGATAGGTTTAAGGAATTATTTTGTTTCTGTTAAATATACTGTATAATGTTCCAGATATAATGACTCATTCAGTGTCTGATGCACATTCAGCAGGCAAAACTGAATAGTTTGTTCTTATTTGTTGCAGATGTATTAAGTAGTAATTCAGTCAGACTCTTTATTTGTATTGATTTCTGGTGATATTAAAGTTGTGCATCTACTGCACTTCAAGCCTGAGTTTGAAAAGTCAGGAAAATATGAGTCTGCCATTGCATTTTCTTTTGAGAAATGGTAACTTTCGAGCTATTTTTGGACCGAAGTGGGTTATACAGCTGCATAGGCAAAAAAATACAGCTCAGTATATCTAAACAGCCTTTTTTTGTGAAACTGAAGCTTCTCTCTCTTTCAGAACGGAGTCCCTCAGGCAGTGCGTTTGGCAGTCAAGAGAATCTGCGCTGGAGGAAAGACATGACACACTGGCGCCAGAACAGTGAAAAGATGGACAAGTATGACCGCTCAAAACTTCCTTTTTTTGCTTATTTTATTTTCCAGCTACAAATTACAAACAGACTTTTTTTTATTAGTTACATTCTATCCATACAATATAAAGCGAGAAATAAAATCAGAAAGAATTTAACTATAAATAAAATAAATTCTGTCCGAGTCAGATGGAAATCTTAAAAGTTTTTAAAGTTAAAAGTGACATAAATTAGGAACCAGACGAAGGACAAATTTAGAGGAATGACCAGGAAGCGCTGCATTGCACTTGCACTGAATGAAATGGAAATTATAGAATAATTATACAAATTAAAATATATATATATTTTTTTTTTTTGGACTCACCCTTGTAATTCATTGGGACTTGTATGACTGACTCTTCACATAATTAAAAAAAAAAAAAAACAACATTATGGTGACGTTTCCTGGGAAGAAACATTGTGAAGAACTGGGGACTTTGATTTTTTGTTTTATTTATTTCCGGAGAAACTGAGAGAACGACTACTTATAGCTGTTAAGTGATAACAGGAACGAACATATGTAACTATAAATGGATTTAAAAAATGTAATAAATGAAAATGATAATTATTTGACAATTTTATTATGGTATATGATTGAGTAAAACACATCAGGACATGCTGTTATAGGAAAATAAACTCCTGGCTGATGATGTTAATCAACCCTGTCACCGATTATTTTCTTATAACAGCATGCCTTATGTTTTATTATTTGTGTAACAGTGGGGATCTATGCTGTGGTTCATATGCCCAATATCTTTATTGAATGCATTTATTTGTTATTTTATAATCATGGCCCACCTGTGTCCCTTCAGTACCGAGAACATTACACATTGTACTCCCTTAACTATTTTGGTGTGGAATAACCCCTCCATTTGACCTTGTTCTTTCATGTACTGTGTGTCCAGGGGCCACAGATCAGTCAGGTATTGTACAACTGAAGTGTGATCTAAACAACCTCCCTCTGCTAACCCCCTGAGTATAAGGACCACCCCGTCTCTCCCTGCCCCCTTGCTCTTCTTGCCTCATGCTTAAAGTGCTCTGGTTGAAGCTGGACTGCTGTGCCTTTGTAACTGGGATTGCTCTGTGACTGTGTGTGTGTGTGTGTGTGTGTGTGTGTGTGTGTGTGCGCGCTTGGGAAGGAAAAGGGTGGCTGCTTGGGTGGTGGATTCAGTCATTTTTCCACATTACAGCAAGCGACATTATACAGTAATGACTCAGTCAATCTAGGACTTTTTTTTTTTTTTTTTTAAATATATATACATGAATAAGAGATTTATTGTATAAAAGTCTTAACATACACTATTTGCCTATTGTTGTTAGTTATAATAATGATGGAACCCAAAGCTTTAAATGTTTTGTGCTGTAACTTAAATGACTCTATTTTCTATGTGGAATTTTGTGGTCAGCTGATCGATATTTGATTCTTCTGCAATTTGTTCTGCAAGAAATCTGCCATAAAAAGACTGTAGTGTTTTTTTTTGTTTGTTGGTTTGTTTTGTTTTTTGGTGAGGTGTCCCTTAAAAATAGATTTCCTACTGCATTATTTTATCCTGAGAAGTTTAGAGTCATGGCAGTTTTTTAGATTCCTCACTGTGTGTAACATTATAAGCAGTTGATCAGGCCTTCAGCATCCAGTCACACGTTTCAGTTAAAGTGCAAAAACTTCAGCTTTGACTGTACTAATGTCCTGGAATCGGGGATCAGCAAGCATACTTTAGTGGTGAGTGAGAAAACTGACTTTCCTTAAGTTTATTTATACAGTGCTTTTGATAATAGGGATTTCCAAAAAAAAAAGCTTTACAGAAACCAAGGCCTAGATCTAGATCCCTAAAGAGCAAGCCAGATGCGACAGTGGAAAAAAAGAAACAACTCGCTCAGCATGAGGAGGAACGTTTGAGGAAGCAGATTTAAAGGGGAAGCCAGCCTCTTCTGGGTGACACTGGATAGTGTGCTTATAAATCATTACAGTAAAAAAGGAAACAGTAGAAAACGTCCAAACTATATGTGTATAGAATTCATCATTGATTTATACCACAGTGAATTCTCGAATCTGATTGGTCCCAAGGTGTTCTCTATAGCAGATGTGACAGTAGTGCCGGCTGTAATAATAATAATAATAATAATAATATTAATAATAATAATAATGTGCTTGTTCTCATATATTGTTGTTTCTATAGTAACATATCACACAGGGACTTAAATGGATTTAGAAATGTGTTGTCAGCGCTTTGTAACCGTCCGAGGTAAAGCTGTAAGTTTTCAGACACAGGAAAGTCTTCAGGACAGACAGCTTTGCACATTCAAAACCTCCAATATTTTTTATCTTATTTCAAGAAATTAAAAGAGAGGCTGGGGAGGGAACAACAGTTTATAGCTGCTCTAACGTAAGTGATATGAACTGATTTTGTTTTGTGGATATTCAACAAAATTGAAAGTATCCTGACATGGAGAAAATGTGTGATATTGCTCTTCATTAATACATAACCAAACGTTGCTCTTGGCAAATTGCTGTGGTGTAAAGTGAATGAAACACTTCAGGACATGCTTTTATTGGAAGATTATGCACTTCCGGGTGGCAACAGTAACACCGCCTCAGTTTTTCTCTGTAACAACACGTCCGGTCCTGTTATATTCGTTCCATAATTCTGGTTAGAGCTTGTGATTTTAGGCTATTTTTTCACAAAGCCTTACTTTGAATCTTGAATTTCTGCTTAGATGAGTAACTAAACTGTCTGTGTTTCTCCCTTTTCTTAACACGTGCCCATGCGTTATACTAACTGTAGTCTACCTGCATCACTAATCCCAGTTTTTTATTTAAAGCCAGTGTGAATTGCTGGACTTCAAATCCAGCTTCCACATGTGCAGAGTATAGCCTTATTGATTTTTTTCCTTGCAAACCCTACCCTACCCTACCCCCGTATCCATGGTCCACTTATGTGTGCTTTCTATGGACGCCTCCTGCGCTAGGGGTGATTGGTTGGGCGCTGGCTCTCCCCTCGCTGTGTTGCAACAGTTGTGCTTTGAAGTTTGTGTGTGGCTTGTTTTGAATGAGCGGTGTGCTGTGCAGGTTTAAGGAAAGCCCTCAGCGCAGTAGGAGGAGCCATGATGCCTTGATAGATAGGTTTGTAAGCTTAGATAAATCTATACAAGTCCTCATAGACCATCTCCTTCCCCTTAGGCCCATTGTGCACCCGTTACAATGGAAGACGCCTGAGCAGTCTTTTGTGTCTGCATTACCTTGAATCATCTTTGCTCAATTTGTGAGCTATAAGTACGTCTTTAGTGTCAGTGGATCTGTATACAGAGCGACACGTCCTCTGTGTACATGTCCTTGAACGCTTGTGCAGGATGTTTTAGCATTCAAGGGGTCCTTGTCTTTTTCACACAGTGCATAAAACAGTTCTGAATGTGTTCTCTGTTCTCGCCCTTTTGCAGAACCAGGGCAGAGCTGGAACACGAGGCACTAATAGACGGCAATCTGGCAACCGAGGCCAACCTCATCATTCTTGACACTCTGGAAATCATAGTGCAGGTAAATATTTAAAGCACAAAAAGCTAGATTTACAGTCCTAATTCGGTGAGCTGTAATCTTTAAAAGTAATGATTATGCCCTGTATAGACTGTATCTGTGACCGAGTCGAAGGAGAGCATTCTGGGAGGTGTCCTCAAAGTCCTGCTTCACAGTATGGCGTGCAACCAGAGTGCCCTCTATCTTCAGCACTGCTTCGCGACACAGAGAGCTCTCGTCTCTAAGGTGAGCACAGGTTTAGTCATAAATCGCGTGTCATGGTGTAAACGCCAGTGTGCGTGCTAATGTTTCTCTGGTTGGTTTGTGTGTTGTGTGTGTTTTTAGTTCCCAGAGCTGCTGTTTGAGGAGGAGACAGAGCAGTGTGCTGATCTGTGTCTGCGTCTGCTGAGAAACTGCAGCAGTAGCATCGGCACCATTAGGTCACACGCCAGCGCTTCACTTTACCTGCTGATGAGACAGAACTTTGAGATTGGAAACGTGAGTGCACAAGGTTTTGTTTTTGGGTTTTTCTTATTGAGAAAGTGAATGACATGAACCTCTCTATGTCCTGCAGAACTTTGCCAGAGTGAAAATGCAGGTGACCATGTCTCTGTCGTCTCTGGTTGGCACGTCTCAAAACTTTAACGAGGAGTTCCTGAGACGCTCGCTCAAAACCATCCTGACCTATGCTGAGGAGGACCTGGAGCTCCGAGAGACCACATTCCCTGACCAGGTGTCAAAAGCCAGACTTCAAGCTTTTGCTAGTACTTAGATAGTAGTACTTTTTGTCTATAAATTTGCAGAAATGGTGTTCAAAAGTTTTTCTTGTTGGGCACCAGTGGACGAAAGTGTGTTACACATGGTGGGTTTAAAAAAAAAATACCTTAAAGATTCTGAAAAGTAGTCAGAAAAATGTATAACGGGTATCATGCACTCCGTTGGCCAGCCGTTTGACCCCAAAGACAAACAACAACAACAACAACAAAAACAACCCAGAAAAATGTTCTTGAAAATACACCTACTTCTATTGAGGTGTTAGAATTATTCTGATTTCACTTCACATTTTTTACGTTTCTAACCTTTATTATGAAACAACAGAAGCAATAATGTCATGCAATATTAATGAAAAAATGTCTCATGAATCATCTGCTTTTGTGCGTTTTAGGTTCAGGACCTGGTGTTTAACCTGCATATGATTTTGTCCGACACAGTAAAGATGAAGGAACATCAAGAGGATCCAGAGATGCTTATTGATCTGATGTACAGGTCAGATTACGGGCTTTTTTTTTTTGCTCTTCATTTTGATACTAAATCTGTTCGATTCTGTGGACAAGCTTCAAATTCTGCGAGTTTCATTTGTCTTACAATTTGAAATATACACAAATAACTACATTGGCCATAATGCAGATGTAAAAACATACGTGTAACAGAATTGCTAAGGGGTATCAGACGTCCCCGGATTTAAGGCTGACCTGGCTACAGAACATGGCAGGGAAGCACTCGGAGAGGAATAACCACGCAGAGGCGGCTCAGTGCCTGGTCCACAGCGCCGCCCTGGTAGCTGAATATCTCAGCATGCTGGAGGATCGCAAGTACCTGCCTGTGGGCTGTGTCACCTTCCAGGTACTTTATCTGACCTGAGCGATCCTTCCACGTTTCTTCAAATGAATTGTTTTGTTAGTGGTTTTCCCTCTGTTCTGTGACAGAATATCTCGTCCAACGTACTGGAGGAGTCTGCTGTATCTGATGATGTCGTGTCTCCGGATGAGGAGGGTATCTGCTCGGGGAAATATTTCACAGAAGCCGGGCTGGTGGGGCTGTTGGAGCAGGCTGCTGCCTCCTTCTCTATGGTGAGGAAGTGCACTTCACAACGTGAACTCTTGGGCTCCTTTCATACTCGCCATTTTTTTCTCTCAAATGCCAGTGCAAGTTTAATATGTAGTCCTATGAGGGAAGAAAAAAAAAAAAAGCAGTACTAGTAGGGCTGCATCGGTAACTCCACAGAACAATCAGGATAAATACATAGCAGATCTTTTGATAATGAAAGTGGTGCTGATTGGACGATCAGGATGCTCTCTAGGAAGTTCTGTCCTCAGTAACCAATGCGGTACACGGCATTCTTTATCCTGTGTTGTGTGAACACTATATTGGTGATCGTTAGTTAAGTGATGTTGATTTCACTCTGTGTGCAGGCTGGCATGTACGAGGCCGTGAACGAAGTCTACAAGGTACTCATCCCTATTCATGAAGCTAACAGGGATGCCAAGAAGCTGGCCACCATTCATGGTAAACTGCAGGAGGCCTTTGGCAAAATAGTGCACCAGGTAAATGCTCACACTGTTTGCTAGCAGTGCTGTCCTCTAAAAGTCGGGTCATTGTACTCGCTGGCCATTTCAGCTTAAAACAACAGGACTTTCAAATATCAAAACATCTCACCAAGTCAGTGTAGAAATGAAGTCATGTTTATCTAGTCGTATGTACACACTCGTGCTTGCACACATGTTCGTACTGTGATCTACACATCTTACGTTGTACATAATGTCTTACTTGATGCAGCTCATATAGATATGTTTTTATATTAGTCCACTAAACTGTGTCTGTGTGTATAGGCTTACTGCATACCTGTTGTACACTGTTTAAACTGAGCAGATGTTCATTCTTGCATGGAGATGTACTGTGAAAGCACATTCATATGCCTGTCTGTTCCACCAGCACACACAGCAGGTGTTAACACACTCAGTGTCAGCTCCAGAGTGACTATGCAAGGGGCTTTGCATGTGTTGGGACAGAATCATGGTTTCCTCATGAGAAGATGGAAGTCCATTGCATGCTTATGGGGTTATAAATGATATGTACAGTAGCAGGGGTGGACAAATGATACATTTATTAGCTAACCTACTCAGGAAGTGGAAGCTCCAGTCTGCTCGCTTTGTTTCGGTTGCCCAGAAACCTGATTAACTAAGGCTAAAAAGTGGTGACTAACGTGAAATACAGACGTTAAACATACAGTCTATGACTATGTAACCGTAGTTCTTATCCTCTACTAATAATGTTTCTAATGTAGCACATTTATTTAATGTTATTTATGAAACTCAGAAAGTTGTTTACTGATGAACGTCTCAGTAATGAAATGCAACATTCCTTTTCCCGTTTCACAAGTAAAACATTTGAGCCTGTGTGTTGGTAGTGCAGCAGATGGTGAGTTTCAGAAGCTTGCGCTGTAGGTCTGAGCACTGACCTGTGTAGGAGAGCGGAAAAAAAACAACAGCGTATTCAATCACTTTCTAGTTATAACATCTTCCTTAACATTGTAAAGTGTTGGATTTGACACTTCACTGTAGACATATTTAATATTTTTAGGTCAGAATTTCACCCAAAAAAGAGTGTGTCTTTCTCAACCAAAACTTTTGGCATCCCAAAAAAAAGTTAGCTGCTGGTTAATAAATATATACTTGTTAGCTATGTTGAACGTACACTGTTAGATTTTATTTCATACTATAAATTCAAAACATTTTGCATAAACCTTAACAGGACGCAAGGCAGGTGTGGTAGGATAGTAAATGTCACTGGATATTGTGCCGTTGTTATATCGTGTAGAGATGATTAAATCATTATCACACAAGCCTAATACAAACCAAATGAAAGTTTTCGGTTTGGAAAAGTCATTAGGATGTAGGGTTTTTGTTTCTGGGCAGTTACAAATAAAAAAAATAAAAAAAAACTAAGAGCCTGGACCCAAAATCTGCTTGTCCTGGGTGGACAGGCTAGTGATTTGTCCACCCTGAATAGTGCATGCAGTGTTCTGAAGGTTCTATGGGCAAGAATAGTGGCTTCCCATGTGGTGAGGGAGTCCTGCAGAGCTTATAGAGGGTGTGTGTGTGTGTGTGTGTGTGTGTGTGGGTGTGTGTGTGTGTTGATTTGTCCTATATTCTTTCTGTCACACAGAGCACTGGCTGGGAGGTAGGTGGTGAACCTCATGCTTAATGCTTGACCCACATGTGCAAGCGGTGGGCATTGATCCTGGCTCTCTCTCTGCTGTGAAATCGATCCATTAACCTTTTTACTGATGTCTTGTTCTTTTTTTTTTTGTACTCAGTCCATCCCTCCATCTCTCCGTCTGTGGCGTGCAACCATGCCACGCTTTCTGTCTTTCTCTTTTCCTTGTTTTTCTCTCTCTCACTCCCTTTTTTTTCCCTTCTGAACAGAAGCAGTGTTAACATTGCTCGTTTCAGCAGGCCATATGCATGGGAGCCAGTGTGTGACACTAATGACGAACTGTCAATGAATGCGTCACTTCATTTGCCTCATCTTTCTCCCTCACTCTTTCTGTCTTTCATCAGCACTGGCATCGATGTGACCTCACTACAGTCATCCTAAAGCACAGGGTTCGATTTATGCCTGCCTATGCAACACTGAAAATTAGGAACAATGTCAATTTTTTCCAAAACTTCTGTTTTTGTTTTTTCCTTCCGTGGAAGCGTGTCACCACAAAGATTACTCTGTGGTCCATCCTGACATTTTTGGATCTTTTCACTAGCCTTCATTCTTTACTTAGAACTAAATCGACCCCTGAGTATTGATTTCTTTGTGTGTGAATTGCTATTAATACATCATGTCTCTCACGGTTCTCTGCATGACTCCTTGGCAGTTTGGCACGATACTGTTTCCTCATTTAACAGGATTTTGGACTGTTCCTGAATCCCATCCCGTGCTCACCCAACTCTTCCTGCTTGCTTTTTTCCTTGATCCCACTCTCCATCCTGCATCCTGCATCCTGCATGTGTCCTGTTTTTGGGATTTTTTGCATTCTCTATTTAATTTTTTTAAGTAATAGTTGAGTTTTAAGTATTATTGCTGTCTTGCTTTCTGTTTTTATTTGTCTTTCCAAGACGTTCATGGTTCCCTGATTAAAATATGTTCTGTTCTCTCCTTTTTTTTTTTTGTTTATCCCCCCTCTCCCCCGGTTGGTGATCCCTCCTCTTCCCACTTTAATTATAATGTCTTGTGGTAAGTTCCTAGTTTCAGGCTTTATTTCTGTTGCTTTAATAGTGAGACGACTGGCCGAGGAAGCAGATAGCTGATCTTCCATGTTTTCGTTGCCATGTTATTGATCTTTTTAAGCAGAAAGGAGATAATGTGACTGGAAATATGTGATCGACAGAAGCAGAGTAAACAAATCTGGTATTTCAGAGTGGAATTTTAATATCTGAATTTGAATAATAGCAGTAAGTTGATGACCTGCTGATATTTGTCAGACATTTATGTATCTATATATAGTTCACCTATATACTGTATAGTTCTGAAAACTGCAGACTTTCCTGAACTGAAAATATGTTCCTCTTTCACAAATACAGACTTTATTTGTTAAACTGGCTCCCCACCTTTGCAGGGTGGCCTAGAAATTTCCACATAGTTTTTGGAGAAATATATTTATTGTTTTTTTTCTCCACTGCAAATATGTAACACCAAAGCATGCTGTCCCACTGCCTTGTTTCCCCCGTATCCATCCTCTCCAGCATCACTTCCCACACTTACTCTCTCTATCTCTCTCTCTCCAAGTGCTACAGTCTGAAGGTTCAGGTCATTTATATTACACAGATGTTGTTAATACAGCCTGTGTTACTATACTGTTTGACTCCTCTCTGCCTCCTTCCTTGTACTGGTACTTGGTACACTGTCTGGTTCAGTGTTTTAAAGGCTACTCTGACGTCCATATTTAGAGAGTTAGGTTAACCTAATTGTTCTCAAGACGTATTGGTGGATGTACTGGACATTGACGTGTGTCTTTTCCAGTGTAAAAGTTGGGGGATAGTCAGTAAGGGTGGGGGATAAAGCCAGTGTATAAACTTTATTTGTTCATGTATTGAAATGCAGTTTCAGGTCATCAGCTCCTAATCCAATCACTGTTTTATTTTTAGAATTAGAACATTAGTAAATTGCTAGATGAAATAGTGAAATTTCAGTATTTGGACTGGAATTGAGTTGATGCGGCTTGTGGGGATACATAGAATTTAAATAAAATGTAATATCTAACAAGTTTAGAAAATGTACAAATTCATAAGAGACCCTGAAGCATTTGTTTTTACCTTAACACCATGTTTAGCAAATTTTCTAATGGAAAAATATAGCTCATTGCTGTTTGTATTTAAACATGCTGTGAAACAAGCTGGATAGTTAGTGAACACAGGTTAGCTAAATTACGTTTAGCTAAATTACATTCAGTCATGTCAGCTAGCTTAAAAAAAAAAACAAAAAACAAAACTTTCCATCGCCTCCCACTTCTTATACAGAAAAGTCACAATTGAGAAATACTTACATATTGTATATTTGTATTTATTTATTTGTGTGTTTAGGTTTCTCATGGTAAACCAGCCACCACTAGTAATCAGTACTTTTAAGTGCAAAATAAGCTTTGCTAAGGGTGTTACAAGAACAATGGACGAACCCACCACTTGACGAACCCTGTAACTAAATAAAGATGATCACATGAAGCTTAACTATATAAAGTTTAAGGTTTAACTATAATAAAAATGAATAAAGCATGCCTGTATAGGGACTAACATGAAACATCAGATGGCTGTATATTATTAATTCTAAATCTTCTCCTTTCTACTACCTGTGACAGTTTCTTATGATACAGTATACAGGTCCATACTGTATTGATTTGCTGTGTGGAAACCTCACTGTGTGCATATGTTTCTGCTCCTCATTGCATTACATTTACCAGACAGCATTTATCTTGCATGTTTACCAGGTCTGATAACTTGGTGCCAAGTCAACATGAACTTTTTCCCCCTCATTCAAGTTTACCTTACACTGGCCATGGCCCAGGGTTTACTAGAGTTCAGCTTATAATATCATAAAGATCATAGTTTAGAGAAATGATGGATTAGTGATGAAGTGAAATGGTTGATAACGCTGTCTATTGTAAGAGTATAGATAGAATTGGGCAAAGCTGATTTATTTCTGTTTGCTGAATTTGTTGCAGGATGGAAAGCGCATGTTTGGTACTTACTTCAGAGTCGGATTTTATGGTTCTAAATTTGGTGACTTGGACGAGCAGGAGTTTGTGTACAAAGAGCCGGCCATCACCAAGCTGGCTGAAATCTCACATCGGCTCGAGGTACTTTATCACTGGAAGCTCCTCGGTTATCTGTGTGTGTGTGTGTGTGTGTGTGTGTGTGTGTGTGTGTGTGTGTGTGTGTTCTCTTCAATGGGTGCGTGACCTGTTTGTTTCATATAGGTTCACAAACTCAGGGTTGCGACCCCACTTTCATTGCCTGAGGTGGGAATTTTTTTCCAGCTGTTATTTATAATGTAGAAAACCACATATGAATTTGATTTATGGAATATTTTGTAATAATTATGTGATCTTACACAAAAGTAATGTTTATAATCTTCAGTGTGTGAAGGCCAGTATGCTGTCGATATAAAATGGTCTTTAATCTCATGAAAATACTACGTGAAATGCAAAGCGTGAACCAGAGTAACCCGACAAACAGCCATTTGCTAGCGTTTATTTATGGGACGCAGGGTTTAATGCTCTTGTATGCATCAAATCAAAGTAGTGATCTAGGTTGGATGGAACAGTCAGGGTGAAGTGAGCACTTTTGACTAAATCTCCTGAGCTTGATGCGCTGTATTGCGGTGCACAATCCCAGTCCTCTCATTACAGGCAGCAAGTGCTGAGCGCCTGCAGTTGTGGACCCTTCCACACAGTGATTCTTAGAAATATTGTTATGTTCAAATACAAATATAAAGAACCCATGTTCCATCTTTCCTTCTTTGATGTATAAGTTAAAATTGATTTTATTGTTTAAATAAGAACGTTAGCTATCATTTTCAGGATTGTGCGCTTATTTTCGTTAATGTGCTGTGAATGCTGGTAAGAATGTTGGGCGCTTATAATGAGGTCACTGGTCAAAAAGATTTTAAGAAGCCCTGTGTTACACTGTCCCATAGACTTTGTTCTCATTTTTAGGGTTTCTATGGGGAGAGATTTGGGGAGGATCAAGTTGAAGTCATTAAGGACTCGAATCCAGTGGACAAATGTAAACTGGATCCAAATAAGGTATGTTTGTCGTGTGTATCGATACCTTTATGGTCAAGGAAACAGTAGCATTATTATACAACTGTGTGCAGATGTTTGCATACCCTTAGAACATGTGTATCCACTGAACAGCCTTTGCATCGCTCTCCTGATAACACTTACATAAGTGTGCTAAACTATTTTTAAACTATTTTGACATCCAGTGGGATCAATGAAACTGAGTGGTAGCTGGAACAGTTAATTGGGTTCTTCCCTTTCTGTAAAATTACTGCGATCGAGGGCTGATATAAAGTAGGCCGTCGCACCTCTCTGTCGAAAGCCTCCTCATACATGTCCTTTAACAGAGGAGTTAATTCTTAACAATAACATTTAAAGAACTCAGCTGTAACCCCATCAGGTCCTTTTTTTCCTGGAGCCTTTCCTACTGGAAGATTTATCACCACTTCTTTTATTTCATCCTCTGTTATGGGAGAGACCAAGAGCTCACGTTGAGTCTCATTAAGAATGGGAATATTAAGTCCTCTGAGGAAGTTTATTTCTACAGCAAAAGAGCTGCTGCAAGAAGCATAAAGATTCAGGTAGAGCTCCCAGAATGCAGTATTTATATCCATGGCTTTTGTCACAAGGCATCAGGGGATTGAATAACACATACTGAAGCAGAGGATCGTCTGTGTAATATATCTAACCAACATCTTCCCTGCTTTATCTCTGGACTTAAAGGATTTTTGTTTTATTCTAAATGAAGGGTGCCAATAATTCTAGAGTGCACTGTATATTTGTGCATATACATACGCTAACCTACGTGCGAAATGACTGATGCGTTTGTTACAGGCTTTCATTCAGATCACTTATGTGGAACCGTACTTCGACACATACGAGATGAAGGACCGCATCACGTATTTTGACAAGAACTACAACCTGCGCCGCTTTGTTTACTGCACGCCGTTCACGCTAGATGGCCGCGCACACGGAGACCTGCATGAGCAGTACAAACGCAAGACCATTCTCACCACCAGCCACGCCTTTCCCTACATCAAAACCCGCATCAACATCATTCACAAGGAGGAGGTAGAACCTGAGTACAGCCCTGCTGTCTATCCTGTAGAACCCTGTCACATACAGGTTTATGTTTCATTCCTTTCCATCTCCGTTGCGCTCAGATCATCTCCATGCCCATTGAGGTGGCCATTGAGGACATGCAGAAGAAGACACAGGAACTGGCCTTCGCTACTCACCAGGATCCAGCTGATGCCAAGATGTTACAGATGGTGCTGCAGGGGTCTGTAGGCACCACAGTCAACCAGGTGATCATACACATTGACATCGGCATGGCATCAGTCATTTTCCATCCAATCAAAACAGTGTGTGTTTAGTAAGCTCTACCAGTGGGGGGAAAAAAAACTACTACTACGAGTAGTCCTTGTGCATATCACTGAAACATGGGGATGGGGACAGTCAAAACTGGATTGACTGTATACATATATGTATAATAGTTTACTTTAAAAAATGACATGACCATTCCCCATGAGGGAGTAATGAGTTATTACTGTACATACACTTCACTCTGCATAATCATAAACACTGTCAAATATGATGATTATAAATAAAGTTTATAAATACAGTGCAAGTACAACTCATTGCAGAACAGAGAGTCCATGGGGTGAAGTTGGACCTGATCTAGCTCCGCCTACCCGGACAGAGTTGAGTCAAAGGTCCAGGGGGTGGAGGCAACTCAGTGTGTTGTTTCATGTTGCACAACTTGGTCTGGGTTAGGGGTAGGGGGTTAGGTTTATAGGGGCAGTCGGATCAGATCCAGCTCCACCCCTGGACTTTAGGTTCTGCAGTGAAGGATCTCTCGTACACTTCACTCACATGCGCAATGAGAAATAAAATGACAGCAAGGCAGTCAGGGTGGCATCATGTCAAACTGCCGTGGATTAAGAAGAATAAAACCAGTCAGGATGTGCTGTTATTGGAAAATGATCAACTTCGTGGTNTGTTTATTTTCTTCTAACAGCACACCCAGCTGTGATGTACTGACTTTATGTGCATTTTATCCAGGGCCCACTTGAGGTCGCTCAGGTCTTCCTGTCTGAAATCCCAAGTGATCCTAAACTCTACAGACACCACAACAAGCTGAGACTCTGCTTTAAAGACTTCACCAAGCGGTATAAAGCCTAAATCTCTGGCGTTAATCGAATTTTATTTTCTACAGAATCAATCCATTGAACAAATGCATCTATTGAGTTTTTTTTTTCCTTTTTGTGTAATTTAAGCGACCCCCATCGTTCTATCTGTTCATTCTTAGGTGTGAAGACGCCCTCCGCAAAAATAAGAGTTTGATAGGTCCTGACCAAAAGGAATATCAGCGGGAGTTGGAGAGAAATTACCACAGGCTGAAGGAAGCTCTTCAGCCACTCATTAACAGGAAGATCCCGCAGCTCTACAAACCTGTGCTCCAGGTCAACTCTCACAGGTTAGAGAACCAACTGACAACTGGGAGGGGGGGTTTGGATTCCATATCTCAGCCAATTTCAGTTTGAACAGTTTGATGTTAAGTCAAGGTGTAAAGTCTGTCTTAAGGCACGAAAATGGCGATATGTTGCTAGTTTAACAAAAGTGCTGCATTGATTTTGAGTAAAGTGATCAGAGGTCAAAGCAGTCCAACTGTCAGACAGTTTTAAGCATCTGCAGTAACATTATCTGACATCTAGAGGAAACAGTACATCAGTAATTTAGGGTTTGAGTTCATGCTTGATGAGGGACGGAAGTGCTGAAGGAAGGATCTAATCAGCCATAGTATGCCACGGAGAACTCACTGCCAGTCAAACCAGGACGTGTGGCAGCCTGGGAAAACCTTTCACACGCCTCCAATTTCTACTGTATATAGTTCTGAAAACTGCAGCCATTGCTCAGCTGAACTTAGTGTACATTTATGAATTTTAAAGCTGGTTCTCTCTAAAAAAAAAAAATCAAGACAAATTTGTGTTTAATTGCAATTCATTCCAATTCAAAACCAATTTTTTTAAGAATTCTAAGTTTATAGTAGGAAGTGAGTGCTCACTTTGACCATCAGCATCATCCACATCCATCTCCGTCTCATCACCCGAGGTCAGAAATACATCTCGACATTTACACACGAGCCTCAGCAGCGTCTCTTCACTCATCCGTGGAGAAATAATCACTGATTCGTTCAGTTCGGTTGGCTACAGTTCTTGTTATTGTCTTTTTGTGAGGTCATTTAAGCGTTTTAAATCTTTGTCCGTTGTCACCTGTACTAAGTATGTGAGCACTCTTCACTGGTGCCAATATAATCGCGCAGGAGCATCGCTGATATTTTGAGTCAATATCTGATTACGATAAACCTTTCAGTAGGACACACAGCTGTCCAAAGGCTGGAGCAAACTGTGAAATTCACTGTGTGAGGAA
The DNA here is from genome assembly GCA_037577455.1 of Pangasius macronema. Classification (NCBI taxonomy): domain Eukaryota; kingdom Metazoa; phylum Chordata; class Actinopteri; order Siluriformes; family Pangasiidae; genus Pangasius; species Pangasius macronema. The sequence goes on from CM074946.1 coordinate 20,275,628, forward strand.
ATCACACTTGGCTAGCAAGATTTTAGATTATTTTAGACAGCAACATCCGACTGTTTTCCCAGACTGCCACGCACATTTCCTTTTCCAGCAAGCTTTTCCACTGCATTAATCAAACTTCATTCTTCTTTTTTTCCCCCACTCACAGTTTAGGAGAAATCATTTGAGATGTTGGCTTTTGTGCCACAAAACTCCTGCTCATGTCACTTAATGATTAATTTAGTTTGTAGATGAACTCTTGACTTGATAAATTCAGATATTTACATAAGAGGTCACGAACGTCTACACTGCGTTTCTGATTATTGTTTTTGTTTTGCTAATTTGCCAAGCAGCAAACGGACAGCTTGACAAGGTAGAACATCCAAATGAACTTTATCGTATTTATAGTAATTTAGGTGGGAATTATGACTAAATGGACCTACAGCAGTATTTAATAATGCAAGTCATCATCAAGCCTTTACAGAACAGATTTGTCCTGATCTAAAACACATTTATCCTTTTTTTCCTCTCCAGAGACTCCTTTAGCAGAATGAGCCTCCGTAAGCTTGATATGTGAGGAAGACGAGACGATGAAAAGAACGGCATTTTATTTATTTGCTTGTAAATATTCATCACTTCTTGGGAAAAAGAAAAAAAAAATAATAATCAGTGTTTTTGCCAGAATGGAGAAAGCTAAAATAAGTGTTATGGTAGTGTCATTCCACTTTTGTATGGGTTTACAGAGACGACCTGTTACACTCTTTCAGCCTGTGTCAAAACTCTATTTAAAATATTGTGTGCACTTTTTTATTACCGTGTCCTCAAGCATTTTATCACAAATGGTACGACTTTGAAAGTTTACTATTTAATCCGAATGAAAAGCAAGCAAAAAATGTACCATTATTTATCATGGATTTTTTTTTTCCATTTTTTTTGTTACATTTGTTTAAAGTTATTGAAATGTTTTAAACATTTGAATAATTTTATGTAGCTTTTGTTTACCTTGAATATTTTACTAAATAAATATTTTAATGCACAATCAAATAGCTTGGTTAATTGGAATAAGAGTACAGGTCGACTTTTAATATGCTGGTGTTTAATGGGTGTACAAGAGACTACAAAAAGGCACAAATGTAGAAAAGTCAAAGGAATTCACACGTACAGCGTTTGCCCTGAATATAATCTAACTGCCTTTTCTGTAGTCACTTCTCCATGTCTGTAGTTATTGCTTATAGGTAAGCATGACTTTAGCTTTGACCCCAGTGAGCACGGGGGAGAACAGGGACTTATTTCTTCATGCAGCTCCTCCGTTCTTTAACTATTTACACATCCCTAACATTTTAGCTCTGATCTCACATCTGACTCAAATGTAGCTTATTTCAAAAATGATCTAATGAATAGAGCTAGCTCTGAATAACAAGACCCAGATCTCACGACATGGAAGTGGCAAAGTGGAAAAGTTTTCACTGGACTGAGGTACAGTAGGCTTAAAAACTACAAAAATATGGTTCTCTCTATTCCTGCAGTTACCTATAGACAATATGAACAAGCCCTGAACTGCTTACACTATACTCACATCTGTGTGCAAATGGCTCATCTCTGCCGAGAGCTCATAGCTGGAGTTCGTCACTTCTGTTCTGGCTTGAGAAAAAATAATAATAATAAAAAGTCACATTGAGACTGTTATACTATATATATACACTATACTATGGTATATTTACACCCTAAATGGAACATCCTCCTACAAATAATCTGAAGCTGTACATCAAGAATAAAATGAAAATTTACAATAGTATCCTTTAAAAAAAACAAAAACACACAAAAAACATCCAACTATAAAAACCAGTGCGTGAGCATTTTACCTGACTTGGGCCGCGGGAGAACAAAAGACTTACAGGACATTAAGTGCACTATAGTTAGTGCCAAGGTGCATTTTGTAAAGGCTTTTAAAAAGTAGGTGACTCATGTCAGGTTCTGGAGAGGGAATGAAGATAGGACAGAAACAAAACATTTGTGACAAGAAGACAAAAATAAAAACAAATCACATATACAGGCACAAATGCAGCATTGGGCAAACTCGTGTGTGTATGTATATATATATAAACAAACATATCAGCTGTTTAAGGAATACTCGAGCATTTTTAAAACAGAATGGCCATCTGCGTTTGAAGCACATGTGCGATTACCATAGTCAGTTATGGGACTGGGACTGGGAGCACACACACTTCTACTTGTGGAGCTGGCTAGCTAATAAACTGATGATCTGTCCACTCCGTCACTACAGTGACCATGCTGAAATTCTTGGCTGTGGTAATGACGCATGCTTCACATTTGGCAGACTGAGATTAATTTCTCATCCCTGGAGTATTCCTTTTAACCTTAACCTCGTCTTTAGCTTGTTTCTTCTGCAACCATGACAAGCAAGTTCTTTCTAAATGTTGGATGTGGTCCAGTTGCCATTCAGTTCATTTCTCCTGAGACCTTCCTGTAGAAGAGGAGGTAAGGTGTGGAGGTGGAACAGGTCTCAGGAGAACACGCACGTAGGAACTCTTCTTCCTCAAACAGCCTCACCTCCGAGTCATCAAACAGCATCCACTTCCCTTCATAGGCCAGAAGGTGCTGTAAAGCCATGTCCAAGCTCACCTGACTCTCTTCTTTCATGACATCTCCTTCTTCATCCCTTTCCTTCTTCACCACTCCGTTCTTCGCAGGAGAACTAGCGTAACTGGCCACGTTAGCAGGTTTCTCTGAAGCGGCCTGCTTGCTGGTGCTGATCTCGTAGCTTGAGATGCTTCTCTGGCCTCCCAGTAGACTGACCCCTTCTGTAGACCTCTTTGCTCCGGCTTTGCCCGACAAACTCGTTCCGTTAGTCATAGTCTTCACTTTGGAGCTTAAGCTGAAGGACACCTCACCATCATCATAGTCAGGTGAAGAAACCTCGTCCTTCTTCAGCGGTTTTGTCTCTCCTTCTTCCTCTTTCTGACTCTCCTCCTGAGGCTGGAGCTCGAGCTTGGTGCGGCAGAGGTCCATCATGTGGATGTAGGTGGTGTAATGGCCGCTGCTGATGGTCACTCCGCTGTGCATGACCACAGCGAAGAGTCTGTAATGGTGCTTCTGGTGGGAAGCAGAGGATCGTGTGCTCCATTCCTCCAAAGAGAGTTTGAGAGGAGTGAGGAGAGGTGTGTTCACCTTTGACAGTCCAGCGTATGGGTCCATCCTGTCCAAAGAACATGTAAATTAAGAGGTAAGTAAATTATTTTGTTAGCATCATTTAGTTTTCAGAGGATGCACTGCACTACAAAGGGAATGTAATCAGCTATTTAAGGAATAAAACATAAAAATAACAAATTTGAGCGGCTGCTGTAGAAAATTAATCAATACCTGACCAATCAGATCTGAGAAAATTAGCATTGTTGTGGAATAAATTAATGGGAAATTTAACTCATTTAAAACAGCTTATCTAGATATTACAATATTATTTATTTATTTCTCTTTCGGCTGCTCCCGTTAGGGGTTGCCGCAGCGGAATATTGGTCCACATATTTGATTTGGCACAGTTTTTACGCCGGATGCCATTCCTGACGCAACCCTCCCCAATTTTTCCGGGCTTGGGACCGGCACTCTTGCACGCAACCCCAGTGGCTGGGGTTGGTTCCCTGTCTGGGAATCGAACCCGGGCCACAGCGGTGAGAGTGCTGTGGCCTAACCACTAGTCCACCAGGGACCCACAGATATTACAATCATTACCTGGAAAAAAAATGAATATACTTTAATAATTATAATGATGCAATTTAAGAAACTCACTCGGAGCCACTGGCTGCAAAACACTTGAGGTGAATGGTGACAACGTCAGGGGTCTTGTCGAAGAGAAGACTCCTCTCTGCCTCAGTGTAGTGGTGGCAGGTCTCACAGAAATATTTATCCTGACCGACGATCCGCTCCACTGACGCAAACTGAGAGATGGCCCACCTCAGAGTCTTCTGTTCTGGCTTAGGATCTGGGGAAACTGAGAAAAGCAAAAGAAAACATTGAGCATAGACTGAAACTAAGCTGCAAAAAAAAAAAAAGAGCCAAAATCCAAACACTCTACTGAATGTAGTCTTTCATTCAGTTTATAAGCACATAACTGAAATAACACAATGGACATTTGGTTTCTATGAATCAACACCATCTTAAACAATCCTTTTTTTAAACGAAAAAAGCATCTCCACTATCTCACGTTTATCTGAATGCACTCACTCCCTGAACTGGCCTCTGAGCTGGTCTCATCCTCTTGCACTGGTACACTTAAGTCCTGGAAGTCCTCTCTCCTCTCAGTGTAGCACTCGCACTCCAAGCAGCGCGTCCTCAGCACCAGCTGACCCTGGAACAGCTGCTTCAGCATATCCAAGCCCTGGAGTTCTGCTTATGAGAAAAGTTGGGGTGTGTATTAAAAAATTTTTTTTTAAAACCACATAAAGTCCATAAAGCTGTCAGGGAATATTGCAGTTACACAGCTTTATCACATGGAAAATTATTTTGAAAAATCCTAAGTATATGGTGCTAACTGCTACTGAAATGCCCACACCCATCAGAGATTAGTTGCCACCTTAAATTACACAATAAACACACAGTAGCAGCAGCTACCTGCAAGATAAGATTAGTATTTTAGTCCTCAAAAGAGATAATGAGAGTCTTCAGGTTCTTCAACAGCCTGTTAGTGTGTAGTTACCTTCTGTCTTTGGTGCAGTTTGATTTTGTTCGGTCTTCTCACTTTTGGGAGTGGCTTTACCCTGGTGCTGCTCACTGCTGCCCGTGTCCTGGTCCTTGCTCTCTGCTCGGTCTCCCACATGACAGCTGATTCGACCCGTGCTGCGGAATTTGGAGAAAATACTGGGCTGCTTCCCTGAAGGTTTCAGCCAGTTCAGTTTTGCCCTCTTCTTCCTTTTATTCACCTCCTTTGCAGTTCCTTCACTCTTCTCTTCCTCTGCGTTACTTCCTCCCTCTTTCTTCTCCTTGTCCTTCTCTGCCACATCCCTCTGGTCACTGACAGAATTTCCAGCCACGTCACTGGAGGATTTTCTCTTTGAGCGGGTGAAAGGTCCGCTCTCCTCATCATTGTGCTTGGGTTTGCTCTGAGACTTGGGCTTCTTCTTGGCATTGCCCACTTCTGTATCACTCTTCCTTTTCCCACTAAGCTGTCCATCAGAGCTCTCCTCTTCCTCTTGGGTAGGTGTGTTCCCATCTGTTGTCCCACCTCTTGTGATGCACTCACTCTCTCCTGGTTTTTCATCTGGGTTGGTTCTAAGTTCTTTCTTAATGGTGTCACAGGCCTCCTGGATATATGCGAGGATGCACTGCAGTACCTCCTGGGCATCATGCTGCAGATAGCCCTCATACATAGGATTCAGTTGTCTGCATGTGTACAAAAGGTATAGTTTTATCAGTTCGTACACTAAATTATCACATTCAGTTCCTGGGTGTGCATCTGTACATTAGGTTTTGTGACAAAAAGGACAAAAGACAAAAACACACCAGTCAGCCATAACATTAAAACCACTGAGAGGTAACGTGAATAACATTGATTATCTCATTAGAATGGCACCTCTCCAGGGGAGAGATATATCGGCACCAAGTGAACAGTCAGTTCTTGAAGTTGATGTGTTGGAAGCAGGAAAAAAATTGCTGAGTGTAAGGATCTGAGTGACTCTGACAAGGGCCAAATTGTGATGGCTAGACGACTGGGTCAGAGCATCTCCAAAACAGCAGGTCTTGTTGGCTGTTCCCGGTATGCAGTGGTTAGTACCTACCAAAAGTAGTCCAAGGAAGGACAACCAGTGAACAGGTGACAGGGTCATGGCTCACCGATGGCATGGCAAGTGAAGGCTATCCCGTCTGGTCTGATCCCACAGAAGAGACATTGTGGCACAAACTGCTGAAAAAGTTAATGCTGGCTATGATAGAAAGATGTCAGAACACAGTGCATTGCATGCTGCTGCGTATGAGGCTGCGTAGCTGCAGACCGGTCAGAGTACCCATGCTGACCCCTGTCCACCACTGAAAGCACCTACAATGGGCACGTGAGCATCAGAACTGGACCATGGAGAAATGGCAGAAAGTGGCCTGGTCTGAGTAATCACACTTTCTATTACATCATTTGGACAGCCGAGTGCATGTGCCTCGCTTATCTGGGGAAGAAATAGCACCATGATGCACTATGGGAAGAAGGCAAGCTGGCGGAGGCAGTGTGATGCTCCAGGTAGGGTTCTGCTGGGAAACCTTAGGTCCTGGCATTGATGTGCATGTTATTTCGACACGTACCACCTACCTAAATATTATTGCAGACCAAGTACACCCCTTCATGGCAACGGTATTCCCTAATGGCAGCGGCCTCTTTCAGCAGGATAATGTGCCCTGCCACACTGCAAAAATGACTTGGCCTCCAAATTCCCCAGATCTCAATCCGATCGAGCATCAGTGGGATGTGGTGGACAAACAAGTCTGCTCCATGGAGGCCCCACCTCGCAACTTACAGGATCTGCTGCTAACGTCTTGGTGCCAGATACAACAGCACACCTTCAGAGGTCTTGTGGAGTCGATGGGTCAGAGGTGTATTGGTGGCATGAGGAAGACCTACACAATATTAGGCAGGTGGTTTTGTGTTATGGCTGATCGCTGTGTATCACATCAAATTCTAAAAGCACTGACACCTGACAACACGCAGAAAAGTCCATCATGTAATGACATCAGAATATTGATATAATCGTCATATAATATCACCCAGACCAATGATGCATAAAGAATCAGCGCTGTAAATGTTCCAGTAGTACCTGAGTGTATTGAGTATTCTGCGTGGGGGTGTAGCCAGCTCTCCTTCGCTATATTTGTCTGGGTTAAACAGGAAACCGGACTGCAGCTGCTCCACTGAAGATATTAAACTCTGGAAGCTGTGCAGTAATTCCATGTGAACAGGCATCGAGTCTTCAGACGAGTCTCCCTGCTCAGGGCAGAGGACAAATGTTAGAAACGGTGGGGAAGAGGCATGACAGAGGAAGCCAGTCATGTTCCACCAAAAAAAAAAAAAAATCACAATTATAAACTATACTTTATCATCACCTTTAAAATCAACAGAATACAGGCTTTTTTTTTTCTTTCACATATTTTCAAAATTAAACTGTGTTACATTAAAATATTGTCTATTTCCTTCTTCACCTTACATAAAAATAACACTACACTGCATTAAGTGAGCTGTATTACGAGATCAACATTAGGGCTGTTTAAATACTCAATTATAATCGAATACTTGATTATAAAAATCCATTGATGAAAATTTCATGTAATCAAATATTGAAAATATTGCGCGAGTATGTTTAAACCGAGGTTTTTATACAGTGTTTTCACACATTCCCATCGTGAGCTGCTTTAAGGTTGTTGTTTTTTTTTTTTCTTTTTAAACAGACTACACTTTCAGGGAGCAGCTTTGGACCACGGAATGCACACAAAAAGTTCTGCATGCGACAAGGAAATATTTTATTGTTTACACTTTATTGTTTAGTATTTAGTATTTTATTATTTAAACACACATTTTTTTCAATTAATAGACATCTTCATACAAAATTCTACGGTACTATAATTGATGAGTTAATAATTAGCTAATCAACAGTGTTTCCTTTGATTATCAAATTAATCAATAATGACAGCCCTTATCAACAGAGAACTAATAGATTAATAAGCCTAGAATGTGTATTCCTAGCAAGTGAAAATCAGAGCCAATTAAACTATTTTCAATTCAATTCTGTTGTATTTGTATAGCATCCCCCCCCCTTCCCAAGTCAGAGGCAACGGTGACAAGGGAAAACTCCCTGAGACAACATGAGGAAAAACCCTGAGAGGAACCAGACTCCAAAGGGGTCCTCTTCTGGGTGACAAGGAATTACTTAACTAGTGTCTGAACCTTCACTTCACACACCAATCAATTAGTCAATTATGTCAAATTAACCTTAATAACACCTTAATTATTCTCAGTATTAAGGACTCATTTTCATTGGAATGAATAAAAAAAACATTATTAAAATACTCAAATACAAACAAACCTCTTCACTTTTGGCACCATCTTCTTTCTGTTTGTCCTTTAACTTGGACAACTGATACAACGACTTAACAGCATCTTTAAAACCAGGGCAATAATACAGGACCTGTAATATTAAAAAATGTCATTAGTAATGGTAAGTGATTATGAAAGACAATAAACAGCAATAAGATAATACACAATGGTAAATCAGTCAATACTTTTCTTGGTGCACAACAGAAGTCTTTGTGATACTAAAGATCTCACCTACTAAGAATAATCGTTATCATATAAGTACTTAGAGATTGTTGTCACATTAATATGGATTTTCGATATTTTGACACATCCATACTGTTATCACAATGATTGACAGTGACATTTCCCTGCCATTGTAAAGAACTTGAGAAGAGAATGTAGGAACGTGGAGTGGCATTTTCACGATGCTTTTGTTTTTACACACGAGTCACATGAATGTTGCACAAGTTGGTGTACTTTGTACATACACTCACCATGCACTTTATTATAAACACCTGTACACCTACACATTCATGCAATTATCTCATCAGCCAATCATGTGGCAGCAGAACAATGCTTAAAATCATGCCGATACGGGTCAGCAGCTTCAGGAAATGTTCACAACAACCGTCAGAAAAATGATCTCGGTGATTTTGACCATGGCTGATCTCCTGGGATTTTCACACACAACAGTCTCTAGAATTTACTCAGAATGGCAGACAGAAACACCTCGTTGATGAGAGAGGTTAGCAGAGAATGGCAAAGCTCAAGCTGACAGAAAGGCTACAGTAGGTCAGAACCACTATTAGAAAAGTGTCTAATAGGCATGATACGTAGAATCTTGAGGTGGATGGGCTACAACAGAAGACGACCATGTCTGGTTCCACTCTGGTCGGCCAAGAACTGAAGACTGGGAAAACGTAGCCTGGTCTGATGAATCTCGAGTTCTGCTGAGCCACACAGACGGTAGGCTCATAATTCGGCACCAACAGAATGAATCCATGGACCCACCTGGCATCAACAGTTCAGGTTGTGGAGGTGGTGTAATGGTGTGGGGAATGTTTTTTGTGGCACATTTTACATTTTCACATCGCTTGAATACCACAGCCTATTTGAGTGTTACTGCTGACCATGTGCATCCCTTCGTTGCCACAATTTACCCATCTTCTAATGGCTACTTCCAGCACAATAATGCACCAAGCAAAAAGTCGTCTCAGGCTGGTTTCATGACCATGACAATGAGTTCAGTGTTCTTCAGTGGCTTTCCCAGTCACCGGATCTGAATCCAACAGAAGACCTTTAGGATGTGGCAGAACTGTGGTAGTTGTTACACTGCCCTGCAATGCAGCTTAAACAGCAGTTAAAAAAAAGATGCGTTTGGCTGGCTTCATGCGTCTCAATGGAGGCAAGTGTTAGCCTTCACCCTTCCCAGTTAGCAGCTGTCTTATGATAAGGGAGAGCTGGGTGGTATTTGTGCATATCTGAATATTTCCTAAAAGAACTTGAATACAAAATGGCTTCCTGTTTACTATACATACTCATTACACACGTTATTACATAACATTTACACAGTGCACATCATACTGTATATCCAACATAATTATATTTGGATATTGAACTGGTTCTGAATGTATGGTGAAGATGAGCCACGTGTGTCATATTTTATGCCATGTCACAGGTGATCGATCGAAGGCGAGGTCATCTCCAATGAGTATATCTACTGTCCTCATTCTGATTTTCATTCATCTTGTACTTGCAAATTTCTGAGATGAAGAAGCACCGAATGACCAGGAAAATAACAACTCACTCAAATATGGCTTGAATCTGAATAGAAAGAGTGTGCTTTCAATAGCCTAAGTAACAAACCCACATTTGAATGGTGCATACCTGAAGGATGCTGTTAAGGTAGCAGGTGTTTCCCAGATTGTTAAGGCCAACAAATGGTACAAGGCTCTCTCTTTTTCCACAGGGAAGAGATGAGGGACAAGGAGCTGGCACAACCTGATCACAGCTGCAGAAACAAAATCATTATAGTTCTGCAAACTTGTATATAAAAAGATAAAGGAAAACTCCACCCGGAAACACATTAAATGTCTTACATTGAAGTATTTATGACATGTTTAGTGTGTTTAGGTTCTTGTGCTAATTTGTTGGTTAGTGCTGTACTTTCATTATTCCCCTGAGAGGTTAGCAGTCGTGTGAGGTACTGATATCACACGCGGACATTGCTGGTGCAGTTACAATTGAGTTTCACAGAAGAGAAATTCCAACAATCTCTAACATAAGGCATAACAGTCAGGATTCACTGTTAGCTCCTGAAAAACAAACAACAAGAGCTTCTGGCCTCGCTGTTTTCATGCAGGTTCAGTGTATACGTTTACATGCACATCAAATTACGTTTAAGGTCTATATTTGGGTTGCAGCCATGTTCAGAATACTATGTTTATATGTTTACAGGCATTGGAATATTCTTGTATACATGGTTGTTGTAAGTATGCCCAAGTTGCCATTCCTAATTTTCAAGATCATTACCAGTCACACAGTATGAGGTGATCCCAATATCTTAGCTGAATTCAGTAACATGTTCTCCATGTCAGACTATATGATGAATGTCTATCCTCTAATGTCCACTATCCTCTAAAATCACTAGTCAGCTCACATCAACAATGAAGAAAATGGAGTTGCATAAAGAAACATTCTTCAAAGTGAGTTTGAGGTAAGATATGCTTCTGTCCCTATCTGCTCAAGGAACGCTGTATCCTAGCTGACCTGTGCTCTGACCCCAACTTCCTAACAAGCTGGGATATGCAAGTGTATGTGACAAAGGTTTCATCTTCTTCAGTCACTAAATCATTCTCCGATAGTCATGTCTCATTATGCATTCTAAGACTGCACCAAACCAAAGAATTATTTTACAAGGTGTGATATTGCCTGTGACAGAACACCAGGCCAGTGTAAACACAGCCCTGGGGAACTGATGAGCTGATGCACTGGTCTGATTAGGTGAAGCTGAAAGAAGGGCACCATTATCATTATCAGTACTCATATGGCATTGTGTGTAAAGCAGGAAATGTAGGACTGTTCACGCAAGCAAGTGAAAACAAGTTTAAACAAGAATAAATGAATGAATGAATCCTGGATGCAGGTGTCACTTCTAAGCATTAATCTGCAAGTGGTTCAGGGTGTTTTGTCTTCACTGTACTGTGCACTAGCTGAGTGCAGGGTTTGAGATCTCCCACCTTGTGGTGTGAGCTGGTTCTGCAGAGCTGGCTTCCTCAGCCTGAGGCTCACTGAAGTCGAGCGCGCGCTTGGTTTCTTTCCTCTGCAGGAACTTTAGAGACAGGCGGTTTTTCCTGACTGGACTCCCCACACCTACTGCAGCTCCCTCACTCTGCACACCTGGCATTTTACTGATATCCGACAAGAAAGACTTCCACACACACACACACACACACACACACACACACACCATCCTTAAAACACAATTCCATACTGTGTATGTGCACCAAACACTACTTCACCTAGTCTAACACTAATAACAACACTTTAAACTAAATTATTAACAGCTAGTCAGACAATACAGCAATTATTAACTCTTTCACGTTTTATTAACTCCAGAAAAGTTACAGAAATGATAAAGATGAAACATTCACACGCATCGACGGCTACATCCCAAATAGCTCCTTATCCAACACATAGTGCGCTACAGAGGGTGCGCGAGCCACTGCTTTAGCTCCCTGTGTATCGCACTAATAGACGACAGTTTGTACTTGAGCCACAACACAGCTAGCCACGCTAGCATTAGCCGAAAGCCCTGCTACACGCTGCTCCTTCACTCCAGCGACCTGAGAGAGAGAGGGAAAGAGAGAGAACAGTGGAAAAGCGTTAAACACAAACCTCTAGTGACTCTTTCACACCACTTCGGTTACATCTTCATAAGAAATAGCCACTCTAGCTGTATCTCATTTCCGCGCGCTTTCACTGAAACGTAAAAAAAACACCTTGACAACTTCGATGGCGCGATATCATTTCCCACACTCCTTTTCCGACAAGACACGCCTCCTGCGTTCTGATTGGCTCGTAGTCATCTCTGTAATAGGCCGTCTACTGGAGCTGTGGATTATTATCCAATCATAATGCAGGGGTGGGATTTATCAGAATACGGGTAGGGAATAAAACACTCGGGTGAAGTAGAACTTGGCGCTTTTTTCCAAGGCAACACAACGAAGTGCTGTTTTCCCCCCGCGACAAGATGGATCTGGTTTAATTAGTTATTTATATTATAAATTAGAACATAATCTTAAAAATCGACACGTATACGAAATACTCGGTAAGTCTAATTCCTTAAAAATATACTACAAATCAACACGGGTCAACTGTGTTACAATATTACAGGCGAAATTTGGACGACCCGCTGTGTCACGTGATCGGCGGGTCCTTTGTGTCTCCCGCCGCCAGGTCCTACAAGAGAATAATAAAAAGTAATGTGACGGTGAAGCGATGCTTCTGCGCGGTTTGAGGTTGTTGCCTTTGTATTGAATTTATTAGACATCCAAGAGTGCTCAGGTCGTGCAATAAATATTACAACACTTTTGCAACGGTTTGTCCTGATTATGATTTTGGATATTCATTGATTTCATTCACTGTATGACCAAAAGTATGTGGACAGTTGACCCACCCATATGTGGTTCTTCCACGAACTGTTGCTCCAAAGCTGGAAGCACACAGTTGTCTAGAATGTCTTTGTATCTTGCAGCATTACAATTTCCTTTCACTGGTACTCAAAGGCTCAAACATTTTCCAGCATAACAATGCCTCCGTGCATAAAGCGAGCGCCATGAAGACATGGTTTGCCAAAGTTGGCGTGGAAGAACTCGAGTGTCCCGCACAGAGCCCTGACCTCAACTCCACTGAACACCTTTGGGATGAACTGAAACACTAACTGCACCCCAGACCTCCACACACATCAGCACCTGACCTCACTAATGCTCTTGCGGATGAATGACCAAAATCCCCACAGCCTCGCTCCAACATCTAAAGGAAAGACTTCCCAGAAGAGTGGATCTTATAGCAGCAAAAGGCGACTAAATCTATAAAGGGATGTTCATAAAGCACATACAAGTGTGATGGTCAATTGTGCACAAACATTTGGTTATATAGTGTATTTTAATATACCAAGTTGGAACATACAACAATTACAAGTGGTAATGAAAGAAACACATTAATATACATTACAATTAAGCCAGTAAACATAAATAGATTGTGAAGAGAAATAAGTAGAACTTTGCTTTCTTACTTATGTGTTTTAAATCATTATAATACATAAATAGAATACATTTTCAACTGGGATTTGTGCCACTCTGTGTGAAATTTCCCAAACATTAAAAACAAATGAAATGTGTCTAAAAACAGAAAGTAGAATTAAAATGCAATGTGCAGATTTCACACCGTACCAAAAGCCAAACGCACTTCACTAACTGTGGGACAAGTCTGATGTCTACCAACACAAATGGAACAAAATCAGGTAAAATTCTGTAACAAAAATATTATGCAGGAAATAAAAATCAAATAAAAATAATATTAAAATAATATAATCCTTTTCAGCAGTTATGTCTGCTCTTTGGCCAGCAGAGGGACTCAACAACTGCATAGAAAAATTGAAGAGCTCACTGAGGAATTCTATTAAACTAGCCGGATTTTAGTTCAGATAATTTTCTGTTATTTCACCATATTTGCTTTAAATTTCAGCATGATGAACATTTGAGTTCTTTGAAAAGACCCGAGCCACACAATGCAACCTTATTGATATCCACTGATATCCAAACGGGCTAGCCATATGCTAACGTTAGGGGGACGTTCTGTGTTTGCTGGGCAATAAGGTTGCATTGTTGCATTTCGGGGGGACCAAATAATAACGTTACTATAACGTTCTCTGTAGGTTCTTCTTTGTAACCAAAAACTAACGTTCCCAGAACGTTGCAGGGAGGTTTTTTGGGTAACAACCTACAGAGAACCTACACAGAACGTTCTGGGAACCAAAACTTGTTAGCTGGGTGTGCCTTTATTAGCTTGGATACTATGCTGTTTTTATTAAATTATTGAAACCCTTGTACACTCGACAAGTTCTAAATGCTTACAGGGGCTTTTAAAAATAATCTAAACCACCTTCTCGTGTTTTGTATCCCTTTCTAAAACCGTTACATTGGTTAATACGAGCTAAATAACACTTGGGCGTGGGAAGGGTTGTGCGCATGCGCGTTACCAGACAATACTGAAGCACACGCGGTAGTGTGCACACAGATGTAGAAGAGAAACACACACACCTTCTTCTTCTGCTCCCTAGTTTAAGCTTAACATTGAAGCTTTCTGTATGCTCTGTTGGAAGCAAAACAGCGACTGAATGAAAAAAAAAATGTAGAGAAATACATTTTGTGCATGAATATGACTGACATGTCCTGGAATGTTTCATCCCCCGTCAGGAAGCATGCTGGTTTTTCAATCACTGCTAGCACTTTGTTTCAATAGCAGCATTATTTTTAGAGATAGAAGGTGTCTTCAGGTTTCAGGATGATCACAGATCAGGCTTTGTTCCTTCCATATGGTGCATTTTTGCTGATTTCACAAATGCATTAAAAAAGAGGCATTCATTTTCATTCCTTGCTGTTTTTCTCTCTTCAGTGTGTGTTTGTGTGTTTGTCTCAATTTTTAAGCAAGCAAGTGCTGGTATTGGGGTGGTGGTTGTCTAGTGTGTGTGTTAGTGTGTGTGTGTGTGTGTGTGTTTGTGTGCTTGCATGTATATATAGTGAACCCTCAAGCTGCTATTGGGTGAACACTAGGGGAGGAGGTGTGTTCAGTTTCACAGTATAGCACTTGTGTTATGGGAGATCTCTGCCATCCCCCTTCATAGTCCTCAATAGCGAGTGTGCTGCAGCTCCGGATGCTGTGTGTGCATGAGGGGAAGAGAGGAGGGACTGTCACCGCTTCTCCCGGGTCTGCAGGTCTGCCTTGCCTCTGCAGTGGAGACGGGAAGAATCCCTCAGACACACAGGGAAGAAAGGTGAGATAAGGCATTGCTTTTCTGTCAGCTCCATCATTTGGCTGCTCTGCTATCTTGTAGCCTTTGGTGAATGCCTTTTCATTTTCCCTGTCTTGTCTGTCTCATTTTTTTTTCTCTTGTGGCAGCATGACTGTGTATAAGGTTAGCATATGAGACGAGGCATCACTGAAGTCTTAGCTCTGCCATATCCCTCATATCCTTCTGCATATCTCATTTTTTGTCCACATCTCATCGTTTTGTGGTTTGTTTTAACATGTTTTAGTCTACCCACCCTCCTTTTTCTCCATTGGGCTGAAGTAATATCATCCAGCTGGCTGTTCCTGAGCCAAGGGTCATCTGAGCCCAGAGCGGTGCGTTTGATCAGGTTTTAGTGCAGCACTGCTTTCATTATGCTGGATTGCTTCATCTAGTGATGACACTCTTTACTGCTGCCCACAAAATGACAGAGAGCTTGTCCTGTTGGATCCAGAGTTTACGGCGAGGAAATGAGGGAGCTGAGATTGCAATGCTCTCCTGAGGCAGGGGGAAACTGTAAAGGAGTTCCTGTGGGAGACTTATAGCTGTGTGATTCATGGCAACTTAGCAAGCTTTTTAATTATGACCTGAGAATTTGAAGAGCTTGTTTCAAATCAATGCTATGATTTAATGCAAAGCTTAATGATTTATGATTTATTTATGCTTTATGATTTATGAGCATTATGATTTTTTTTTATTAAATATTTTATTTAAGAAAATACATTTTCTTAAATGTCTAATAAATTTAAAACACTCAATGTACTGTACATATACAATGAAGATCGTCCACTTTGGAAATCTGAAAGGAATATACCAGCAGTTTTCAACCTAATCTCTATCTAATGCATCTGTGACACAGGTGGAATTACGATGAAAACTAATTCATTTAAATACATTTCCCTGTATTGAGAAAAAAGATGATATACAGTTCCAATGGAAGTCAAAGGTCAACATATTGTTGTATGTTTTCCTGAATGCAGTAGTCACAGGTATTTCAATCTTCATAATGCATTCTTTCAGAGATATGAGGAACTTTTAACAAAATTGTGGTTCTAACTCTAGTTTAATTCTCAATTCTGATTGGTCAGAAGGTGTAGATTAATTGCAATACTGAAAGTAATGCTGGCTGTAATTCAAATCCCTGTGTTATTCACATGTACTTGTATGGCAGACATTCCAAATAATCAATGCCTAGCAATAAGTGGATATAAAATGTCAAATCATTGACACAGTGAGGTTTTCAGTAAGGAGGCAGTTAGTTGACATTTGGAAGGAGTCTCCAGTGTCAGTGCTTTACCAAGTTATGTTTCTAACACAACGTAAGAAAGATGACTTTGCACTTTTTTTAGTTTTTCTATAACATGACACACTGAGGTTTTTTTTATTATGTTTTCAGGTTGTCTGTCCGTGTGTCCACACATCTATCCATGCATTCATCTGAGATTCTCTTTAGCGTGATATCTCGAGAACGAGTGGTTGAATGTTTATGAGATTTATATGGAATTATCATTATATCCAGCAGATGAACTGATTAGAGTTCGGAATTGATCCAAATAGGGTCAAGGTCACAGCAATGTCAAATGTGTGAAATAATATTTCTTCAATAGCTTTAAGGGTATGAGAGGCATAAAATTAGTACACAAATAAAGACTTCTTGTTGGTGGCGGAGGCATCCGTGTCGACACAGTAAACCTGAGTTCTACTTGTTATCTTATTACCCTCAAGAGAAAAGAGAAGCTAGTGAGAGAAGCACTGTTTATAGCTGCTATTATATTATACCAAGACATGCTGTTATAGGAAAATAGCTTTGGGGTGGTAATGCCTTTCCCAGACCATCCCATCATTGATTGTTTTCCTATAACAGTACACCTAGTCATGTTTTATCTCTTACATAATGTAGACACAAACCAGGAAATGCATCTATTTTGGATCACATACAGTGGATATAAAAAGTCTACACATCCCTTTTAAAATGTCAGGTTTTTGTGATGTAAAAAAAATGAAACCAAGATAAATCATGTCAGAACTTTTTCCACCCTCAGCATGAAATTACAGCATATAAAAATTTAAGTGAAAAACAATCAGAAACATTTTAGGGAAAAATAGGAAACATAAAAAAAATTACAATAACCTGGTTGCATAAGTGTGCATTAAGTGTGTATTTTCTTACCCTTTCTTCCAAAAACATTCAAGATCCATCAAATTGTGAGGACACAGAACACTTCAGGTCACCCCACAGATTTTTAGTTGGATTCAGGTCTGGGCTCTGGCTAGGCCATTCAAAAACATTGATCTTCTTTTGGTTAAGCCATTCCTTTGTTGATTTGGATGTATGCTTTGGGTCACTGTCGTTCTGAAAGGTGAAATTCCTTTTCATCTTCAGCTTCCTAGCAGACACCTGAAGGTTTTGCACCAAAAATCAACTGGTATTTGTAGTTATTCATAATTCCTTCCACCTCGATGAAAGTCCCAGTTCTGGCTGATGAAAAGCAGCCGTAATGCATGATGCTGCCACCACCATGCTTCACCGTGGGTATGGTGTTCTTTTGGTGATTTTTCTTTTTTTTGCACCAGACATACCTTTTGGAATTCTGGAATTATTATACCTTTTGGAATTAGTCTCATCAGACCATAACATGTTTTGCCACATAGTGATTTAGTTGAGCTTGGATGTTTTTTTGTGAGACAGGGCTTCCGTCTAGCCACCCTACCCCATAGCCCAGATATGTGAAGAATATGAGAGATTGTTGTCACATGTGGAGAGTAATCACTACTTGTCAGATAGGTGCTGTAGGTCTCTTGGCAGCCTCCCTGGTAAGTTTTTGTCTTGTCCTTTTATAGGTTTTGGAGAGATGTCCTGTTCTTGGCGATGTCACTTGTTGATGATGGCCTTCACTGTGTTCCAGGTCTCCTGATCGATATCTTTGTCATGAAAATACTACAGAAACAGCTGGTCTTTATTTGGGGTTAATCGTAATAACTTAATTGATGACAGATATATGATAATTACTTTTGAACATGAAATTGAATGTGATTGGTTCATTCTGAACACAGCCACATCCCCAATTATAAAAGGGTGTGCACACAAGAATGTACACACAAGGGTATGCAACAAGGTTATTGTAAGTTTTTTATTTATTCTTTTCTCAATTGCTATTAATGATAATCTTGTATGCTTGTAATGTGTTTAAATCTAAGGTTCTATTACACAACATTATGCTGATGTATTATGGAGATGTTTTAATTTGAATATTGCAGTGGTGGTCACAGTTTATTTGAAGGGGACCTATGCTGGGCTTTCATAACACACTCATAAGGACTGAGCCATGCTGTAGGAATATTGTAAGCTTTTTGTCAAAACTCATGAGTTGACATTTTAACAGGGGTGTGTACTGTAGATTTTTTATATCCACTGTATGCTTGAAAACAAGAAAACCCAAGCTTAAGTGTAAGTAACAAGAATTAGGTTTACTGCGTGTTAGATAATTTGTATAAAAGACATTCTGGCACATCTGTCTCATCAAGTTTGTTTTTTAAAAAAAATTGCAGTTACCACCCTTATATTTTGAATATATGCAAGTTTCCCTGTACTGAAAACAGAAAGGGAAATGTGCTGAAATGTTTCTAGTGCTAGAAAGTAGGTTGAATCAACACTGGAGTATTCCTTTAAGTTCACTTCAAAAGCAGCTCTTTTCTATGAGGAAGTGTGCTGTATCCTTGAGTTGTAGGGTGCATAGTGGTGAGGCATGTGTCCCAAGGGGCCACCAAGAGGTTCTGATGTTATCCACAGCATGATGACTAACTTCCCTGTGCAGTCTATTGATAACTTTCTAGCATTATTGTCCGGAACATACCAAGGATGTGCTCCTCATTATATACCTTTAGCTGTATGTAAGTGTGCTCTTATGTTACCTACCAATAATCTGTAGTAGTAGTAGTAGGACTTACTGGTACTATGAATTCAATTACATGTATAACTGAAATCTTCATAGATATGCTGACATAGTACTCCTCAGAAAATAACCGAACTGGAAANAACTGGAAATGATGTTAAGGTGTACTTGTGGTTTTCCAAATGGGCTTAGTATCTTTTCTTCCTGGACAAATATGTCTAATTTGACCCTCATTGCTGGTTAGATTACAGTTGTAGTCTGGTATCCTTATATTTATAGGACCCTTACATTAGATGGCTTCTTTCAAATAGATGTCTTTCTGAACGTTTGGTGATGCAGCTGCACATCATGTGCTCAATTACTATGTTTCCAGGCAGACTCCTGAGCAGCTCGTATGTTACATAACCAGAGAGGCACCACCATCCTTTACATTCAGTGACAGCACAGATGGCACACACTCACGCCACATTGTAGCCTTTACTCCGCAATGACTGACCACATTCCTGGATTTTTGAAGCTTATATACAGTATTTTGTTCATATCTGAAGCTCATCTCTGGGTTAACTGTTTGAGTATAAGTATGTCAGTTTTTGATAAAGTATATTGTAGTCCAAAAGGGGTCCAGCTGTAAGCAGCGACATTTAAGTATATCATGGCATTTGGAATCTGGGCGAGAAATGACCCAAATGTAACCAACGTAACCTCTAATGCTGTGTCAGAAATGGGTCAAATGTAAGTGCTCATGTCTTCAGTGAGATCCAGTCTCATCATCAAGGATGAGCTGTGACTGTTTTCAGACACCAAAATTCAAATGAGTTACTTTATTTCACAGTGATATGTAGGCCAAGTAAGGAATAAAACACTTGTGGTTGGAAGGGGGTAGGGGCGGTGGATCTGTTATAAGAAAATAATCAATGACAGGGTGGTGTGATGTAGCCCGATGGAAAACAGTGTTACTATTACTACCTTGGACTTGATGATTTTCCAACATCAGCATGCACTGAAGTGTTTTATTCTTACTCTCACAACTATTACAATTTTTAAAAATATACTAATGACTAATTAACGACACCATACTTTTTTATTTTTTTTTATTTTATCAATTTATACATTTAATGGGGTGGAACGTCCATGAAGTAAGTGTTATCACTTACATTATAACAGCCATAAACAGTTGCTCCCTCATAAGCTTGTCTTTTTTTTCTCTCTTGAAGTTAATGAGACGAAAACGTCAAAGGTAAAGCTGTAATTTTAGGTTTTCCACCACAAGTCTTTGGGATATTTTGTGTTTTGCGGTTTCTCTGTAACGTGACAAACGTGTTGTAGAGCTCTGACACTGGAGACTCCTTCAGAAAACGCTATCATCTCTCCTTAGAAAACTTCACCATATCAACAATAGTACATTTAAATCTGTTTATCATTAGAATTATGTGTTATTCAACACCTTTTAACCAATCAGATTTCAAGAATTCAGCTGTGCTGTGGTATAAATTGTTTTATGGATTTGTCTTCTGTCATTTCTCTCATTTGCTATTCATTATAATCTTGCATGTTTGTAATGTTTTTAAATCTAAAGTTTTATTACACAACATTATGCTGATATCCTATACAGATGTTTTAATTTGACTATTGCAGTGGTGGTAACACTTTATTTGAAGGGGACCTATGCTGGCCTTTCATAACACACTCATAAGCACTGAGCCATGCTGTAGGAATATTGTAAGCTTTTTGTCAAAACTCAGGAGTTGACATGAAAGATTTTAGACTGTTGGACATTGTTGTACCTTTAACTTTCTCTTTTTCTTATGAGTTATTTGTCATGTAATTGACAGCATATTCATGAAGTTTTAAGATAATCTTACCTTTTGGGAAGTGTGTATAGGAGAATATGAAATGTGATGCTCCGTGACTGAAGCTGTGGTCTAGTTGCATTAAATATTATTACAAAACACCATTCCAGTACAACTTCAGGTATATTTAAAGGTCTATAGATCAGAAGGTTTTTCATCTATTTTGCATTTATAAGATGTTTATGAAGCACTATTGTATACCCCCCTACAGTTTCAATTATTTAGAATTAACAGTCAGCTAAATTATTATTAATGGAAATTATTGCATTGTTCTACATTAAATATTATGTTTTATTTGAAAATATCTATTATTCTCTGTAAAGAGAGTGCTAATTTGATGGTTAGTGCTGTATTTACATCATTCCCGTGAGAAGTTAGTGGTTGTCTCCCTCTCTATCATCCCAGCGGGACATTCCTAGTGCAATTATAATGCAGTTTAATCGGGGAAAAAATTTTCAACAATCGCAAACAAAAGGGATACCAGTCAGGTTTTACTGTTAGCTCCTAAAAACAAAATTGCTTCTTTTCTCACTCACCAAATTTCAGTGACGTTCAATGTCATATTAATGAGAAATCTAACAGAGAATGGTGGAAATATCAAATCTTGGACTTCTACTTCCCAAATGCAATGCAGCTATATGACGCAGTTGTGCTGAGTTGCGGCAACGACTTCGCTCAGCTATTTAGCAATCTAAGAGATGATGAGCACTATGGTGCTAACATTGATAGCAGCATTAACATGAAAGGTGAAGCTTTGCAACCTTTTTGTTTGAACTGAGTATACATCATGGTTTATTCTTAAATTATGCTATGAATGTGAGTGAAAAGCCCAATGTAGGTACATGTCAAACTAAGTGTTACAAAGCAGGCCTTTCCACTTCTTATGTTGAAAACCACTGCACATGTGTGAAAGGAAGTACAGGATGGGGTCGTGCCCCTGTGAGGCGTCATGTGGGTCTCATTGTTATTGTAGCAAGGAGCAACAAACATCGTTACTGTACTGCATAGGTTCACGAAGGACTGGTGCAAACATGGCCACTGTGGAAAAATCAGTGTTAAAAACAATAAAGCAGGATATATTAATGTTTTTTTTTTCATTTTCTTGATTGCATTGATGGGAATTCTTCCATGTGCACAAAAGCAGTGTTTATGTTCTCTTGTACTGGAATTAAAATGGGATTGACCCCTACTCTGGTGCCACTGTAGTGGGCGTTAAGGCACTCAGACACTGAGGAGGCTTTCTGTTGGACATGGGAATGTAAGGGCTCTTGAAGGTCACGTGTGTGGGGTGTTTGTGGTCTGTGGGGTGATCACTTGTCTACTGTTTCCTTGCGAAGGACATTTCTCAGGATACAGAGATTGGAACAATGGATGACATCACTGGTCCACCTCCCGGTAGATTTGTTTCGCATATGAGGCGTACAGCTGAGAAAGCACACGGATAAGCAATATGGGCTCATGATTTTCACCTCCAACTTGTTAAGAAAATTATTTCAGTTTAAGTTGACGCATTGGGGTTTGTGGTTGTAACTTCCTGTGAAATCACCCTTATATAAAGCAAAAGTATTAAGCATACTAGATCTATTCGATAAAGTTTGCCTTAAAGAGTTTTCTAATGTCTTCTGTGTCACTATGTCTGAGCCAATAAGATTTTAGCATTCACTTATAACATTTGCCATGTCAAGTGGTTTGGTTTAAAAGTTTAAGTGCGGTTTATACTGTATGCTAGGAGAGTCCAGTGTAGTTTGGTGATTGGAATCAGGTCGGTTTGACAGGGAACTGTACTGGACTCTGGCCAAGCAAGATCATATCTGTGTCACCACTGATTTAGACATTCCTGAAATGGAAGAAAAACCGGCATAGTAAGACTGAACACAGCAGTGGTATTAGACTGCTGTGTTGTTGCTAAATTATATCTTATTTCCATGCCATTTGGAAATAAAACAGTTTTCACTCAGGGATATTTTATACTCCATTGCCAATAGAGATTGAGGTTAGTTAGTTGTATGTGTTTTTTTTAACCTGATGTATCAAACATTCTGCTCTGTTACTCCTAGTAGGTTTGCTTGTGTTTTCAGTTATACTTCAGACAGGTATACTTTAGACCTGCATTTCAGATTACTTTAGATGCCATATAGTTCATTCTGTCTACAGTGTTTGCTAATAACCAATCTGAAGGATTCCATAAGCAAATTAGACAGCAAATATGTTCAGAGCGAACAGATGGAAGGTTAAGATGGAGTATGAGGGTGGGAGTTTCAGCTTGTATGAAGTAAAAGAATGCAGATAAGCTGTACAGCATATCAGCAGATCGACTGATATATCAGTATATCGTAGGTATGTGTGGAGGTATGCGTTTGTTTTTGTGAATTGTTACGACTGAAATGTCATGATTATGTAGGAAAAACAGAAAAAAGCAAGGGCAACCCACCTTGTCAAGACTAGCAAAATAGTCCGTTCTAGCTTTTATTCATTCATTCATTCATTTATTTATTTATTAATTTATTTTAATCTATGTTTGTCTTTTTCACTGAGGTTAGGGTTATATTTAGTAATAGGTGTAGAAAATTCTTAATACATGTAGATAATTACATACATGCAGTACAATATGTACATACATATGTATATATGTTCTATGTCCCTATAGAACATTTATTTCCAATGGCCCATTAGAATGAGTGCATTAATATAAACCCAGTTATTTGCCTCATAGCCAGGAAACCAATCAGATTCAAGAATTCAACAGCCCTGTGTTATAAAGAAATATAATAGCACTTACATTACTAGATAACATATACTGTAAACATAAGTCATCATAATGGCATAACATGTTATCGATATGTTACAGATGTCACATGCCATGCCAGTTTACATCCAGTGATAAAAGTGTCATGTTCCCATAAGCAATTATTATCATGATAGTGTTCTTTATGTTTGATGCCATAACAGCTTGTGTCCCACGCCAATTTGTGCTCTAGTTAGCATATGCTCTATGACAGATGTTACTACTTGATCACTGTCATAGCATAACATATATTTTCTACCATAGCAATGGATAATACTAGTGTCTGGTTGTTTTAATTAATAAAACATGCTATTTTTATTGCCATGATAACTATCTTAATGTGTGATATTACATTATAGATTACAGGTGTGTTTTTTTTTTTTTTTTTTTTTGCTCTACCTTCCATTACATGTGTTATAAGTTTTATGAATTTAAACCATCGAACTATCAAATATTAGTATTTTCTGTGGCCATATTAGAAAACATCCAGTTGGCCTTATGACATCGTGTGATGTTAAAGTACTTACCATTATATCTGTTATAAAACATATGCTAACCCCAGCACACTTGATTAGCATGTGATCTAATCTTCCATAATATACACAAGTAATGATAACTACATGTAGAACTATGTAGTATAGAACTACATGAAGTGTCTTCACAGTGTACGATATCTTTCACAGCATGTTTATGAGGATATTATGCCAGTCCCTTGACGCAGGGTTCAAGTAAAGTGTTATTATAAAGGCCATAAGTTGTTGTATTGAGAACTGCAACTCTCTACTTTGTCAAAACCAAAAACTTGGGCCAGCATGTCAAAATAATCGGTAATGATTTCTTTATGATTATTTAACTATTTTTTGCAATGATTTATGTAGTGATTCTAATGTTGGATACAATGTTACATCTCAGGTTTTTTGTTGTTGCTTTTCTTATTCGGTTTCTGTTGGGATATAATGTTTTATATGGATTATAGATACAAATACAGTAGGAATGATCAAACCTTTTTGCCTTTAAATGCAAAACACATTAACCAACCAAAAACACCATAACAAATTTGAAGTCAGAAGCACCATTAACTTAAAGAGAAGCTCCTTGTTGAACATTGTATCTTCACATTAATATGGATATGAGAATGCTGAAAAGCTGCCTGAAGAAAGACAGGATATTCAAAAGAAAGAATTTCTTCTGACTATAATAACATAAATAACAATGAATTAAATCATTTTTGCTAGGTTAATTATGTAATTTGTTTTGTCTTGTGATAGTCATGTCCAATCAGCAGCAAGTATATGATGTCCAATAAGGACCTGTCCTTTCTGTTTTGAGAAAATTGTGGTGTGGAGTTTGCTGTTGTGTTTTTGGCTTTGTTGTTGTGTTTTCTGATTTGCTGTTGCATTTTGTTGGTTCGTTAATGGGTTTTGAATGGGACATCATACCAAACTCTGTCCTTAGGCATGCGTTAGTGGAGGAGGCAGGTTTTACAGATATCAGCTTTAGTGTGATCCCTCATTTGTAGAAACGCCACAAGCTTCTCCATGGTTTTGTTTGATGACAGATGTGCTGCTTAGGAGGGAAAAACCAGGAAACATGTGTTCAAAGGGCTACTTTGTCTTCTCAGTGAACTCAATTCTTCTAGACAGTCATCAGTCCAGTTCTGTGGGTTCTTTCAGTCGTCATTTTTTCATCACAAAAATCCTTTGCTTTTGTCAGATATTTGTAGTATTTGACTTTCAGTGATTCATGAAGTCAGAAAAGTGGAACTCCACACTTGGCCAGTGATTAATACTGATGGAGTCAGCCATTGGTTTATTTGGAGAAGTTAAGCATGATTGTAGCACTTATTCCACAGAAATATCCCACAGCTGTGTTAACTGTCATTAAAAGTCATTATGGTGGGTTTACCTGCTCATAAAATGCCAGAGAGATGCCTGATCTTTGGCCTCATTAGATGGTTTTTCATTGCAGCATTATGAACAGCAAGAAGCTTCTGGCGAGAACGCTGTACCTGTGGTGTGAGTGATGTAAGAGTTGTAAACCCTGTTCCTTTTAAATTAACATCATGGCAGTCAGTGCCCATGGCTAAGAGTGTGAACTTGTGCTGTCTGTTTGCAGCAGAAGGGTTTAGCATGGACACTGATTAGTAACTAATGCAAAACGATAAGCCTATGTGATTACTCTCATGCAGATGGTGGCAACACTCTCAGAGCAGTTAAATATTTGATACATCTCTTAGCAGCCTTTGCACTATTCTGTGCAAAAAGAAGATATATAAACAGAGATATATTTCTCATACAATATAAAAAGAAAATGAAAGAAGATAAGGTATCATCCCATTCAGATGATTCCCAAAGGAACCGGGAATTTATTGCACAGGCCCAGTTCCATTCTTGGAACATGGTGCTGATTTTGTAACTTCAATACCTTTATAAAGATACCCAATAAAGAATCACTTATTATTTAGTATTATTTAGTATAATAGTATTAATAGTAATATGTTAAGTAATAGTAACTGTAATAATAATTTCAAAGAAAGCTTTTTCCTTTCCAGGGTCTTTGGCCTATTTCCCAGACACTGTCCTGCTCCAGTGGGATTACAACTTTTTTTTTGGTCATAAAATGTGAGACCTCACTTCACCTTTCTGTTCTTGTAGGAGCCTCTCTGCAGCTTGAAGCTGTCAAAGCATTGACACAAATTTGTGGCAAAGTGAGGGAATGCAAGGCAAGCAAATTGAAGCAATAATAATACAGATAAAGAAGAGTCCAATGCCAAAAATGCACTTAAGAAAGAAGCTGTGATAAGAATGAGCCAGGAAATATGGGCATAGCTCAGAGTGGGAGGATAAATGTTTAAAAATATAGAGCTACGCCCTGGCCTCGTCCAATCTGAAAGAGACACTTCTTTTTGCAGATCATTTACTCAGCCTTGTAGGTCACTTATTCAGCCTTGTAGTGCTCATTTAAAGAAATGTGCCATGCTGAAGAACTACATTACCCATCAGCCCCAGCACATGACATGGCCCTGTCACATGTCTTGATCACTTGCATCTGTAACACCTAATTAACCCAACTATATACTGTAAGTTCTAGTTTCTGTGTGTGTCTTGGTCAAGCTTTTGTCGTCTACTGTCATGTGGACCACGTTATTGACTATAGTCCGTATCCTGTTGTGTTTCATTCCATGGTTCCCTAGTTCTTGTTTCGCTATCTGTATGATTTTTGTTTTTTACTTCCTTTTGTTTGTTCTGTTAATAAATCGCCTACATTTGAATCTGCCTCCACTACCAATACCCGACAAAGTGAGCATGACAAAGTGACCCTACCACTATGAACCGAGAAGCATGAGGAAAAAACAGAGATAGAAATGTCAGCACTGTCAGCATGCTCTGTAAATCCTGGGTCCTCATCCTCAGATACATCACTCAAGTTCATAATTGTTCTCAACTACAGATGAGCTTGGATTGTTTTTTTTAATCCTACTCATGCAATTGTTCTTTTCAGTGAACTGATTAGGGAAAAGACCAAAATGTGCAAGGCACACCAGGACAAGGATTGAAAACCGCTGGTGTAGACTGCTACTGCAAGAGCACTTATCTTAGTTTTGGGGAAGGTAGCACATCTCAAAAACAAATGAGTCATTTCCTTGAATCAAACAACAACCCAAGACAAGGTGGAATTTAATGTCATCTTCCATCACACAGGTTGTAAACTACCAGTTACAGAGGTGCCAACATCTACAGTGTGACCAATTCACTCAATGGGAAAGGATGTGGCAGATGTGTTTCCTTCTGGTAGAGGTTACTTTTGTTTTGCATCAACTTTATCTAGGTGAAATTAGACCTGTGAATTCACAAGCCTCCATCAAGCCAATAGAAAACAAAAAGTTGGGACTGTGGTCTCTTTAATCATTAAAAAAATGGAGGAACTGCTTATTACTTCTCTAATACTTTATTAGGAACACCTGTACACCAACACATTCATGCAGTTATCTAATCATCCAATCATGTTGCAGCAGTGGAGTGCAAAAAAACATGCAGCTGCAGGTCAAGACCTTCAGGTCATTTTCACATCAAGCATCACAATGGAGAAAAAGTGTGATCCCCGTGACCTTGATCATGGCATGGATTGGCCATGACTGCTAATCTCTAGAGTTTACACAGAATGGTGCGAAAAACAAAAAGACACTGAGAATGTGACAGTTCTCTGGGTGGAAATGCCTTGTTGATAAGAGAGGTCAGAGGAAAATGGCCAGACTGGTTCGAGCTTCCAGGAAGGATGTACGTAGTAACTCATATAATCACTGTTTACAACCGTGGTGATCAGAAAAGCATCTCAGCATGCACAAAACATTGAACCTTGAGGTGTATGGGCTACAACAGCGGAAGACCACATCAGATTCCACTCCTGTCAGTCAAGAACAAGAATCTGAGCCTATCATGGGCACAGACTCTCCCAGGACTATGCAGGTGTTCCTATTAGAGTGACTGGTGAGTGTATGATAATTGTGTAACAATTGTATAAAATAAAATATACACACAGCTGGTTGCTTATAAATCCGAATGTTTATGCATATTTATTTAAATGTTGGTTTAACCAGTATGATTTATCATTCGTGCTGTTAGCACTGAGCCTTCTCTCATGTCTGCCTGCTAGGATTTTCTTGTTAACAATTCTGGCACCTCTGCAGTTAAACACACTGCCTTTACCTTCCTGAAATCCAAACAGTTTAACTCTTGGCATCTGGAAATGTCAAAATTAATCCCATATTTTAAAGAAAGTTCCTGCTTAGGATGTACACAGATGTATACATATTCTGTCATTTAAATTCCAACTAAAGTTAAACAGGGATTTTATACATCTGGGATTTTATGTGTTTTCTTACATCTGCTTTAGTTACATTTATTATATTAAAAAGTCACAGTATTGTTTCTCTGTCTTCATTCCCAAATGTTCCAGCTGAAATTCATCTACAAAAGAATTTTTCATGTTGCTTTTGGTAGCCTGATTTTTAAGAAGTAACTGTTTATTCATAAAGTGATGTTCCATCACATAGTTAGCACAGAACTGGCTACAATGTCAATACTTAAAAACGAACAAACAAACAAAAAAAACTGTTGAGTGTTGCTATACCAATGAAAAGCAAGTGGCCTGCCTGGGAAAAATACCCCTCAAACATTCCCTAACCATCTAACTGCAGGGGAAATAACAGCCCATAGCTGGAAAAAAACATTTAGGGGAGATTAAATGCTCTTTTATTGCACATGTATTTCTCACGTCAAAGTTGCCCATATTGATATTCAGACCTCAGAATTATAGAATTATTTAAGCATTGCTCAGAAAGTTCTGGAGTTTGTCCAGAACAAGGCATGTCTCTGTTGTCCACAATTCTGATCTTTTGTGATATCCACAATGACGAAGAGCAGTTTTAAATCCATTGTTACTATCTGACTGTTTGTTATAACAAGTATGCAATATTTCACCCTGAGCAATGTGAACACATGCAAAAATCAATGGAATGCCGTTTAAAAAATGCCCTTTAAAAAGCAATATTAAATATATAAACAGGACATTAGGTAAACATTTAAACATGACAGAGTCGACAATATAGTATGATATGGATGGCCATTACCACACCAAGGTTGTCCCAAAGTACTTTATTCCTCTGATACCACAGTTACAGTTACAGTTTTTTTTTTTAAATTAAGAAATAAAATGGAATATGGTTTTTATCAGTTTATTGTTGGAGTGGAACGACCATGACACAAGTTAGTTCCACTTATGTAATAACAAATACAAACAGTCGTTCCCTCACCAGCTTCTCTTTTAATCTCTTCGGATGTTAATAAGACAAAAGCACATTGTCTCATGTTACCAAGAAACTGTAAAGTGCAAAGTCCTTCCTGAAGATTATCCTGTGTCAGAAAACTCACTGAATGTTACAAGGTGCTGACACTGGAGACTCCTTCCATAAATATTAAATAAATGTCTCCATACAGAAAGCTTCACCATGTCAGTGATCTTTGTTAAATAACATGTTTTAATTAGCTTTAAAGAGCCTTCTCCTACTATTGTAAGAATCTGCTGAATACTACTGTAGTTAATGCTATTAATAATATGGATGGAATTCAGATGGCTAAACTAAGACAGATTTTATCATTTTAATGTGATTATTACAGCTACCTGCATGAGTATATTACAGCATAGAATTTCATTTGCCACCTTCTTATTTGTAAATGATCCTGATAGTCTAATTTTTTTTCAAATTGTTTCTTTCTTTTAAATAGTAGTTGAGATTAATGAAATGTGATCAGATTTATCAGTCTTCATTACTTTTTTTGATTCTTAAAGGCAAGATCATCTCTTTTTGTGGGTCTTAAAGACAAGAGTAGTTTTTAAGAAAGTGATCTACTGTACATGCTATTGAAAACCTTCTTTTAAAAAGAAAAATTTGGTAACTTTGTAGAAGTTATCTGAACAGTCCACCTAGAAAATCAACTTAAGCCCCTGCATAAGTCAAGTCAAGTCAACTTTATTCGTAAAGCACATTTTTAACACCACAAGGGTTGCCAAAGTGCTGTACAATCGGAGTAATAACTCAGAAAATAATTACACAGGGATAAGACTTAATAAAATGAACTAACACAATAAGACAAAATACAAGTCAATAAACACACAAAACAAGAGAATGGGCTAATAAAATAAGATTAAAAGAGAGTAAAACTCACAGAACTAAAAATAAGCAGAATAGTTTTGTTCTGAAATTGTAAATAGACTAAACTGAAATAAGAAATAAGAAAAGAATAAAATAAGAAAGCTAAAATGAAGAACATAATGAACTAAAAGAAAACCTGTAAAGCCGACTAAAGCTGTATTTTTTTTAACATAAGCATGCTGATTGCTGCTCTTGTCGTGTTACCTTTAAATTTTTCACAGAGTATTTAAATTTATGCTACCTGAATATATCCATCCATCCATCCATCCATTCTCTGTACCGCTTATCCTACATAGGGTCGTGGGGGACCTGGGGCACAAGGCAGGGGATACCCTGGACAGGGTGCCAACCCATCTCACGGCACAATCACACACACACAGACACACACACACACAATGGACAATTTGGAAATGCCAATCAGCCTACAATGCATATATTTGGACTGGGGGAGGAAACTAGAGTACCTGGAGGAAACCCCTGAAGCACAGGGAGAACATGCAAGCTCCAGAAATGAGCATGTTTTGGAGCATATATATATTAGTGAAGATTCATACTGTACCATTGCATATAAATCACTTATATGAATCCAGGTGATGTCACTAGTGAAAGGAATTTCAAAACACCTATGGCAACAAATTCTCAAAATATTTATTAAACAGTTAAAACAGTTTACTCTAATTTTATATCATGGTTTTAATTCATATCACATTATAAACTATTCAAAATACTATAATAAAAAAAAATATTATACTGCATTTAATCCTATATGTAAATGTTAATGATCAGCAAAATACTATAGGCTTCCAGACTGAGTTACAATGAGATGCTTACTTATACAAAGGTACATAAAGTATCAAGTGTTGCACTTGACTCAAGTGAAGTGAATTTTGTGCACATATTTTCTCAGTTAAACAGCATGCCATCTCTATGGAATTATCCCAAATATTATCTCTGAAAACTCTGCACCTTATCAAATCAGATTCCATAGAAAAGC
Organism: Pangasius macronema; assembly: GCA_037577455.1. NCBI lineage: Eukaryota > Metazoa > Chordata > Actinopteri > Siluriformes > Pangasiidae > Pangasius > Pangasius macronema. The sequence goes on from CM074946.1 coordinate 20,306,972, forward strand.
ACATGTCTGATAAAAGCTAATGACCCAAGTTCAAACTAAAATGGTGCCAGGTGAGGGAAAAAAATGCATTAAAGGAATGCAGTTTTCCTGCAGCTGCTACCTCTTAAACATTCTTCTGTCTGGGAGATCTGAAGAGTGTAGAGATTCACTGTTGGAGGCTTCTTGCTGTAGGAAAATTCAGATAACCATAAAAAAGCACCAAAAAAAGAAAGGAGAAGGTAGATCAAAGAGGGATGGGAGCGCAGTATTGTTTTTCTGCCAGAGGAATGAAGGAAGGCAGAATGTAAGAGCAAAGGCCCACAGAGAGAGAATTTCCTCTTCAAAATATGTGGTACATTCAATACATCTCTTAAGCAGTAAACTTTTTTGTGGAAACATACAAATTTCCAAGGTTGAGGTGTTTGTTGATTTAAAAATTCTCTCTCAGAGACTATACTAGAAATTGTACATAAATTCTGTACAATATTAATTACTGTATAATTATAATAATTAAAATAATAATTAATCTCACAAATAACCCATTGGATTGCTTTTAGTTGTAAGAAATGGCATTTAAGCAGGTATATTAATTGTAGATTACTACAAGACTGACCAACATCCAGCTCTGACTTTGGGTCTGAGTTATAGGCTTTTAGCAGATGTATACAGGGTATTTAGGAAGGTGTCGATGCAGCCTGTCATTCCTTCAGAAATGTAGATAAACACCAGCTGCACTGAATATGTAAGAACAGGTACTACAAAGTTCTCCTTTAAGATCATCTAGTTAAGATAATCTAGTTTCTTATTTGAAACTTGTCTTATTTTAAAGGAGATTTTGTAGAAAGGCGTTTGATTTTTTTTTTTAATCTTTATACAGAGAAATCCAGCACATGCGTGGTTTGCAAAACTATATATATGATACTGTGTATTTTCCTGAAGATCTAGCTAATGTTATTGGCCTATATTGAATACATTAGAACATGGGGCTCTGAGGCAGGGGCATTTATATATTACATACAAAGATGAATACTAATATTTATCTACTTTGGTTCTCTATTTGTAACAGGACTAATTAAACATTAACCAGTGTTGCCAGGTTTCAGCAAAATGTCCAGCCCAACTACGTCTCAAAAACAAAAAGAGACCTGAAACTATCTGAAAAAATAAAAATAAAAAAGGAAGATATAGTTTTCTTCTTTTTTTCTCAGCCTTTACTTGGGAAACAAGGTCAGTGTGGTACACACGCATAACTGATGTACAGACTGATTATCCACTCCATAATCCCCCTTTCCCTATCTCAATCTGCAATATATCTTACACTCTGTCTGCACCTATATCACACACTGTCTGCACCTACACTTTGCTTTTATTTTGCAGAAATGTATTACATTTAATTCTGACTATTTGCTATAAAACAAGATCTTGGTTATCACAGAGTATTTAACTTTCCCAATTTGGTGTAAAAAATTGCAACTTAAGCAACCTTGTTGTTTACTGTCCGTTCTATTGAAAATATTCACAGCACAAACATGGGGAAGCGTGATTCATGCCCCAGTGGATCTCTGTTTGCAATTGTTGCAGTTCCCTTTTTTGACCACTAGGTGTAATAATAACTCTATGGAGCTATAAAGATTAACATTTGAATGTTATATATATATATATATGCACACTCCTGAACAAAATCTTAAGATTGGGGAAAATATTACAAGTATTCACACTTCGCACTGGTGGATTGTTATCAGGTTGTAAGTACTTCTTCAAAATGCCAAAAGAAGAAACAAGAGCAAGAGACAAAAAATAGAGAGTAGGCAATTTANATAGCCTTTAAAAGTTAAAATCTGTGCAAAAATATGGCTTTAATGTCATTGTCCTTCAGACAGTCACACTGTCATAAACTCCTGATGGCAAAAGCAAAAAGGCTTTCTGTTTTTGAACGTGGCAGGATTGTTGAGCTGCACAAGCAAGGGAGCAAGGCCCTTAACCCTCAACTGCTCAGTTGTATAAAAAAAAAAACGATAAAAATGTAAGTCGCTCTGGATAAGGGCGTCTGCCAAATGCCATAAATGTAAATGTAATCTCGCAATGTGCCATTGCTGCCGAGGTTGGACGCAGGAAGACAGTCATTTTAAATTTCTTAAAAGATCCTAAGAGTTATGGGACAAAAAAATCAAGTGGTAGACCCAAATAAATTTCACCTGCACTGAGCCAGAGGATCTGACAGGCTGTCCGTAAAGACACAGGCCGATCCTCGACCCAAATTAAGGCCCTTACTGATGCTGACTGNCTCCTCCCACACCACAAACTTGCCCGTTTGGAATTTGCAAGGGAGCACCAAACATGGGACACTGAAAGATGGAGGAAGGTTTTATTCTCGGATGAGAAAAAATTTAACCTGGATGGTCCTGATGGCTTCCAACAATACATGGCACAGGGGAGGAGGCTCCAATATGATCCGGGGTGCTTTTTCCTTCAATGGGAAAATGGAGCTTCAGGTTGTGTGTATATATATATATATAATACCTAATCTCTAAACCCCTAAACCCAAAGGACTTGGGGAATGCCCTGAGAAGATTGATTCATAAATTACCTAAAATTGTTTCAGTGCAGTGTTGTTTAAGTGAATTATTTGTCTTGGCTTTGGAGACAGTATAGAAAGCACTGTTATAGAAACCATTCTTTATTTCATCACTCAACTATTTCTCAAGCAGTGTGCCTCACCATAAACAAATGACCCCCAATGGAAGCACAAGTTTTTTCTTTGTTGTAAAAACAAAATTGAGTGCTAAGAATATTTCCATGTGTTGTGAAGTGTGCAAGGTCAGTATTTTTCATAAAACAAGAGAGAATTACAGAGAAGGTGATTGAAACACAATCCTTGACTACATCATAAACAGCCATGCACGCCTGTCTTTCACAATTTTGGGTCTTCTGCTTTATTTATGAGTAAGTATATTGTCTGTATTAAGCATAGATACCTCAATGGCACACAATTGAAATGCATGGTAGAGGTGGTCAAGGCTTTGCTTCAGTTTCTCATCTGGCAAAATGTTATCTTTTCACGTTGGCTTTTTTTTTTAATTATCTGTTTGAATTCTTCAAGGTTGATGTGCTCATTTTTAAATCAGTCCTTCTCAAGAGTACATACTGAACTAGAATGAATATGTAATTGCACTAGGGTGGCTTGCTTTAGGATTTATTTGTTTTTATTGATAGCTGCTTAGCTTATAGGATGGCTGTGCAGTGAAAATGATCACACTGTTGGTTTTAGTGGGAAAAGAATCAGAATCCATAATAGATTCATTATTGTCCTTTGAAAACCTTCATATGATGAAATTTTTGACATTTTCTACTACATACTATAATATACAGTCACACGTCTTGATGATTAACTAATCTTTTGCATTTCATTTGTAACAGCTGGCTGCTAAGTACTCTTTTATTGATTGTGGAAGTAGGAAGGGTGTACATATTTTTTCCCACCTGGTTTCCTTTTTGGAAAAAATGACTACATATTGAAATCTTTTTTTTGTTGTCACCTGAAGTTATCCAGTTATGCCCCCCCCCAAAAAAAAAAAAAAGTGATTGTACACTATATGGCCAAAAGAATGTGGACACCTTTGGGATGAGCTGGAATGCCAGCTGCGACCCAGGCCTTGTGGCGAGACATCAGTCCACAGCCATGCTCCAAAATCTAGTGGAAAGCCTTCCCAGAAGAGTGGAGGCTATTATAACAGCAAAGAGCGGACTAAATCTGCAATCAGCAAGCAAATATGGGTGTGATAGTAAGGTGTCCACATTCTTTTGTCCATATAGTGTATTATTATTATTAAGCATAGCTACCTCACCAGTGCATAACTGCAAATGAAGACAGAAATGTACTTAAGTGCAGTAAAAGGTGGTCAGGGCTTTTTCCTCAGTCACACATCTGGAATTTTTTTCTTTTTTCTTTTCTTTTCTTTCATCTTTTTAATGATATGTTTATGTTCCTAACTCTAAACATGCCACATCTTTATGTGGGTATTATATTCCAGGTTTTTGAATTGGCCCTTTTTGTATATCATTTATTACAATCCTAAAACACAAAGGGCTACATCTTAGCCTTTACCATTTCTCCATGTGCAGTCCATCACTTTGTACACGTTTTCATTCCTCATGCATATAAATCAAACCAGAGAAAGCAAACACACATTTACCCATGTGGGAGTCCTTAAATGGTCAGATGCAAAATGCAGTAATTTTATGTGCATTTCAAACATTCATCAACTTGGGGGTATTGTTGCTTTTTTCTTTTTTTCTTCCACTAAGCAAACAAAAGGAATTCCCCTAAGGATGATAAGTACAGATAAAGTTTTGCTTTGTCTCGTTTGGCTAAAGTCAGAACACTTGGAGGCCTACGCTAAGCTGCATGCCTTCCAAGACCATACAGCCCAGTTATGCTACATTAATCTCCAAATAATATTCTGCCAAGTGCCGCTTTCCTAAGAAACACGATTGAAACATGATTATTAAATAGAGTGAACACATAGTACACAGCAAACTACACATTCATTATTTTCATTAAATAGTTTATTAAACATTTGTGATTTTAGAGTGGAGTCTCCATCAGATGTTCTTGAACTTTTAATTGTGGAAGTAGGTACAAGGAAGAAAATACAGAATGTTCTGATTCTAGTCGAACCCTCATGCATATTCTCAGTGTGATCTCATATGAGATTCAAGTGATCCAGTGAGTACTGCAGTCAGAAATAGGCTGCCCTACTGGTTTTAGATACAATAACTTGCACAGCATGTGCATTACATCTGCATATAACACCTGCGGTTTTGAAAATATAAATGCATGGGCTCCTGCTATATACTTATTACTTATATTATAATAAGTGTGCCTTGTTCCTAAATCTGTGTTTGTTTTCTTTGGCATAGCTCATTTAACAAACTAATGAAGGCAGTGGATTAGCTGCAAATTAAAGCTTTCAAAATGGATTTTCTTTGTTTGGGAAAACATTTCTGAGGCCCATTTTTTTGGCCTGAGCACCATAAGTTGTTTATTACTCTCAGAAGCTTTATTAGAGAGTCTGATACGTTTAATAGGCCAAAAACCACCTACTGTCACAGGAAGAGATTTGATTAACATGGCAGATGACCAGTCACAGATCTTTTTTCCTACAGCCTGAGGAAAAATGTTCTTAGTCCAGTAACTATATCTTTTTCTGAATTGTTCACTGTGTCTCAGTGTTTTCCCTCTGGAAACTAGTGCACAAATGTGCATTTACATGGAAGAACAAATCAGATTGGAACCTTCAACATTTTGAAGGCTGTGTTCAGAAAATGTACAGAAGATATCAGATGTTCCATATCTCATGGGTGAAACATCTGAGGTTCATTCTGCTTGTGTATTGACCTCTGACCATATGAAGCCAATTGACTTTGTGTATTGTTGACAATTGATCACATATTTGGAAGTGGCATCTAATAGAAACAGAAATCTTCAGTTGATTGACGCCATCGTGCCATTATTAGTCAGTCTAAGGTGAAGTGTGACATCTTTGTGCAAACTCTCAATCACTCTTACTTAATGATGTGTAATAAATATGACTCTGGAGATTATTGAGGGTCTTTGTTCAGGAAGGTTTATTAACAGAGCCAACTGAGGCATGATGGTGGAACGCAGACAGGTACAATATTTCCAGAAAGAGTTCGAATCCAAAGAGTAAACAATATCTGAGCAAAGTCAAAACATAATCATAGCAATCGAAGTAAACACAGCTCAGAACTTACACAAACTCTGGGATTGGCAAGACTTTGCAATGGTGCATACAGTACATAGGCAGACAAAAGTCTTTTCTTGGGCCTCTTTGTCATGCTGTTGATGAGGTGGCATACTGGAGAGCACTGTGCTCATATCTTCATTTTCCCTTTCCCACTGCATGAGAATAAAGAGATAGCAGATGAACAGCTAGAGAGGTCTTTTGTGGTTGGGAAAATGGAGAGTATTATTTAAAGAATGAATAAATGAATAAGTCTGCAGCCAGGAATTATGACAGAGTTCATGTTCATCTAAATGGAATGTTGTGCACATCTTTATATCCACTGTAGCTGGTATATTTAAGCATATCCATGTTAATATAGTGAATATTTATGTTACTGGCATTCTAAAAACTCCTAACATGCAAAATGCCCCCAATCCACGTGTGCACCTGCCAATATGCAGCAGTCAAGCAAATCAAGTGAACATACACCAGCCATGTGTGGAGGTCAAACATGAATCACAAAGTAATTTTATTACTACACCCCTAGAGCATGATATGATAAGATGTGATTGTAGAGATCAGGCTTCAAAAGTTATTGGATTTAAAAAGAGAGAAAGTGGGTCTAATATGAAACTAGGCCAAATATATTCTGTCTAATTTAATCTTGAAGATATTTTCATACACATTAATAATCCAACCAATAAGAAATATTGCTTATAAATATATATTTAACATGACAGAAATATACAGTACACTGTGTATGTACAAAAAAAATTAAATGAAGTTTATCAGTTTATAGATTATCAGTTCTGCTGTGCTATATTGTTGACAAAATAGGCTATAAGCTCTTGTTTTAAAAAGATCAGTACAATCCGGTGGCTGCTGGAAAATGTAGTTAATAGCTTTACCATTTTCTGGCCAAGTCATATAGATCCATGAGTCATGTAAGTTTTTTTCTTTTCTTTTTTTTTTCCTTCTTCTTCTTCTTCTTCTTCTTCTTCTTCTTTTTTTTTTTTTTTTTTACAGATTACTAGTTCATGCATTAATCAAATTATTGCCAAAATCGATTTTTTAAAACGATCAGATATATAGGCAGCATTTAAAACCATGTCTGCTGGTCATATAGGCTTGTTTGCATTCAGTTCATACCTTTACAGCTGAAATGTTGCTATTTGCTAATGGAGTGTACATGTTATTACTTCCAGGCTGTTTAGATAAAAATGCTAAAAGGCATCCCTGGAAGCTTTGTTTGCTTTTTTGGGTAAATCAATAATACTAAATCACCCTCCTTATTAAAACATGACATGCTGAAATGTTGGGCTCCTCTTACAGTTTTTAGCCTCTGTATCTCAGTTTTTCTCTTTGTTTGGGAGGAATCTTTTCCAGTAGCTTTGTTCTCTGGACTGTTGCCCTGATTCAGAGGTGGCAGTTTAAACCTAACTTACCCTAAGGGCCTTATCATCCTCTCTCACACTGCACTCTTCCTCAGGAAGCCTGTTCAGACCTCCCTTTATCTCACTTTCTCCCCTGTACTCCTCTCTCTGTGCCTGTGCCTCTATCACAGCTGGACACTGCACATCTTTTCTCTCACACATTAATTCCATGCATTCTTTCCCTCTCTCCCTCCCCCTGGCTTATGTTTTGTGGTTGTTTCATCTCACATTGTGCTGTTCATACTGTGCTCTGTGATAGTAATATTAGAGTTAACATTTATCTTCCATTCTCGTAATTATTTATGACACTTGCCCACCTCTCTGTTAATTACTACCAGGACCTGATTTAGTAAAGGTTTGCAAATGTTAAGTTATGTACGATCTTGAAAACACCATAAACACAATCTACAGATTCCTAATGAATTTTTTAAATGATGAAATTAGCACACCTTGTGTATGTTTTTGGCTTAATGAATATCCAGTCTGGGGCGTTTCTACCTAAAAGAACAATTAGCACATACAAACATCTTATTTATATATTGCTTCGTCTTCCTACTTTGCATGTTACATGATTCACGTACTAAGTATGTACTAAGTGCACCAGCAATTTATCCTTTTGATCATGCAGATTAGTAGTTTTTATTTGGCATCACAGTAAATCAGGGCCGTAAGAGTTCTACTAGTTAGATGTCAAATTATTTTTATTTCATCTATTGATGACTGGCTCTACTTACACCAACCACAGAGCATTTACTCAAATCCTAACTCAAAAAAAACATTGAGTGGTTGAGTGTTCCCTTACACTTGCTGCTTCGGCTTTCGTGTCAACATACTGTATTTAGTGTTTTTTTTCCCACATTGGTTTATATTAAATGTGTGAATCTGGACTGCAATCCCACTGGAATCAGCAAAAAAGGCATGGGAGCATGCTGTTTTTACCCTCATGGGGGTAGGTGTGAGCAGTCAAATATGAAGCTTACAGGTAAAGAAAGGCCATGATGATTAACGTGGGAGCGTATTGGCTGCAGCATGGTGCTTTAGTGGCACAGAGCAACATGTTTACTGCATTTGTTTAATCATCTTCCTGGTCACAGTCTCTGGATGTTTAAATATATTGTTTATATTTTGGGTTAAAGAACCAAGTCCATTGGAAAATATCGTGTCAAACAATACATCTCATTTACATTTGCATTTACAGCATTTATCCAGTCTCTATCAAAAACACATCCGTACACAAATAGGCCAGACACTGAGAATACAAAACTTTATTTTTTTTAAGCACACACCACACCATCTTTAGCTCACTGTAAATATTTATTACGTTTGTCACCTCACCTGAGGAAAACAGATGCAGTTATTTCACAGGTGCTGAACACAGCTACACTGCTGTTCACTGAATAACATAGGTAGTTTGTGTTAGTAGCACACAATGGATGTTATCTGTGGTACATCTATTCACTTATATACACTCCTGAACAAAATCTTAAGACCAGGGAAAATATTACAAGTATTTACACTTCGCACTGGTGGATCGTTACCAGGTTGTAAGAACTTCTTCAAAATGGCAAAAGAAGAAACAAGAGCAAGAGACAAAAAATACAGAGTAGGCAATTTATTGAAAACTGCATCAGCTGATCAAAAGTTTAAGGCCATAGACTTTAAAAGTTCAAATCTGTGCAAAAATATGGCTTTAATGTCATTGTCCTTCAGACAGTCACACTGTCAT
>CM074946.1:20325004-20345827 GCA_037577455.1 Pangasius macronema
ACATGCGAATACTTGGAATGTTTCCCCCAGTCTTAAGATTTTGTTCAGGAGTGTATAAGTGTATACACACACTCCATTGTCTTAGCAAACTATGTTTGTTGAAACTTTTTTGGAGTTGAATTATGGGATTATTTACATTGAGAAGGATAAGACATTGGATAGCCGGACAGCGCTGCTAATCTTTGATGGTTTCAATTCTTAAGTGTTTAAGGACTGTAATCTTAAAAATAATAATAATGTAATCACTATACCACTGCAATTTGCCAAAACTAAGATTTATTTTATTTATTAAAGAACAACATGCTGCATGGTTTATCTGTCTATAGTATAATATGGTGGAATCTCCATAAGACAATTTGCTTCTATTATCAGTTACATTAGGGCAGCTACAGACAGTTGTTCTATCAGCTTCTTTCTTTTTTCTCTCAAAGTTAATAAGTGCAGCCTGTCATGTTACCAAGAAACCAAAAAGTGTAAAGCATGCGTCCTGAAAACTTTCCAGTGAAGGAAAACATTAAATTACATCTTTGTCACTGACTGACACTGGAGACTCCTTCCAAAAATGTTAATGTCCTCACAGAAAATGTCACCATATCAAAAAATCCATTTATTTTGAGTGTGCCATACATCATTGTGTAGGTTGTTCCAGAAAAAACGATAACATATTATTAAAATTACAACACCTTCTGACCAATCAGATTTGAGAATGTGGCAGTGCTTAAATTAAAAGTATATTTTCAATAATCTATTGCCTTCTGTTTACACACAGGCACTCTGAAATGACACTAGTTAGCCTTCCATTTGAAACATTAACCATGTATTGACATATACTGTATGTTGGAACATTAACAAGCCTGGTGCTGGTGTTGTGACAAAGTATGTCCTTATAAGTGGAAAAAATATGCATTGCTGTTTTAGCTCAGAAACCTTAATGTTTAAACATGGATATGGCATATAAAGTAATTAAATGTATTTGTACTTAGTATTGGGTGTGCTGTTTTCTGGGTCACATCTCTTTTTATTTTTATATGATTATTCTTTTGAACTTTTATTGTTGTTCAGCCATTACCGTATTGCATTTAATATGCCTAGGCTGTCTTATTTATAATCACTTTTTCTTTTTTTACTCTTACTCTAACCTTGAGCCAATTTTAATTAAGAAGGACACTAAAAATAGAGTTGACTTGACCAAATATGACACACACACACACACACACACACACACACACACACACACACGTTTCAGTTCTCTCCAAGAAGCCTGCTATATTTCTCATATCTAATAACAATACCTGATTGCTCATGCAAGAAGAAGCAACAGAAGTGACACAAAACAGAGAAGGAAAGAAAAAAAATGAAAGATATGTGGTAAATATGCAGGCTTTCTCTATATATAGATATGAAAGGTTTTCACGCCTCTGAAAGTGCCAATAAACCAAGTTTCCTGAATCACGTATTCCTTAGAGGAAGAACTGCAGTGTGCAATCCATTTAGCATTCTACATTGAAATTTATGACATGGCAAATGCTAGAAGTTTTTCTCCTTGGCATTTCAGTCTCTTTTGCTTGGGGTATCTTTTCATGCACTGGTTTTGTGCAGGTCTCTTGACTATTTGCACTGTTTCCCAGTTTAGCAGGAACAAATGTGATGGCGGGGTGTCCATTCCAGTTTGGCCAAAATGATATGTTATGTACAATAGGACATGTCACTGTAAACACACACGGAAGATAAAGATCTGGTTGTAAAGATAGCAGCAGAAGCAGACGCCATACATGGAAACATAGCATGCACAGGAAATGTGGAGAAATTATATCAGGGAGTGTGACTGAAATAACACACAGAGTCACATGGTTCATGTATGTGCATGTGTAATGTTTGTTCTATGTGAAGTCATGGGCTTTCACATGCACTGGATTTTGGACTATTTTATGAGCAATGCTAACCTAGACAACCCGTGCACTCTGTTCCTGACTTAGACTCTTAAGAAATCAAGCAGTCCTGCTGCTAAGTGTGTGTGTTTATGTGTGGAAGTGCATTTCTTTAATAAAAGTGAGTGTCAGTAGGGGGGAGGAGGTAGAATTTGTAGGTAACGTTCTCCCAATTTCGCTGAGCCAACCAGACAGCACAGACAAGAGGAATAAAAATGGACTTTCATTGGTCAAGTCAAACCTCTGGTGCAAAGTACAGTACATGCAAATGGAGTTCACAAAGAGTTCCCGCAGGATATAGTATGCATTACATTTGTGATCAGTCAGTGTCCGTAAGCACAGCTGTGATTCATAAATTCAGTGATGAGAAATTGAGGAATTGTATATTGTCTCAGCACCAGTCCTTCATTCCTGTCCTGTAAGAGCACAGCACTATGACTCACTAGGCTGCACTGTGAAATATAACCACAGCAAAGCCATTGCAAGTCTGGGATCGGCAAATCTCTCCGCTGCCTGTCTAAATTTAATAACCATCACAGGATGGAGGCACCTACAAATGGAAAAGCAAAGCGTGGCTCTAGAGCACAGCTCCTGATAAAGTCAGCCAGTTTGGCTATACCATGGCTGAGGAGAGCCTTATATACTGCACTACAGGATTTATACAGATATTAGCTATTACAGATAAAGGGAAGAGGATGTTGTTGTTGTTGTTGTTGTTCTTTTAGCTGCTCCCGTTAGGGGTCGCCACAGTGGATCATTGGTCTGCATATTTGATTTGGCACTGTTTTTATGCCAGATGCTCTTCCTGACGCAACCCTGCCCAGTTTTATCCAGGCTTGTGACTGGAAGTGCACTGTCATGTGCAACCCCAGTGGCTGGGGTTGGTTCCCTGGCCAGGAATTGGACCTGGGCAGATAAAAGAAAGTGGATAAACTGGTTACAAAGCAGGTTCTTTTATTGGCTTTAGTCCAATGGTAAACTGGAGAAATGAATAGGGGTTAAACTACAGACTGCCATCTACTACATGGTTTTAGTGTGTGAGCAATTGTTAATGCCAGAATGGTTCACAGAGTAATTATGGAGGTCCTTTGTATGTTTAGCATCAAACTTTATAAAAATAATAAATGACTATTTTGTTTGTTTGTTTGTTTGATTCTTGATAATATTGTTGTCTTTTATGCATGTGTGTTGTAGATGGTGACTAGTTACTTATTAGACCAGTAGTTCTTGTCCACTGATAATAATGTTATGTCTTTTATTTGTGTGTAGTAGTTGATGACTGGTTGGTTGCTTGATTGGTTAGTTAATTGGCTAGTTAGCTCGTTAGTTAGTGGACCAGTAGTTCTTGATAATAATATTATGATATCTTTTATAATGTGCTTTGTGATTGATGGATGTTTTTTGTTTCTGGTCCATTGTGTGTATTTTATGTTAAATGTACAGATTTTTACATCTCTTTTATACCTCTTTATGTCCTTTACACTTTTACATGTCTCTTTAACACCTTCATATAAACTCACACAGAAGTAAGAGAAGTAATTTGACTCATATACAGAGCAATATGATGAATATAAAGTTGTTCACTGGAGAATTGAAACAAAAGTGATTTTGTTGTGGCTTAAAAAATTAAGCTAATGTAGTGTGTATGGATTGCTAGTTCACGCACATGACATAGACTGAGAAGTTAGTCTAGAGGCACTGATAGAGAGAGAGAGAGAGAGAGAGAGAGAGAGTGTGAGAGAGAGAGTGTGTGTGTGTGTGAGAGAGAGAGAGAGAGAGAAGTGGACCTATCATAGCATGGTTAATGATTGCCCCCCACCCAACACTAATGATTACACTGTTGAGTGGTGGGAGTTCACTCAAAGTTCAGTCATATTTACAAGGTCTGGAGCAGACAGAGGCAGAGCAAGAGAGATTTTCAACGTTCTTTGGGTCACTGCATCTGAGGCAGCAGAACATGTGAGTTTAACTGAGGAGGCGGTTGTCAGGGTGGGATTGCAATGGTGGAGTGAACATTCCAGAGAGTATGAAGCACTGTTTTCTTACCTTTCTGCCCAATACGGTCATTAGACTTAGTATTGTTATGGTTTGTTTTTTTTCAATGTGTATTGTGATGATCAATCACCTGACCAGTGTAGCTCTCTCTCTCTCTCTCTCTCTCTCTCTCTCTCTCTCTCTCTCTCTCTCAACAATCAAACCCCACCATCTCATCCCCTTTCCTTCCTGTATTGTAGGTTGTCAGGTTGAATCTGGAAGGAAAGAGAAAAGCAACAGTAAGAAAAGCAGCCTACAGAGAAACGGAGAGCGACTGAATATTTTGCTACATATGCCAGGTGAGAGAATTCCCATCTCTTGTTCTCTCTCTCTCTCTCTCTCTCTCTCTCTCTCTCTCTCTCTCTCTCTCTCTCTCTCTCTCACACACACACACACACNCTCTCTCTCTCTCTCTCTCTCTCTCTCTCTCTCTCTCACACACACACACATACACACACACACACACACACACACACCCTCACTCTGTGGTTGCCTTCCCAGCCCAGGTGAGCACTGTGTGTGTATGTGTGTGTGTGTAAGACCATGTCCTTCTTCCAGTGCTGCTGTTTTGTTTTTTCCCCTCATCTTCTGAGTGGCTCGGCTGCTGCTGCAGTGCAGGAATAACAGAATAGCAGACAGGGTTTATCTCCAGGCACAGAGGCAGCCTGCAGACAACGTCGATTCTGTTTGGCGCCCAGCCAGCTTGTTTTGTATTTAGGTGTGGATATGCGCGTCTCTATATCTGCCGTGTGCATATTTACTGTGCATTCATTTGCAGTTAGTGTGCACATATTATGCGTTAAATGTACTGTGTAGTGCTGCTTACTTTCAGGATCTTTGCTGTAGTGTAGTGGTTGTTACCATGCAGACTTCCAATCCCCTACTGAGCTGATTCACCACCCTTCAGTGCATAACTAGCAGGAAGATAGCACTTCATAGTGGAATTTTTTTTTTCAGAAAGGAAGTAGCATTTGGGTTTTTCCATGAATTTTGTTTTTTTTTTTTCCTTCCTCCACCCATAATCAGTGATATGTATAATCAGTGGTCTGGAGTTTGGTTTTGCACAATGGATATCCATTTAATGTATACGTGTTCTATCTATATATATATGTGTGTGTGTGTGTGTGTGTGTGTGTGTGTGTGGGTTTCACTTCTGATGTTGTATCTTGTTAATCTAAGATTAATAGTCATAGTGAAAAAATTGATGCACACACACAAACACACACACACACACCCAGAAAGAAAAAGAACTACCTCAAGATCTCAACTCCCCTCAATCCCCTCCCATCACCCCCCCAACCACTGTCATCATTTCTGTCATCCCCCTGCATCTCTCTGTTCACTGTTCTGTTTTTGTCCCTGTCTTCCTGTCTTCGAAATATAGCTCTGACTTCACACGTTCAACTAGCCTCCTCTACCAATTAACCAGAGCATCTCTCTACTCCCTCTCCTCTCTGCTCCGCTCTCCCCTCCACACATCCCTTCATCTCCCAAATCCACAGAGAACTAATGGAAAGCGTTTTCTCGTCATTTTCTTTACCATCTATGCTCTGAGTAGCATTAGCTACAAGACTGGAATAAATAATTTATAGCCAGTCACCTCATATGTCTAATGACAGCTTGCACACTCTTCTGATTCTGTGTCTTTTTTCCTGTTCTGTCTAGTGTAGCTGAATTATGTGCCTTTAGCTGTATGTGTGTGCGTGCGTGCGTGCATGTGTGTGTGTGTGTGTGTGTGTGTGTGTGTGTGTTCTATATACACATATCCATATACTCTATATTTCTTATATGTGTGACGTCTTTCCAGTGTTTTAATATACAAGCTTTGAATAATATGTTATAGACAGTCCTGGTGGTCTCTCTTTTTCCAAGGCTCCTCTCATCTCTAACGACCAGATGTACTCTGTTCAATTCCCTCCTCCGGATGTCTGCACAATGGACTAGTTAGATCTGGAAGCTGCCATCAAGAACAAGACTAGTGAGCAAACATATCTGTTTACTGCTACTGTTAGATGTAGAAGTAGATGTAGAGAGAAAAAGAGGGGGAGAGAAAATGAGGACAGAGGGAAAGATAGAAGCTACTTTTGATTATAAGAGTACTAATGTTTAAAGATGTAATTAATGGTTAAACTTAGTGTTAATTGTATAGTGTACCTTACAGGGGAAAGACAACAAGCTACATAACAAAAGCTAGAGTCATATATTCTATATATTCAAGCAACAAGCCTGGGAAAACCCTTCAAATGATGAAATGCTGACATTTCCTACTGAAGCAGGGGTGCCTGAATACCATTTTTAGGCTAAGAACGAGTAGGATTGCATGTTATTTTGATACTTGTCAACACCAAATCTGACACTGATCCTGACATGCATTATCTATTTAGCATTAAGCAATGTTATGTTATATTATGCTACGGTGTGTTGCTAGCAATGAACTCCTCATACTAGGTTTTAATGTTTAACATGTTATGGCTTTTAAACAGTAGCTGTAACAGGGAGTGAGAGGGAGGCTGACCTGAGTATTCAGAGCAGTGAGCACAAGGTGCCGTGAATTGCAACTTGATATGGGAGCAAAGTGAAGACCTGAAACAGGCTTATTTCAGTGCTCAGTGCTCACAGAACTGAAGTGACTGCTCTCGTTTGACAGTTTCTCTGCACGCTCACTTCACTGCGTTGATTTTAAAGGACCATGGTCACTGACACAGCTCTGTATGCTCAGGTCGCCTGCTCTCACAGTCTCTAGTAAAGATACTGTTTAAGTGCTACTAGATGTTTTTTTAATAATAATAATAATAATAATAATAATAATAATAACAATAAGTGTATTTCTCAGACCCAAAGACACTTTGCACAGTAAAATAATATAAGCAGAAAACAAAACAGATCAGGTACCTTGTAGGAAGATGTTGTAGTTCTCTTGATATTTTTGCAGAGCACAGTTTGCTCTATGCTTTGCTTTGCTTTTGTCATTAATTGTGAAATAAATCCAGATCACTTTGCGTCATCTCTTCATTGGTATGACAGTGTACACGAGGCTTACATCACACACTGTCACGTGGTGTCAGATGTTGCTATTGGAGCATTTTTACGAGTACCAGTATGAGTAAATGAGCACAGAATCAGACTGATACCTAACACCAGTATCAATGCATCCCTAATATATAGTTCTGAAAACTGCAGATTTTCTTGAACTAAAATATGTTTCCCCTTTTGCATGTACCTCAACCAAAATTAAATGTAGAACACTTTAATTTCTGGTTACCCCTAAAAGTGAAATAGGAGAAAACTGCATTTTGACTGTGGTACAGGAGCATCACGGACATTTTCAAACTGAACTGATGAGGCTAATGTCCTTTCGGCTATGGCACGTAGCTATCCAACAACTTGATCAAAGCCTGACAGTCACTGTGCGAGGAAATCACACTTAGCTAGCAAAAACAAACTGGTTTTCCCAGACTGCCACATATACATATACACAGGCAATGGAAAAGTCATGATTGTGGCATAAATAATGATTCCTCAAGATATACGTTTCTGTCTTTCTGAAAGGGATACATTTGCGACACTGTGTTGTAAGGTTTTACATAGAGCCTGTCTGCAGATGGACAAACTGAAGAACTTTTGAAGATTAGAGACTAATATTATGACAATGTGTTTTTCTGGAAAAACACAGAACATGATTGTTTAGTTAACCTACTTTGAAGTTACATTTTGCTACACAGCAGAAGAAAATGCAAGTTGTTTTTATTCGACATTCTCTGGAAATCAAGCATGCATGATTATTCAGAGGGTCAGGGTCACAGTAAACACTGATCGCAGGCATTCGGGAGTTGCCATTTTTTGCTTCTGCAGTGCTGAATGGATCTGTTTCTTCTCCATGATTTAGCAGAATGGATGAGTGGTCAGTGGTGCAGCTGCTGAGCTTGTAGACCTGCCTGCAGGTGCACATGTGTGTGTGTGTGTGTGTTTGTGTGTGCAATCTGTGTCTCATTATGTAATCACAAGAAGGCGAGGTAAATCATATTGTTCCCTCTCCCACTTCCTCTGTTCCTCTATTCATTAGTTTAATTCAGTTTTATCTGTGCCGAATAACAAATGGCCTTTGTCATTGAGTATATGCAGTATTTCATATGTGGGCCAGTGGGATACATGTCATCCACAGTATAATAAAGATAATTAGATTTCAGCTGATGAAGTAAAATTGCTTCCATAGTGTGACATTGATAGAAGGCCATGCACAGGCCTCCCCATTAAGGTATTTCCTTTCCACACATGCATGCACTCTCTCCTTCCCTCCTTCCCCCTCTCTCTCTCTGTCTCAGTATCTAATTAAACAGCAAGTGCACTGGTGCTGGTAATTGACTGTGGGTGGAGGGTGCGGTCTAGGGTTCACATTAGTCAGCAATTACAAGTACGTTCCAACTTCGGCTAATTAGGTCTCAAGGACAGTGTATGTGTTTGTATGTGACGTCCCTGATCACTTTTCCTCTTGAAACCCCCATGAGCAGATTTTTCTGTATGTTTTTATTGCTTGTTGCAGTGTGTAGCATTCTGGCAATATAGCTGTCAATCAACTTCATAATCACACTACTCCAGAGTTTGCCTCCAACAAAGTCATGATAATTACAAAATGTTTATTCTAATTAGTATTGCTGTTATAGAGAGTGTTGCTGCCATATACATTGCTGTCATATACATAAAACATTAAATATTTTTACATTGAAGTATTGGTGATGTGTTTGTTGCTGTTTCGTTGATTGACAGTAGTTTTATTATTCCTGATAAGTTATTGGTTGTCTGTCTTGGTGATATCACAGGGGGACATTGCTAGTGCAGTTACAGTGTTGTTTAATGTGAAAGAATTATCCCAGCGATCCCAAACATAAGGAATGCTGCTCAGGATTTGCTGTTAGCTTCTAAAGCCAAAAAAGCAAGAGCTTCTTTTCTCACTCACCATTTTCCAGTGATGTTTTGGAAAGCACTGGAACTAGTTAACTCAGCAAGTTAACAAGATGACAAGCACAATAGCAATGGCAGTGTATTAGCATGAAAGTTGAAGCTTTGGAAGCTATTTCTAAGCAAAGTGTACAGATGAGGATGTAAGAGAGCTGGATGGACTAAAGGATTAAAGCACTGCTGCATCACTGAGATGAAGTGTGGGCTAAATCCCACTGGCACCGCTATCAGTGGGCAGTTGAACGGCATTGTGGTTAAAGTAGGAAACAGTTAACTGAAATGATAATAGACTAATTGAAGACCACTTATTGTTTTTATGTATTGATATGTATAAGTCAAAGAGGGTGGATTTTTCCTATAAGATGACATATATTATCTTCATATTTAAATGCATTTCCACACTCCTTCCTAAAGTATTTCCATAGGCATTGTAATAATAACAGTTTGAGTAAAAGATCTTCACAATATCATTTTACGGAGAACCTGGTGCTATGTTACTTTTAGGGAACTATTGTTCATGTTGCTTTATGATTTACAGCTGGTAGGCTAAATGCTCAGAATTCAATCAGCTTTTCCTTCAAGATGTTTGGTTGGAGAGCAAGAACATTATGTTGCCAGGTTGATTGATGACCTGCTTACCAGCTGCAGCACTGGCATCCTGTAGTGCTTCTCTGGCACTCAGGGAGATTTCTGAGACTGTTTGGACTCTCAGTTGAATTGCAGCATTAAAAAAAGCAAACACAACTTATATTTCTTTGCCTTTATATTCCCCCCTAAAGAGTAGACGCTGGGGTACTGTCAATAACTGTTTGAGATAAATATTTTGAAAGTTGGAATAGATTATATATGCAATAGGTTATGAATGGTAATGGAAAATGGTATGAATGGTAAAATTTGACAAGAACTTGAGCCAATTTATATGTATACCAGTGGCTTCAGGTCAGGATCCACTTTTGTGAGTCACCACTGCTTTGTACCTTTGATTAAATTTCTCTTTCCCAAAAATGATCAAATCTTCTGGTCAAATTCCAAGCCTCTGGCCCAAACAGCAAAGATCAAAATCAGTCCCATGTGCAGCAGTGTTGACTTCCATCTTCCATGAGCATAGATGGTAGTTATGTTTCACAAACATACCCTCAGGATTTTCACTGTTGTTACTCTATACCAGCCTTCACAAGAAATTATCTTCACTTGTCGATGGTTCATAATTTGTGTTTCATTACACAAAATAATTGCACCTTAAGGGTTCTGATGGATCTCCTATCTAACACTGTACAGATTAATAATTGCAATGCTATTACTTTTCATTTCAAATTGTACCATATTAAATAACCATTAACCATTAACGTGAATGTTATTTGATAATTAATCTCACTGACAGTGATCAGTTGCTTTGGAAATACACAGGGTTGAAGTTGCATCCATTCTTGGTCTTCTTCTTCTTCTTCTTCTTCATTTGTAATTAATCCAAAACCAGTCACAGTCATTTCTTTCTTTTCTGATCTTGACCTCTCCATTTATGTTTACAATTACTGTGTTGAATGTCTCTGATCAATATCATTGTGATTTGACCTTACAGTGTTATAATATTTTTATGACGTATGAGAAATAGTATTTTTTATGGAAGAGACTGATGAACAAAGAAATCTGAAAGGAGCAACTGATAAATAATTTCTTTTAAACTATATACTTTTTGTTATTCTCTAAGCTTGTACACATAAATTTAGTAAAACAGCAAATGATTCTGGAAGCGTTTGATAGCCACATGTTTGTAATTTGCTTGCTGAAGTATTTTTTTTCTTTCCACAGTCTGCTAACATTTAGAACAGAGAGAGAGAGAGAGAGAGAGAGAGAGAGAGAGAGAGAGAGAGAGAGAGAGAGAGAGAGGGAGAGTCGATGACACAGAAACACACAAATGATGGACAAGAAAAGTGGTAAGAATAACTGTTTTTTAAATAAACTTAATTACTTAATTAGAATTCATTCCTCAAAGCCTTTAGGTTGTCATTTATCCAGATCACAGTCAAAAAATCCTAAAGGTGTCTGTAATTGTGTTTCAGCAAATGGCTTTTCTGCCAAGGCCTCTGAGAGTGGGGGACAGAGGAAACAACTGCCATATTCTGTGGAGACACCTTACGGCTTTCACCTGGATCTGGACTTCTTAAAATATGTTGATGACATTGAGAAGGGTAATACCATCAAGAGAGTGCATATACAGAGAAAGAACAGGGGGCCAAAATATAGCACACTGCCACGCAACTTCAGCCTTCCTGGACATGGTGCAAGACCTGCAGCCAAAGACACATGGTCCAACACATCCACCCTAGGATCCAAGCCCAAGTCACGTGTTACTGAGGTCCAGCAACTTTTTGATTTCAGAGCCAGCAATGACAATGCTAGCAGCAGCAGTAGCAGCCAAAGTATCCCTGCTGGTCAATCAAATGTGCAAGGTAGCAGCTACCTCTCTTCCCCCAAAACTGTGGATCAGGTCCATATTCAGGCTTCCCAAGACCAACAGGCTTCCCTGAGCCTTAATGTGAGGCCTCACTTGTTTCGGGCAACCAGCATGCCTGTTAATGTCCCACACAGGAAATCTTCAGACTCTACCGATGAACAGAGCTCTCAATCACAGAACAGCTCGACTGAAAAACTATTTCGCCCTGTGGATGGTAGTGACAGAAGAGGGAGTATTCCTCAAGACAGGGCCAGCCTGCATCAACAGATAACGGCAGCACTGAAACGGGTGCGTGAACTGGAGGAGCAGGTCAGGACGATCCCTGAGCTAAAGGCTCAGATTTGCTCCCTAAGAGAAGAGAGGGAACATCTGCTTCAGAGAATTCAAACACAGTCTCATGTAAAGACCCTGCCAGAAAAAGAGCCAAGTGAAAAACCCCAACCAGAATCCCAAGAAAGTACTAACCTTCCTTCAGCAGCAAAACAGCAAGAAGCTCCATCCCTTTTCCAGGATACTGTGAGTGACAGTCATACTAAAATTCCAGAAAAAGATTCAATTGTAGATAAACTGGCCCAGAACATTGAAGGACCACCAACATACACAGTTTTTGGAAAAGGGCCAGTTCTAGATGTGGTCTCTGTTCCAGTGATACTCATTGAGAAAGTTGAAAGTCCAACTGATTCAGAAGAATCAGAGAGAATGTTGGAAGAATCTGAGCATGAGACTGAAGTATCCGAAAAGCTTTCAGAACAAGGATTAGAAGAACAGGAGGAAAAGCCGGAGACTTCATTAAAAGATAAAGGGTCTGACCTAACAGAAGGGTTTTCCATAACAGAAGAAAAAGAAGATATATCTGAAGGCACAGTGTCCCAAGATGAACCTGTAAAAACAGAAACAATTGACAAGTCTGTTGTAGAAAAGGAAAAACCGGCCTCCACAATAAATGAACAAGATGTTCTCACAATCCAAGAACTCCAAGAAAAAGTCAAGACATTGGAGGAAAGATTAAGGCAGGTCAGCTGTGATCTGGAAACGACAAGCTCCTTACTGAGAGTACAGATGGAGGAGAATAGAGAAAAGGATGTAACAATTCAGGAACTAAATGAAAAGGTAAAAGAATCAAATGCAGTAAGTGTAGAGCAAGAGTTGGAGGTTCCACCAGAGACTGAGCAACTTCCACAACACATTACTACTTGCGATGCATCAGTCAATACTGACAGCAAGCATGTATTAGAAAAAGCAGTCCTAACAGATATTGACCTAAAACCTGTCGACAGTATCAAAGAAACAGACCAAATGTGCTGTAGTACTCAAACAAATATAGTTGAGACTCGAGAAATTGAGGTGTTAGCACAGGTGATGACATCTGAAAAAGTTGTGGGTTTGGAAATTGTTACATGTGACCAGGCAGTTGAAACAGATGTGTATGAAAATAGCTTGGAAGACAAAGAAAGAAAAGAGCTTGAAGCTGCAGATGAAAGATACAGTGTATATAGAGATGATATAGACAAAGAGAAAATGAGTGAAAGCATGATCATTGAGAGTGATGTGGCTGAAGAGTATGTTATAGTAGAAAAGACTGAAGGTGATTTGGTTGGGATAGTACCCAAGGATAATGCAAATGTCAAGTCCTTGGCCAAGGAAAATGAATTGGTGGAGAATGTTGAAACTGTGGTAACTGAAACCATAAAACTGGATATGAGCACAGATGAACCATTACAGCATGACCAAAAGCAAGTGCAAGGGCAAGACTTTCAGCCTCAACCTCAGAGGTCCACTGAAGCTTCAGCATCACCTGCAGCCATAGGCCAGGTTGTCACTCGGATCCAAGGTCTTCTCAATGAACAGTGGGCCAGCCTGGGGAGTGGGAGCCAGGAACCAAAAGGAGAGAGCTCACAGAAACAGCCAGTCTCAAAGATCAGCTCCATCCAGAGTCACCTCCGAGGCTCACTTAGTGCCCTTTCAGCCTTCTATTCTCCTGTTCAAAAAGCAGGTGCAGCAAAGCAGTCAGGTATAGTCCCATTACATTAGTCACACGTACATACTAGACACACTGGTGCTGAAAATAGTAATGGTCACCACCCTTTTAGCTGGTGCAATACCGCCATACATGAACATTTTACACGTGGCAGATGATTTTATCCAAAGTNTACCCCCCATTCTGCACATTTTAGTGTTTTCCAGCAGTGGCTCATGACCACTGATTTTGAAGGGGGCAGGACAACAGTAAGAAATATGACTGGCAACCAAATCAATGGAACATTGGCTTATAGTCTTCAAATATTTTTTTTTTTTTGAGTGACCAAAAATTATTGGTCACTCAAGAGAGGTAATTAGTATTTCATGAAATTTAAAATGGATGGCGGTGTGAATGGGAACTTTATTAAGATGAATATTTGTTGAATAGCTGATACAGTATATATAGTTGATTAGTTGAATCTAGTATGTTAGAGAATGGAAAACACTAAAATGTGCAGGACAAGTGGTACTCCAGGACCAGGTTTAGGAACCTATCTTAACCTATACTTGCTTCAGTTAGGGCACAAATGTAACTCTCCTGAGAAGCCAGATAATAGTATAATGTGTCAGATATCAGGATTTTAGTGACTACTAAATAATAATAATGTGAACAATATCCAACAAATCAGTTTTAACTAAAGCCATTCTCCGCATGTTTAGACTGGTAATTTTAGACTGCTTATAAAAGAAACCCTTGTATTTGTCCTATACTGTATTTTTTTTAATACCGATTTCACTGAATTTGGTCATTTGCAAATTCCCACCCATTAGCTAGCTTTGATATGAGCTAGCATTAGCTAGCATATCATATGAGAGCTACCAACCAGGGAGGGTGAAGGCTAGCACATGCTTATTCCGAGACACATGAAGCCATCCAGTGCATGTTTTCGAACTGCTGCTTCGGCTATGTCACAGGGCAGCTAAACAGGAAAGCAAATTTTACCATTGTTAAAATAATAGTGAATATATTCCTTGATGTTTTCTGTTTCTTATTATACACAAGGAATGGTCTGTAGCAGGTGTACTTGACCATGTCTTAGGAATGATGTTAATATTTAAAGTCGGCTATTTCTCATTGCTTTGTCATACAGAACATTTAACCATTATGAGATTGATACTACAGTATTTTTTTATTATAACTGTTTATTGTTTAACAACTGTGAATACTATGTATTCCAGCATAGTTTGGGAGAATATATTTTTTTCAAGGCATCATAAATGTTCTTCAATAGTGGTCTCGTAATATTGGCCTCATACATTTACAATTATGTTCTCCTGAGAGAATATCAATTTAATGACATAATTTTTTCATTAAAGTGGTGTGAGAGGAATTGTATTTGGTTATTATAAGGTTGTATGTGGGTTTATTTGTGAAAGATAGGCTAATGCCTATCTTGCTAATGCACAAAGACAGCAACAGGAGAATTAACTTTTTTTATTTTTAATTTTTTTTCTAATTTTTAAATAATCCTTTTATCTCGAGGATTGATTATGTCTGTAGGGCCTGTGACAAGCACCCAACCTGCAATTCTACACTCTGAGATTTTGTTAAATCACTCTTCTTCAAAGACATGAACCATATTTATTAGGGTAGTGATATTACAACAAAAAGTTTTTTTTTCCAGTACAATGGTAGAATATATTTAGGAAGGAAGAACAGGTGCAAAGTTGGCAAAAGACTTCACATCTGACCACTCTCTCCCTTCCCAGGCCTCAAATCTATCATGAAGAAGAATGACTGTCCTGACAAGCATGGGACTGGAGGAGCCAAGAAAAACCTGAAATTTGTTGGTGTAAATGGAGGGTAATTATTATTATTATTATTATTATTATTATTATTATTATTATTATTATTATTATTATTATTGCCATGCTCTGCATTTTGAAACAACTTCAATGTTCATTATCCATGTAATGGTTTACAGTAGAGGTACATTATTACAGATACATTTTTGCACCACTGGGGTACCTGTTATTTGGTTGACTGAAGTACTAAGTAAAGTATGAACTTAGTAGATAATTTATTAGGTAGGTATGCCACTTTATTACATGAATGACTGCTTAGTCCAATGCCACCGCAAATATAACACATTATTAGTTGACAGGCCTATGCTAAATGTATGAGAATCCTAAGGCAAGAGCATAAATTTATTGATTATATTGAGACAATCACTTGCACTACTATAAGTTTCCATTTTGGTACTGTTGGCCTTGAGTCCTCCATTTGAAGCAGTTGACAATGATTTTTTTAATAGACTTTTAATGGTTAGGTTTACAAAAATGGTGAGTTTAGACAAGTTCTTGTCTGACTTAGAGCTTACTTGGCAGATTGTTAGCAGTTTGTTAGTGTTGGGGAGAATTTTCTGTCTAGAAAGTGCAGCATGGTGTCCTACAAGGTTCTGTTTTAGGCAATCTGTTGTTCTCCGTTTATATACAGGCTCTTGGACATGTTATTTTCAAAGATGTTGGCTAGAAACAGCAATACAGCTATTCCAAATGATGACTGATTGTGACAAAGACATAAAATTTTAGATAATTAGAAATGTCTTCCTTCTAAATCCTGGCAAACCACTGATGCTGGGTACTAAGTCTATTTGCAGTAGGGTTGTTGATTTTACACTCTAGAACTTGATGGTTATTTTGTATATGCAAAAGTTACAGTTATGGATCTAATGTAACCCTACAGTAGATGCTGATTTATTATTTAATTCCCATGAGAACTTTATTAAATGTGCTTATCAAGATTTATAGTAATTTTCATAGATTTATAGCTAATTATTCATTCATTCATTCATGCATTCAACTTTGACCAAGTTTTCCTGGTCAGGGTCAGGCGATTGATAGTTAAGTCATGATTACTGATTGCTTAAAGAATGTGCCTTATCATAGATACTATGTTTTGCCCTTTTAAACTTGTTTATGTAAAGGATTTATAAACACTAAGATTTTATGAAAAGTGCTATATCAAAATGATTATATTATTGTTTTATTAACTAATATCTGAGTACAACAATAGTGGCAGAAAAATGGCAGAAAGAAATCAAACGTGTGATTTGAAAAGTATGTACATTCACACATCTGAAAAATGCTATCAGATCTTATGAGAAGTTCACTTCTTTGTTAGTGTAGTACAGTTATGAGCTTAAGGGTAGGCAGTTCATCTAGATCACTCTGTTCTATTTTGGATGAATTCACAGTGGTTAGAAATATGAAAGTGGATGTTTTGAATGGAGGCTTGTATGAATGAAGTAGTCGCTGTTCAAGAATCTGAAGGCTAATGTTATATTTTCATCTTTGTATTAGTCATCAGAAATTGGGTCCAAAGGTCAATACCATTTTCATCAATCAAATAAAAATTTCTCTGTCTTAACTGTTAACTTTGTCATCTCAAAGATCAGGTAGAGCGATAGGCTCTCGGTGTCAGTTTTGTTTGCTGCTGGTGAGTTAGATGAAGAGCCATGAGTGAAAAGTGGAAAAACCTTAGCAATAACAAAGAACTCTCTCTGCATTTGGGAGCAGTTTAGCACTGGCTGTATCTCAGCTGTGTTTGCCAGGTAAGATAATTACCCTGATAGAGCAGAGCAGACAGTTGGCCCTCCTGCACAGTGATTTTGTATCTGAAATCACTCCCTTACTCACTTATTTACTGTTTACTGCTCTATATAAGATACTACAGACCAGTGACAGATTAAAGGAAAAACACCTTACTATGTCTTAGTAATGTGTTGGGCTACCAGGAGCTGCTAAACCAGATGCTACAGTTCTCTGGAACTGTACAGGAGGGATGGTGTGTCAGCTGATCTCAACCCAATTTAACACCACTAGGAGATTTTGGAGCATTTTCATTTACAAAACACCAACTGAGGGAATATCTTTTGGAAGAAGGCTGTTCATCACTCCAGTACAGCTCCAGAGACTTATGAAATTGATGCCAAGGTAGCTTTTGGTGGCTTAACTGGTTACTAATATGCGTTTATATTTGTTATAACTTTAAGACTGAATTCAGACGACTCAAAATTAAAGGCGTATTAAAAGTGACTTTCTGCATAGAACTGTTGTCAACAGATGGCATTAGTATATAAATTTACATTTATGTTTGTGGGTTGGCCACTCATGGAATACAGCCTGAGTTAATTTCGAGTTAAACAGCAATGACTATGCATTGTGGTACTTACTGCCATAGTGTTCATTAGTTGTATGGTGGATTTGCAAGGCACTAGGGCAATAAGATAGTGAACTTTGCAAAGAATAAAATTTGCCCACTAAAAACACAGACAACACTACAAAATGGCTGCACAACTTTCTAAGAGAACTCAACACTAATATGACATATCAACAATTTATATAACAAGAGGTCATCAAGGGAGAGTTATTAGATTTCATCTAATAACCATCAATGGAGGGTTGTTAATTTTCAAAATGGGTTGAGTTTGAAAAGAAAACAGCCTGTTGTAAGGCTTTACACAAATCCTATATGGCTTTTAGGGCTCTAGATTTAACCCGAGAATTTATATTGAAATCAAATAAACGGCTATGTATATGCAGTAATTCCTAATGTGCCTGATGGTGATAATGGTCAATAATATTACATGTCATGGCAGATGAAGCAGTTACTGCTATCCTGGTGTAGATAGATTTGTATTCTAAAGCTTGGCAGATCAGCTAGGATTATCTTAAGAAGAACCTGGCAGGACTGTTGTTAGAGATGACAGCTAGTAATTTCAGAATTTAACCACGCAGCCACGATCCAGGCAAACAAAACAGCACACAATGAAATTCAGATAACCACAGCTCAGTTAGTAAGAGGTTTCTGTACACCATTAAAATACACCTTTCTTGACAGCAAGTTATGGATATTAATATTGCAACAATAATTTGCTTAGAAGACAGATTCATTGGGCAAAACCCCACTCAGGCCCTATGTCCATTACATTGAACATCACATGTTTACTTTTTTAATTTTGTTTTGCAACATAAAGCCCCATTTATTTAATCAAAACTGATATTTAACAATCATACAGCAGCATAACTTTTTCCAATGTATCCCAAAGAAAATCTAGGGCCTTGAAATGAGTCTGCATTCCAGTTGAAGAGGAAAATTAAGAGTTTGTTTGAACTCTTTTAACCTTAAAGCAATTTTACATAAAGCTTTATCAATGGCTTATAAAATAAAAAAGTAAACATTTTCAGCATAGAATTTTTTTCTACATTTGTCCATTAGTGTGATTAGAGTGGAAAATAGGCTTTAAACTTTTAGTTCACTTTAGTTCATTTTAGAAAGTGATTAATAGGATAAGGATGAAGATGAAAGGAAAGCTGTTCAATATAAAAAGTATGAGTATAAAAATCTGCTGTGAACTATTTAAATTTGTATGATTACTAAATAATACAATAATACAAAAGTTAATGCATATTCTGCCTCAAGGGAAAAATACCATACTTGTCTTAGGAAGGTTTGTTGTATAAACTGCAACATAAAGGCAGTTTTTCTTAAATAAACAAAAATCAAACTCCTCATTTTGAGATTAAAAGAAAATAGATATGCACCAGTTTCCATTATTAATCTATTAATTTTTTTTATTTAAAATTTACATTTCATTGCACAATGACATTTTTTGTGTATTAGATGTGAAATCGCTCTTGCTGTAATTGAAACTGCCAAACACACAGCACTTCAACTGTGCTCTTGTGGAATTATGGGAATTACATGCTTCCTGATAAGATTTTAATGAAAGCTGGATTTTTCAACCAGGCAGAGGAGACTGGTGTCTCATAACACAGCTTAGAAGTGCACACACACACACACACACACACACACACACACACACACACACACACACACACACACACACACACACATTTTCTTTTGTACATTCATGGCAGCCTACTTCTGTTTACTTTCCTTTTTAAGCATGAGTAATTTCATTTAAATGCATACATAAACATGTGGATGTTTTCATCTTTAATTATTATTATAATAAACCAAACAGTCTGTAATGGTGTCTATTTGCTATTTGTTGTCATTCTGTTCCTAAGCTGATTGGTTTGCTGATTATTGTAATCTCACTTTAAGAACGCATAACTCATATAAGCCAGTTAACCATAAAAGATTGACATCGATAACCGAGGCTGTCTGTGTTGTTCAGCTATGAGACAACCTCCAGTGAGGAGTCCAGTGGGGAGGAGAATGAGGACAAGAGGGAGGAGGAGAAGGAGAAGGAGAAGGAGGAGGAGGAGAAGGAGAAGGTGGATAGCTCGGAGACGGAGGAACAGGGAGAGGAGAGTGGAGTGGCCCAGGAGGAGGAGAAGGAGGAGGCTGCTACTGCTGGGGAGCATGCTGAAGAAGCTCAGGCAGGGGGGTCCCAGGGCTCTGTGGAGCCTAAAGACCCCCAGGCCAGCGCTGATCCCCAGGAGGAGCAGCCCAGCAGGTGAGACAGAGGGCCAGGACAAAAAAGAGAGAAGTCAAGTAAAGTTAAGCCAAGTTTTAAAAACATCCATACATACACTATACCTATACAATGGGACCCAATATTGTGCTTCTAGGATCATACACAGCTCTGTCATTCAACAACAACAATAATAATAATAATGTTGCTTTCTTTGTGTCACATCCAGATATGATCAGAAAAATAAATGGTTATTTCACTGATTAGATCAGATCAGATCTTTTTTTTTTTGCTCATGACTGGCAAACCAATTTGATGTCATTATACATTTTCCTTCCATTATTCTGTCCCATGAATTCTCTTCATGGGTTTGTTAAATATGTATAATCCACAGTGTGGACAATACATGCACAAGCATGTATGAACAAGAATGTTAAGTGCACAAGCAATCACCAATGTTTTATTTCTATGAAGATTCATTTAAAGGAATTTTTGCAAACATTCCTTCAGGTTCAGTTAGTTTTAAGACTAATATAGATTTTTTTAAAATTTCATTATAGGTGCATTAGTATTCATAGTGTAGTATGCACACTTGGAGCTGTTTACAGTGTTTTATATTATACCTAGAAAACAATAACAATTTTATGGCTAATGGTTATTCAGTTTATAAAAAAGAAATATTTAAATTTCTTTTAGCAGTAGTTTATATTGTTTGCCTTATAGGTTTAAGTTTATAACAATATTTATTATTCAGTAGTCCTATTACTAGTACTTATTTTGCATTACAACAGCCCCATCACCACTAAACATACACACACCCACTGAGTCCTAAATATAGCCATCATAGACTTCATAGACATCATGTTCCACTTAGAGTAGGTGGTGAGATATTAAAGTTTATATATATATATATATATATATATATATATATATATATATATATATATATATATATATATATATTTATATAGAGAGAGAGAGTGAGAGAGAGAGAGAGTTTTAAAAAAAAAAAAAGTTTTTGTTTTTTAATATATAGACAACCAAA
>CM074946.1:20410487-20435487 GCA_037577455.1 Pangasius macronema
CTTTGCCAGAAAACATCTAAAAAAGCCTCCCATGTTCTGGAATAAGATTCTTTGGACTGATGAAAACAAGATTAACTCGTACCAGAATGATGGGAAGAGAAAAGTATGGCGAAAGAAAGGAACAGCTCATGATCCAAAGTATATGGAATATTCTTCAATGGCCAAGTCAGTCGCCTGATCTCAACCCAATAGAGGATGCTTTTCACTTACTGAAGACAAGACTGAAAGCAGAAAGACCCACAAACAAGCAGCAACTGAAGGTGGCTGCAGTGANTGAGTTTTGAGACCATGGGCCCCAGACTTCAGGCAGTCACTGACTGCAAAGGATTTTGATGAAATTACACTGCCACAATTAGATCATCTTCAAAGGAGTTGACTAGGGGATTAACACATGTTATTAATGCCAACTATCCACATTTTATTCCTTTTTAAAATATTTGATCTTTATGTCTAACAAAAATGTGATCAGGTTTAAAATAAAAAATAATTAAACAAATGTAATAAAATAATAAGCAAATAAATAAACTTTGTGCTTTATCTACCTTTGCTTCACTATTGTTTGTACAATCAATTAAAAGCTGCTGGAAGCATAAAGCATTTTTTTAAAAATTTAATTTAACTAATGCAACTTTTTATTTAAGTAATGCACACAATTGTGACGAAAACTCATTTTCATTATTTTTCCAAAAACGCTATGTATATACTCATATTTAGCTGGGGAAAAAATACTATAAATACTATAACTATTTTTCCCACAACCTCATTTGGTCAATCTTCGACTGCCCACTATAATGTTAGATTCTTGTTCTTGACTGACGGGAGAGGAACCTATTGTGGTTTTCTGCTGCTGTAACCTGCCCACCTCAAGGTCTGACATGTTGTGCATTCTTAAGTACTTTTCTGCTCACCATGATTTATTATATTATATATATAATGAAATCCATAGCCCACTAGTCGTCAAGTTTATACTTTATTGTTGGTATTTTTGATTTCAGTGAAATTTTTTTTCCCAATTCTGGTGTGAATGTTAACTAAAGCTCTTGACGTGCATCTGCAATATTTTATGCATTGCAACATTTTATCAGTTTATTATTATTATATTATTATTATTATTATTATTATTATTGTTGTTGTTGTTGTTGTTGTTATTGTTATTATTGTTGTTGTTATTAATATCGTGTGATAAAATCGTAAGATCGTGTGTGAGAGCAGGGAAGACATGCTGTATGAATGCAGTGTGCGCCGCAGTGAACGCTGTGCTGCAGTATGCTGTTGTGGTCAGAAGAGGCCGCTGTAGTCAAACTAACGCAGCTGCGACTCTTACCGCCACAGTACGCAAAGGTCATTGGCTTTGTTTCAACACGTAACTCTCTGTCTTTTCCGAGAATCACTATGATATCAACTTTTTTTCTTGATTTACTTTTATATTAAAATCTTTCCTTCAGCAGTTGTACTCCTCCCCAGTAATAGTTTGAACACAGCTAAAATACATCGATATCTGAGAAATCACGCGCACAGATGCCATGTCCCTTGCTTTCTCAGTGTTAAACGTCTCCCTCTAACCGGTTGGGATTATAATTAAACCCCAAAATAGAAACAAACAATTAGCTAACATTGGTTTCTTCTAAAATTCTCTTTTATTTTCTTCCGTTTTTCGTGAACTCTTCAGGTCTCGCGCCAAGGACGCGCACAAAGTAGTACTGGTACCCGAGCGCGCGCCAGTGCTGACAGCTGTCACTATGGAGACGCACCAAACCGCACAGCACCATGCAAACTAGCATGAAAACTAAACCTTCCCATACAATATAATGCGGATTGAGATGTCGCCATTAGGACTGTAATAACAGTGAACTAATCTAAAAACAGGCACATGTACTGTTATTATTATTATTGTTGTTGTTGTTGTTGTTGTTATTATTATTATTAGCTTGTAATGACATGACTGTGCTACTCTGTGAAAAGCAATGTAACCCTAGCACATGATATAATATTAAAATTAATGTTAAATTGGATAAACTCACTTCTAACCATTAGAAATAAAGTAGTAATCATTTAAGGTTTATAAGGGATTAAGGGGGGAAAAGTAAGCCTACAAGCAATTCTGACTACTTTTGTCAAGGCTCTTTTAAAAAGATTAATACACACCATTTAGATTTAATGATTTTACAAGGATACACTTAAGAAACTGTTGTCTTTCAACAATTTATAGCACTTTTGCTGTTCTGTTGCCTGACTCTTATAGAGGGTTTGTGTATTTTTGAAAAGAGATCTAAGTGGTCAGAAGGCTGGCATTAGGGGGATGATGTGCTGTGAGAGATAAGGGTCAGGGTAGAAGAAGGGGTCATAGGGTCAATAGAGTAATGTGGCGCGACACACTAGTGTGAAACTGATATGAGGGATGAGGAGGATAGTGTGAGGAGGATAGCACAGACCAGATTGAAGGAGGGAACAGGATAAGTTGTAATGAATGCCAACAGTAGAAATGAGATGATGGACGGATAAATGGAATTGTAAGGAACACGGGTGCTTTAATAGGACATAAGGGGAGAGGCATAAAAAACAGAAGATATTTCTATATTGTATAGTAACAGAAATCATTAGGGAGATTAGCCTTTGTACAGAAAGTGGCTCTTTGTTGAATTTCAAAGGATACGTCTTTTTCAGTATGGTTCATAATAAAATATTAGGAGGAAATTCAGATTGAAATTCTCTCTCTCTATCTCTCTTGCTCTCTCTCTCTGTCTATCTATCTCTCTCCCCTGTGTGTCTCTGCTTAGTCAGCTCATTACCCAGTGGAGCCAGAGACAGAATGGGTTTAAATCTCAGCATTACCCCCCCAGCCCTCTCTCTCTCTCTCTCTCTCTCTCTCTCTCTCTCTCTCTCTCTCTCTCTCTCTCTCTCTCTCTCTCCACCAGTTTGTTTACCCAGCTTCTCTTTTGTTGTCTAAGCCATCTTTTCTATCCCTCTTTTTTGTAACTGCCATGTCTTTGTATGCTCCTCCTCATCAACGGCTTGCACCTACATCCACACATCTCATGCTTCCAAGGTTGCAGATCTTTGTTGTGCATAAAAAAAAAAAGTCTTCACAGAGTTCCTAGGCTGAGTTCACTAACAGATCATGGAGAGTGCTTGTTGTTGGAGGATATTTTTGTGGTAGTTACACTCTTTTGCATTTTGTGTCTCTCAGCAACTTTCGATAATATATTTCAGCACCTTATGATACACTTTCTACAACCTTTGTGAAATTTGAGAGGGGTTGCTAATGAAATAAGCCCTTAAAATGCCAGTTGATTATTCAGTTAAACACCGTAGATCATATTGTTCAGTAACTGAATTTATTCAGTAATTACAGGAAAAGTAGTAGGAAAGGTATGAGAACGAGAAATGTCGGCCAGGGTCTGTTGATGGGTCCTGTGAGGTTAAATTTAAGCCTAAATTATTTACAGTATTTATCTACCGCCACCTTGATTTCTATAAAAATCTAGCATCTAGATTTACATACAGTATGTAGAACTGACAAAACTCCCAAATAATTATGAAGGTTTACTACTTTACCAGGCTGCGATTATTAAATCTTTGTAAAATGACATGCTACAGAAATGGCCTACAGCCTTACCATACAAGTCTTACTCACATTCTCATAGTAGCAGCTTGACACTATTTGGATTTGACCTCATAACCTTCTGATCATTAGCCCAATACCATAGCCACTGTTCCATCACCATCCTAAACATGTGCCTACATCTGATTTGAGTTTATTCATGAAAAATATAATACAGATTGCATATTATGGATAGCACAAGAAAGTGAAAAAAATATTTATCCTATTGTGGTCCAGAATTAATTTTTTTAGAAATAATTAAAAAAATAAATAAATAATAATAATAAATAATTCAATTAAATCTGTAGGAAGGGGGAAGAGGAACTTTCAGTTTTTTTTTTTTTTTTTTTTTTTTTTTACTGAATAAAAGCTGAAAAGTTTGAGAACCCCTGTTCTAGACAGACCTGTGGACATTATATCCCTCCAGGAATTTCATTTGATGCTCTTGACTAGGTGATTTTTTTCCTCTTCCCTAGAGACAAATAAAGAGAGCGAGGGGATCTGAAAAGTACATCACCTCTAATACACTGCAGAGCCAAGCGCTGCTCTGTGGCCCATGTTGTGTGAAGTGGGTAATGTGCGTTAGGAGCCCTAGAGGAAAAAGCCTCAGGCTGTTTGGCACGCTTGGCAACTAACTCCCCCCCCCTCCTCCTTTCTCTCTCTCTCTCTTTCTCTCTCTCTCTCTGCCTCAGTGCCTCCTGGTAGTCCAGTGCTCTCCACACATGCACATGTGTAAATATTTTAGCATGAGGGGGAGGGCAGTGGGACCGGCGACAACTTCATAAATACTCAATGACAAATGGGCTGCCTTGCCACCACCTGTCAAAGTTCGCAATGATTTATTGATTTCTTTATTTGTCACATAAAAAAGGGAAATATCTTTCTCTCTCCATCACACTTACATGATGCTGTGGTTGGCATATTACTGGGTGACATGAAAAAGATGAAAAAATAGAAGCTTCCTGTCCTGATCCTTGGAGGGATGACAGAAAGATAGACATATACATGCTTCATTTTTCTCCATTTGTTAGAAAACAGCAAAAGGATCTGGGATCTCCCTTTCTCTCCCACTTCTCTCTCTCTTCTGTCTGGGATCTCTTCCTCTCTAGGTCTTAGCAGATGTTGTGACTGGCGATGTGTCCAACTAGATTATCATACCCTACTCTGGAACTGGACAAAATAGTAAAGTCTGTTTTCTTCTCTGAAGACGGATTGAGAGCAGAATTATAGGATGTTGATTTTAAAATGAAATTTGAAAGAAACATAATACTTCTAATGAATTGTACTGCTTCCGCAATTTTTTTCTCCAACAACTAAAAAAAAAGCATCTAATGGGAACCAGGCTCATGCATATTTTTTTTTTTAATTAAGTTGTCCCGTGCTAAACATATCGACTGGAATTATTTTCATTCAGTTTAATGAGAGATAAATGAGGTTAAATATTTGGAGTCCTGCATAACCCTCTCGATTGAAAACTTATCTCGAATTCAGGTATCAATGTAGACTCCCGACTTATTTCTAAACACGTTAAAGACATAATTTAACTCACTGCTCTCGCTTAACTGTCTAGCCGTTAGAAAGATAATAAAGTCAAAAATATTGAATTGCATTATTATAATATTCCTACTGAATCAGTTTTTGAATAAGTGTGGATAAGTTTCAGGAACTTTTGAATTTTAGATGCTGCTTGAGAAGGAACTTCAGTGACTGTGAAAGAATTTAGGGATTCAGATATCACTTCATCTTGTTAATTAATTAATCTGCAACACTGCACACACATTTTTCTCTATTTTTCTTTTAGTCCCTTTATTCATTGTTGCTGTGTTCCTGATCTATTTCTTTGTGTCTTGTGTCTCCTTGTTTCCCATCTTGTCTCCTACCAGCACCCCTCCCTTCTGCATCGTCCCACTCATGCTTTGGCGGTTGGCAGCCTGTCGATGAGAGTCATTGGTCGACGGCAGGCATAGTCAATGACCCTGACAGTGCGCAGTTATCGCCCTAATTAAGATGCCACACTTGAGTTAAACCGCTGCATTAGGATTTGATGGGGAATTGATCAGAGTGTCACAGGCAGCAATCGGAGGAGAGAGATGAAGAGAGTGAAAGAAGAGCAGCGATGGAGGAGGGAGGTTTACTCAGGCACGCCACCTTCTTGTCAATGGCGTCTGAGGTACAGGGGTCAAAGGTTAAGACAATCTTTGATTCCACTTGATCATCTCACTGTGTCACTGCTTGATGGATTAATTACTGTGATATTGAAGTGGCGGAATCTCAAGTGGGCTGTTAAACAGCGGGCAAGTGCCTGGAAGCCCATGTGTGTGTGTGTGTGTGTGTGTGTGTGTGTGTGTGTGTGTGTAATTTGGTTCATGTTAATTACAGTGTTTTTCAAATGGTTTACTCTCAAGTGGACTAGCAGACTGTAGACAATCACGCATCTGTGGGTTAAAGGAACAGTTTGCACAATTTTCCCCTTAACACAAATTTAGTTGATCTGAAGCCCTTTTTGAAGTCTGATGTTTGTTGTTGGAGATGTTGCAGCTAAGAGATTAATGTAGCTTATAAGCGCAGGAAGCTTATAGCTGTCAGTTTAGCATACCTGCATACCTAAAGCATCACACACTTTCCTCACATTGATAAATAACCTCAGACTTGCTTATGTGTTTTATGACACTGTATGAGACACTGTTATCTATAAAAATGGATAGACATACGCCTATAAAAAGATTGATTAGATAATTTGACGATTTCAAGAGTTTATAATTAGAAAGAGTTTTAAGCTTCCTACAGATGTTCTACATGGAATAATTTCTACAAAGATTCTACATAGTATCTTTAAGAGGAGGAAGCATCCTTTAAATCAGGGGTCATCAACTGGCAGGCCGCAGTCCCGATGCAAACCCAGAAAAGTATTTCAGTTGACCAAACTAAGCACTCAAAAATACTGTACCAGAACTGATCAACATGTGAAAAATGTATCATCACCATAGTTTAGCAACTCTAGTTTTCTAACCATGGACCATCATGCCTTTTGTAGAAGACCCATTGTTGCAGCTAGTCACGTGCATTTATATAAATTATCTACTGGATGGCAGGTCATTGTAAAAGGAAAGAGCTTTCACAGATTTTTTGGTTCATTTAACTTCTCTGGTCTGATGGCTTGTTAAAAAAAGAAGTTGATGATGAAATGATGAAAACAACATTTAAAGATGATTGGACAGACAAGTTCAGTATGTTTTTATTTTCTATTTCATGTTCAATTAACATCTCATCTGTTTAGAGTCTGTGGCTCTTGTCAAAATGTCAACATGTGAAACGAAACATAACCACTTCAGATTGTCTATCTAATCTAATCTAATCTAATCTAATCTAATCTAATCTAATCTAATCTAAACTAATCATTAATTATTAATGGCTAAGTAATAAGATGTAACTGTTGTTGCAATTCAGCCATGTTAGACCTTTGTAAGAGAGAAATTTTATGTAGCTGCACCTTTACCAATTTTAGATGAATACCCTTGTTTTAGCAGGAGAAGTCATCATGAACCCAGAATCACTTTTTTTCTTCTCGGAAAACACTTTGTGCTTACTCTGAACAAGCATCAGCCCCAGGCTGCAAGTAAGTCAAAATATAATGTCTCAACTTTGTTATGCACATTTATGTGATATATATTTTAACAGCTCTGGGATTATTCTGTTTCCCTAACTTGTTAGCTATGTTAGCCTTGTAGCTCCATTTCAAAACTTTCCAAAAGATACAAACTCCACACATCACGTCATACATCATTTATATGTACATCACTTATGCCTTGGCTAACTGACGACATTTGTGTAAATTTTGTGAAAATCATGTATATTTCATGGTTGGTTGGGACATCCTATTTAGTGTGTATGTTGAAAAGATGTCATGATTTATAAGACACAATAACTACAGTAATCAAGGGACCTAACGACAGTTTGTGAGTTTATAATACCGATCTTTATATTTTTTAGTAAACAATTACAGTTTGAAAAAACACATTGCAATGACCATCTAAGACTTCTCAGAGTTTAACAGGAAGAATATTATAGGAATAACTGGCAACACAAGTATAAGGTGTACTTTTTTCCATGTATAAGTACATTCACTGTGGTGGAACAGCCATAAGACAAGCTAGTTCCTGTTATTCTGTTATACACAACAAGAGATATCAAGTAGTACAATGGTTCCTTGGTGTTTCGTATGAGAGGACTTCTAAAAGGACACAGTCTTTTCTTTAAGTTAAAGCATCACCTGTGACTGTCACAAAGTGCTGATGCTGGAGACCTTCCAAAAATGCTAAGTAAAAATGCTAGGTATCTCTAGATATTTGTTCAAATGTCCCTAGCCTTACCTTTAAATATTTGTAGTGTCTCCTTGGCATGTGAGGGCAGATTGTATACAATGATTTTTGGCTTTGAAATTAAAAATATTACTGGTGTAAGAAGCATAGCTGGTCTCACACAACATGTTTGACATGCCTAACACGTCCAT
The DNA here is from genome assembly GCA_037577455.1 of Pangasius macronema. Lineage (NCBI taxonomy): Eukaryota > Metazoa > Chordata > Actinopteri > Siluriformes > Pangasiidae > Pangasius > Pangasius macronema. The sequence goes on from CM074946.1 coordinate 20,418,599, forward strand.
TTACTAGCAGAAAAACTGTGTGTGTTGTATAGAGTGTATGGCTTATGCATTAGAGTAAGTGCAGTAAGGCATTTTTACATACCTGAATGAACATATCCAAACATATACATATCTAACTATCACCAGAGAGAGAGAGAGAGAGAGAGAGAGAGAGAGAGAGAGAGAGAGAGAGAGAGAGATGTGACTACTGTTGATTTTGTTTCTAAAAGTAGTGCATTTACAATCCCATCAAGCCATCCATGGTTTGGCATAAGTGTACAGGATCAATTAAGATGGTATGCGCTACAGTGCTCGTTGATGGCACTCATATATTTTACATAGATGTTTGATGATCTTCTGATTTATAACAACCAACAAGCCTGTAAATTAGAGTCAATATTCAAGATTTTTATTTATCACATACACAGTTATATACAGTATATAACTTGCAGTGAAATGGAAACCTGGCCTACTCCTCTGTAGACATTAAATACTAAATTAAAGTTAAATTTAAAAATCAGAAATGAATAAGAAACAATAAGAATTAAGATATAAGAAATATGAAATAAATGTACAGGATGTGCAAAACCGATGTACAAAATAAGCAGTATGTGACGTGTAGTAACAATACAAAGTGCAAAGTGCAGTGTGGGGAGGAAATTACCCAGTACACAATTCATATCTAGTACATTCATCTAGTACATGATGCAAGTTGTATACCAGTACACCACGTCTACATCACATACCAACTCTCTAACCCTTCTTTAATCCTTTTTAATCTTTTTTTTTTTTAAATCTATGCAACATTATCATAAACTGTAGTCATAGTCAAATAGACATGAAATAGGGTTATTTTAAGTTATGTATTTTCTCATGTTTAAATGCATGAAATAAGGTTATGTGAGGTTTCCAAAAATAATGCATTTACTACATAATATCATGGTCTATTCACACCTATTTACACCCACTCACCTTCTGTATTCCTCTCTTTTTTATCGCTCTGTCCTTTTCCACACTCATATAACCTGGGTCCCTCTGAACTTTTTCCTCAGTGTGCTGATTTTCTTTGCTTTCACCTTGTCCTTTCCTCCAACTCTAACTCTCTAGGATATTCTTTTCATCTGAATTTTCTTTTTAGCTTTTTTTTTTTTAATTCTGCATTTACTTTCTAATGAGGACAAGCAACATCTCTCTCTAACCATGCCCCCCTCCCTCTCTTTTTCCTCCTGCTCTCTGTCTCTCAGAGGGTCATTTGCCTTTTCAGATGAGATTATGAGGTATAATGGAGGGGGAGGTAGAGAGTGCTGAGACAGGGAGAAATGGCCTGCAGCAAAGATGGGAGATTTGATGGCTAGTCGATACAGCAGTCCGGCTGACAGAGAGAGCATGAGAGAAAAAACAGCTGAAGGAGGGAAGACACATGGGAGGAAGAGGAATAAGTAGAGATTGTGCATATCACCCAGGAGATGTAAGCAAGACCTTTTATAAAGTTTGTACGAGTTTTCACTTCATAGAAATCAATTGACATCACATATCTTCTTCTTGGCATCATATGCTAATTCATGAATGAGCCTTATATCGCTATATGTCACATCAGCCTACTGATCATATCTCATAGCATATCTGACACTCACACTGATCGTAGCTTTTGCTCAGGCTCCTTAAACGCCCTTTATGGCTGCTTGGGGAGACAATGGTGCGACGCCTCTCTAACATCCCACTCCACATCTCTGGCAGAATGGAGTGGCCCATTGCCGTGGTAACATTTCCATGGTGATGGATGGGGAGTGAAGATGACAGAATGGGGATTAACCTTGGTTTTATGGCTGAGGGCGGGGCCAGATGGCTGCCTTTGGGGTGGGAGGGGAGGGAGCCCCGCCTTTATGCATCATAAACAGGGCAAATGATGCATATGCAAAGTTCCTCTAAACGAAGAGCCATCCGTCACTGACTTAATGAGGATTTTTTAATCAAACAGAGGTCAGTGCCATCAGAGACAATGACAAGATCAAATGTAGCTGCCAAAGATAAATGGGAATGGATGGTCACCTATTCTCAAACACGATGGTGAAATGTCTTTCCTTGCATCTTTTCTATTGCCTCTCTCTCTCTCTCTCTCTCTCTCACTCTCTCTGTCTCTCTCTCTCTCTCTCTCTCACACACACACACACACACACACACACACAAACACACACACACACACGCATGCAGAGTCAAATTCTCTTTAACTGCTTTTTTTTGTCCCCCTGGGTGTTCAGTGTTGATGGAGACAGTCTTCCTTGCTTTACGACACATTCAATATTGTCTTGGATTGACACTTCCTGAGAGGGGGCATTTATGGGTCAAGGGCCAAAGGCAGACAAGCCGTATTTGTACCAGTCATTCTTTCCATGACTTTTCTTTTCTTTTTTTTCCACTTTGCCTCTCAGGTTACTTGCATATCAAGTGGCATCTACCTACAGGTCAGTACAGATTCAGACTTCAGTGTCTCTCCCAACAGGCCCTCGTGTCACAATGGTTAAGATTCAAGTAAAGTCAGAATTTAAATGACATTTAAAAAAATTGCTCTGTATTAGAACAGCTGACAAATAATAATAATAATAATAATAATAATAATAATAATAATAATAATAATAATAATAATAATAATTTTATTACCCTTATTCCAAAGCAATTTGTTAAGTATAATTTTTTTCCTAAGAAATAATGTAATCTTTAAAATTATACTTTTTATTTATTTATAATTGTGTTTAATGTTGTAGAATATCTATGAAACAAGTTCCCTCACAATTCCCTCACAAGCCTCTTCTTTTACAGCTTGTCACTTTAACTGGAAAGCCATCTTCAACATTAACAATTATACATTTTTTAATCTGTTTATGTGGAGTGTCCACTATACGAGTCCCTGTGTAAACCGTCACTATAGAAATGATAACATTAAAATGAGTGCATTAATATAAACCCATCAGAGCTGGTGTTATGCTACATATGCTACTTGTGTTTACACTATGTCAGCTATTTATATCGAACTCTGTAATATTTGCACTATTGTCACTAGGTCACTTTAAACAGAACTGCGTACTGGTCGGCGTTGTAGTCATTGTACTGTCTTGTTCTGTCTTGTTCTGTCTGCACATGGTTGCACTTGTGCACTTTATGTACAATTTATGTAGTCCCTGTAGTTCTGTGTTGTTCTGTGTTTGTTTTATGTAGCACCTTGGTCCTGGAGAAACATTGCCTCATTTCACTATGTACTTGTATATGGCTGAAATGACAATAAACTCCACTTGACCTGACTTGACTTGTTATTGAAAATGAATCAACACCATCTGACCAACCAGAATCCAGAATGAAATAGTGCTGTGGTATAAGCCATGTTAATAATACAATCTACACCCTTAATGAATAAGAATAAGAATAAGGTTCACTTAAAACCTTCAAGGGGTCTTCCAAAAGGAAAAGCTGAAAACCCAAAATGAGTTCCAGATATTCTTCTGAAAAGCATCATTTTTTGGAGGTACAAGGCTTCTACCTCACATTGATTTAATAATATAAGATTATAAGACATCTAATTTAAATTACTCTTTTAAGGTACACGCACACACACACACACACACACACACACACACACACACACACACACACACACACACACACACACACACACACTCACAGACACATTGATTGAATGGAGGTGAGCTACGGGTGTCCCCTGATTGCTTGTGAGTGATTCTTCATCACAAACGTGTACAAGTCCAGCTCTAATAGTGTGTGTGAGAATGTGTGTTTGTCTCTCTGTCACCCTGGGGCTGGAACGTAAAGAGACATGTACGACTGACCCCCCCATCTCACTGTTAACAGAGTGTCTGGTGCAGTAATGTGCCGTAAAGACAGACAGACGATTAACCTTGCTGGCCCCCCGTGCACACCGTGGAGTGTATGTGTATGTGTGTGTGTGTGTGTGTGTGTGTGTGTGTGTCTGTATAGAGAATGTCATAGTCTAACATGTCACTGGGTTGATTTTATAGGCATGCTGGCAGACAGCTGCCAAAAGTAGAGAAGGTCTATTTCAAGTGTTATACAGCTATTCACAGACAGTCCATAACCTCCTTCATTGAGAAGAGAGAGACACAACTAAGGTTTCATTAAAAAAAAAAAAAATTATGGTGCATCTGCGTTACATAGCATAGCAATTACATTACAAACCCTAAACAGCGAAATTCTGAACTATTCAAGTGAATTTTGGCCATGTTTGCCTGCAGCAATATAGGAAACCTGATAAAATGCCCAGATTTAGGTTTCCTAACGGCTCTGAATGTTAGAAGAGCATCAGTTTCCTTTAACAGATAATGCGAGGAGACGGCTTAGCTCCATCAGCCTGTCAGCCCATGGCAGCAGCAATGAGAGCTGATGAAAGGTGATTAGAGACGATAGCTGTCCCCTCTTAGTGTCACAGCACATGACAGCAGTCCTCAGGCACAGGATAAAGGGGACACATGAGAGAGAGGAAGGATGGACAGAGGAAGCAGAGTGGTTGAGTGGGCATGGCAGTCTGTCCCAGAGGATCTGTCTCTCTGTGTTGACCTGCTGACCTGCAGGACAGATCAGCACCTGGACCTCAGGCTGAAGAGACACGCAGACCCGGCAAATGAGAAATGGATGCAGACATATACACCCATACATACTGGTGCAAACACACACACACACACACACACACACACACACACACACACACACACACACACACACACACACACACACAGCAGCAGCACATCCCATCCCAGTAAGAGAGTGACAGTAGTTGGCTGAAATTTCCGGACTGTAGGAAGCAGTGTTATGTCCTGCAACATTGTCAGCATTCATAAGCTTCACTTTCAACCCCATAAATGAAAGAGAGAAAGAGAGAAAATGAAATTAATAGTGTACAGTAACAAAGACATTATAGAGAGTATTGAGAGTAACGAGGACAGTATAGGAGTATTGGCCTTCTGATCTGTGTTAAAAAAATAGCTACATTCGTTCCTCTTTCTCAAGAAGCCTACATGATATTTATCCACGTTTTGTATTAGTGAAAGTATATGTCGTACATAAGGAATAAAGGATGATGGCATGCTGCTATTATGCCAATTTGCCAACTTTTCACTTTATTAAAGAACAATGCGTCCTGTTAACTCTGTAAAAAAGCATTAACGTGACAGACTGTTACAAAGTGCTGACACTGGAGACTCCTTCCACAGATAGTAAATAAGTGTCTCCTTACAGAAAGCTTCACCATATCAACAATTCTATGCTTTTCTTTGTTAAATAACCATGTTTTTAAAATGTATGAATATTTTTCTAATTTTTAATAATCAATTTATTATTAGCCTTAGATTATGTGGAGCGTCCATCATCCATGTCCCTGTGTAAGTTGCTACAGTAGAAACAACAATATATTAGAACAGGCGTGTTAATTTAAACCTGGGATTTTAATTACAGCTGGCACTATTTTTAATTACAGAAAATTTGTCACCTTCTGACCAATCAGAGTCAAGCATTCAACACTGTGAATTTATATATGCAATATAAAAGAGATTCAACAATTTGTCAGAGAGAATTTTCACAGTTCTTTGAACTACAGTTTCATTTTTCAACACCATATTAAAGGAATACTTTAGCATTTTTTGACCTAATCTCTGGCCACCATATTTGTAATATTTGTAATTAAGATAGATAGGTATTTCAATATATGTCTTTATACTGATGATGGATATCTAAGGGCAGTTCATCAATGTCAACAGTCAGTGTCTTAAGATGAGACAGACATGAGAGATTTATCAGACTTTCAAACAGTGAAGCAGTTAATTGTTCTGGTTACTACACTTTACTAATGGTTTATGGTATCCATGTAGATCTTAATGAACAAATTCACAAAAAATAACATTCTACACAATGTGTTTCACATACATGTCTTTAACAACATCTGTCCCTAAGCTTTACTGGTGAGTTTTGATTAAAGAACTTTTTTTGTTCTTTTAACCCTGAAATTTGTTGAAATTATTGTCCTTTGTGGGGAGCACGGTATCTTGTGGTTGTGCCCCGCCTCTGCCCTATGTGTCCAGAGTTTGCATGTTATCTCTGTGCTTTCGGGGTTTCCTCTGGGTACTCTGGTTTGCTCCCCAGTCCAAACACATGAGTTGTAGGCTGATTGTCATTTCCAAATTATCTGTAAGTGTGAATGGGTGTGTGCGTGTGTGTGATTGTGCCCTGCAATTGGTTGGCACCACTTCTAGGGCGTCAAATCAAATCGAATTGAATCAAATCTAATCATAATAGAAAGCATGCAAAAAGCATATATCCAGTTTGTTAGTGTGGTTTTAACTCAGTATTGATCAAGAAAAATGCAGTACATGCCATTTAAGGGCCAAGGGCCATGGGTAGTGTATGAGCAAAGAGTAAAACTATCCACTTCCAACAACAATTCCCCTCTGTTCATTGAGCTGGAGGCTAACAATATCTTTAAAGGTTAATTGCTCAGTTTTGCTGTCATGTACATTCACCTTTCTGTTTTGTGCTTTAAAACTCATTCCACTTTTCCTCTCTTTTCATATTGTTTAGTTCAGAATTTACCCACCTCTTCTACTCTGTCCATCCTTTCCCCTGCTCTCCTGGCCTCTCCATCGATCTCTGCCAGTATCCAATGTCAAAGACACATTCAGATGCTTTTCCTCTCTCGTTAATAATTCACACTGTCTGAGTCATCAATAATAATTCTCACCAAGCAATCATTCAGCTTCACAACCAGTCCCCCTGCATCACCCACTCTGTCTCTCTGTAACTGACATACCTCAAAGCCCAGTTTTCTCTTCACTGTTTTGTACAGTGCATATTTGAAGAGAATGTTGTATTTTTCCTTTCTGCTCTCCACTCTTGTCTATTCATTGTATTGGTCCTCAATGTGCTTGACAATCTCAGTCTGATTGGCAGTCTGATACTCACTGCATGTGTTCCCTGAACTGATTTCATACTGTATGCCAGTGCAGTGGATAGTGTAACACACATAGCACTATGTTAAGACCAGTACAACTATACATGTGAATATTCATGACTGAATATTCATTTATCAGATATTTTCATGCAAAATGTGTTACAAATGGGGCAGAATACAATTATGTAAGCAATAAAATGCAACAGGATGTGCTGTTATAGAAAAAATATTCGAAACCGGGAAGGTGTGATGCAGCCTGATGTAAAGCAGAGTTACTGCTACCACCTTGAAGTTGATTGTTTTCCTATATGTAACAACACGTCCTGTAGTGTTTTATTCCTCTTATACCACGACAATTTGAAGAATAATGTCATACTTTTTAATCAGTTTATAGTTACAATTAATGCTATGTAACATCCATGAGACAAGTTAGTTCCTGTTATCACTTATGGTATCGTGGCTATAAATAATCGTTTCCTCACGAGCATCACTTTTTTCTCTCTATAAGTTAACAAGACAAAGAGTTGCAGCTTGTCATGTTACTGAGAAATTGGAAAGTGCAAAGATATCTGTCCTGTTCTGTGCCATGGCAGAAAACTTACTGAAAGAACTAACACTGGAGACTCCATCCATAAAGGTTAAATAAAACTGCTTACAGAAAACTTTACCATATTGATGATTATGGTTTTCATGGTTAAATGCCAGTATGTTTTTATATCAGTTCATTATTAGTCTTCAGACTATCATTGGATTAATATTAATGTAAACCTGTGATTTAAATTTAAAAAATGGTCGATGTTTTTATAGAAAATTAATTAACATCATCTGACCAATCAGACTAAAACACTCAACAGCACTGTGGTGTAAAAGCTGAAGCATGCCTTGTAGCTTAATTTAGGATGTGGGTTGAGGGTCTTGCTCGAGTGCTCAGCACTGATTCTCTGACAAAATCTGGGATTTGAACTCACAGCCATGTGCCCATTAGGACAAAACCTTATCCACTGAGCCACCACTGTGCACAATTTATGCTAATGATTCATAACACTGAGCCAAATAGCACAGTCCCATTGTGGTTTTTCAGATGATCAATGTCTTGTTGGTGTAATCACAACTGTCCTTCTTGCCCTGCATTAAACATACTTATCACTGATCCTTCGCTGTGTTTGAATCTGTCTTGTCATCCTCTATATTCAAATAAGTGGACTATCATGCTGTAAAAGAGATAAGCCAGGAGAAGGAATATCTAATGGACATGTGAAAAACTCTCCAGTGGGGCTAGTGCCAAGTGAAAGTGGTTGAGTGATATTGGCAAAAGGGCCAGCAAGAAAAAAAAGAGCATGTAAGATTTAGGCATTTTCTTTAATGCTATAAGAGGTTATTGATATTTTGATTTTTGCTGTGGGGCAGCCTGTGCTGACACAGCACCTTTGTAGCTGACCGTTTATGGGTGAAAGACATGCAACTCCAGAGAATGCTGCAACACTAAAGAGGAAAATGAGACATACACACTATATAGCATACAGCCTCCATATATCGGTTTTGTTTGTTGTTGTTGTTTTTTTTTTAAATAAGTTTTGTATCAGTTTAAACTTAAATTATAAACTATCACAGAGGTGCCAAGATTGCTGACAAAAAAAAAAAAATCCTAGCAGAATGAATTTAATCACAAAAAGCCCAGCCTGGATGAAACAGCTATGTTTTTTTTTAAATTTCATTTGTGAACCAAGCAACAGAAAGAAAACAGTGAAACCAAAAGTCCGGTGTGACCATTATTTAATAATTAGCAGCTCCTCCAAATTAGTTTAGTGACCAAAGGGACTATATTCCCACCTTCTTGTTTTCTATTGGCTCACAAGACTGAAGTTCACCAAGCTAAAATCAGCATGAAGAGAAAGAAATCGCTACAAGAGTCTTTCTCTTCCTGTGTTCTTTTCCTTTCAGTGAAAGAGTCTTTTCCATCAGGCAAATTTTACTCATGTAAGAAAATCGAGGAAGTACAAAACATAGTTTTCAGGGGTCACCCAAATCTTTGCAGCAAAGGCTCAAAAATCATAAATGCTACAGTTAAACTGTAAATGTTGGCACCACAGAAAAACAGTTGCATGCAACTTTTCTGCAGCACCTTCTATATGTTAAATAGCAAGTTCTGGCAAATGTAACAAAGCAATGTAACGAACTTTCACGCAAATGCTCTGTATGAAACTTTCTGCACCAAAGTATTTTAACCAATCAAACCTCTACCACTACTCTATTTGAAAAAGATTGATATGTAATAAATAATTTCAATCATTCATTATAAACAACATCTTGTATACCCTTTGTCATTTCATGCAACTTCTATCTGGATTGTATTCCACAAGCTGAACATCATGTGTTGAACCTCACTTTTGGTTGTTTCATTCAAAGATGCCAAGTTTGGCAGTTATGGACACACACATCACACCATTCACATGGAGAGACAGATGCATTTATACTTGTGAAACATCTGGAAAAAAATGGTCTCAGAATCAACACATTTCTTTGAGTTATCAGATTATCAGGTTATTTAAATATAGTTTAAATGCATATTGGGTATATATGCAACTATGTACATTTTTATGAGGAAAATCTCTGTAAAGATATCTTCCAGATACTCAAGATGCATGAATGGTGTTAAATATGTACTTTAATGACTGTTCCAGAATAGAAATGATCTCATATGTGACTCTTTTGATTGCTGCGTGAACTAAATCATGTGTTATGCGTAAGAAAAAAAACATAATGGTACAAGTTTTTATAGGAAAATAACCAATAATCGGGCGATGGGTTGTGGCAAGGCATGAAACAGAGCTACTGTTACCGCCCCAAAGTTGATTATTTTCCTATAAAAAAAAAATAACACAGCATGCAAATACACAGCAATTTGCCAACAATTACATTTAAAAAAATGTTTATTAATGAGCAACACATCATACCTTTTAACTGTTTAATGTTACATTTGATGTTGTGGAAGATCCATGAGGCAAGTTAGTTCCTGTCATAACTTACAGCATATACAATAGCACTCTCTCAACAGCTTCTATTCTTTTCTGCAAGACAAAAATTAAGACAACAACTCATCTTGTCATGTTCTACAATAGATGTGCACATATGCACATAATTTAATTTTCCTAATTAAATGTCATGGCATTGAAATTTGTGCTCTATCTTCTCCATCTAAGAGGACATAGGAGTGACCCCTCCCCCAGCATTGACATGGAGCACTGTAAATAAATATTAGTCCCTCACCTCGCTTGTTAACCAACGGAAACCTGTAATCACCACAGACCACAGACCCTCTAACACAAACGCACATGCACACGCATACGCACACACACACACACACACACACACACACACACACACACACACACACACACACACGCACACACACACCTCTTTCCCAGGACACTCTTAATTTATGCTGTTCACTAACGACCCCCACTGGGATGAAGCCCATTTAGCTTATAACAGACCTCGACCCCCACTGGGATGAGGCCCAATGCAGAAATCCAGCAAGATGCTCTATGAGAGAGAGAGAGAGAGAGAGAGAGAGAGAGAGAGAGAGATGTACTTTAATGCACATTTGCATTACTACCAATCATGCAGGATGCAGGGTGAAATTTGCTTATATCTTTCACAATCCAGGTACAGTGTGTAACATTGCAGATGGCCTCAGTCAGAAACCTCTGGTCACTCAGTCTAGGCAAATGAATCACAGAATAGGGAATTTAGACAATGAGAAAGCTCGTAGCTTTCTAAAATGAAAAACATTTCTAACATTTAACTGCTAAGCCAATAAGCTACCTATACACTATAATAAGTATTTAATATTAAGTAGAAATTCTAAAAAAAACTACAACTTTAATTTAATTAGCCTGAAATTGGTTCAAAACAAACAAATGATCATTTAGCTTTTTATTAGACATCTGTGACCCAACTGCCTAATCTTATAGGAATAGGTAGTGAATTTGCTTTAAAACAAAAAAAATCAAACAATTACAACCCCTCCACTTAATGTTCCCCTAAATTACATACACAAATAGCCAAAATGCCTAAATACAAGGCATTTTGTATCATGCAAGAAGAAGATATTTCAAATTCTACAGACAAAATGACTAACACACAGGTAGGTTAAATAGATTTGTTCTGATTGTTTGGATATTGAATACAGTGTCTAGGACACCACCGTGGAGACCAGAGTTTTCTCTTGGACAAATGTTCAAATTCCAGTTGTTTTGACTTAAAAGATTAGTTATCAAATGACTTTTGCTAAAATACTGTATGTGTGTTGTACAAGCACAACATGGCCATCAAACCTAAAACAGCTTGGACCAACAACAAATGCTGTTTAAAAGCAAACATGGTGGATCATGACAGTTTAAAGTGCTAGCTAAAACAAACAAACAAACTAACTAACTAACTAACTAACTAACTAACTAACTAACTAACTAACAAAAACACAAACCAAAAAAAGATATGTAGATAAAACCATGCCTGAGAAGACAGTTTGAAGTTCAATGTTGACTTAGCTTTCAGGGCCTTAGCTTTGTAGATTCATCCCATATGTTGCTATGTAGTTGAATAAGAAGAAGATATAGTTTATTACAGAAAAATCTGGGAGGGTAAGCATTTAACATCAGCCTGAAATCAGAGCTGATTATTCTGTAATGTGAGCCAGACATCAGCCTACACTAAAACAAGTTTTTAACCTCTGTTAACTTAATCTGGTCTGCAGGTGCTAAACTCAAACCTCTGAAGTGCTGTTCTTTGTGTTGCTTTACAGTAGTACAGGATGTTTACCACATTCATTCACATTAGACATCTTGTCTCACTGAAGGGTATGTGTGTGTGTGTGTGTGTGTGTGTGTGTGTGTGTGTGTGTGTGTGTGTGTGTGTGTGTGACTGTGTTGCATTTGAAGGTACAAGGTGTAACTTAAGGGTCAGTGCTTGCTCTCACTTCCTGTCTGTATTGATAGTCATTTCCTGCTGCTATAGGAAGAGGCATGCAGTAACAGGAGAGAGTGTGTGTATTGCCACACACTCTGATGGTGTCGGCAGAAAAAAGACCCTCCAGATCAATTATGAATGAGACTGATAGAGGGGATAGGAGGAAAGAAAAAAGAGGGAGGAGGGAAGGAGTGAGCGATGAGATGGGGTGACATGACGGTGTTATCTCCAGATAAACCAAAACAGTTCAGGAGCTGAAAGAAAGATAAGTACCTTACACACACAATCACAGACTAAACACTAAACCACACACACAGACACATACACACAAACACACAGCCAGTCCATTACACATTTATTCCTTTACATACATCTAACTCATATGATTACATCAGATCCTTACACTTTCAGCACTATTTGTGTGTCTGTTATCTAAAAAGTAAATTGCAGAATACAACAATGACAGAAGCATCCAGCGTTCCTGGGATAAGCTCTGGATCCACCACAATCCTGACCAGGAGAAAGCGTTTACTGAAAATGAATATATGAATGATGGATGAATGAATGATTCAAAGAACTTTATTAATCCCAGGGGGAAATTGCTCAAAGTTTGGTTGGAGGATGCGGGCATCGATCCCGCTACCTCTCGCATGCTAAGCGAGCACTCTACCATTTGAGCTAATCCCCCACTAATGAATGAATAAATGAATGAATGAATGAATGAATGAATGAACACTCACCACATGACTTTTTAAAATCAACATCATGCAAAGATACACCAAATGATAATAAGAATCCATAAATGTATAATATGCCTCACGTAATAAATCAATGATCTGCAAAGTAAAATAGATTTATAGAGACCCTAAAGCCACAAACACCTGCACATTCTCTGTGTCCTCTGCTGACCAAAGTTACAACACCAAACAAAAGTCTTCCTTTTATTTAATCTATAATTGATTGCATTCATGTATGAGAGAAGCTGTAAAAAAAAAAAAAAAAAAAGAAGAGGAGGGAGGGATGATAATGCTCCGGTAGGAGCTAACAAGCACGTCTCATGCTGGATGACGGTTTCGTGACCGCAGGTTGAGCAGAGACGGGCTCACTTCCCTCCGCTTGATGTTCCTTCTTTTCTCTTTTAATGAGTGTCAGCACTGTTCTTTTACTTCACTGAAGGAGAAAGAGAGGCTGGAAACCAGAGCAACAAAACAACAAGAAAGCAGAAAAAAGACCAAAAGAACAAGCAGTTTTTGATAAAGTGCTTACAGAGCGATTAGCGTGAGTTCTGCAGACAACTACGCAACAGTGATGCAGGATAGGAAAACAGCTAACACACATGGGATGGTTAAATCTATTCAAATAAGGCAGAAGATCTGATTAAAAAATGTAATAGACATATTTACATGTCTGATTTTCTAAAGAAATCAAATTTAAAAATAAATACATACATTTAAAAATTCATCCTATTTTACATATAATGAGAAGTTTAGAAGTCTAGAGCATGGGCATTCAATTAAATTCTGTAAAAGTCCAGTTACATTAAATTCCTTGCTTACAACAGTGACAACAGTTATCTTTTAATGCTTAAATGGTAATGACTAATTCATGGCTGAAAATATGACAATTTCATGGATATGTTTTGCTTCATAGTAGTGGTTCATATTAACACTATTGAATCTGAAGTTTCTCTGTCCAATCATCTTTAAACATTTTGTCAGCTTTTTCAAACAAGCCATCAGACCAAACAGTATAAATAAAATGAAAAAAAATATATATATATATATATGAAAGTCTGTTAGAACAGACATTAAGGGGTTGTCAGAAATACAGTCAGGTCCATAAATATTGGGACATTGACACAATTCTAACATTTTTGGCTCTATACACCACCACAATGGANTATTGGGACATCGACACAATTCTAACATTTTTGGCTCTATACACCACCACAATGGATTTCAAATGAAACGAACAGGAACTGAAGACAGGTGCAGAAGAGGCCTGGCAGAGCATCACCAGGGATGAAACCCAGTATCTGGTGATGCGTTCCAGACTTCAGGCTGTAATTGACTGCAAAGGATTTGCAACCAAATATTAAAAAGTGAAAGTTTGATTTATGANGGCACATATGCAAACTGTTGTAATTCCTACACCGTTCACCTGATTTGGATGTAAATACCCTCAAATTAAAGCTGACAATCTGCAGTTAAAGCCCATCTTGTTCGCTTCATTTGAAATCCATTGTGGTGGTATATAGAGCCAAAAATGTTAGAATTGTGTCGGTGTCCCAATATTTATGGACCTGACTGTAACATCAAATTTTGAAAATAAATAAAAAGATTTTATTGTATGGTTAATAAGGTTAAGTTCCAACAGAAAACAGAAAGAAACAATCATACATTACCAACTCTGAATTTGTACTACTTCTGTAGAATGGCCCATACACTGTGAGGGAAAGAGTGAAACTATGGCACTTCAGAATTATAACATTTATGAGAATTTATCTCCCTTTTCTAAGCTTATGTCTCTAGCCCTGTAGTTAGTCTCTGGTCTGATGAGTTGCCTTCAGCTAAATAATTTGTATAAATGCGTGTGATTGGCCTCAACAGTAGATCCTCTACAGAAGCTGTGATAGATAGCCATGATTTTAAAGGTTAAATAAATTTTTAAAAATAAAAGAATTAAAGTCTCTAAGTGGCAGACTTGTCAAGCTGTACCTAGTCTAATGCTACAGAGGCAGGATGTGATGAAATGGACAGATTCTAGTTGAAAGACTCGTCACAGAGCAAGGCACTTCCCTCAAACAGGGCCTTAAAGACACACCATTGTGCCTTTTCATTACAGCTCTGTCAAAGCTACAAAGAGAAACTATAAAGAGATGAGAGTGAAGTATTTCCCCACATTTTGTGAGAAATATAAAAACAATATTAAGTGCAGGAACAAATGAGATGGTTATGTACCACAAAAGCGACTTTTATCAGCATTTAGAGTGTGACAGGAGATAAATAATGCACACAATGCTGTTGTATTTACAATAAAGTCTCTACTTTTAAGTGAAAAACTAGGGAAGTGAAAGTGATTGGACAAATATGAAAGCTGAAATGAGAATGACAGCAGTTGGCATGCTGAGTTTGTCTTATTTTCCTTTTTGAAAATACAAAAGATGAATATGAGTAAGAGGAACTATAATAGCTCCTGAAAGCCCAATTCGGGAATCTCTCTTCACTGTCTTCTCTCTTCTC
The DNA here is from genome assembly GCA_037577455.1 of Pangasius macronema. Taxonomy (NCBI): domain Eukaryota; kingdom Metazoa; phylum Chordata; class Actinopteri; order Siluriformes; family Pangasiidae; genus Pangasius; species Pangasius macronema. The sequence goes on from CM074946.1 coordinate 20,433,755, forward strand.
ATATTGTGTTATTCCACATGATAAAAAGAAGAAAAGCCAGAGTACCTGACTGCTAGAGACGCTGTGAGAAAATCTGCCATGACTGGGAGCTTCCTAGGTCCTGTCTTCTTGATTAGCGTCCCTCTGTGTCACTGTGTCCTGCCAAATCTATGCATACACACACAGTCCTGTGCACTTACACACAGACCATATGCACAAACACACCTCTTATTAAGCACACAGTTGCTGATCTTGTCCATAATTTCAAACACTATGGGAATTTATGTACACAAGCTTTACACTGTATAATAGTGATGACCACATGCTGTGCTGTTAGATTAGCGCAGAGCATGTGATGAAGCAGCAGCACACATATTCACACACACACAAGATTTTTTATAGCACCAGGGCCTCAAAGGAGCCAAGGGAAAGCTAAAAAATGTGCAATATGCAATGATCCATCCAGAAACAGACCTGGTAGTGGTTATCAATGGGTTGCCGTTCTGGTGATTAGCAAGCGAAAAGGGATTGCTGAATTGGGGCTTTCTGAAAATTAATGTAAAGCAATCTTCATTTTTTTCACCTCAGATTTGGCCCCAAACGCAAGGTGTAGCAGCATAGAGGTGAAAACTACTGCTGTGATTTGAGTTTGAACCACAGCTGTTCTACACAACACTCATGACTGAAGCTTATTTAGAGTTGGAGGTTTCTGCTATCTGCCTCTGTAGTGCATCATGGCATAGATGAGCAGCTAGTGTTTAACTCTATACAGGAAGTATATAGTAATACCCTCTATAACAGGTACTAAACTCTATATTTCCTTGTAGCTGGCGTGTTACTCTTATCTTTTGTACCTTTATTACGTATCTTACCAAGAAATGTGTATATAGTGCATTTTTAAGGTACGTAATTGCACTGTAATTGTGTTTTATAGTAAAGCTTTAATGGTACACTATAAGCACATTTCTAGGTAAAAGACACATCATAAGGGTACAAAAAGTTTACACTTGAGAGTACCAGCCCAGAGACAAGGAATGATACAGTGTAGTACCTTTTTACTCAGAGTGTATGGCGATAGAGGTGGATCTGAGTGAATCTGAGAGGTAATCCAACATTAGCAATAATTACTTTTTCCCTCTTGCTTCATTGACTTTGAACAGATATTGTGGGGGGAAATTGTTTCCAATATTAACTAAAGAACAGGAAATGGTATATCATTTTTTTCTGGCATAAAAGTCGGAAGTCAGGCCTATTAAGCAACAAATAGAGAACTTCTGCATTTTTATTTTTACTGCAATATTACAGTCCAGAAATCAATACAGGTAACGACTAGGCTATAAGACAGACAGAAAAGCAAATATTTGTGATGGAGTGTAAAGTACATAAAGTATGTATACATTATTCGGAACAGATGATGTGTTTTAAACAGATACAATTACAGATAGGAATAGGAGATGGAATAGATTCTGATAGCGTGTCAAACAAACTTTTCCGATCTTGTATGTAACAAACACAAAAACTAAACTAAATCTGAAGAAATATCATTAGGTGGCTGGTGTGGTCATATATGAACATGTTCCCTGATTTTGGAAAAACATTGTTGTTTTTAAAGACAGATCCCTAGCTTAATCAATCACATTAGTTAGAAAGTTTGCCAGAAAGTTTCACTCCCATAGACTACATCGACTCCTTGACGTCAAGTCCTCAACTTATTTTAAACAACAATTTAGAACACTTGTTTTTTTAGGCATAAT
>CM074946.1:20437987-20464929 GCA_037577455.1 Pangasius macronema
TTCTTTTTCTTCTGAAGGCTGATTATTTTAGAGAAAATTGTTAAGGTGCGAAAATATTCTAACCCAAAATATTGTGTCAGAATAGTGTTTACAGAATAAAAAACAAGAGAAGCCAAAAATAAAATCATATTAAGGCAGAAAAGATTTCAAGATTTTATTTTTGTATTTTATAAAGTTTGTTCTTTTTATTTTTTATACATATATGGTATACATATATACATATATACATATACACATATATATATATATATATATATATATATACACAGTACTGTTCAAAAGTCTTAGGCACATGTAAAGAAATGCATGTAGAGCAAATATGCCTTCAAAAATAATGAAATTCAATGTTTCTATATTAAAGAAATACTGTAAAGAGCAGTATATATATATATATATACCAAATGTTAGCAGCAGATCCTTTAAGTCCTGTAAGTTGCGATGGGCCTCCATGGATCAGACTTCATTGTTCATTGTCCAGAACATCCTACAGATGCTCGATCAGATTTAGATCTGGGGAATTTCTAGGCCAAGTCAAACCTTCAACTCTGTCATCTTTCTCAAACCATTCTTGAATAATGTTTGCATTGGGGCTGAAAGAGGCCACTGCCATTAGAGAATACATTTGACATGAAGGGGTGAACTTGGTCTGCAACAATGTTTAGGTAGGTGGTAAGTGTCAAAGTAACATCCACATGAATGCCAGGACCCAACACTGTGTGTTCTGACACCTTTCTATCAGTTCTTCAATTCTATCAGCAATTTGTGCTATAGTAGCTCTTCTGTGTGATCAGAGCAGACAAGCTAGCCTTCACTCCCCATGCTCATCAATGAGCCTTGGCCGCCCATGACCCTGTCTCCAGTTCACCAGTTGTCCTTCCTTGGACCAATTTTGGTAGGTACTAACCACTGCATACTGGGAACACCCCACAAGACCTGACATTTTGGAGATGCTCTGACCCAGTCATCTAGCCATCATAATTTGGACCAAATCAAAGTCACTCAGATCCTTACGCTTTTCCATTTTTCATCATTTCCATTTTCATTTTTCAAATTCAAGAACTGACTGTTCACTTGCTGCCTAATATATCCTTCCCTTAGACAGGTGCCATTGTAATGAGATAATCAATGTTATTCACTTCATCTCTCAGTGGTTTTAATGTTATGGCTGATCGATATATATATATATATATATATATATATATATATATATATATATATATATATATATATTATATTTGTTTGAGAACCCCTCACCTAATTCAGAACTACAGTATATGTACAATATATTAAATTAAATTAAAATATAGATGTTGGACAGGAGAAATTTGTTTTATATAGCTTGTCTGCTTGTAAATCTATTTTTTTTTTATTTGTCTTTTTTTTGCTTGTGTCTTGTAAAGACCGAGAAATCACAGACATGGTTCAAAAAGAGAGTGTGTGTGAGAGACAGAGACAGAGAGGTCTCTCTTGTATCCAGCTATAGTGAGGCTCAGGGGAAGAAAGCCATTTGTCCTCCTGAGACAGTTTGAGAAAGTGGTGCACTGATCCCTTGCTTTCTTTCTCTACCTCTCCTTCTAACAAGGAGAGATTTGTGCAGATTTCCCCTCTGTCACAGGAGGAATAGATCCTGTCTCTTTCCATTTATCTCTCTCCTCTTTTCCCAAGAGTAGCTCCAATCCCAAATCTGGGCATGAGCACCAGAATACGAAGCTTTCCATAAGTCTAACACACACACTTCTTCTCTCAATCCCTATATACTTCTGTTCGTTAATGTCTTCTTTCCTCCATCCCCATATGCCTCTATTCTATCCCTCCATCCACATATAACTCTATATCCATTCATCCTTGATCCCACTATTCCTCCATTCCCCTATCCTGCTATTTCTCAATCTCTCTATTTCTCAATTCCTCACCTAAAGCATCATCTCTCCTAGTCATTTACGCGGTCTTATGATGTTGTCACGCCATGTTAATGTGGAGTGCCTCACTGCCCTCCTACCACACACATTCACAGTCTGACACCAAATCCTGACTGACCTGTGTGCAACACCCCCCACCTCCCCCCCCCCACACACACACACGCGAACACACAGACGCACACACACACACACACACACACACACACACACACACACACACACAGTGGTCAGTGCGGAAGGAAGAGCTGCTGACGCAGGATCGGCACGCTAACAAGCTTACCTGAGGATAATCTTCTCAAAGAAATTTCAAGGGAGGAAAAAGCATGGGTGAGGAAGGGAGTGAGGGAAGGAGAGAGAGAAAGAGAATGGCAACCCAGTGTGATGGCAAGGCAAAGAAGAGAAACTTAGGAAACTTTTTGGAGTCACTGGCTTGCTGTGTCAAGCAGTTTCCATTCTGTCCGCTAACTTGACCTTGTGGTCGAGTTCTTTCCAGCATCCCTAAAGCCATGAAGAATATGGACTGGGAGAGTGGGAAGAAAATGAATGGATGAAAAATAGAAGCATAAGTCAGATAGGAAGAATAGAGGTATTTAGAATATGACTATTTCCTAATATGAGTGAGTTATAGTGGATTGTGGATTTTCCTATGCTGATCATGAGGAGATATAGCAGTGCAGGCGTCAGTATATATTACATAGCTAAATTTGGTGAGATGATGGCTCAGTGGTTATGGTATTAGACTACTGATCTGAAGGTTGTGAATTCCAATCCCACCACCAAGCTATCACTGCCAGATCCTGTCTCCCTTGCAATTTGCTTTGGATAAAAACATCAGCCATATGAATCACTGTAAATCTCACTAGAGAGATTTAAATATTAACCNTAGACAATAATAAAAAATGACTTTTTTTCTATGTAACTGGAAAAAGGGGGCTTGTTATAATAGTAAGTCATGAATTTGAATATGAATATGGCAACAATTTACATACTACCCCCCTAAAAATTTTTTTTTACTTTTTTTTAAATATATTTTTATTTTTTGAACTAATTAAATTAATAAAAATCCATAAAAATATTTTTTATGTAAATGTAATAATTCATGCAGTAGAGGGTTAACCTATGCTGATTTTGTTTTTTTTTTGGCATAGAAAGATACTTCAAAACACGGGTGGCAGAGTTCAAAAACCCAGTCAAAGAACTGTGTCACTGTAATCTGTCTTTTTATTTATCGAAACTAGTTTGTATTGTGACAGCTAGCTATTAGCCTTCAGCCAGGTATGAATCAGGTCAGAATTAATAGGATTTAAATTGAGCATTAGTAACATAAATCAATGTGTGTAAATTGAGGAAGACTTTTCTTCTTTTCACATTTATATTTAGTCATTAGACATTCTTATCCTTAGACAAAATGTGCAAACTTCTATATATAAACAATATCAATAAACAAAAACCAAAAAGTAATACAAACAACTAATACTAAAGTAAGAAAGTTTCCAATGTGATGAGTGCTGCTCATGTCACTTGTTTTGAGTTCACTCCACGTGCTTATGCTTTGTTTCTTCTGTCTCTGCACGTCCTATCTTTAGTGTATTACCCTAATGTGTTCACCTGTTCTGTGTCTAACCCTTGATTACTACTGGTTTTGTGTTTCATTGCAAAGTCTTGTCGATTGTATTTGTGCCTTGGGTCTTCTTGTTTCTGTCCCATGCTTGTGTTACTGTTTATGACTATGGATTATCCTAGTTTGTTCCTCTGTGCTTGTGCTCTGACCCCTGCTAGGAACTTTGATAATGAAGCTTGACTTGCTAATAAAGAACATGCTGAGTTTACACACTTACATTTTGCCTTCAATAACTGCATGTTACAGAAACAAGTGTTATCCTATATATTGTTATTGAGATGAGTAGACCTTTAGACCTGGATGACCAGATGCTGCATTTGACTGGAGGTCTTAACTCATAATTCCTGACCTCTGACCAGGAAATAAAAATACCCCTCAACTCCCTCAACTCCCTCAAGTGAATTTTACTTGGGAACTCAGGATGGTCTCCAGCAAATAATATCAAATCAACATGGCTGCACACAGCGACAGCAATAAACAAAGTAGAACTTCTTACCTTGAAGTGAGTTATGCTGTATATCGAAGTAATAGCTTTAGATCAGTCACCATACAGACATATTAGCTTGATAAATCTACAACACTGACCATAGAAATCACTATTTGAAAGGGTAGGTATACACCACTCATCACAGTTTGCTGGCTAGCTTGTTGCTAACAAAAGATGAACATGGATGTGTCTAACATTTTTTCCCACTTTCTCACTTGAATGCACAGAGGATGAAAATGACATCTTTCTGAGCTTTGACGTCCCACTTCCAAAGAAAGGCAAATGCAGCATTAATGGTCTCCTACTCTAGCACCTATGAGTCAACTTATCTGCAATTTTTAAAGGCTAGCCTTGTGTTAGAAGAAGGAAAATCTACACTCTGCAGCATGCGCTGGCTGTCCAGGATTGGAAGTCTTTAAATCCAAAACCTACATGTTCAGGTATGAAATGGCCCTATAGGTATTATAAAGCAAATTAAACTGTACAATAATGTGTTTATAACAGCATGGCTTTATACAGGACAATGTCTAGCTTAATTGAAATTAATCAAATACAGAGATAAAAAAAAAATAGTGGTGCTCAGACACACACTTTAATCAAGCTGCAATTCTAATGAACTGTCTCTCCCTCTCTACATCATTTCCATTAGTGCTCGTAGATCAGTCAATAAATGCTGCACTCTCAAGCCCATCACTCTGATGCTGTGTGTGTGTGTGTGTGTGTNAAAAAAGCCATCCTGCATGCAACCACAAAAAAGATTCACCTTATCATTCTTCATTGGTGTCTCTTATGCAGTGTTTCAATAGAAATATTCTTCATCCTTGCTACACCCTTCTAGCAAGTCCCCTTACCCCACAGTGCCCATCAAAAGCTCACTAATTACTATTCTGGCCACTTAATTAATTAGCTGCTGGACCTAATTATGACAAACTGCATTATGACACTATATGTGAAGTGAGAGGGGAGGAGTGTGTATGTGAGTGGAGAGGGGAGGAGTAACTTAGTGGCAGGCCATGATCGGTAACAATTTGATTTAGAGTGGGAGGTGGGTTTATTGAGCTGAAAAAGACACATGATGAAATTAACATTAATCAGGGCACGATAGGGAATAAGAGTGAGAGTGGAATGCATGGCTGATGGATCTGATTAGGTCTGTCATTTTATTAGGGCCATTCAGCTGACATGTGATGCATGCTTTATATTAGTGGCAAATGCATTGAGGTGAGTGGAAGGTTGAGAAGAGGCGTGGACTTGGCTTTCCCTTTCAGTATATCTGTAAAAACTTGAGTGCAAAAGTTTGTGAACCCTATATCTTTTGAATAGACAGTTTATGTACTAAAATGTTTCAAATTGACAATTAAGCATGAGAATAACATGTAACAAGGTACAAAGCCAAAACCTAATGTAAAATCAACAGAAACATGTTTTTTCATGGCCCTTCTGGTTTCTAGACCTGTTTCAAGAAGTGTATGTTATAAGAGAAATGTCAGGACGAATGTATGACATGGAAGGGGTTCACTATTTACATCTTAACCTAGTGGTTCATGATTTTTTAAAATTTAGTTACAGCTGTGGAAATCACAACCCACCACTATAAATGTTATTATATTTCCATCACTGCTTTATTTTTGTTAGTTTATATGACACGGCCCTTGAATTGAATGGTTTTAATCTAACCCTCAGTAACTCAAACAACTCGTACAATTATAAATAATATAACTCAGATGTGATGTATTCTGTCAGTGAATAGTTCAGGAATAAAACAGTTCTAATAAATAGACAAAACATTACTGTACATGTGTAAATAAAGTTCATGAAATATATCTGCACTGAAGCCCACTGAAGTCCATTGAATTTATTTTACAGTTAAAGGGGCTCCTCTTTACAAAATTCTTGAGAACCCTGGACATAATGTACACTATTTGACTATTTGTGTTACTTGTGATAATGAAGGAACATGTGTGAAACCCAACATACTAAAAAATAAATTTGTCCTCTGTTCTTTTATGTTGTCTTAACATTGTAAATGTACTTCAGAGCAGCATTTAGATTATTTTTCTATAACTGAAATATCTTTTGTCCTTGCACTTTCCCAATCAAGGAAATGAGACTCACAATGGAAATGTTCATTATGGCTCAGAGCCATGCTAGAGTTAACCACATTAGATGTATCAGGATGGTGGTAAATCCTCACTAGAACATTACCACAGATTTACTTATAGGTGCTATTGTCAAAGCTGTCACCAGTTCCCACACTATCAGGGTCATCACTGTCCTCTGTTGTCCATTCCCATTACGCTGACATCATTAGTGTAATCGGTGGCATCATTAACACTGAATTCAGAGTACACATCATGGTTTCATATGCCATCATCATCAATAGACATGCAATGGGCAGAGGGTGAGAAAGAGGTAAAGATGGAGCATAAAAGAAGTCGGGGAAACTGAAGCACTCAGGTTGGACAGAACATCCTAATATACTTCTATAATATAATTATAATATAACTGCAGGAAGATAGATTTCTCTGTTAAAATTACAAGCAGCCCAACTCTGTGTTGTCAAAAGTGGTTCATGCCACCAGCCTTCTTCCAATGAATTGGGAAGTGACAAGATTGAAACGATAAAAAAAGAACAATATATTACAATGAATTGTAGGCAGAGGCAATAAATTGCTTGTAAATGATAAATTATGGAAAGTGGCTCCCGACTTCATCCTTAAAAGCATGAAAAGTACTTGCAGAAAAGAGGAATCACCATGATAATTCACCATGCCATATGTTTTCGTCAAGGCCTTGGAGTGCCTTAATATTTTTTCTTTCTTTCACCTCTTTTGTTATTTTTTCTCCAGGCCCATGTAAGGAGAACGGTTAAGTATCACGTATATCTGGAGGGCTGAGGTCAAAGAAGGTTGTTGGGAGAGTGTGTGTGTGTGTGTGTGTGTGTGTATGCAACAGACATTTTGAAGCTCACTCTATCCCCCTCATCCCCCACCCCATCCCCTTTTTTATCCCTCAGGCTCAGTCAGTGTGGATTTACTGTCCTGTGTCGGATGAACCCACAACATTTTGACAATATTTAGTCTGATGCTGTCAAAGTGTGATAATACAGCTGGAACATTTGAGGAACATTATGGGGATGAGTTTCCTGTGCTGAAGTTAGATAGAGTTGAGCTGTTAACAGAGACTGTTAGCTCTTCTGTGTGTGGCAACCATAAGATATAAAAAGTTATGGGTTTTGTTTGTGCTATCACATCTCTTAAAATTAGCTAAGCTAAGCCAAACTAAGCAGGAGTAGACTATAATTCTTTATAGAAACTTATATAGAATTATTTCACTATTTAACAAAAAACTAATAACTAACAAACCACATAACTATCTACCCAACTAACTAAATGAATGAATGAATGAATGAATGAATGAATAAGCAAACAATTGCAGTGAATGTTTGATGACTATATGTTATTTTCCCAAAAATAAAAGAGGAAAAGAAAAGATAAAATAACATAAAACAAACAAACTTAAATGAATGAATAAATGCATGAAAGAAAGAAAGAAAGAAAGAAAGAAAGAAAGAAAGAAAGAAAGAAAGAAAGAAAGAAAGAAACCTTAAAAGTGAACTTTTAACGACTAAGTGTTACTTTCCCACAAATATAAAAGGGCACAAAAAGATAAAATAGCCTAAAAAACAAAACTTGAATGAACAGCCAACCAACCAACCAACCAACCAACCAAACAACCAAATAATATGGCAGTCTCTTCTGTAAAAATAAGCTAATCTCCCTGGTCAATAAAAATAAATAAGACAAAACCATAATCAATACTTAATCAACCATAATCAATACTCTTAAAAGCGTAATGCTGTCCTATGTGTTACTTTAAAATACAAAAATAACAAAAGACAAAAAACAATAAAAATGCAAAGAAATAAAATATGAAAAAGGAAAAGGAAAAAAATAATATTATGGCAGTTTCTGTGGATAAAGCTTTGTCTTGTCCACTGAACATTTCTTAAAAGCCTTAAAAAAATCTGGTGTGATGGAGTGCCCAACAGTAAACACACCACTAGCATCTGCAATAGCTTCGTGTAGAAACCCAAAGGAACAACAGACAGTTGTAAAGGATGAGAGAGAGGCTAGCTTTGCCTCTGTTCAGGCTTAATTAGAGCTGTATTAAAGCAAGTGAAGTGTGTTAAGTGTTATCAAACCGGAGTGGTGCAGTGGAACAGAGACATTAAGCAGGCTGTCAGAGGCCATGGGCAGAGCTGCTCGAGTCCTGCTTCTCCGCATCCACTCAGCTCGCAGGATCACATCATTCCCGTCAGTGAACAGCTGCATGCGTACAGTACAACACTGTTCACGTGTTCATCAGTGACAAGATTGCCAAAGCACATAATTCATCATTTCTGTGCAAATGTCAGTGAAGATTACTTTTTATTGGAATGCAATTAATTTGATCAGTTATTAAGATTTTGCAATATGTATTAGGAACGTAACTTCTTGATGTGTAGCCTGATGTGTAAATTAATATACAATATTTACTGTTTATATTGTATATAAATTTTTTCATGTGGTGCATGTCTTTATTTTTCACATGTAAGCCGTGCATTTTTATTTTACACATATGATTCTTTCGTGAATATTTTTTTTACAAGAACATCTTTCACAAGTAGTGCATGTATTCTTATTTCCACATGTAATGTTTACACAGTTTATTTATATTCGCATGTCATTTTTTTTTCTCATTCGGGGTTTCTCAGTTGAATAATTCTTTTTCATACAGTATGTGATTACATATCATTCACGTGATGACACGTGTTTACTCGCATTCACATGTTCACAATCAGGGCCTGAACAAGTTGCACCTTCACTCATATAATCACATGTGGAAAAACGTGTGGAAATCATACGTGGCACATTCTTTGGATATGTGACTTTAGAGTTAACGCTTTGATTTGGGCACTTTAGCACTGTGACACAGATCCATCTTTCTTTCTCACCCCCTTTTTCTCTCTCTCGTTTCTTCTCTCTCTCGGGTGCATTTGTACTTCCTAAGGACCTGTTCAGCCAGAGAAGTATTAATTGGGCCCTCTGGTATTTAACACAGAAACAGGTACATCATTACACAGGTGTGCTAAGCTCTCTTTCACTTTTTTCTCTCTTAGGAAAGAAGAGGAGAAGAGAATGTTTTTCCCCCCTTCTCTTTCTCCCTCTCTATTTACACATGTAGTGTAGCATCACAGAGTACCTTGAAAGATCAAGATGTTTATCGTTGTAGTTTATACTCACACACACACACCCACACACACACACATACACACACATTGATTGGGGTAAAGGATGCTGAGGTTAGCATATCTGATCATCCTTAAAGCGCATGGCTAACCTCAGTCCCTATATATATGCAAATCCTCCTCATTCTCCTGACTCGCTCGCTACTGACAATCTATGACCTGTATTGATCAACAAGTAAATGTCTATGTATAAGCATGTCTGTGTGTGTGTGTGTGTGTGTGTGTGTGTGTGTGTGTGTGTGTGTGTGTGTGTGTGTGTGTGTGTGTGTGTGTGCAAACTGACAGAATTAAACTGGATCATTTCAATTAATGGAAAATGACCCTGCTGCAGTAAGTTTAACAAAACCAAGGAACTGGTTTAATCTGGTTCGACATGAATCAATATTATTTAGTTTAAAAGTTAAAAGTTTAAAAGAAAGACAACAAACCACTCATGAGGAAGCTGAGAGGCATAAAGGTTTCTCTTCTCTCCTCTCCTCCTCTCTCTTCTTTTCCTTTCTTCTCCTCTTCTTTCTTTCTATCCTGTCTTTTCTTTTGCTTTCCTCTCTTCACAATCCTGTCTTCTCTTTTCCCTTTCTCTCATCATCTTGTTCTACTTCTCCCCTTCCTCTATACGCCTCTCCTCTGCTCTGCCCCCCACTCCTCTCCTCTCCTTTCCTCTGCTCTGCCCCCCACTCCTCTCGTCTCCTTTCCTCTGCTCTCCCTTCCCCTCCTCTCCTCTCCTTTCTTCTGCTCTCTATTCCTCTCCTCTGCTCTCCTGTCCGCTCACCTCTTCTCAGTTTCACTTACTCTTCTCTCCTTTTCTTCATCCACCCAATCTCCTTTCCTTTATTATCCTCTCCCACCTCTCTTCTCATTTTCTACTCCATTTCTTCTCTACTCCTGTCATCTCTTCTCTTTCCTCACTTCCTCTCTTCTCTTCTTCTCTCCTCTTCTTCTCTCCTCTCTATTTTCTGCTCCTCTCCTTTCCTTTACACTTGTCATCTCTTCTCTCATCTCCCCTTCATTATTCCCTTTTTCCTGTCCCCTCCTTTTTTATCTTCTCTCCTCCCCTTTTCTCCTCATATTCTCATCTTTTCCCTATTCACTTTTACTTTCTTCTTCTTCTTCTGTCCTCCCTTCCACTCATATTCTCCTTCCTTACTCTCATCATCTCTGTTCTTTTCTCACTGCCTCTTCTCTTCTCTTCTCTTCTCTTCTCTTCTCTTCTCTTCTCTTCTCTTCTCTTCTAATTGTTTTCAATTCTTTCCTCTCTGCTAGTCTCCTCTTCCCTTTCCCCATCCCATACCCTCTCCTCCTCTCTTCTTCCCCCTCATTTCCTTTTCTCTACTTTTCCACTCCTCTCCTCACCTCTTCTCTGTTGTAAAGAAGCCCAGTGGATGACATGATTTATCGGTTTGTCCTGTTAATCTGCAGTGATAGGCAAAGAGATGCGCTTGCCTGTGCTTGTTTACCAGTGACCTCCACGTGGGGTGACAATAGTTCTGTTATTCCCTCCATGTACACGGGCCTCCAGAGGTTCTTTTGGCCTCCCATGCTTTCCTCTGCATGTGTGTGCATCCTTGAAGACATGCTTCCTCAGCACCGGGAATTTTCACCTATGGAAAGCCAAGAAAACAAAAGCGATGTAAATCCACCCCCACCCCTACACACCTCTCCTTTTATTATATATTTGTGATTTACACCCACTATCTCTATGTCTATATGTTAATAATAATAATAATAATAATAATAATAATAATAATAATAATAATAATAATAATAATAATCAATAACAACAAATCATACTTATCTGAGCTTTTACAAGCTGCTTTCAGTTTCCATGCAGACCACATCCACACCCATTTTGAAGACCCAGCTAGGCCAAAGCTTCCCTTTACAACTAAAGAAAAATATGATGGAGGAAGTGATACCTCCATAATTGCCCTCCTGCCCCTGGCTCTCGTGTGAGGGGTTTTCCCCTCTTTGCTGGGGTCACTGTGAGGAGAAGGGGTAGAGATTGATTTCACACTGCTAACACTGAGAGTATGAGCCTAACTCTGCTGCTCCTGGGACTGTACACACCACACACACACACACACACACACACACACACACACACACACACACACACACACATGTTCTCTTCCTCTTTCCACATGTAGTGCATGGTAGTTAATTATAACGTGATTTTTTTTACACCTGACATTAATGTTAAATTTTCTTATTTTCACATGTTAATTTTTCACATGTAGTGCACGCGATTTTCTCACATGGATAATTCCTTTTCATGTGATCACGTATTGGTCACATGATGTGTTTACTTGGGTTCACATACTCAGTTTCAGAGTATAGCATGGTGATTTGGGCAGAATGTGTGACCCCATATTACTTACATAATCACATGTGAGGGGATTTTTCCATAAGGGGACAGACTAAAAAAAAGTAATAAATAAAATGTGTGTGTGTGTGTGTGTGTGTGTGTGTGTGTGTGTGTGTGTGTGTGTGTGTTGTAAAAGGAGACTGACAGTTGTTTATGGCCAGCTTGTCACGTCTCTCTCTCTGGGACAATCAGGAAATTAAGTGGTGAGGAGCGGCTGCGGGAGCCGAGGGGCCGTCAGATAACATTACTCACTCCCTGCATCACAATTAGTGCAAATGGTGCATTACAGGGAAATTATCATCAATATGATATTAGCAGATGCTCCCTAAACGAATCAAAGGGAAAACTGCTTATTCCTCTGTCTATCTGGATAACGAGAAGATCGAATGAAGAGCTCAAGGGGAGGAGAAGGTGGAGTGACACGTTCAGAACGAGCGATCCGGGGCCACAGAGACAGAATTAGATTAATTCCGTGCAAGATGATTCACTTGATCTGAATAATTCATATTAATATTTTCATTAGTGTTTTAGTCATTTCTGCATGACTCAATACTTTCAATGATAAATATTGACATTCCCATCAAGTTCATGTTGCCAAGTATTTGACTTAACCATCCCATTACTCATTCAAAACATCCTACACGCGATCTATATTAAACATATCGTTCATACCATATAATTCATTTCATTGCAGTTTATTACATTATGTGTTAGAGTCCATAAAATTATCAATGTCATAAAATGGCAGTTATATAAGATGAAAAGCCACATCTTAAAAAATACAAGACTATTAGTGTTTTCCTTTAATTGCTTTAGCGGCTTGTAGCCAGGAAAATACTGTTTAAACTGTGGAAATTTAAATCTCCCTTATGACAAAGCAAAGCGCCATTATACAAACCAAGCAGGCTATTTTGTTAATGCTGCCATGTAAGAATTGGCCATCTCAGCCAATAGCTCTTTCTCGTATATCTCAGTTCATTTACTTAGTGCACACTCAGCTAAATACAGATGCCAAACAATAATGTATCTAAATATGGAAAAGTAATGCATGTGTGACAGAGGTGGTGCCATGTGTTTTGATTAAGGATAAGCATGGACAGAAAAATGCTTCCTCTACTATGCTGAAAACAGTGCATTACATTAATGAGTCCAACGTCTCATCAGTTTTAAATATGTGTTCTGTAGCTACATGCTATTTGTATCCTGGGTGGTTTATTCAGTCTCAGAAATTTCTCCGACATTTGATTCACTAATTTCCCCATTGCATTATATTTCCTCTTGTCGATTAACTGGACTACCACAGTAAATAAAATGTCAAGTGGCTGATTGATGGTAGCATGGGGAATTTCCTTCTGCTTTGGATGTGTTAGTGGTAATTTTGAAAATGTTGAAAAAAAGGAGAAAGGGGAGAAGAAGCAGGTGTCTAACATCAAAAAGAACCCTCAAGGCAGGTGACCTTACCAATGCAGCCACCCATGGGGTGTGTGTGTGTGTGTGTGTGTGTGTGTGTGTGTGTGTGTGTGTGTGTGTGTGTGTGAGACACATATGTGAACAAGTGTCTAGGTCAGTGGTTCGCAAAGTGAGGTCTGAGGACCATGAAGCATAGCTAGGTGTTCTTCTTTTTTTTGTGTGCAACAATGGAGGAAATCACAATTAGCAAAGCTCTTACAATGAGTTTAAAAGCATTTGTAAATGAGTTCTTATTATTTTTAGAGTGTATGACTTGCCACTTAAATTACATAAGATAAAACCAAACCTCAGTAACTCAAAAGCAAGTTACAAATAATATGAACATGAACTGTATAAAGTGTGGAAGGAAAGCTACAGAAATAGCTGGAATATTATTATGCACATTTAAATGCATAATCACTCTAATATTTGAATAGTTGGATTAGGTTTAGAAAAGAAACCAGTAATGAGGAGGTTTGTGGAATTTATGTTACAGTTGAAGGAGTTCCTAAAAAAATTTGAGAATGTCTGGTCTAGGTAATAGCTCAGAGATGGGCACTGTGGAGCCTAGAGTAAAGTACCCCATAAATGCAAAGCAAATTGAAAAAATGCAACAGCAAATCGGAAAACACAACAGTAAAGTCAGAACTGATCAGCGTTAACTCAAAATGGAAATGGTAGGTGCTTAGTAAACATGCTCATTTCTGATTGGCTGCAGCACATGACAGTCAGAGAGACCACAGGAAACAAAGATCTTTACAGTTAGAGGAAATATGAGTCTAACAAATCTACTAAGTTTTAATTCACGCTTGTTTTTATCAAGACCATTTTTAAGCAATGTTATTTTAGAAATGCTGTCAACTTTGCATGGCATTAATATGAGCATGCAAATGCTGAAAAGCTGCCTAAAGGAAGGAAAAGTTATTAAAAAAGAATTACTCCTTATTATAATAACATAAGTTCATATATTTTCATATATAACATAACTTCATATGTAACCATTTTCGCTAGGCTGGCTAGATAACAGACTGTAAAAGTGCTATTCTGTTTGCATGTGATAGTCATACGCCATGTCCAATCAGCAACAAGGATGTGATTTTCAATAAAGACCAACCCTTTCTATATTTTGATTTAATTTTGAAGAGTTTCTGAATTTGCTGTTGTGTTTTCTGATTTGCTGATGCATTATTGAGTCGTTACTTTCAGGACACAGTACTAGAGACTGGTTTAGACCAGACACGTGTACGTGTGTGCATGTGGCTGTGTGTGAGAGAAGCAGGTTGAGGTGTGGGGTGGCCAGGAGAGGGCTGTTCATTTCACAGCTATAGTGAGATTATGTGCAGGGGGAGCGGTGTGGGTAATCCTGACCCTTTTATCTCATTCAAACATGCTGCTAATTCAGCAGCACATGGCTGCCACTGCGGCTAGTGCACTAATCAGCGCATCACTCTCTCTGCAGTGAATAAACCTCCATTCTAATCCTCAATCAGCCATCCTGACACCCGTTTACACAACCCGACACACACACACACATGGCAGCAAAGAGGTGGCATTTGCTAAAAATGTGCTCTCAATGGTCGCTGCACTTCCAAGCTATGTGCGCAGGTATGTACAATTTGTCATTCGGAAACTCTTAGTGCTACAAGTACAGAGACAATCATACTCAACAGCTGCATGCAGGTGGCAGAAGAAAAGAAAGAGAAGTGGTAAAACTAAAGAACAGCTGAACCCACTGTTCCCATTGGTGCTTGTTTTAACTTTGTATGCTTGTACATGCTACGAGATTTAGTAATGAATATAGAGAGAAAGAGAGATAAACAAACTATCTATATTAACTTGAGATACAGAGTTTTTTTTTTTTTTACTTAAAATAGTAAACATAAAAACTATTAATAAGATAGATACATGCAAAATGACATTTTAAAGGAATGTTTCAGTGTTCTTTTCAAACTAATCTAACTCATCTTCCCAGTAATGGGACTGCTTGATGCAAGGAATAAAACATGATAGATGTGCACAACCCGGTGTTTTATTCCTCTTAAACAACAGCAATTTGTAACAATAATAATTAAAAATTTAAATTTTTAATGTATTCATAAACATGATGTCATGCTTATAACAAGAAACAAGTTAGCTCATGTTATCACTAATGTTACTGCAGCTATTGCACCATTTGCAGGTCTTTGTTTCTCTTGAAGTTATTTGGACAAAAAAAGATGATATCTTGTTATGAAAGACCAGAGAAACTGGCAAGCACAAGGTCCTGAAGAATTTCCTATGGTGGAAAACTTACTGTTACAAAACACTGACGCTGGAGACTCCTTCTATAAGCGTTAAATCAACATCTCATCTCATTAGAGAAAATTTCACCATATCAGTGATTATGTTTTCCTTTGTTAAATAATAACACATTTTAATCAGTTTCTTGTTAGTCTCAGCTTATGAAGAACATCCACCATACAAGTCCTGTGTAAGCTTTTACTATGGAAATAACATATTAGAAAGAGTGCATTGATATAAACCTGTGATTTGAATTACCTCCAGCACTATTGTCAGAGGTGCTGTTATAGAAAATTAATCAATAGCTTTGGACCAATCAGATTCGAGATTTCAACAACGCTCCAGTATAAACCAATATGATAACAATGTAGACACATAAACACATACGGTAATTGACTCAACTTCTGCCTCATAGCACACTTACACCTTAAAACCTTCATGGAATTGCAAAAGAAGGTTAATGGTTTTGAATGTTTGTTGCATATTCCTGCATTTTAAATGCATTCAACAAATGTTGCAACAAATGTCCTTAGAATTCCATCATAAGTAGTTTTAAAAGGTTATAATACTTTAACATTTATAGGTTTATTTTTTCCCCTCAAATCTAAGTTACAGATGCTGTAGACAGAGTAACAAAAGGGATATTCTCTTAAGAAGAAATATTACTGAATAGAACATACAGTATTTTCTACAATAAATATAATTTAACAGACTGTCTACTTTTACATACATTATATGATTCCCACAGAGTAAATGTTACAAAAGGTTTGATTCCAAAGAGAGTCATAAGTAAGTAAGTAGATAAATAAATAAATAAATAAATAAATAAATAAATAAATAAATAAATAAATGCAACTACAGTAAGCTCCACACCTCACTATTAAACTGAATTGACACAAGATAAGCCAAATGTATTTTAAATGGGCTTCCGCTGGGGAGAGCCTCTGCTTTATCAAGGATATAAAAAAGTGATGAGATATTGATATAGCTATCAAAGGCACATTTCAAAACATGCCATCTCATCAAAGAGACAACTGTATTATTAAACATTGTTGAATATAAAATTACACAACATTGTTTGAGAGTAATCATTTTCATACACACCAGATCGATGGGAAGTACATGTTTTATGTCGTGTCCTCTCATAATCTTTTACAGAAGAGGGGGATGATGTACAGTAGCCATCGCTGTTAGGTAAACACACTTACTAACAATTGATCATGCTACTGCATAAAAGGTTATTTGACAGGCGTACACAAATGGCATGGACCATCCGGATGCTAGAGAGAGTCTAATGATTCTAAAGTTGATTACATTTTGAAAGATAGGAAGTCCTCAAAGAGTAAGAATAAAAAAAAACAAAAAAACATCTGTTATGAATAATGTAGAAAGTAATGTATTTAATACAAAAGTCAGATAATACCTTTTAAACAATGTGAACAATGTGTAATGTAAGCAGGGATGGATTAGTAGTTGTATGTGGCTGGGCTGAACCTATGTAGATGTATGCTTTCTTGCTTTTCCCCTCGCAAACTCAACCACCAACTTCCAGCTTTTTAACAAGCTCTGACTCCATGGCCAGCATTGACAGCATGTTGAGACTTCTTTAGCCCATTTTTAATTCAACTTCATTTTTAACCCATACCATTCAGGAAAATAAACAATTTCTGGCTTCTCTTTCCTTTTAAAGGTTTATTTTCAAATTTCAAAGTCACACTTAGTGTGGATTTACAGCTATTATTATATTTTTTTCATCACCTTATCTAGCTCAAGTTAAAACAGGACCTAACTGCTTATTGTTTACAAATTCAGACCCACATGCCTATATTATATCTGAGTCTGTTACTTTACATTCATTGGCCTGTATTCTGTGTATTGTGTTGTGAGTAAGAGCGTAATAGTAGCTAGCGCCCCTGGGCACATGCCCAAAAGGTCAGAAAGAAGGTTTTTAACATCTGAAAACTAGATAGTATCAATACTGTGCCCATTTTGTTTGGATAGACTTTATCAACTATATACATTTACTCTTAACAAGCTCCTCTAGAACTCAGAGCAATCTCCCAAACCCTATAATATGTAAGTAGCTTGAAGTACAGCTTAATAGTGCTGTTTTGATGTAGTAATTCATATACCATAAACTGTAAGTCACAGAAGATGGTGGATTAGCACATTCCAGATCTTTATCAGGGAAATGTACATACATTATAGCTAATTTATGAGCATCAGAGCAATTCATACAATGGCAATAAATTACAGATCAGTTGCAGGTTTTTGGATGCTTGGAGAGCCTAATGACAAGACTCAGTGGATGGATGAAATGTATCTACCATAAATAAAGTTAAATCTACAATAAATCTAGAACATGACAACTGTAATCAACTGATTTCTTTCCTGCATATGTTAAGTTCTGCATATGTTATATTACTATTGAACAGCATAATTGGATTTGAAACAATGACTCTGGGTTTAAAGTGCTGCCTGCAGGATAGTAGTTGGAAATACTCTTTACGTCTCTACAAATACACACACACACACACACACACACACACACACACAGACACACACACACACACACAGACACACACACACACACACACACACACACCTCTAATGACTGAATATGGTCCTGTGGGACTTAAGCTTGGTGTTCAGAGCCATTTCAATTAGCCTAAAGCCACTTACACACCAAAGCTCAACAGCATACACACATGAAGACCCAGCCTCAGACACACAGCCCCACACCATCAGCCCCGAGGGTAATTATGTTGATAAGCCGCTGCAACCTGAGTATGTTACTCAAGCCGCACCACACAATCCATAAGGGAACTGCTATTATTTTCCTATTGACCATCTTGCCCACAATCCCCAACCTGTCACAACTAAGAATTTAGGCTCTGTGAACTCAACGGGCTATATAAGCATGTGTTTGTATGTAAGTTTGTGTATATTTGAGCTCATTTTTTTATTGTACCTGAGGCAAAAAGACAAGAGAATGCTCATATATAAGCAGCTGCTTGGACATTGGTAGATCCTTCAGGAAAAAGATTGTCATAAATGGATATGGTTTTAATTTGATTGTTTGTTTGCATGTTTTCACTTACCTACAGGGACCACAGGGAAATACACGAAGGAGACCCTCTCTTGGGTATTCATCATGGCAGAGTGAGGCAGCCAAATTACTAACCTTCCTTAAAAACAAAACTACTAATCTTCTACTGCATAAAAATTTTATATATCTATTACTGTATCTTACAGTTTGAATTTAGTCATATTTTTATTCCCCTTTGAAAAGCTTTGCTGGAAATATTTGGAAAATACCCATAACCTTGATTCTTGCAAATCAAAAACAATGAACCTGATGTAACCCAATAGTTTGCAGCCTTGAAAGTACCAGCTTAAACCGGTGAAGCTTGGGTATTAACCTAAGTGGAGATGTGATACTAGAGCTTATAGTCTCCAAAGCACTGTCAGAGGAACATCAGCACCATGGCCAGCAGCCACAACCAAGTAGAGGCATGTCAATGTGAGGCAGAGTCAGGCACAATCAGTCATGGATTGGAGGCAATAACTGCACAGCACAGCTCCAGTTGAAAGCTTAATCAGGAAAGCTCAAAAGTGTAGCATGGAGGGAAAAACATGGAGAAGGAAAAAAAATTTTTTTCAGCAACCTAGTACTAAAATTCATTCTTGCTTAAACCTGTAGATATCTCCAAGAAAGCTGGTCCTAGACCAAGGTCCTAAACCTGCCCATGTAATCACCAACCTTTTTTTTCTAGATTTGTTTCAGGTGTCTGCTGAAGGCAGCTTTATGTTAACAGTCAGGACCGTACAGGGAAAACAAATGGAAAACCACCTCCTCCACAGCTGGACACAAGTAATCATCATTGAGGGGGAACCACACACAGACTGCTATTTTTGGGATGGCCTAGTATCATGCACTGAGAGTAGGCCGCTGAGCTAGTAGTGCTACAAAATAGATGCAATAATGCACTTCACGTGGGAAAAGGCCATGACAGCCCAGAACCAGGACCTGTTCAATGGTCAGGCTTCTCCAACATTTGATTTAACACTGAGTTACACAACATCCAAAATCATTGCAAAATCACTCTTTCCCCCCATCAGCTGTGTGGGAAATCCCACTAAACACCATCAGGGACATAATAAGGACATTTCAAATTACTTTAAAAGTCCAAAACTGGAAAAAATCCCCTCTTCTCCTCCCCCATCAACTAATAGACACTACCTCCATAACAAGCTATTAGGAAGGGATTCATGAAAGAAGCCTTTCCTGAGAGCAACACAAAAATACAGTGTTTGTCCTTGAACAAGTGTCATTGGAACTACAATTTAAATTGAGATTTGTGATCAGATGAACTTTGGCATGGCACACTAATTACTGGAAATAATTTTTATGAGGTTTTTATGCCTAAAAACAGGATACATTAGCATGTACTGTATGTATGAAGTCACCTCTTCACACGGTACAGTATGTGAGTTAGAAACAGAAGAGGTATAAAATAGGCGTTATTCTTTGATCTGTTCACTTTTTTTAACTTGTGTATGTGTGTGTTTGTGTGTGTGTGTGTGTGTGTGTGTGTGTGTGTGTGTGTGTGTGTGTGAGAGAGAGAGAGAGAGAGAGAGAGAGAGAGAGAGAGAGAGAGAGAGAGAGAATCTACCAGAACTTCAGGGTCCTACAGCAGATGAGAAACTAAACTGAGCACTAAATTGGCTGTAAAAAATCTTCACCAATCCTGCACTCGTCCCCTCTTCCTCCCTTCCTCAGATCCTTATGAAATGGAATAATCTTCTTTCTCCCTTCCTCACTAGCTCACTTTCTATCTGTCTCAGAAAAGCCCTCATCATGTCTCATGCACAAAGTCAGAGAGTGGGCATGATCAAGTGTGTACTCGTTTTTATAAAGATTGCGCCACTCATTGTAAGCCGTTGTGATTTGTTGCAAACTTTTTAACATTGTAAATATATGAAGCTTGTAGAAGGAGAACACACTAAGCCAGAGCAAACACAACAGAGAAGTAGAAATAAAAGGAAAAGAAGAATAAGACTGGTGAGTAGTGAGAAATATAGAAGATAGAGAGAGAAAGAGGAGAATTAAGGAGAACAGAAGGGTGAGAGTTAAAGTTTGTGGTCAGCAGCACCACGGGCATCATAAATCAGATTTCCCACAATCCCTGTGGAGGAGCCCTGCGCTCGGCCTGCCGTGGACACGCTCAGTGGGGCGCAGCACATCGATTGGCGTCGCTGCAGCAATGATGAGTGCTGTGGGGTCCAGGGGCGCATGTGTGTGTTTGTATTCTTGTGTGTGTATGTGTGTGAGTGTTTGGGGGTGTGTGTTCTCTTATGAAGAAGTCTACCTCAGCACCTGCCCCAAAAAAACATTGAGTCGGACCTGAGCGAATGTGCAGACTCTGGGCCTATTTCCCCCCAGATCAGCATTCACACCCACGTACACACACGCGCACACACACACACACACACACACACACACACACACACACACACACACACACACACACACACACACNACACACACCCGCACACACACACACACACACACACACACACACACACACACACACACACACACACACACACACACACATTTAGGAAAGACAAACAATAGAGTACTCTGTCTCACTTATCTTTCTCATGCACACACTTTTTTATATTAACATATTCATCAAAAACCCAGCTGGTGTTTCATACACTGTAAAAACAAATCGGAGTCTTTTTACGACGTTGCACGACCAGAGATTAAAGAATTGTTTGGGTGATTCTATGATTGATTTCATTATTGGGGTGTCACTGTCCATGATTGATTCCATAACTGGAGTGTTACTGAACCCTGTTACCTAAACAAATTCATCCCTATGAAGTCAAAAGAACAACAGAATGATGCATCATTTGAATTTTCTGAAGATCATTGTAAGAAGAAAATTAACTTCTTGCACTCTTTATTTTCTTTGTTTTCAGTGCTACTGTGATAGCAAGCAGAACAGCACCTCAGAATGCACAACACATTAAACCCTGAGACAGATGGGTTACAACAGCAGGGTGTTCACTCCTGTCAGCCAAGAACAGGAATCTGAGGCCACAGTGGGCTCAGGCTTACCAAAGCTTTGATCTTTTTCCAATCTTCAACTGTCCAGTTTTGGTGAAGATCATAAGTTTTATAATAACTTGAAGAACCAACTGCCAGAACTTTCAAATACTGTACCAACAAATCTGCAGCAGCTCCAGCTTCTCAAAGCATAAGTTTCACACAATGCACAAGTTTCACAATAACTTAGAGAACCATACGAACTGCTTCATATTGTGTCAACATGTTTTCAGTACAAATGACCAATCACACAAAGAACACTCTTCTATCTAGGAATAAATTGTCACATTTTTCACTTTATCGACATGCCGAAAGGTATATCATTTTCTAAGCTCATACCACTTCTGTGTTGCTTTGCATGATGGAGAGTTTTGGGTATCTCTAGCAGGCTGCCTCATGAAATGCCCCCCTCTTTCTCTCTTTTCCGAAATTTCATTAAGAGAGAAATCACATTAGGCTATTTCTCTGGCCTTACTTCCAGGGGTTAACCACTTTGCTTAGCCATGTAAATTCTCAGCTTAGTCAGGCCCATTCTCCACAGCCTGGCTGCATTGATGCAGAGCGCTATCTATGTAAATGTATGTGTGTGTGTGTGTGTGTGTGTGTGTGTGTGTGTGTGTGTGTGTGTGTCTCGGGGATGGACACAGAGTGAGGCTGTGAGAAATACGTAAACCCATTCGACTGGATTATTAGGATGGTGTGTGTGAGAAAGAGAGAGATACTCTCCAGTCTCCTTATTCACACAAGATGAGCAGGTTATGTTAACCCTATCTGTTGGATTATCCGGGAGAGGTGTGTGTGTGCTGTGGGGATGCTTAAGGATGGCCTGGGAAAACTAGAGGGGCACTTATCATCTTTGTGCAGAAGATGGACTTCATCTGGCTGAGGTGTCTCCTGGCTTCTTTTCTAAGAGCAGCTTTGCATTGGTCAATTAAAGGGTTAAATACTAACAAATAGTCAATACAGAGTCTCACACACATGCTGGTAACAGCAATTTAGACTGAGTTTGGGTCTGTGGGTATTTATAACAATGCCATTTAATCTTTTTTTTAGTTTGAAATGAGAGTCTTATTCCTAGTAGTGCGTGGCATAAAATAAAAAAAATTTAGACAGTCTACAAACAGTCAGAAAACCAGGTGACTGTTTGTGACTGTCCACAAAATAACAAACTACAACCAGATCTGTCACATGACCTGATACCTTGCTCTCAATCCTTTAGTCATATTCACACACTCCTGTTCCCAATCCCTGGTTTACTACAAATACACACCACAAATCACAGTTCAAGGGCAGAATGTGATTCTGTGGGTAGCACTGCCATCTCACAGCTTCAGGGTACCTGGTTTGATCCTGAGTTTTCGATACTGTCTGTGTGTCCGTGTCCTGTGTCCACATGGGTTTCCTCCCACCTCCCAAAATTTGACTATGCTAAATTGCATTCATACCCCTAGGTGTGAATGTGTGGAAAAATCCCATCATACACTCTTTGTCAAGGATTTGTTAACAGTTCTTTGGATAATTTAGTTTTTTTTTAATTTTTATCTTGGAATCTATTTGGAACCCTCACAGGAGAAAACCCCTATTATAGGGTTCTACATAGAAGATTGAATTGTTCTCCCAGAGGGACAAACTAAAGAACATTTTAAAGTTCTTGAGTTAACCTATGTTTAGAGTGTATGCTTTAAGTGCCCCTGAAATCAAAATCTGTGTTTTTAGAGCTTTTTGTACTTAACAATTAGTTTGGGCACTAATATTATAATATATATAGAACAAAAATAAAATACAAAAATATATAATTTAGCATGTATTTTTGTTTTCAATTTTTTCCAACTTTTGCTAAACTCTTTGCAGTTCTCTGTTAGCTAGTTTGCTAAGCTACTGGCAAGTTTCTTTAGATTTGGCAGGCATGTACATCAGTCAAAGCACTTTAACACACCATCACTCAGCCTTCCTGTATCAAAAGGAAATACATCAACATACAGAATCAAATTACAGCTTCCTAGTGCAGGTGCATGGAGTTAGGTGCAGTAGAGAGAAAGTAAATGTGACAGAACCTAAAATCATACTTTTGCTGCACATTTATGAAGGCCAGTTATTTTTAACAATGCTATTTCGCATTGCTAACTCTCAGGTAAACATGACTTGGGATTCTCAAAAGCAACAGAGCATAAAATCATGATTAAATAGTAGAGCAAGCACACATTGAACACACTCTCTCTCGCTTATTTATGGTTATTTTAATTTTATGTTGCTCTTGGAAACTCTGGGCCATAAACATAATCTTATGAATATAAATTGAATTTTTCTGTATTCATAAGAGAAAGTAAGGATTATATTGGGAAGTCTGTACCTGACTGAATGTTGTTAACCTGGAAAATCTCAGCGAGAAAAATGTGAATAAGAAAATTACCTTCTGCAGAACAGAAGACTAGGCTAGTGTGCCAAAGGTTAATACAGAGACCAGGCCATGCTATTGGATAAGCATTTAGCCTGGTAATGTTGACTTAGGCTTTTATTGAAGCAAGAACTCCTGAGGCCTCCTTTCCCACCACCCACCATCCATCCTTCTCTCCAGCCATCCATTTATTCACTTGCTTCAGGATATTCTGTAGTGTATCATTTAAAGCGTGTGAACCATATATCACTGGATTTGTCAATGGCACATTTTGGTGTAACAATACAGTTGGCTTCAAAGGTCAACAAAGGGTCAGGAGAGCCCAATTAGGGGGCAAATTCAGATAGTGAGGACTTTGGGGTACTGAGAATGCCCAGGCCATGCTTATGGAGGTCAGTAAGGTTCAAATGGGGACAGTGTCTTTATTCTTACACATCACATCTATTTATCCACACATCACAAAGGCTTGACACATGACCTGATAGAGGGAGAAGAGACCCATGCCCACTAATCCAGTCTAGACTCTTTCCTCTAGGCTTCTATTTCTGGACCAGACCACCATTTTTCTGCACTCGTTCAGTCATTTCCCCATTGATTCTGATCTTGATCAATCACTGGCAGGACAGGAGCCCTTCTGCCAATCTCTAATCAATACCTACACAAACACACATGCAAACACACACACATAAGCATACTAAAACCTAATCTATAGTGTCTGCTTCCTTTGTGGCTGAAGGCCCTTGAGTGAGAAGGAGGAGATTTGGATAGGTTAATCCAAAGAAAGTCTAATCGGTCTCTCAGTCTTTATGATTTCAATGTAAATATTCTTTTTAACTGAATGTTTGTATGCTCCATGAAAGATCCCTAATGCCCTTTATTAATTAATTCATTCATTCATCTTTAGTGACTGCTTTAGTTTCAGTTTATGGTGGATTCTGGGATCCTGGGAACACTACGAGCAAGGCAGGGATACACCCTGGAAGGGGTAGCAGTCCAATGCACACACACATTCAAAACCCAGAGCAAACCCACACAGACATGGATACAACATGTGAGACTCAGCAGTGAGAGTAACACAAGATCAGGAGATTGAACCTGAGCTCGACCCTGGAACTATGAGGCAGCAACAATACCTGCTGCACCACTGTGCTATCCACAATATGTGGCATAAAAATATTACATGTTTTATTAATAGACATTGGTGAAGTAGTTTAAAATAGTAAAAGTTGAATAGCACAAAAGAAGTTATAAAAAAAAGAAGCAGCCACAGTTCTTAAAAGTTATATTTTCTCTTTACCTAATTCTAGTGGTGCTTAAGATCCATTATTCAGTCTGAGTGTGTACTGGGTATTCCTCCAGTCTAGCTATGTGGTGTCTGTAATAAATGAAAATGCACAAGCTAGTATTTGAAGTAAATAGTTTTCAGTTTACATTTACACACAAGGCTGGCTCATATAAATGGGCTAGCAGAGTTCCTTCTCTTTCAAGGAAAATACGCATAAAACTACGGTTCGGTTTTGGGTGCATCTTATGTGCTGTTAACAAATTGCTTAAAATACTTTTTTTTTAATCTTTGTAGAAGCAAAACAACAACAACAACAACAACAACAACAACAACAGCAGCAGCACCACTGTTTGTAGGTAAAAAAAAAAAAAAATACACAGACTGGAATGAAGAAGTGATGTTGGGGTTGATTTCTTTCTAGCCCAGAATGTAGATTCATGTCATTGACAGTCATGTCAAGTGATTACACTTAATGGAATGTAACATAGATTTTGTGTGCACTGGGGCTAAATTATTTAAGCCCACTTCACCAACACATCCATAACATATCATCAGCTGTGACTGGAAAGGTGCATGTGAAATCAAATGGAGTAATAAACATGAACTAGATGGATCATTGATTCTTCAGAATGCTTTTGGAGAAAAAAATAGACTTAAATGTTGTCCAGTCAAACTACAAATTACACAAAAGGACAAATGGCAGAACCGTACGCTGTGGTTTTAATTAAAAAGCTATATAACAGGAAGCACAGCTTTTCTGTTTACCATGCCTGCTATTTGGAAGAGACCCAGTATGATTATAGACATGACTTAAATAAAATACCAGTCACCATTGGTGTTGCCTATCTATGAAAAGATCCTGTGCTATAAGGCTCAACCATAATGGTTTTATAATAATAATGGTAGGTTACTGGTAGGCAGTAGAATTTTATAGTCCTCCCACTAATTTACACATATACTAATTAAGGAGTCCATAACACAATTTGACCAGAAGCCAACAATGTACAACAGTCTGTCAAAACAAACCACATACCTGCCCTATGACAGTTGGGAGACTGAAGGGTGAAGTTTAGAGCAGCATTGGAAGCTGGGTCTCTGCTGGGAAGATGCTTGGCCAGCAGTAATGGTGGTAGAAGTGGTAATATTGCTTAGGATAATGACCATAATGACATAGACACACAACTCAAATTGCACATAGAGACAAGGCCATTTGGCCAGTGAAGTGCTATAGAATGAGACATCGTATCAATCAAATTAATCATCCCTGAATTTGACTCAGATTAATGACTTCCACTATTCCATTATGATGTGTGTGTGGGTGTGTGTGGGTGTGTGTTTGAAGTGTGTTTTAAATTCATAAAATAGATTCATAGCCATTAGAGGATATGTATTTGACTGTCATTCTGTCTATCAGCATTATTTATGAATGATACTGTCAGTCTGGGATCTGCACATAATTCCAAAATCAGTACGTAGTTATGAAGTAGAGCTTACGCCTTCTTTGTATGTGTTTCCAACCATCGCTGTTTAAAGATGTCTCAAGCTGATCCTGTATTCAAAATTGTGTGTGTGTGTGTGTGTGTGTGTTCAATCATAAAAGAAGTGGGGAAAAGGAGGGAATTGGCTGGCAAGACACAAGAGATTTCTAAAAGGATGATTTTTTTTAAGCATAAAGCTGAGAATAGACCAACATACAAGAATTTCCCAACTCAAACTGCATTAGAGGACTTCTTCTT
>CM074946.1:20478989-20495929 GCA_037577455.1 Pangasius macronema
TTTATGTAGAAACATTAGTTTCATCATTTTTGAAGGCATCTTTGCTCCACAGCATTTCTTTGCATGTGCCTGAGACTTTTGCACAGTACTGTACTTCACCAGGATTAGCATGCTAGATGACAAGCAAGTGTTTCAGTTGATGTTGGTTAATTAGCTAACAATAGAGTTAACAATAAAATTATCTAGTAAACTAGTATTAACAAAATGTCAACTTGCAGTTAACACTTAGCTGTTAAGGCTCTTCACTGTGAAAAATCCAGCTTAGTCTAACCAGCAACCAGCTAGCAAAACACAGGCCATGCTGGTTAAGCTGGCTATCTTTTCCAGCTGATGAATTATTGTTTGATTAATAATTTTTGATATTTTTAATGGCCTTAGTGTTGTGTTATTTTCTTAAACAATACTATACAATACTGTCTATGATAAGGCATTAGCAGTAATTCAGAAACTGTTTCGTTTCTACCAGTACTTACCAAGATCAGTCAGCTTCATGTATTTTTATAAAATATACCTTATCTTATCAGCCAGCCTTTTTTTTTTTTTTTTACAAAGTGTAACTCATAATACATATATTTATGATTATTGGTTCATTTTTTTTTAAATCTTTTCCCAATTCTTCTGTATTCAAAATTTTCAGCTTTGCCTTACACTTCTGTTGATCCAAAGATTCTTTACCCAGTTAGAAGTCTTCATCTTCAGAGATAAAGCTAAATATACATGCTATATATTGAACACTTAGCTGGCTACAATTAGCAGTATCTTGCTAGATACAATCTCATCAGATAACAGCACTTCCATGTATATGTACATCATGCAGCAGGTTTTCCTATTCTTTTGAAAATCATAATAACAACGAGCTGTTTAGACCAAGGTAACGTCATTGGAATGAAAAAAAAAACAACAAAATGAATAGTGAGCTTCACGGGATCTTAATCTCAGCCTTGTGCATTACATGTATCCGGCTTTGAGGCTGGCTTCGAGGTTGTACTTAACCACGGTTTCCAGTTTCCAGCACAGAAGTCTGTTTTTTGTTGTAGCATCATTTCCCCACTTGTCTTCCCGTACACGCTGCACAAAACCACCAGCATGTGGTTGGACATTTGCAGTGTCAGTCAAATGGCCTCTTTCTGTTAAAGTAGGTGTTTTTTGGCCATGTTTAATGATGGAAAGTACCCAAGTCTCTAGCGATGTCTAGATGTCAAGCTTGATTCATTATTAATCATATTTATCAGAAATCAACTGTGCATGTTTCATTAGAAATAGTGTTTGCTCACCTTAAATTCCATCTACTATACAAAATACACTGATTTTTCCGTCACAGGACATTTACATTTCACTAATGCAGTGTCTCGCTCACACACACACACACACACACACACACACACACACACACACACACACACACAGCCACAGGATCACAAACCTCAGTAAATACGTACAGTAATAAAAGCAACAGCCTTCCTTTGGCATGTATGTCTAAATATAAACATGACTTTTAAACAGGATTTTTTGTGGCTAAATTCATACAGAAAAAGTCTTTTTGGTTTTCTTGAAATTTAAATTTCACATGATGTTTGCCTTTGGGCTTCAGAGCCTCCAAGACTAAGTATGTACATCACAGGATTAGGTTTGAGGTTTCCCCGATCCTCACATAGCCACGGCTGGAGAGGCAGAAGATTATAGCTAAATAACAGCTGCATGGGGTTTGGACTGGCTAAAAGGATTGAAGGCATGTCTGGGATATGGGTAAAGCTATGAAGGGATGTCAGTGCACCAGTTACATACTGCATCCTGTCCATTTGGGTTATTTCCTTTTTTTATGGTGCCTGATAAAAAAATAGTGCAGTACAGAGTACNCTCCCTTCTTTCCCTTAATCAGTGATAAAATTGACACCTTTCTCTCTCTTTCTGTCTTCCTTGGGGTTCTTTCCTTCTTTCTTTCTCTGTGTTATGCCAAGTTCTAGGGTCAGGCTGAAGTAGAGTGGTTAAATGAAGCAAAGGTTTTATGGATGGGTGGGATTGTATGACTAAAAAAAAAAAAAAAAAAAAGAACAGAAGTAAATTTAAAAAATGGGAATACATTATACACAAAAACCGTTCACTCACATACACACAAACACTTTTAGGCACTTATGCTGGGGTTAACAAACACAAGGTATCATTAATCACTGATGGCTGGAAACTCTACATGAGACTTCTAGAGAGAGAGAGAGAGAGAGAGAGAGAGAGAGAGAGAGAGAGAGAGTGGAATAACAAATGTACACAAATGTGCATTGGGACACACTGTTGTACTCATTAGTGGAGGCAGAGCAGAGATCAATTGCTTGGATGCTTGTGTGAGTTAATACTCCAGTGACTGATAATTGAAAATGAACAGTGGATTATTATTGGTTTTGACAGAAACTTCTGCACTGCTCTTCCTCCCTCTCTTCTGACTAATGTTGTCTGTCTGGTCCTATATGGAAGGTTAATTTCCTTTAAACACACAACTTCCATTTATATTCACATAAAAAATCCTTATATAAGAATATATTTTTTAACATATTGTATAACTAAATATGAGGCTCAGAAAGAAGTATATAATTTTGTATTTGGTATTAAAAGAAAATTCAAGTGGCCACTGTGTCTGAAAGGCATGAAGACTTTTTTTAATATTCATATCAAATTTTTATATTCATATCAGTTCAGCAATTTTTATTACACCCTTCCCTTGGGAATCTACCATCTCCTTTCATCACCTGCCTAATCTTCACTAGCCAAATGTTCAGATGTTTCCACTGTCAATTCCTGTCAATGTCAATTCCAACTCAAACACTTCAAGCACTTTTTTTTACTCTGCAGGTTACAAGATTGCAAGATTTGGACTGAGAAACTAGACCGAACAATACACATCAGGACACCCTCTCTTAGAAAAGGGGTTAATGTTGTCTTCGACTGCTAAAGAGGCTCTACGTTGAACCCTCTCTGCAGGTAAGACTCTCTTTTGTAGGGTTCTACATAGTACCTTCCTCCAGAGGGACAAACTGAAGAAGTCTTTACGGTCTCAACTTTCACCTTTTTCCAAGAGATTGCTCCTTACTGTGATGAGCAATACAATTTGGTGGGGAAAAAAACTGTGTAGAAAGTGTTACTCTGGATATTTTACTTTCTATTTCACAATCCATAGTTTTAAATTTGTTGAGTAATTTTTTTATAATTATGGATAAAATTGTACAATCAAGCCCTTTTTTTATCCATAGACTACAAATAAAACATGGCCTTTAGTTTTTATGTAAGATCTACGAGGAAATATATATATATATATATATATATATATATATATATATATATCACTTTGACCACCATTTTTAAAGCATGAAGGGTGATAGTATATAATTAAAGGATTATTATTATTATTATTATTATTATTATTATTATTTAGTCTCAAATTTATTCTTGAGGCATAATATGTAATTATGCGATATTTGTATTAAGGCACTCTCTGAATTGTTTTAGTCAGCATTGAGTTTTTCACAAGGTGTTTCTAATATATCCACTTCCTTTAAGACTGAAGAAATTTCTTTCTTTGGCAATTCAATGAAATGAATGCATTAAATTACCTCAAGGTGCTGTTGTTTTTTAATGACACAAGTGTGCACAGTTTCATGGTCGTAATCAGGTGTAAGTGAGGGTTTTAGATGCTCTCCTCCTTTAAAGGTTTGTGCGAGCGGTGAGTAGGTGTGACAGGGCTAATGCGGAGGGACAGTTATGGCATTCACAGTCTGTCCAGTGTCAAAGACAGTTACGCTGGAGTCACCTAGACTCTGACAAGAGCTCACACACAGTAACATCCTCAAATAAGGCCACCAGAAAGTGAATCTATCAGTGCATACAGGGCAAAGGTCAAGCGTGATGCTTTTGTTCCTCTCTCTTCCTCTGTGGATGTATGTGTATATTAGTGTATTTCCTATTAGTCATTTTTATTTTTTCATTATTACTGGTGTTCGAGCATGTATAAGGAAGTGTAGATGAGAGTGTGCATTGACAATCCACAGACTTAATGAAAAGCTGACCTGGTAGAGAGCAAACATTGTTACAATTAAGACAATTAACCACAAAAAGACTGCCTACTAGGCGTCCTGTAGTGAATAAAGTTGTTTGATGTACAGGCTCCAGTGTGAAGAGTCAGATCTCTGAGTTAGTTCATCTCGAGCATCATTGGACTTCTCAGCGTTTTGTCTCTCCAGTCAGCAGCTCCGAGTTGATGGGTTGAGTTTGTGCAGCTGATGTTTTTAATTTTGCCTTCATTAGGCTTCACCTTAATTACCAATCTCATGGTCCACAGCCATGCACTTGGTCTCTTCTCTCTAATGAGACGGAAATGAGACAAACAGCTGGGATTTATGGCTCGCTGGATGCTCACGCCACAAGAAAACGCTCACACCATGGGAAACGTGAAAACAAACACTCGTGTGTTTGTATCAAGATTGATTACACACAAATGCACTTTAGCTGTTATGCACAAACACAAATACAGAACAATACATTTTACATCAAAAGCAAAACTATGTGATAATGAAAACTCTAATGCACATGCTGTATATACACACATATGTGCAAGAACACACACACACACACACAAAGTTGAGAGTGCTTACAGAGCGAAACCCAGCTAAGGGCCTGGCAGACGTACCTTCAACCCACATCAAATAAGACTTTTCTTCTTAACCTCCTCTCCCTCTTGTTCTGTCTATCAGCCTCAGGGGAACTCTACAATTAATGACCACACTGATGATCATTTCAGTGAGTGAGAAGGCGTGTGTGTGTGTGTGTGTGTGTGTGTGTGTGTGTGTGTGTGTGTGTGTGTGTGTGTGTGTGTGTGTGTGTGTATGTGTGTGTGTGAATCGCTGAGGGAGGCAGCTTGGGGCTCAGGTGAGTGAGCACTCTGTCTCGGTGGGCTCAGGGTAAAGACCCGACGCAGCTTTTTCAGCCCTGTGCTTCAGCACAAAGTGAACCATGCTGGCCTTCGCCATCAGCAGCTTTCAGCCCCGCTCCAGCTGAGAGCTTAACCTCAGCTCACCAACAGAGCTATCATTCTCTTCTCTTTTCACATTTCCTTTATGATTTCATGGAGAGGTAGCTGTGTACACCGTGCAGCACTGCCAAAGCCATAGGCTCATTTATCCCAGTGATAAAAGCATGTAAAGCTGTCAACACATACACACACAGTTCAGACAAACTTCTGACACGTCGTGGACCCCCAGGCTCGGGCCTCCCTGCCTTTCCTTCACTCATTCCTGTTCCTATCAAAGAGATTACTGGCTTCAGCACTTTGCATGCTTTCACTTTACATGTGTGAGGTTTTTGTTTATGGCAATGAGCAGGAGTTTGTTCAGCTAAGTAACCATCGCTGACACAGAGTACCTGCAGTGATGTTCAACTTTATACTTTGTTCACTCTTCAGTTTCTATGCCAGAGAGATGCACAGAAAGAAAATTCACAACTTCATTGAGCTTTTTATGAATGAGACATTCAAAGGCTGTTCATTTTACACAAAACATAAGAAACATAAAAGTCATAAAGGATAAATTGATGTGTGGCATATTGTTAAGCTCCTTATAAATTTAATTTAATTTAATTTTATTTTATTTTAAATGATTAATTTAGGATAAAAATGACTTCAAATAAACTATTAATTAATTCCTATTAATTACTATAAATATACCTTCAACATTCTTTCTTTAAAAAGGGAAACTTGGGGTGTCGATTATCAAAAATACTGTGGAAGTAAAACTTTGAAATATTCAAAATAAGCTTGTTATGATCTCTCATGCTAAGAAACGTATATTTTAGTGGATCTATTTGGGTTGGCCAAAGCCTCTGACCATCTAACAGTGATGAAGAAATGAAACGGAAGACACAGAGACAGATGGAGGGGGTGGGAGTTGAGGTCATGCAAGCTTAAATGGCACATAATTGTCTGGCGTTTAGTATATGTCATTTTAAAGACTTTGCCAGTCTTTCATCCACTAAATCGATCAGATTAGTTTTTCTGACAGCTTCACAATTACACCATGTTCATACAGTATATTTATTTCTGTACTGGCATGACTTTTTGATGTATTGTATCATTGTTAACATGTCAAAGACAGTTCATCTTCCCATGACCACTGTGGCTAACGACTCCGTGATCTTATCACAACCATTTAATATAAGGCTCAGAGGAAGGATCACGAAAACACAATATAGAGCAACCACACAAAGCAACAAAACACACAGAAGCAAAACACTACGATATTCAAAAAGACACAGGATAGGTACAAAGATCAAGGTGAGGGTTAGGAATAGGGTTAGCTGGATTTTCTCATTAAATGAGCTTGCATCTATACTATTATCAATATTTGTGCATGACTTACTTGTAACTCAAAGTGACAGCGTTGGTTCCTTGTGTCCTTCTCTTTCAAGGATGAAATGCATAAAACCACAGGTCAGTTTTTGCCATCCACATCTCTTATTTGCTGTTAACAAATGGCTTAGCATGGATTTTTATTTTTTTTGAGTAAACAAGAACAGCACCACTAATGGTCCTAAGTAAAATTACAGAGAACGTTATGAAGTAGAGGCTGTTGCTGATTCTTTTCTATCCCAAACTGTAGATTCAAGCCCACTTCACTGACACATCTATAACCTGTGATTGAGAAGACGCATGTGAAATAATATAGTGGGCTTAACAAATATGAATGAGGTGGATTACTTTCTCAGTCATTGATGTTTCAATATGCCTTTGGAGAGGAAATTAGAAGTAAATATACTAAACAAACATAAGTATGTATACTAAGCAAACATTGTCCAATCAAAGTAAAAATTACATGAAGAGAAAATACAAATTACAGATTACAATTCCCATTACAAACGGGAAAACTGTAAGTCTTGTCTGGTTTAAAGGAAAGAGCTGGCTAATAGCAAATGCAGCATGATTATGGACTTGAAGCCTTGACTTGAAAAAAAAAAGCTATCATGAATATGTCTTGTATATATGTTCCTGCGTATGTGCACAATAGTTTCATGCCTATGATTAGACACTGTGCTAATGCTGAGTTAATGATAAGTATTAGGATTTTTAGCCCTTTCATTCATGACCAGCCATTACTGCAAATTGGCAAAAAGTCTGCAGATTGTTTGGATTGCCACACACTATAAGACCCAATTAATATATGCAGATGTTCAACCCTTTTTCACACACACTACCCCACATCATTCATACCCTGCACTGGCTTTAATCATTTCATATACACAGTGACCTTTAAGACAGAAGCTGTAAAAGGGGCTGATTCAATTTATTAACTAAGCTGCACTACTACTACAGATTAATGTAATTAGATATGGATATCAGGATATGATTAATCAGATAATGAGTCATAAAAGCTGTCATGATCATTTGATGGAGAATATTTACTCTCTGTCATGTACAGTTAAAGACACTGTGACCTTAATGTCACACCTAATTATGGCATATGATAGCAAATGAGTGCTTATGGATTCCTTTAAGAGGCTGTAATTAATACTAATGACTGGTCAGATGTGCTGACAGGGACTTATGCAGATCATTTTATTGTATGATGAGTTAAATATGTTTACATATGTTCACTTCAGGGATGGGATTTGACTGAATAAAAGGATTCTGTGGATGAAGGGTCAACTATCGAGCCGCAGACCCCTGGTAGCCTTAACAAAATGAATTTGCCTCCTGACATTTTTTAAATTAATTGGATTAAATGTCTTTGTGCAAGTGAAAGCAAAATGGGGTAAAAAAAATCTATTACCTGAGTTTAATGTGTCATGACATAATGTGTGACAAAATGAACCCATGAAAATATTCAGATTAATCTGCCATAGCAAGCATTTATTGAAGTAAGAGAAAAGAATAAGATTTAAAGAATAAGAAATAATTGGAAGAACTTTGAAAAATATTCCCAGGGCTAAAATAAATTCAAAAGGATGGTGAATAAATTCACCAGTTTAATGAATGTTTAATGTTAATGTTAAATTTAATAAGTTTAATAAATCTACATACTGCTAGCTAACGTTGTTTCTGAGCTCCCTTTATTTCTCATGTTAGGAACAGTAATAGTGAGATGGTTGTGTCATTGTCATAGAGACAAAAGTCACATTTGCATGTGTCAGGATAGATTTGCAATAACAAGTGAGAGCAGACAGGAAACCCGGGAAAGGAAGAACGGCATGAACTGAAAGTGACTGCATAAAGAATTCATTAATTGGCTAGTCTGATTCAGTCTTTTGGTCCCTTATATTCTAAATAGAGGATGAGAGACAGTCGGAGGTTTGTGACGTACACAACCTGGTCATTTAAAAAAAAATTAACAATGGATTATCATTGGCTTTGACAGTCACCTCTGCTCTCCTCTTTTTCTCTCTCTTTCTCTCAGTGTTGTGTTTTTTTCCCCGCACTTTTCAACACACACCAATCTTTCCCATACTATCTCATGTACACAGCATATTAGATATGTGATCACTAACATATAAAATCTCATAAATAATTTTCTTTTTTCATTCGTTTCTCACTTTCTCTCACTCTTTACTTCCCAAAATTAATTCATTCACATAATTTTCTCCCATATTTACACCCCATATTCAGTTGACACCGTGAGAAAGAATCCTAAATGTGTGTGTGTGTGTGTGTGTGTGTGTGTGTGTGTGTGTGTGTGTGTGTGTGATACCATGCCAGAAGGCTTTTGCTCAGGTCTAGTGGAGTGCTAAAGATAAACTACACATCATATTAGAATTTCATGCTTTAGACCCCTGACTGGGTGTTTTAACAGGGCGCCTCAGTACACTTACACCCATCTCTCACTCACTTAATCTCTCTCTCTCTCTCTCTCTCTCTCTCTCTCTCTCTCTCTGTCTCTCTCTGTCTCACACACACACACATACACACACATACCTTAGAATATTTAGTAAATAATTAATCATTTGCCTGACCTGTCTTCTACCTACTTTAGAAAATTTCCATCCTTATGTTCAACATCAAGAACATAAATAATGTAAGTCCTTTTGGGGTGTGTTTCCTCAGCTTTAGTTGAATGTAATATATGTATACACTTACCACCCACTTTATTAGGAACACCTGTACAGTGCAGCAAAACANTTTGACATGCAATTTAATTACATATCATACCACACCACTTTTATGGCTTGATATTCCACCAATTGTTCCCCAAAATTAGCGACACAAAGGTCAAGCACTCCCTCCATCCTCCCTAAAATGCCCGCACATACACAAACTAACAGCAAGTAAGAGTGCTCAATCCCATGGGTGAAAGCATGTGTGGAGCACTATCACCTCTATGGCCTTGCCTTAGCAGCTCATCCATTGTCCAGCACAGGTGTCAGAGGACAACGGACTGGGGTCCTGATGCCCTATGTATAACATTTCACCTCTCTTTACACCCATCCATCACTTATTTATCCATTTATTATTTCTTATCCACCAGCCATGAATCATCTTTAGAAAAAAACAATTCTAATATTCTGCTTTACTTTATTATGGCCAGCTGCAACTTTCTTGTCAGTAAAAACACTATGGTGTTCTGACAGATCCACTCGAATCGCCCTGTAAGTGTCTGAGCTCTGATTTAGTATGAATGAAGGGTGATACGTTTGTATCTACTCCTCTTTTGCACTTTTGACATATTTATAATAATGCCTGACAAAAGAAGATGAAATTCACCACGCTTACTTCTGTACACAGAACTTCCACTGGGACAGAGGAGATTTATTTGGCTCATCAAGACCTCACGGCTCCGAATCCCCAGGCCAGGATCTGAGGGTTCCTGGGGAATTCCCTATGACAGGCCTGATAAATTCCTGCTTTTCCAGTTTTTCTCAGCATACTCTGCCACTTCTTCAAACATTGTGTCTTTGGGGCTGGAATGGTGTGAGAGGATGTGACTGTAATGGGTTTTTCCTTTGCTCTGACGACTGCACTTTCCCAATCTCAGTCATTAACCATCTGTATATATGCTCCTCTACTACTGTACCTTGGAATTTCTCTTTCAAGTAAAGTAGAGAAGTTGACAAGGACAATATCTGGATAGGGCTGGTATGAATTAGGGATGAGACAGAAGCTTGTTAATTGGCATTTGTTCTTAAATCTTAATCAAGATGTTTCTGCCCCCTCTGATGTAAGTCTTGTTGCCCCAACTTGGACTTTAAATCACATTTGAGTGATGACCTCATTCACCAGTCAGTACTACCCTATCATATGACATCTACCAACCGGGGAGGGTTTGGCCAACACGTGCTTCCTCCAAGACTAACGAAGCCAGCTAACCACATTCTTTTCAAACTGCTGGTCATGCTGTTTCACAGTGTGGCGCAACTCTTCTACATACATGAGCTCACAGATTCCCAAGATTGGCTAGAGTCACTGTGATTACCATGAGAGAGAGAGAGAGAGAGAGAGAGAGAGAGAGAGAGAGAGAGACTCTTCTCTGTTTTGATGATGATGTGATGGCAGAGGAGGGTTGCTGACATTTTGACAGCTGAGACCTGATCACAAACTTACTTGATTATGCTTACGTATGTTTTTTGATGGCATGTAACTATATAAAAACTTGATCAAATCGTGAGGATATCACTCTTAGCTAGCAAGGTTTTAGAATTTACTGTTTTCAGCATTGTTTTTGTTAAACTTGTTCCTTATGCAACATGACCTCAGCAAGCAGATAGCCGAGTCAATGTTGGAAAGTAATTTAAATAAAATATTTCATGCCATTTTGGTAAAATATTTTTACAACTTCTTAAAGTAGTGATGTCTTTATATTATTATTATAGTACATATATAATTATATTACTGGCAGAAAAACTTCAAACTCAGTTTTCCAGAATTCAGCCACGGAGATATCCATCAGGTTTTCCACTCAGACTTAATGAACTGTTGTAGTGCTGTGACAATGTTGACCAAATCCAAGAGTATTGGAACTATAGAGCAGCTACGTAACCAAATGAAATATCATTATGTCACCATTTATTTTGCTCAGATAT
Source organism: Pangasius macronema (assembly GCA_037577455.1). Classification (NCBI taxonomy): domain Eukaryota; kingdom Metazoa; phylum Chordata; class Actinopteri; order Siluriformes; family Pangasiidae; genus Pangasius; species Pangasius macronema. The sequence continues at coordinate 20,490,033 of CM074946.1, forward strand.
TCTGTAAATGCCACCTTGTCTGCAAATGTGGTACCATCCCTTAGTGTGATTTTTGCCCCCCCTTATATTTATAACTCTTACACGCCTGACACAAGGTGTGTGCAAATTGGTGTGTGATTTGATGTGTCATGTATTTATTGTTTGTGAGAAATTGGCAAAGGTTTACACTTTATTTAGCTTCACAGTTTATCCTCATATAGTCTGTGCTATGCAGTGTGTGTGACAGGTCTAGCAACAGCAAACACTACAGGATTTAAGAAAAAAAGTGAGAAAAGACTGAAAAGTAATTATTTTATTTTTGTCCATTTAGAAATATGCGGACTCTGCTTTAAAGCACTTCTCTAAGAATGACAAGCCTTCTTGTTTCACACACATAGAAACTTCCTAATAATGATTTGCATGTTTTATGTGTGCTGTCATTGTTAAGTGAACAGGGCTGACATACACTGATGGCAGTCTAAGAAATCTTTCAAGCTGCCTCTTGGGGTAGGAACTAAAAAGGGAAAAAGAATAAACTTACTTGACAAGTCCTTAACAGCCTTGACTTGAGCAAGAAGGCGCCAAGAGCTTTGGAGGAGGAGAGGCAGAAAACAGGGGGAAAATATAAATGAAAATGAGCAACGGGTTTAAATCAACCAAGGGCATGAATTGGTGGTTTCTCCAAAAAGTTTATGGCTTAAATTAGGGTCACCACAACAGGAAATCACAGACAGCTAGGGTGTCATAATTTATCACAACACCACTCAGTGATGCAGTATGGGAATAAGAGATGCAGGAAAATGCAGCCTCTTCTTTCTTTTCTCCAATATGCATGACCTCATACTGCCAATGCCTCTCACCACAAGACATACCCACCACAGAGATAGATGATTTGTCAGCCTCTTTCACTCCATCTTTCTCAGGCCTTTGTGCTAACCAGCTGCCAGTGCTAGCACGCCACTTCCTGTCCCCACCACCAGTTTTCTGTCATTTTCAGTAACTCTACTTACCACAACTTTGCATCTCTTTTTTTTTTTGACCCTCTCCTCAGGCTCTGAGCTGAGTGTGCACTCTAAACAGAAAACTTTTCTTCTGTGTTTTTGTTCACCTCAACGTTCATTAGGCTGTCTGCATAAAGCATAACACAAATGAAGAAAACTAGGACATGAACTAGGAGGCCTTGCTCTCATCAAAAGGAGTGGAGAAAGTTTAGCTAAACACAGTTTTCCCAGCACGGCTCATTTTGAAATGCTTATTCTCTCTGCATATTCAACAACTCAACTGACAAAATGAAGAGTTCACTATGTATCCTGTCTTTGATGGAAGATAAATAAGGAACAAAACAGGATGGGATGTGTGATACCACCCTGAAATTGATTCTTTTCCCATAACAGCATGTCCTAAAGCATTTTATTCCTGTTTTACCACAACAACTTGCCAATACAAAAAAAATTTACGTATTAAAGAAAAGATGTCTTACCTATCCTTCATTCATATACCTTCATCCTTTATCCTGTTCAGGGTCACGATGGATCCAGAAGCTATCCCGGGAACAATGGACACAAGGATGGAGTGCAGCCTGGATGGGATTTCAGTGAATCACCGGGCACCCTGGACACCCAAATTCACACACATTCATATTTAGGGCAATTAGTGTAGTTGCTCCAACTACGACATGCTTTTAGGAAAAATTGAGAACTCCACACAGACACATGGAGAACATGAGCTTGGGCAATAATCCAGCGTCAGGATAGAACCAGGGACGCAGGAGCTGTAAGATAGAAATGCTACCCACTGAAATAAAAAGAATAATTAATCAACACCTCCTAACCAATCAAAATCTAGAATCTACAGCACTGTCAAAACTGAACTGAGCATGATTTGATAAATTTACAAAAGGAACAAGAAAATGGACAGACCAGACAAAAGGAGGTGAGTTTACAGCCCAAACCTTCCACAGAGCCACATTTAATTCTACAGTTATACAGCTGTTTCTGACTGTGATTTTTGGTCTAGTTTTATTCTTCTGCCAAGTCTAGAGTGTGCCAGATGTGCCAAAAAAGAAGTGCAGAGAAGTAAGAGTGTGTGAGAAACAGACAGGGTGAGTGAGAGCAGAGACACACAGATTGTGAGAAAAATATGTGTTGACAGAAAGAGAGAGAGATAGACAGAGAGAGAGACAGAGAGAGAGAGAGAGAAAGAGATGAGAAAGGTCCAGTCTAGATACTGACTTTAGTAAATCACACTGAATGGTGTGTAAGTCTGCATTTTCCCTGAAGCACCATGAATCTGTCATAGCAGATAAAAAGCAGTCAAGAGCCATGGTCTCTTTCATCTCGTTGTCTGGAGGGGCTGTGCTGGCTTAATCCTCAAACCAACACTGTGACCAAGTTCTGTCTGAGATTCAAAATGTCATACCTTACTTTAAAAAAAAAAAGCGTGTATCATGTAGTTTGCGTATGTCAGTTCAGTCACCTTGGACACATGAGGAATAGCTGAGCTCCCTACGGTTGTTCCTCTACATGCATCAATCACATGTACTTCAGAAAGAGTATGCACAAAATGATTAACAAAAAAGAAAAAAAAGAAAAAATGAAAGTAGCAGAATCTAAAAACAATACTAATGCTTGCCAGACCACGATCCAGTGATTCGACATTTGGGAAATATGTTAATGTTTAATGATGGCTGTGGATATTCTTTCTTGGATAGCCTAAACCCTGCAATTGCGAAGAACAGTTTACACTCAAGTTTCAATCACTGAACAGTCGATCGCTTCAGTGATTGCATTAGACTTAAATTTAAAACACTAATGATGCTCATACTCAAGTTCCTTTTAACACATTTAGCACTGCTTGACTCTATAGTATACAGTTATAGAAGAGAAATGATTTCTATCACCCAGAAAAGGATGGGTTCCCTTTTGGGTCTGGATCCTCTCAAGGTTTCTTCTTCTGGTCACCTCAGGGAGTCCCTGTCACCGTCGCCTCTGGCTTGCTGATTAGGGATCAGTTTTAATTTTTATATCCGGATTTCAGTAAAGTTATTATATATATACTATATAAATAAAGTTGAATTAAAATACTATTTACACATCTATATTTTGATAAATCTCATCTCTTTTCAATACTGTGTCAATTTGTTTTCATTCTTATTGGTGAATTGTTTATGAGAAGAAATATGAATATCTTTATAATACATAATAATAACCAATCCTAGCACAGGAGGTGGGAATTACTGTAGCACAATAGTTAAAATTTGTGAGAATATACGTGAAATAAATAAATGGTCTTTTGCTAAATAAAAGGCCTTTGCTCCTCTTACCCCTCAAAGAGTAGCTTATTTCCTCCCATCTCCAAAAAGCAAGCCAGTAGGTGGATAGGAAGATGAATTGCCCTAGGTATAAATAAATAAATGAATGTATGTGTGCACAGGGATCTGCGATGGACTGGCATCTCATTCAAAAAGTGTTCCCACCTCATGCCCAGTGTTCCCAGGATGGTTTCTGGGACCACCATGACCCTGGCCAGGGTAAAGTGCTTACTATTGATGAATAGCATGATGGTAGACTTTCCACGTGTACCAAAGATTTCATCAGTCAATCAATGAGCAAAACACATAAAGAGGCGCATCAGTACAGATAATAAACAAGTGAATGAGATGTAAATATAGACGTTTTTACAGTAAGTAAGGCAGGAAGTTCACAGAAAAATGACATGAACTCAGAGGACTTACTCTTAACTAAAAAGAGTGGAGGAAGTATAGTTGTTGAACTGTTTTCCCATTCGAATTCATCTTCTTTCTCTGTATTAAACACAGAGACAAAATGAAGACTTCAATATTTATTCTGTTTTTGGGGCTTTGAAAAAAGATGAATTTTGTTAAAGCTTATTGATTTTTGAGAAATCCTGATTTCCTAATCCTAATCCTAATCCTAATCCTAAAAAAATCGGGGGCAGTCGTGGCCTAATGATTCGAGAGTCAGACTTGTAACCCGAAGGTCGTGGGTTCGAGTCTCAGGTTGGCAGGGATTGTAGGTGGGGGGAGTGANCCAGCGCTCTCTTCCACCCTCAATACCATGACTGAGGTGAGACCCTTGAGCAAGGCACCAAACCCCCAACTGCTCCCCGGGCGCCTCAGGGAAAAAGGCTGCCCACTGCTGTGTGTGTGTGCACATGGATGGGTTAAATGCAGAGCACAAATTCCGAGTAGGAGTCACCATACTTGGCCACAAGTCACTTCACTTCACTTCTTAATGCTAAAGAGAAAGGAAGAGAAAATATCATTTATTTAGGGGTTTCAAGCAAACAAGCAGCATTTAGGTGGTAATAAGGTGAAAAACTAAGTACAGCAAAACAACAGGTTTCAACCAGTCAGGATTTCAGAGGGTTAAGGTTTTGTTATAATTCTCAGAAGGAGTTAAGCTTAAATCTCAAAATATCCAGAGAACCAAATTCAACTCTTTGCCAATGTCTTAACTTGTCCGCAGTTGTAATCTATTCTGTTCTCCAGCCCACCAGATGTTTCCGAGTGTGACTGGGGCTGTAGTTTTATTCTTCTGCCAAGTCTGGAGTGGAGATAAATGGCATCGGAAACACAAGTACAGTGAGAGAGAGGTGAGCAGTTTGTAAATGAATCTAGGTTATTCACTTGCTCATGCTGCACTGTCCTTTACTCTGCTTATTGTCCTGTTTAGTAATTGTTGTGCTGTCTTGCGCTGTTTGCACACATTTGCACACGTGCACTTTATATAATCCTGTGTGGGTCTGTGTAGTCTTCTTTAGTTCTGTATAGTCTCAAGTAGTTCTCTGTTGTTTTATGTAGCACTGTGTACTATACCAGCTTTATATATGGTTGAAATGACAATAAAGTCACTTGACACTGACACTTGATTTTCAAACACCAGGATATTCTTTTAGGGTCACAGTGAATCCAGGGACTATCCTGGGATCACTGGATGGAATGCAAACACATTCATACACTCATTAACAGTTGGGGCACTTTATCTTAGCCTATTCACATACTGGCATGTTTTTCGAAGGCAGGAGGAATCCTGGCACGCAGAGGAAACCCACAGAGACACAGGGAGAACATGTGAAACTCCACACAGACAGTAATCCGAGCTCAAGATTGGACCTGGGACCCTGGAGCTGTGAGGCAGCAACACTATCCACTGCACCATCCTACAGCCAACTGTGCTGATTCAAGATTTTACTTCAGACTAGAAATCCAGTAGCTGAAGAATGTAAATATGAGTATGCACAGCTTTGTGGATGGTATGGTTTGTGTGTGAATGTGTAGATGTTGCTCAGGCCTAATGGAACAATGGAGTAATTGATTGCCGATTGACCCTAGTGCCATTGAAAACACTTCCCATTCAAACACTGCATTACTTTTATTTTCATTAAAGCATTCATTTAGCAATAGAGTTCACAAATTGGTAAATACACATGCATACACATTACACAAGTCCAGACATCTCAACTGAGTATTGATAAGCTCAGGGTCCTCTGAAATGCTGTCTCTCGTGGATCTGCAGACAAAGGAAGTGAAAGCTGAAGGAACACAGTGATCTCAACAGGTCAGCAAAAACATGTTTTTTGAGGTTATAGGAGGTCACAATATCTGAAAATCAAGAAGGAAGGCAGAACTCTCACTGTCACATGCATGTCAGCTACTTAAGCACTGCAATGAATCCCACTTGAGTCATCAAATAATCACGCACACATTTTTCAGTCTGAAAAAAGAGGAAATTGACCTGGTGACCGAGAGCAAACATGTTCTCATGCTTGTGAAGTCATAACAATTCACGTAACTCACATTTGTATGGCTCTATTATGCTGTGGGGGCACTTATTTTTGCCGGGATGATTCGGGTCCACTTGTCTCCTTGAACGGAGGAGTCACTGTAAAGCAATACA
>CM074946.1:20496126-20527577 GCA_037577455.1 Pangasius macronema
ATACTTTATTGTCCTCGAGAGGAAAATTGTTGTGGACTACATGTTGCTGCAGACATACAATAAACAGATAATAATAACAAGATAAACTCTTGTTAAACAAACACACCGATACAGGTACAGAGGAATTCTTATATCGATTTAACTTACACACCGGGATTCCGTATCTTCTACCAGAGGGAAGCAGTTCATACTGTAAATACAAGAAATGAGTCTGATCACCGAGAATCCTCTCTACCTGATTGAGAACGCATTCCTCATATAAATCTTGAAGGTTAAAATGTTCGTCATGCCCAACAATTCTCCATGCTGTCAATAACAGGTGCATCAACTTAGATTTAATCTGTGCTGACAGGTTACCAAACCATACTGTGATACCATACCTAACAATACTTTCTAAAAGAGCTTTATAAAACAGCAGCTTCTTGTTTACTCCATAGATACGTAACCTATGTAAGAAATACAATTTCTGTTGTAGACGAGTGCAAACCCATTCAATGTGTGTTTTCCATGTAAGTGAACTATCTATGGGAACGCCCAAATACTTATAGGTCTGTGACTGGATAAGTCTGAACGGTGTTCATCACTCCAGAGAGGTACAGTTCCAGAGTAGCATTGTAGCATGTGTGCCAAGGCACACTGAAGCTGTTTTGGTTGCTTTTCATGGCCCGAGAACTTACTAAGACACTTGCTGTGTTTGCCTTTAATTTGCCACCCATCTGTGTTCCTTTCTTGAAGGCATACGAGAAACTCACTGTGGGTAGCTGCCTTAAAGCATAAAGTCATAGCTGAGACATTGCAGACTTTTAATAGCATCTGTACCATAATACTGCTGAATTCTCAGTTCTGATTGGTCAGAAGGTGTTAGTAATTTTCTCCAACAGCAGCTCTGACAGTAGCTCCAGCTGCAAGCTAAATCACAGATTTCTATTAATTCACTCATAATTCACATTTGCTTATGGCTGCTATCACATAAGTGATAACAGGAGCTAACATGCTTTGTGAAAATACCACAACATTATATGCAGGTTAAGTATAAAGGGATTTTTTCTTAAAAAAAAAAAGGTATGACATGCCATTCTTTAATAAATAAATAATTGTTGTGCTGGAAAATTGGTAAAAGTGGTATAAGAGGAATAGAACAGTTCAGAGTGTTAATATCACATTATCACACTACCCTGCTGTTATACTATACCCTGCTAATATTTTCTTATAACAGCATGTCCCATTAGTTGTTTTTTTATTTACTGTTATAGATTTAATTTAATTATATATTGTTATAGTACTGAACTGACCTTACACAGTTGATTGATACTTTCCAAAGTGTATGATAGCTGATCTATTGCTGGACATATTGTGTGTGTGTGTGTGTGTGTGTGTGTGTGTGTGTGTGTGTGTGTGTGTGTGTGTGTGTGTGTGTGTGTGTGTGCTATCTAAATGTCTTCAGAAACAGCAAAGCTTGTTTTACTGCTTTAGCAAAATAACTGTGGCACTTTTTTTCATGGAGCTGTTTACCCACAATGCAACTGGGAAGTTCTGCTGTTGACGAGGCAGATGACTGACAGAAGCCCTTTTCACACACTAATTGGTGTCCCGTGTGAGGATTCAGGTCTCTTTACCGCTCTGCCTCTCAGTGCTTATAATCAGCTCAAATTCCACATTTAGGCCACCGTTTGTTCGTCTGCTTGTTTATTTATTTGTTGATATTAGGTTGCGCTCAAACAATAAACTAAAACGCCCCCCACACACACACATACCTCCCCCCAAAAATTGCTGGCGTTGCACATTTTTCCCCTGTGATAGCATGTTTTTGCTTTGTCTATTCAGCATGGAGCGTGTCAGCGCACGGGTGTGTTTGTGACAGCCGGCTGCGCAGTGCGAGAGCTCGGGCTCTGCCGCTCAACACCGGGAAATTGCTTTTTTTCCTTCTACCCTTCAGCGCATCGGGGCTGTGCCGAGTCTCCTCTGGTTGAGAGAAAGTGTGTGTGTGTTGGGGGGAGGGGGGGAGACGTTACACAGTAATGACTTCGCCGCTGTTTGGAGAGTGCACGCTGTGTGTGCCCTGTAGGTCACTCACTCAATCCTGAAAGCGGACTAAATAATTATTAATACCTCCTGAGCGTTAATAGAGCTTCATAGGCGATTTATCAAGCTGTCGATTTGTTTAGGGGTTCAGCTGCCACAGCACTCTGTTATTTCCCAACATGGGAGAGCAAAGGAGCTATGTGAGTGCAAAGAGACACAGTTGGTCCTTTAGTGTAAAAATAATTTCAAGCACCCCTAATAGTAGTCCTCTCACTAATTCCTCCTCGATTAGGAGAATAATAATTATGCTTAATGTCATGTTCTTAAAGTGTTCATAATCTGTCTATGGGCTGTGCTGACAAAAAGAGAATCAAATTACCATGGGCATTCACACTTGTAAATTCATAATAATCCATACAACTCAATTGATGTGAAATGTTACAGAGGTTAATGTTAGGGTTAAGCACAAGGTTAGTGTTTCTCATGACTTCCAACCACATCACACTAGGGTACTTCCATGATTGGGGTGCCGATTAGCCCTTATAACTCTTATTCAATATTAAACGTCTTTATTTTTTTAATCATCTTTCAACATTGCATCTAAGAAAACATTGAACCATTCAAAAATGTGTTTTTAATGTTTTTACATTCATTTCATTTAATTAATCATTTAAATTCAATCTATAGTATGGGTAATAGGGTTATACTTTGTGACTCTGTGAGTCAATACCACAGCATCATTCAAAATAAAGAAAATATGGAATGGGAGAATGCACTTTTCTTCTTCCCGTGATCTTCAGCAAATCTGGATGATGCAACTTCCTGTTGAACATATGAATGTTGTAGGACTAACAAAAAGGACAGTACATTTTTCATAGCTTATAATGGGTGACTCCTGGAAAAGGATGTTTCAAGAATGAGGTGTTAAATGAACTGACACATTAATGAAAATCATAAGAAATAATAAGATTTTAATAATAAGTATTTTACTGATTATACTTCAAGGGTAAATAAATTTTTCTGGGTTTATTAATGTTTTAGGTTATTTATCTGAAACATGCATATAAGGTAGTTGCATAGGATACTTTTCCTGTTTAAAATGTTATGAAATCATCCACAAATTTCCCATGGTCTTAGGTTGATTACGCTTACGTATTATTTCTGTAATCAAGGATCAGTTATTGAGTGGACTACTGTTAGCGGTGCTTGTCATGATTTTTACACAAATCGGTCAATTCATTTGTTCATTTGCACACAGGCCTTCGAGGCCTGCTCTTGTCCTGCACTGGGAAATAACAGTGTTCTGTCAGCCGAACCCCTAAACAAACTGATAAAAAACAAACAAACATTGAAATGATTATCATAAAATATTCAATATTTTAAAGTTCAAACCTACCGTGTTCAAGTTTGGCCCTGTGCATCGGCTTAAGTAAGTGTGCATAAGCCGCACACACTTGCAGTGTAGCCTGTGAGTGTGTGAACGGGTTGTCCATTGTGGTCGTGTGGGTGTGTTGTCTGCCTCTCCCGTAAACCGAGCCCGTGGAGACGCTGACTACAGGGGAATCTCATCGGCAGTGCAGCTGAGACGCCAGAGAACACAGAAGCTCTTCCTCTGCCTCTCTCGATTTCCACTCTTCTGTCTTCCTTTTCTCTTGTTCTTCTTTCCAAGTGCACACTACAGCTGAAGATCACATTGCATATACATTGGGACATATACACCCATTAATACCATTAGTACAATTAATACAATCATATATTTGTGCACAGTACTGTATAGATTCATTAAAAATATATGCACAGTATAAAATAGAGACCGACTATGGATATATATATGTATGTATGTATGCAAACACACACTTGCACTGAATTGTATGTGTGCACTTCAGCCAGATTCTCTATGAGGGTGAAGTGATCGTGTCACACACGCTGGCCCTCTGACTCAGCACAAGGAGCAAGAGGGAGAAGAGCCATGCTGAGTCTGAGCGTCGGCTTTGACTGAACGCTAAGAGACATGAGTATCTACATAGGCACAGCATGAGCAACAACAAATGTCACATTTATAAAACGAAGCAGGCTTTCAGTAAGAGACTCGGACCACACAGCTATATATTTGTCAATGCATCCATAAAAGGACATTTTTAAATAGAGTTATCATTGAAATGTCAGTGTTAGGTCTCTAAAAAAAGCAGAAGTGTCTGCTTCAGCAGAAATGCATTACATTGAGGTGTCTGTATATTCTAAGAAATCGCAACATTGCCATAGAAAAACAGCCAATTAATTAAAAAATATGTACTAAGCATATCTAAGCATATCTCAAGATTTAAACAATTCTGTTTAAAAATTTCTAAATTAAGCCAAAATACATTACAAGACCAAAAGTTGGTGGACACCTGACCATTACACCCATATGTGGTCCTTCCCCAAATTGTTGCCACATTGTACAGGATGTCTTTGTAGGATGTAGCATTATACAATTTCCTTTCACTGGAACTAAGAGGCCCAAACCTGTTCCAGCATGACAATGCCCATGTGCACAATGTTAACTCCATGAAAACATGGTTTACCAAGGTTGGTGTGGAAGAACTAGTGTGCACAGAGTCCTGACCTCAACCTCCCAGAACATCTTTGGGACGAACGGGAATGCCGACTGCACCCCAGATATCACTAACGCTCTTGTGGCTGAACGAGCAAAAATCCACACAGCCACTCTTCAAAATCTAGTGGAAAGCCTTCCCAGAAGAGTGGAGGTTATTATAACAGCAAACAGGGGACTAAATCTGGAATGGGATGTTCAACAAAGACATATGAATGCAAAGGTCAGGTGTCCACATACTTTTGGTCAAATATTTTACAATTTGATCACAGTCATGAGTTCGATATTGTGGTGTAATCATCACTGAAAGCTACGTGTCATACAGGGTGGGTTAATAAACTGCGAAACAGTCAAGACTCTGCAGCTTGAGCAAAAGTATGGACTCCTAAAGTCCATTGTAGGTCAGAGGAGGTCACGCAGCCTCTCAAACACTCCTCTCCCACGGCTCATTCACATTCACCCTCTCGTTCACCTTCTCGCTCACAGCCAGCTCTCCAAAACAGCACCACAGTCAGTCATTTTGGGGATACATTCTTCCAAATATGAATATCTGATTCCACTGTAAATGAGGACATCAGCTCTAACATTTCTGCAGGAGAGTGTATCTTTCAGCACAAGCAGTGATGCACAATCGCTCAAGTGGAATAAAGGATGTAGCTCATATAACTAGATGGAAATGGGTGTGTAGCATTTAACTCAGTCCAGCTTCAAATTCAAAATTCTAAAATAACTGCAAATCATTTCAATAAATAAACATGAAAGAAAAACCATTTAGGACACAAATACGGTATAGTTCTTTTCCACTAGAGCACTATCTAGTTGCCTAAGTATGCAGCCAGTGGAGTGGATTTCAGTAGGCTAATTAGATTGAATTTGGAAAGTGTCTAAATTGCTCATTAACCAGGTTTGTGCCAACACTGAGCCAACTCCGACTCTTTCTGTTGGTAAAGTATCAGCCAGAGACTACTGCTACTCTGTATGCTTTCATTCTGTAAAGAGACTGCATGGTCTGTAAGCAAATTTCAGTAAAGTAGGCTACAAATAAAATAGCTCTATTTAAGCACAGCCTATATAATATAATATAATATAATATAATATAATATAATATAATATAATATAATATAATTTGAATACTGTGTAATTTTATACTAATAAGGTGAGTATTTGTATTAAGAGCCTGTACTGAATCAGTGTGATATATGCGTCATGCCGCAGAGTTGGATGTTTCACGTCGGCTTTATGTCTCTGCTGCACTTCGGATCTTCTGAACCTGATTATTTCCATTCTTTCGGAAATGAGAGATCGCACAGATTACCAGGTGGTGAAAAAAGAGATAAATGAGTGTCTAGATACGATCAGATAGATCAATTTCCGAACAGAGCGATAAATCACAGCGTCTGGAGAGAAGCGCACAGTCTAGTCGCCACCTGTGGGGTCCTACTGTTCTGACATGCTATTTAGGGCGCTAGTGTGCGGTTTGGAACAAGACCCAGTCAATTACTCAGCCGCTAGTCTTTCATCAGCTCCATCAAGACTTATAAAATGATCAGAGCTTTTCTGCGCGTTTGTGTTTATACGCGATTTTTACTTTCTGAGAGCCGCAAATGTTTGTGTGTGTGTGTGTGTGTGTGTGTGTGTGTGACGTTTATCATGTTTTGATTTTGCGTATGCCGTTAATTAGAGCAACAACAACAACAATAATAATAATAATAATAATAATAATAATAATAATAATAATAATGTGTTCATTAAGATGATCACTGAAGGCGGGTGTTGTCTGAGTGCATCATTTTCCCCTACATCTATTTAAATTTTTTTTGAGTAAATAATTCTTTAAAATAAATAAATAAATAAATAAATAAAGTAATTACTTGTTTACATTCGCTCTAAAAATGAACACACAAAACGCCGAAATCGGACCGAAGTGCAGATAAATCAAGTAAACAATAAATAAATACATAAATAAATAAACATATAAATAACTAAATAAACGAAAATGTAAAAACGACAACAAAAACAAAAAGCCTAGCTGTCTAATATAATGTGTCTTTTTGTTACATTTATCTCCTGGTGATAAACATCACAGAGCAGGAAAAAGGACGTTTAATTATGATTCATTATTTTTTATAATAACTAATGTATTGAATTTCACATCCCAACAGCTATTAATATGAATGTAGATATCGTTCAGGCGTCACTGAGACACAGATGAGTTTAGTGATCAGTTCATTCCGAGGCACTGAGGAACGAAAAACGCGTTTGACACAACTTTTTATTAAACTTTATGAAAACAAGATTCTGAACAACATTCCATTCAGAAACATTTCAGATTGGACGTATTGACACGTAGAGGACATTAGATGTTTCTAGAATAAATATATAGAAATCATGTATATACAGTTTTTTTTTTTTTTTACACAAACAGCCCATCTCTGAGCCAAGGTCATCTCAAGCCTCGTCCATGTGCTCCTTACGGAAGTAATGTCCAGAGAGACTGCGCTCACACTGCATTCTGCCGGAAGCACGAGGATCTACTGGCTTCCTGCTGACACTCCCCAAGAAAACCTCACACACAGGAGGAACATCTCACTGACACCCCACTGGAAACAAAAATATCCTAATGACTTTGTATAACTCTTAAGTACTTAATTAAGGTATTGCATTTTGCATGTAGGCTACTGAGACAAGATTTCGTGTTGTTTTAAATATTTCGGAGGTTATTAATATTGCACATTTTCCAACCAATTCTCCTCGTAAATAACCATCCCATCTTGTTCAGCCTATAGCACAAATTAGTGTACGTTGTATTAATGTCATAATTCTGCCTAGGAGCAATTAACTGGTCAGGAATATATTCTGTCAAGCTAACAAAATAATGCAGCATATTTTAGAGCATGTGATAAAATCTACTCATCACTGTAGGTTCGAGCATTTCTGCTCTTCGGCTATCCTGGTGTCAGACATGTAGGATGTTTTTAAACCTGCCACATCTAGCATTAATCCAAAAAAAAATCTCTTCTATTCGATTGGTATTCAATTTAAGCATATAAAAATGCACATTAAAATTGTTTTTCAGTCCTTTGGTGAATATATAGAGGATGTAGCAGCGACTGAAGTCCATGTATTTTATGTCACCATGAATCGCAGCGTATCCCTAATCCCCTCTGTTCCAGTGCAGGAGGCATTGCGTCTCTTCTTAGGCTAGATATTGTACATATTCGATAGAAAGAATATCGTTGATCTATTTGCATGCTTTTACATACAAACATTGCAGTTAAGATGTTGCTTCTTTTTTTTAATAAACAAGCAAAAAAGACTTGGGGGGAAAAAATAATTCAAAATGAACACACTAACTGATTTCTACATATTTACACGTTGTGAGAATAAATAAGTAAAATCTGGCTCAGTTTGTTTCGCCTATGTGGCACTATTCTTATTAAAATAGAGAGAGAGAGANAAAGAAAGAAAGGAAATTCGGGTCGGACGCATTTCACGGGTGTAAAACCTTCCTGGACTCTTGTAGCTTTGCGGGTTGTGTTCCAATTCCTTAACTGCATCTTTACTACAAGTCTAAAGAGGTTACACTACACTGTTCAGGACAGACTTAGAAGAGAGATAAGATGGAGAAGAAGGAAGATACAGGGCTGATTAAGGGCCATGCTTTTTTTTTTCATCCAGGTGTATGGGAAAGATACAAAGGGCTTGGAGATTCAGTGACCATACATGTCCCGCATGCAGGGTTGGAGGGCGGATGCAGGCTGCAATGCTTCCTTCTCAGGTTCATGAGTTACTACACAGAGTACAACCATATCAAAAAGGTCCGACAATGTATTGCCCCCCCCCCCCTCCTTTTTTTATTCATTCGTTGGATTGCAAATTTCCTCTTTAGTCCAATCACAAAAATAAATAAATAAGTAAATAAATAGCATTTGAGTTCCACCCGTCTCGCGCTTCGTGCAGTCGGATCCGTTAAGACTGTGCAGAAGTCTGAGAACACCACAACACCACTGGCTGTGTGAGCATGTAAGACTTTTCAGATTACAAAACGCTCTATGCTACTGTATAATACACTGAGTCAGAAAGCACGCTGTTTTGTGTCTGGAGGTGATGCGTGAGTCCACGTTTAGGTCAGAGGTGAGGTCCGTGTATAGCTTCTCTATAACACACTACCTTTAAGACTTAGAGAGCTGAAAGTCTAATGCACGCGCACCAACTCTCAGACTATGGTGTGTGTGTGTTACTGGAAATATGTTGCTTGTGGTAGTAATGATCTGAGTCCTTGGCTTTTTTTTTCTGAAAAGCACACAGCAAAATCCTCAGTGTTAAGTGAACAAATGCACTCTCAAAAAAAAGGGTACTAAAGTGCACCTTTCCCTGTCGGTGAGGTGGTACCCTTCTCTCCTGTACGTTTAATGTGCAGCTTTCACCTAGACATGTTGACATGATGACATGGTGCACCTGGATCATGTGAGGTACATAATTGGACCGTAAATAGTGCTGGGGGTAAAGCTTTAAAAAGCACTTTTCTAGGTAAAAGACACACACTAAATTTAGAAAAGGTGTACCCTTGAGGGTAACAAGGAAAGGTACACTTTAGTACCTTTTTTTAGAGAGAGAGAGAGAGAGAGAGAGAGAGAGAGAGATTTTACGAAAACATATTGCAAGTGTTAATTCAGCAGCAGGGGATTTTACTGTGCAGAAACTGTAGCCTAAATTTAAAAAAAAAATCACACTCAGATAAAAACGAAAAGTTAAAAAAAAAAAATCAGTTTGTGTGGGATTAAAAAAAAAGACCTGAAACAGTTCTCACATGAAGAAATCCGCCGATGAGGCTTTGCCGTGATTGCCGCTGGACGGGTCCCGGGTGCTGCCGCTGCCGCCGGTGAAGCTCCGGCCTGCGAGCTTCTCGTACTTTTCTTTGTACATGTCCCTCTCCTTGGCCAGGCGCGCCACGTCCTGCTTGAGCTGCTCCACCTGGTTCTGCAGTGTGCACTTCTCGGTCTCGAGCATGTGCCGCTGCTGCACGCGTTTGTAGCGGCACGACTGCGCGTAGCCGCGGTTCTTCAGGGTGCGCCGCTTCTGCTTCAGGCGGATCACCTCCTCCTTGCTGAAGCCGCGCAGCTGCCGGTTTAACTCGCGCACCGTCATGCTGACGAGCTGCTCGTCCGAGAAGCGGTCTTCGAGGCGCGCGTGCGTGTGGTGGCCGTGATGGTGGTGGTGCGCGTGGTGGGCGTGCCCCGCGTGGTGGTAGCCGTTTGAGGAGGTCGTCAGGTCCTCGCCGACGTACTGCTGCCCGCGGAACGTGTCGTAGGGCTGGTGGTGATGGTGATGGTGGTGGTGGTGCGCGTTGCCAATCAGCGCCTCTACCGCGTCCTCAGGGGTCAGGTTTAACGCCTCGGGGCTGATGTGGTGCTGGTAGTTAGGGATCCAGTAGAAATCCTCCAGCTGGGGCTTGCCCGAGGCGCCTTGAGCACTGTTGCTGCTGTTGTTTCCAACATTGCTGCTGCTGCTGTTGTTGTTGTTGTTGTTGTTGTTAACTCCGAGGTTCTGGACGGGCTGTGCCCCGGGACTCGGTGCGCAAAAACTTGGCGAGGAAGGCACGGAAGAGCACGGCGTGCTGATGGGGGTGGAGGAGAGAGAGCCCGGCGGCAAGCGGTGGCAGTAACGCTCGGCTTCAGGTGGCTCTTTTTTCACCTCAAACTTCATGAGGTCGAAGTCGTTTACGTACTCTATGGCCAGGGGACTGTTGGGCAGGTCAGCGCTCATGGCGAGGTCCGCAGCCATGTCAGTCCATGCGAAGACACGTGCAGCCTCAGAGCCAAAGCGAGGGGGAGTGAGAGGCCCTGTGCTGTCCTGTCCTCTCCTGTGCTGTAGTGTCCTGTCCTCTCCTGTGCTGTAGTGTCCTGTGCTGTCCTGTCCTGTGTTGTCCTGTCCTGTGAAGACTGTGCAGGTAGGATGGGGCGTTTCACGCACAGCTCTTCAGCTTCAGTTTCTCTGATTTTAGTGTGTAGAACGGCTTCTATTTATAGCAGCAGGGCTAGACGTGCAGAACACGTGTAAACTCACTTGTACACCTGCCAGGTCGCCTCTGCGCTCCTCTTGTTGACAACTTCACTCGGGTCAAATGCACGAACAGGAACTCGACACTTCAGCTCTGTCTTTGCTCCAGTCCTTCAGGTGAAGCGCAAATTGTAGAAAAAGTCAAAACAGTTTTGCCCAACTTTTCTTCTTTTTTTTGCACGTTCAGTTATCCCTTTTCTCCAGCTGTGCTCAGCAGTCCTCACACAGGGCCAAACAGCTGGAAGTTTCCTCACTCGCGCGGAACAGTCACCAGTAGCACCGACAACGCGAGGGAACCATCAGCCACTTAATCAGTCCAGTTAAGTGGAATGGTTAGCTAAGGAAAGTCAGTAAGAAACATAGCAACAAAACACTCACATAAAAAAACTCTTAAATCACAGTAAGTTCCAGCGATGGGACAGCCCACAGAAAGAGTACTAAAGTCTGTCAGCGGATATCCCGAGCTACCTGCGTGCCTTCTCCTCCGTCAGGACAGCTTTGATATACTTTGTTCTTGTTTTTTAGATATATTTATGAAACTGTAGATCCCTGTAAACAGCCTGCTCTTTTCTTCCAGCGCTTTCGTTCTCTCTGCCCCACCGACTTCACACAGTCACTGAAGTAGACAGAGAGCAGGCAGCACATGAGTTTATTTATACAGCCAGATGGTCAAACCCCTCCCACTCCGTGAAATATCACGGACCAATGTGAAGACGCAGCGCCGGGTTCATTTGCATATTCCTGTATGATCCTCCCGCTATAGGACCAGCCTCGACACGCCCTCTAGCGACACCTGCGTGAATTAGCATACAGAAAAGCCGAGGCCAAGGGAAGAAGAGTTAATGGAGAAAATGGAGAAACGTGAGAAGCGGCCAGATTGTGTGTTGACAGTGATGTTTATAGAAAAAAACATAATTAATCGTAATGCATATTCACTAGCTATGATGATTAATTATTGCAATAATGAATACAGTAATGTATGGTTTTCAAAGTGCAAGATAAAACACAGATCCCCTAAAACATGAATCAGTGCAAATATAGGTTGCTATATTAGGCATACCTTGTTAATATATTTGCTACTGAATATTTCCTCAAAATTCTGAAACAAACAAATGAACACAAATGCTGAACATGTTATCTGAGCAATTATCTGACATGACAAACTGAAAAGGTTGTGATATCAAAATAAGTAAATAAATTGAACACTGAATATAAGGCCTAGCATATATAACACATTTCTAAATTAACAGCCTAAACAAAAACAGAATATGAACTATGAATGATTAAATAATTACCTCCTTAGAATCCTAATAAGGAAGTCGAGTACTGTAGTTATGAAAGTGAGGAATGTATGTGTGGAAGGCTCCTGAAAGTTTAAAGGGGATATCCCAGTTTGCCATAACCAGGACAAACCTTAGATTTCCTTACAGCCTACTTGAACCTTAAAAACAACAAGCTACAATTTGGAGGTTATAGACTCCAGTGGCTACAGTGGCACATAGACACATGCAGATGTATTTTACGTACATGGATCATACCTGAAATAAGAATTCAATATTTTATTGCAATTATTTCCCACTTGTTGACTAGGACAACTAGGAGTTACACATTTAATTACAGATTGTACTGAATGCTGTAACGTTAAACAGGGTGAGACAGAGATGAAAATCACTACTGTAAGGACGCAGACCCTCAGCCCGAGAAACTGATTTAGAGTCCAGTTTAAAGGTTTGAGGTAGGCATGATTGCAAACTGTACCTATCTGAGAGGTGGCTAATTGCAGTTCCCCAAGAAAAGCTGGGATATAAATAAACATAAAAGGAAACAATGAGAAATAAATGAGGGAAAACTGTTGTTAGCAGAAATGGAGTTGACAGAGTAGCCCAGGGGTGGTACAACTATTGAAATAGGCTATACCTTCCCACCCCAATTGCTACCCCAACTGAAAAATCTTTTAATCATGGAATCAGTGTAAAATTACTGAATCATACCTGCATCTTGTTGATTGAAATTATTATTGTGTGTATTTGGGCCAAAAAACGATTAGTATTAAGAACTATACAGCAACTAAGAAGCCAATACAGCAATGTCACTGTGCATCATGAATTAAACCAGATATTCTGCAAATGCAATCTTGTTGTATAATAAGAAGGTGCCTCCCCTTAGACTGCTCTTGCCCCCTTTCCCCTGCCTCTCAAAGTCTAAAAACCCAGACCTGCCACCACAATGGTCCTGATTTTAGTTTTAAACTGTTAAGCTTATGTGAAGTCGTTCAGAAGTCCAGTATTAATCACTTCTCCCCCAACACTCTATTCACTTTTGAGCAATTCACCTTGATGAACTAATGTCACTTAATTATAAATGACAATAAAATCAAGCCCAATTTCCGCCGGAAGGAGAGGCGAAAGGATCCATGAGTTAATTATGATCGAGTCCCCACTAAAGCACTCAGGCTTTCATGCAATTAACCTCTAATTGCACATGGACTCATCTGCACGGATGGACAAATAATTAAGTCGTGCTCAACGCGCTCCATCCCCACCGACTCATATGTCTTATTCAGCAAGTGTGACAGGTTTTTGTCATGGAGGAGAAAGTTAAAAAATGTAAAGATCAGTGTAATAAGAAAGATATGACACCAGCATGCACAAGGCCATCACTTTTAGTGGGCTATGTAACAGTGTTTCCTACACTTTTATCTCCGGTTAAAGTTATGTAAACTAGTCCATTGTTTTCATCATACTGGGAATCCACTGGGTTGCACAACATAAGGTTTTCTGTGCTTCCAACACACCAGATCTGGCCCATGATCTAATTATCAAGCCCTTGATAAGCTGAACTCTAGGAAGTAGAGGCTTTCTATGTGCCTTTGCATATTGGAAGGGGTTACAGTGATGGAAATTGCAAAATACCATTATTAGTTATTATATGTATTATTGATCTCTTATAGTTTTTAGAGTATTTGACTGGTGCTTTGAATTATAATATTTTAATCTAAATCTCAGTAACTCAAAAACAAGTCGGCATATAAATAATATGTCTTATCATACACATTTAAAGTTCATAAAATGAATCTGTGCTGAGAGGGTCACTGGAATTTATTTGACAGGTAAAGAGGACCCTGGCTACAAAGAGTTTGAGAAGCACTATGAGTTTTTTAAGACTGAACAGTTGCAAAACATTGTATACAACTTGCCCTCGTGTACATGTGTGGTATAGTGCTATATTAAATATTAAAAGTAAATAGTACATATTAAATATTATAGTGTATATTAAATATTAAATGTTATACACCTCTCTAAAACAAGACAGAACTGTCCTAATTTTGCCATCATACACTTTCAGAGAGCTAAACAGGACTTAAATACCAGTTTACCAAGGAACTGCTGCTTAATTTACCTGCTGTGAGTCACCCGTTAACTAAGGTAGACCTTGGAGCGGTATTGCAGAGAGCTGAGCACTTGAGGCTACAGCGTGTTTAATGTAATGTGGTAGAGTAAGATTTCTTGCCTAAGCTCAACAGAGTGAAATACAGGTGGGTGCTCTCAAGACTCATATCTGCCTACGGAGGAGGAAAAAGGGGGAAAATATGTGAGCTGAAGGGACAAATCATATCAAAGTATTTGAGGTGCACTAAGTCATTACAGAAGGTTTTTATCAAATAAGCATGAGTGGAACTTAAAGTCCAAGCTAAGCAGTCTGCTTTAAAAAGGCCACCTTTAAGAAGATCCAGCGTCGACTATTCAGCGAGCGGAGTTAGGGTGGGCATAGATGTGTCCGAGGGCTTGAGACATAAATTTTGAAGTCAGGGCTTTCATTGTGCTTTTGCATATTGGGAGACAGCTGCTGGTGCAGTTCTCCCGATTTAAGCGAAACGGACATCAGCACATCCAAAGTGTAGGAGAAACGTGATGCAAAGAGAGAAGGATGATGAGGCTTTGGCCAGGAAAAGTGTGAGACGGATTTACTCCTGTGTAAGCCAGAGATGTGAGGTCATGGCTAACAAAGGCAGGTTTGGAAAGCAGGCATTTGTGGGTCTCAAAATCTTGAAGGCCAGCTCAAAGATTCAATATCAACTGTGTACGGATGTTTACACATCCACTTAATTTGAAGTCTGCAGCAATAAAAGTGAGTCTGGAACGCCAGCAGGAATTGCTGCAAGACAGATGAGAGGAGTGAGGGTCGTGCAGAGTTTTTAGGGAAATAGGTAGATAAAGAATGAAGAAAAATAATAGACACATGGGGCAATAGCGATTAGATTGAGTTTGTCAAAGAAACAGTTTAATATCATAGAAGAAACTGAACCAGATGAGGAATGAAGGGTGAGAGCAAGGAAGGAAAAATAATGGAGTAGTGTGAGACTAATGAATAACTACTTGCAGTGGAAGCATGATCTTTATTGATGGGGTAGATTCTTTGCTGAGTTGTAATAAGTTTGTCTTTTTTATGTTTCTGAAATCCATCGAGGTGGAGAAAAATTACACTTGACCTTTTATTCTTTCCCTTTTTTCCCTCCAATTTGAGTCAGATTTTTCAGAGGAAAACGGGAAATATATGCTTTTTCCCCCTCCTCCCCCACTTTGTTCTGCCTCTCTTTCCCATGCTCTTTTACTAAAAATTGAAATATTGATCTTAATTAGAGTATGCCGAGCTCAGCAGCTCATGTTGAGCTTTGAGACAAGCGGCAGCAGACATCTGTCTCAGGCACTTACATCCTCACCGTCAGAGCCAGGGAACGAGAGAGGAAGGGAGGGAGAGAAAGATGGATTGCTCCATATCTCTCCTGTTTGGAGGATATGCTTTCCTTCTCCGTTAATAATGAGTGGTGACTGCTTGGTGTTCTTTTTTTTTTTTTACATGCACACACCTCTTTAGGACTTTTTTTTATTTAATATGACAATTAAAATTGCTCGACAACTTTAGCGTTTGAACTTATAAGTCTCAACATATTAAATTTCAATTAAAAAAGTATTATATTAATACCTTATATGTGTAACGAGGGAATTCAGAACACAATGTACAATTCATTTCAGATATAAAATATGGATCAAATATGAGTTTTGTATTTGACCCTGAGAGGAATCTAGTGAAGGTTATAGGTATCCTATGATCTAGCTCTCTGGTGAGGTCTCTAGGTCAAGTTTGTGTTTCCATCTCGACAACTCTGTGCTCAAAGTGTATTATACACTCCAAAGTGGACTTCCTATTAATAAAAAAATAGGAAAACAGTGCGGACATGCATGTTATACTACTACTTGATCTCCACACCATCAGTGTTCATACAAAGCACTGGTCTCTGTGTGACAACTTAAGAGATGGATAGATGGAGAATAGAGAAACGGAGAGGAATGCAGCATTTTCTTTTGCGCCATTCCTCTGTCAGCTTGTGTGTGTGTGTATACAGTACATCAGGCAGACAGCCTTTATCTCGTTAACACGGCGGCAGGCCTGTCAGGGCACGCGAGTGCGTCACGCTCTGAAGCGAGGCCCTTGCTGCGTGTATTAATGCCCCCTGTCGCTGCCTGCGCGGTTAACCAGCTCTCTCTCAGCGACCGGTGCTCATAGATCATCGAGCATGAGGTTGTGGTTAAACACAGTATTAATAGTCTGAATATCAGGAGCTCTGACAGAGAGAAAAGGATTGCACCAGACATTATCCAGTCCCTACCTCTCTATCACTCATCATGCTAATTACATGACAAGAGAAATATTTACACTCACCGTTACTCTAGACTTACTAGATCTTCTCGCTTTGCTTTTACTGAACGTAAACAACAAAAAATACTCAAAAGCCCACAATGATCTTTATATCTTTAATGGGAAATGTTTAGGTTTTTGTTTTAAAGTACAAATAAAACCACAAACTTAAATACTATGCAATAAAATACAATCTTCTCTAATACAAACGACTGAAATTATAATGTTTTAAAAGTGACACATGCACAACAAAAGTCCCTGAGATGCACTACCTCAAGAAAGGCACCTGCAGTATGTTAAATATCAAGTCGAAAAAAGTAATAAAACCCCAAAATAAGCCTGGTGACTAAACTCTCTGGATTGAGACATGCTAGGAGTCAAACAGCCGGACATTTATCACTTACCTGCAGTACCAAGCTCATTTCTGGTCTATTCTATGCCAAATTATACAGTAATTATACAGTAATTATACAGTAATTCTGTATAATTACAGTAAGCACTGTAACATGTAGAGTAATGAATAATTTGGAAGCATTTTATGAATATTTTCTGGCAGTCACAAACTTGCCACAGTTGAGCCCGAGCATTCCGGCTGATTAACCATCATCTGCGTGTTGAAGGGACTGCAGAGGCTTTTCAGCATCAGTTTTGGCTCTAGAAGCGAGGCTTGATGTGCAGCTTCTTGCCTACAGCACAAAAATCAGAAAAAGTTCAAACATGGTAAGAGGATATTAAATCTCTGCTGTATTCACCCTAAGTGTGTAACTGTGTAGCTGATCTTTTCCTCCGGGTTCATTCTGGCTGTGATGCAGGACCTTATATTAGAGCTAGGTTAAATGCGGCACTGCTGCTATGAACCTGAACATGAATGAGAAATAAAACCCTGATAGCAAAAACAAATGGTAAATGAAAAGACCAGAGTTTGTGAAGATATATGGTGTATGTGTGTGTGTGTGTGTGTGTGTGTGTGTGTGTGTGTGTGTGAGTGAGTGAGTGAGTGAGTGAGTGAGTGAGTGAGTGAGAGAGAGAGAGAGAGAGAGAGAGAGAGAGTGATTGGGGTGGAGGGAAGAGTGGGAGAAAAGTGAGTAAAAAAGAAGAAAGAGGCAAAAGCCTACAATGAGCAACATCTAAACACATACATTTAAAAAAAATACACATAATACTCTATTTTTTTTTTTTAGCATAAAGTGTGTCCTCTTTATATATTCATTCTATATAAAGATTAAAAGATTACATATATACTTATAATAAAACCTCTGTTATTAATAAATGATCCATAGGGCTGTAAAAGAATTGCATCAACTCATGAAAATACAGTAAAATAAACTAAACGTTTCAATAACTACAAAAAGTATTTTACATTACATTATGTTTTTTTTTCTGTTCTGTCCTGACAAGATGTATTGATAATACAAAATGCCAGAAGGGGACAGAGAGATAAAGGAGATAGCAGCTGTTATACCGAGGGTCTGAGCTAATTTATCAGAGGTGGAGGTTAGTTTGTGTGTATCTCTACCATCTTTAATGAAGCACAAGAGGTGAGGTGCGTCCTCATTAGTATCACTTAACTGCTCTCTCTCATGGTGTGTGCATGTGTGCGAGTTGTCACAGGCTATTTCATCAGTCACTTAGTTGTTTCTCCGTGACTATACGGATAGCGGAATGTTAAAGTGGCTGCTGATTGTAAAGGCATTCGTGAGGGCAAAAGGCCACTGGTGCCAATCAAGGCCACTTGAGTCTGAACTGACATCAAATATCATTATGTTACTTTTTCCAGTTCGACACGAACACATAAATCAGTATAGCCCGGGGTTAGAGAAAGTGAATGTGTGTGTGTCTGCCCGTTTGGACGATGTATATTCGAATGTATGTACCTGACTTTATTTGGGACCACGGTGGGCGGAGAAGAGTCATGGGTTAAAGGAGAAAGGAGAGCAGCTTTAAATCAAGCGTGAAGATGCATGGAGCCGGACATGTAACATGCTGAGTGATTAGTCACATGTGTGTGTGTGAGAGTGCGTGAGAGTGCGTGAGAGTGTGTGTGCGTGTGCGTGTGCGTGAGAGAGAGAGAGAGAGAGAGAGAGAGAGAGAGAGTGTCTATTGGGCCCTGCACTCTCACAAAATGACACGTAAAAAAAAGACGTGAAAAACTGAAATGTAAAATAAAACTTTTTAAGACTTTCATAGACACGTATTATGTAGTTTATGACATAATCTATACTGATGACACACCAAAAACATCAGTAAAACTAAACATTTATATTTGGTCTACAGCAAGGAAAGTTGTTATGGAGTAGCAATGACCTGTGAGAGAAGCTGAATTTAAATGTTTCAACTCAACAAGTAGTAACTAATGGATGTCTCAAATTAGCACAAACTCGCTACCCTACCTCTTATACGAGTGACCCAGTATTATCTATTCCGTCTGTGTGTGTGTGTGTGTGTGTGTGTGTGTGTGTGTGTGTGTGTGTGTGTGTGTGTAATAATATTAAATGCTTTCTAAATGTATTCAATCAAGGGAAAAAAAAAAACACACCTGCCACCTCATTATGAACACATGTACACCTGATGATTCATGCAATTATGCAATCTGTCAATAATGTGGCAGCTATGCAAAATCAAAACTCAACAACAAAAAAAAATGCTGAAAAATAAATACATCGTCTGGTCTTTTTCCAATCTTCAACCATCCAGGTTTAGTCAACCTGTGCCCACTGTAGCCTCAGATTCCTGTTCTTGCCTGTGGTCTTCTGCTGTTGTAGCCCATTAGGTTTAACATATCGTGCGTTCTGAGATGCTTTTCTGCTCACCACGGTTGAAAAGAGTGGCTATTTAAGTTAGCATAATCTTCCTATCGGCTCAAAGTCTGGCCATTCTCCATTGACTTCTGTCATCAAAAAGGCATTTCTGGCCAGAAGACTGCTGCTCACTGGATGTTGGTTTTTTTTTTCATGCACCAGTGTAAACTCTAGAGACTGTTGTACATGAAAATCCCAGATGATTTACAGCTTTACAGAAATGTATAAAACTAGGATATAAATATAAAATTTATGAATTTATCCCTAATGAGCAAGCCAGAGGTGACAGTGGCAAGGAAACACTTCCTGAGATGACATGAGGAAGAAACCTTAAGAGGAACCAGACTCAAAAGGGAACCAATCCTCATCTGGGTGACTTCCTGTCTGGCACCAGCATTTTTCTCTTGACCTGTATCTGCAAGATATTATGCACTGCACTGTTGCCACATAATTGGCTGACTGGATAATTGGACGACTGTGTGACTGAGAAAGGGTACAGATGTTCCTATTAAAGTGGCCAGGGAGTGTATATAGCCTAAAATCGAAGAGCAGGTAAATTTAAATTTATGACAATTTAATACTTGTTGTGTAGAGGTTTGTCAAATTAAAAGTAACATTCATTTAAATGCAATAAGAGTAAGTAAGTAAGTAAGTAAGTAAGTAAGTAAGTAAGTAAGTAAGTAAGTAAATAAATAAATAAATAAGTAAGTAAGTAAGTAAGCAAGTAAATAAATAGATAAGAGATGATGCCTGGTTTAGAGACAGAAAACTGAAACAAACATAACATTTCATTTTGTGTCACCAGTATTGTGGGTAAAAGTACTGGGAAATAGAACTGACATCACAGGCTGTAGCTGGTGTGTATGTGTGTGTGTGTGTGTGTGTGTGTACACATGCCCCACTGCACCCATCCTCAATCAGTCAGACTGTCAGCACTGTGTTCAGCTGTGCTTGTGCTCAAACCTAAATATTATTACCCTCTTCCCTACGTATTACACACCCTATCTTTAAATATTATTACCTCCTTTAATAAGCACTAGTCCCCCCCCACAACCCTAAAATATTACTGTCCCCTACTGAGTATTGTAGCTCACTCTACCCATCTATAGACTCTCTTTAAAAATTATCCCTCGTGTAAGCATTACACCCCATATAAAGATATTCCTACCCCCTTTTTAGTATTAAACTTTACTTAGAATCTTCTCTAATAACCTATATTTTATTACCTGCTTCCTGGAGCATTCCTATTATGGTCTGGTTGATATGACAATATGATATCAATATTGTGATAATTTACAACACAACACTTTTCTAAGCTAGTGTGAGTATTGTATGTATGACTCCACTGTTACAATAATGAATAGATACTGGAGGGTAAAAACAGACATTTGTCTATAGATATTTAATAATTATATTTAAACAAACCAACACATTGTGATGTATGTTCTGGACCATTAAAAGTATCATGATATCATCCACCACCAGGTCCCGTTCTAGCTGTTTATTCCATAGATCGATCGATAGGTAGAAAAGATGTACTTTGTTGATCCTCAAGGGGAAATTCATTCACTCACTCACTCACTCACTCACTCACTCACTCACTCACTCACTCACTCACTCACTCACTCACTCACTCACTCACTCTTCAGTAAGCACTTTGTCCTGCTCAGAGTTGAGGTGGATGAAAGGCGAGAGTCTGCCTCGGTGGGACCCTGGAGCTGTGAGGTGTCAACACTACCACTGCGTCACCATGCTGTCCTTTAGTTCCACTTTACTTAAATATTATTTTTCCTTCATATTTAATATCAATTTAATTAAATATTTCTCAAAACCCTGTAACCTTACACCTTTCTCTAAACCAGTCCTCTTCTATATTACTACCTTCTACATCTTCAGCATTTTCTTCAAAAGTCAGTGGAAAAGCTGCTAAACTGTAAAATGTGTGCATGTGTGCAAGTGTGTGTGTGTGTGTGCTGCATGCAATCCCCCCCCCCTGCTGGGGAGGTCATGGCTCACCTGTGCCCTCTGCCCCTGCTCCTGGGGGGCATGAAGGGCTCACACCACACTCTGGAGTCTCAGGGGAACTGGACAGAGAGATGAAGGAGGGCAGCTTTGCAGGACCAGTCTTAGGCGTGCCCTCCTCTTCTGGAGTGGACTCTGGTTCTGGCCTGGGACTTACAGGCAAAAAAAAAGACAATATAAGACAATTAGACAATTAGCATCACCCCTGAATGGGTAATTAAAATGTCATGCACCAGGATTGTCCACAAACAGACTTAAGATTGTATATATGAAAGTGACCTGAATTAACAAACTGAAAAATATGATTTCTAAGACGGTAGGCTTTCTAATGAAAAATACCACTGTTTTCATCTTATTTTTATTGTTTCTTAGACAGACCTTTTTGTTGATTCTCGGCTGCGGGCTCTTTTACCTGAGCCCAAGCTCAGGCTGGATCCAGCACGCTTGAGCCTCTGTCTGTGCTGCAGTTTACACTTAGTCCCTTGGGGACACACACCAGTTCTGGAGAAGTCTGGACACACAAGCGTGTGTTTCTTCTTACACTGCAGAAAAAAATGACGTACTATTATTGTGCTATCATTGTGATAATAGTTTGTTTTGTTTTGTTTTGTTTTTTCCAAAGGGGTAAGGATCTGCACCGTTAGTGTTTGTGTTCTCCACGTTAAAGGAGAAGGATGTTTGTGTGTTGTGAATGCATGTACTTGAGAAAAAGTGCGAAGGATCCAGTGAGTGAGAGTAGGTGAGAGTGTGTGCGTCTGTGTAATATGGGTGTAAATTGGTAGCTTCATTCTTCAAGAGATCTGATCTCTTCCACCTGTCAGAAAAGCTAATTATACCCACTATGGGGCGAGGGGAGTAAGATGTGTGTATGTGAGAAGATAGAGAATGTATGAGGAGCAGGTCGCTCTTGAAATAGAGTCTGTGTGTATGTGTGGGTCTGAAGGGGGGGAGAGAGGAGGCTACAGGATCGTGTTTCCGGGAACAGTGTGGACTCTCCATCACCCCGTAGTCGCTCTGAGTGCATACTGAGATCCTGAGATCTACACAACCACACACACACACACACCTCCTCACACACTTATAGACACCGTGTATCCAGTCAAGCAACAGTGGAGAGATTTACTAGGCTGAGAGCATTCCATTTCACACCCAGAATAATGAAAGCAAACCATGATGAGTACTAACCAGTATGGTCCACACACACAGCTCATACTAGGGCTTCGAACTGGACTGAGAAACGAAAACGAAAATGTGTGGTGGTCCCATCAGCTGTCACTGTGTCTGAATTCCAGCAAACAATGAAAAGTCATTCTGACTAAAGCTGGATTTTTTTTGCCAATAATACACTTTGATTTTAAGCAAAATACATTTATTTCACCGAACCAATGGAGATTTATGTTTTTATTTACTTTACAACCTTTCCTAATTAATTTAGACATGTTTAAGCACTTGTTTAAAGCATCATGAATAAACAGAGTTTAAGGATTCGGCTGATCTATTTGAGATCTATTTCTTAAATATCTATTGGAGATTTATTTCATCAATAATTGCACATCAGAAAAAGTCTGACTCCTGGACATGCATACCGACATCAAACCTTTAGAGAGTATCAAGTCCTTTCTTAAGAAAAGCATGCACACACCAACATGCATGCTCACACACACACACACACACACACACACACACACACACACACACACACACACACACACACACAGTCAAACACACTGTCTCGTGGGACAAGATTATCGCAGCCTGTGAGTCTTGGCCCTAATACCCTCTACATCATCCTATAGACAACATCATCACTCACAATGTTCGTGGCTAATTGCTCCAATTTGCTAAATCCCTCTCCACTTGTGCTCAGTCGATTGCAATTTCACCCCATCTCCGAGGAGCATTCAGGTATTTAGCTTTTTTTTTCCTCCCTTTTTTTTTTTGTGAATGCCCATTTGCTTTTAGTTTGACTGATGTTGAACTCATTTTACAAAGAACATTTCCCTAAGAACTACTTTACTAAACAAATGAAGAATTCATCTATAGCTTGAAAAAGGGTGCGCCTCGTGAGAGTCCTGTTCGTGTACACACAGAGAAAAGAAAAAAAAAAATCAGCCTTTTTCATTTTTAATCAACTTCTCATTCACAGAACCCAAACCAGTTATGGTGTAAAATATTTGCTATCATATAAACAGCACTTTTCCTAATTTAATTGAAGTTTCGGTTATATTCAAGTTCACTTTTTTTTTTTTAGGTGAACCTATATACGAGCTTTTTATCTACACCTGTTTGTGTGACTGTCATCTTTTCTTTTCTATTTCTAATTCTATTCCAGTCAGTGAGGCTTAGAATTATTATAACTACACATAATTACAACTATAACATTACTTTGTCTATAGTACTTATTAAAACACAATAAGTTTGTGGTGGAGGAGGCATGGTCGAGCTTACCTATGTGTGTCTGTCTGTGCTTTCAGAGCAGCCCATAACAAGCCAGAGAGAGAGAGAGAGAGAGAGAGAGAGAGAGATCTGAGCAGCACAGAGTCATGTGTATGTGTGTGTGTGTGTGTGTGTGTGTACAGTAAAATAAAATCGCTGAAAAGCGAAAGTAAAAGAGTAAAGGAAATTAAAGAGCCTGCCTCCCCTTTCCTCATTTCCCTCTGACCCAAAAGGGAATTGCTACAAAGGTATCCTGTTTTAGGAAGATAATAAACTACGAGTTGTTTACGTGTAACGCGGCCCGACATGACGGGGAGTTACTCTTACCACCCTGAAGTTGATTATTATCCAGAGACTGCACATCATGAAGTGTTTTATTCCTCTTACACCACAGCATTCTCCCTTACAATATTTATTAAATATTTATTAAAGAATAACACGGCATACCTTTCTCTATGAGTAGTTAGGTTTAATGTTACGGAACATCTGTAAAAGTTAGCTCCTGTTGTCACTTGTGTTACAGCAGCTATAAACAGTCGTGCCCTCTCCAGCCTCTCTTTATTTGTATCTCTGGAGGTTAATAAGACCGGCAGTTGCAGCTTGTCATGTTACTGAGAAACCACAAAGCCCTTCCTTAAAGGCTTTCCTGTGGCGAAGAAACTTAAAGGGACAGCTTAACCTCTAAGTGTTACAAAGCACTGACACTGGAGACTCCTTCCAAAAATGTTAACTAAATGTCTCTTTAATGACTAAATGCATCAGAAAGCTTCACCAAGCTGTTACTACAGAAATGACAACATTAGAACAAGCACAACCCCTACTTTAAAACCTTTGCTCCATATAGCCTCACCTCTATGTGTGTGTGTGTGTGTGTGTGTGTGTGACAGCAGGCAGTCAGAGACACTCAGATCTAGTGAACCAGGTTGTGAAGTAATAAGAAAGAATAAAGTTGTTGATAGGTGGACACTAAGAGAAGGTTCATTAACTGTGATGCGAATTGCTGCCTCTTTCAGCAAAGAAAACACATGAAAGCCTGTGCCTGGGCCATCCCAGCTCTCCCATACATTTTCATTTACATAAAAGCAGTGAAAAGGAGGAAAAGAGATGCATGAAAAAAAGGGGGAGTGGATGGAACATCTTTATACCAGCACAAGTTAACAATTTTCCACTTGATTTAAGGTAGGCTGGAAAGTCTCTGGGGCCTATTAGAAGAGCTTTCTACTGGCCACAAAGCAGAACGAGTCAGCACATTTCACAATTTTACATTATAGAGCGAGAGACAGAAAGAGAGAGAGAGAGAGAAAGAGAGGGAGAGAAAGAGAGAGAGACAGAGAGAGACAGAAGGAGCAAAAGAGAGACTGTGCAATACAAGCTATGAAAACATCTCAAAAGAGAATGAGTACAGAGAGAGAGAGAGAGAGAGATGCAGTTATAGTGGGATGAGGCAGAAGAAAAAGAAGAGAGTGGAAAAATTGATTGAGATGAAGATCCAAAGGGGAAGTATACCAGAAAAAAGTCAGACAGTGTGAAGTGGAGACAGAGAGACATATGGCGGAGGCAAGGCAGCAGAGAGATGAAGGGAAGAAGAAAAAAAGAGGGGGAGAGAAATGGAGAGGATGAGAGTGTGCTTTAACCCTTGCTCCGCTGGCATATCCATCGCTGGCCTCTCGCCTGTACTGCCGTCATCAGCACTTTTTCACGTCCATAATTACAGCGTGCTATCCATCATATCTGAGACAGTGCTTTTGGGACGGCGCAAAATTACCGACCTAAGCACTTCGGCTAATAGAATAAATATTAATATCTCTCTCTTTATATATTCGCGTTTCACCCCAAATATTTAAATGAGCCCTGACAGTGAGACAATGCATTTGTTACGATGGAGGAAAAGCAAAGATGAACAAATAGGTAAAGAGAGGGAGGGGGGAAAAAAAGGATAAAATGAACAAAGGGACAAAGATAAAGAGAGGTGAGTGTGGAAGCAAAACAAAATGAGAAAGCAGTAAAAGGACGAAAGAGAGCTCGGACTTGCTCTGTAAAGAGCACTGTAGAGCCTTCTCATTTTAAACCACACTATATAATGATATAATGTTTAGCAAACAGACACATGCATGTTAAATGTATGTATATTTGCTAATATGTTCTTTACATTATGTTAGTGTACTTTAAATCAATAAAGTAGGAGATGCTTGGTTAGGGACATGCTGAAAGGACAAGTCCTCTTAGTTTGTTAATCGTTCAAAGGTTCAGTAGAGAGTTTTCTCTAAACCATGAGACCTTTACTTTAGAAGCTGTGCTTTATTAATTGAATGCACATTATTTAATTATTTTAATGCATCGTTATTTTAAAAGAGACAAGTCTGCAATTAAGCCTCCTAGCACATACACTGCAATGCACAGTACCTCAACAACTTCAGGCGGTGCTGTTATAGGAAATGAACCCAGGCTGGAATGGTGTGATACGCTGAACCAATCCAGAGTAGTAATAAAAGGAACTTGTCGTCCTGGACTTTACAATAAGGAGGAGTCTGGTGTCGTTGACAAATAATAATGTAAATTACTTATGGAAGGTCTACGAGACAAGTTAGTTCCTATTATCACTTACATTATAGCACCTATAAACAGTCGTTTCCTCACCAACATATCTTTTTTCTCGCTCTGTTGCAAGTAATAAAACAAAAACAAAAAAAAAACAAAAAAAAAACCAGAATTTCTTGTTACAGAGAAACCAGGAAGCACAATCTCCTCTCTCCTGAAACCTCTCCATGACTGACAGCAACACATTACAAAGTGCTGACACTGGAGACTCCTTCCATAATGTTTAAAAAGAAAAAAAAATCCTTGCAGAAAGCTTCATCATGTTTTTTCGTTCCTAATTAACAAAGTTAATCTGATTATTATTAGCTTTATGTTTTAATGCCATCCTAACAATTATATATTCTCAATATAAATATCAAGGCTAAAAATTCTACATTCATGAATTTATTACATTTGATTGAAATGCTAGAAAAAAATTTACCAATAAATATTTTTGGTACCCAAAAAAAAAAAAAAAAGAAAAAATCAATAGAGTAATCAAATATCTAAATGATTGTTAGTTAGTCGGGTATTTAGTGTCACGGACTCTCATGTCGTATTATGTCGGACTACTACAAAGTCACGACAGTAGTTCTCGTGGACTTAAGCCAGTAACCTATAAGATGCATGCGTGCCAGGAAAAGTGCTTTATTGGGCATGTGCGTTGAGAGTTGGACATGCTGCAGTGCTGAGTGAGTGTGTTACCTTCTCTCCCTGAGGACAGTAGCCCCTGATGAAGTCTTGACACACGGCCGCTTTCCGGGACACATAGACGTGGCTATAGGGGCAGCTACTGTTGTTGCAGATTCCTTTCAGGAAGTATGAACACACAGGCATCTAAAAAGAGAGACAGAGATAGTGAATGATTAACCGTATTGAGAGACAGAGACATATCGCGGTTATTTAATACGCTGTTTAGCACTGTCAAGATAGTGTAGCGCGTCTGAAGGGCAGAATGTCAGGCAAGAGCCTCATAGACAAGCCAACAAAACAACAAACACATCTTATTTATGTGTCTTTTTTAATATAAATACAAGAAGCCGTATCATGTTTGCAAGCTTGTCTATCATATATGTGTTTGCTGCAATGATTATGTATGAACTACTTGTCAAAATATGTGTTCGCATTCACACTCCTAATGCAGAATCACTAAATACGCACGTGTCATTGACACATTAATGAATTTATTTTGCAGACGTTGAGTTTGTGCATATTATCTGCATGTATGAATAATCGAGAGTGTGAAAATGTGTGTTTGAGCTTTTTCCAAGCTTGAAATAGATGCAGGGTGAGTGGCGCTGCGAGAGGAGAGCGAGGGTAATCCGAGCCTCTTCATGTGGAATCTTATCTCAATGAGGGTCGTATCATTTCTGTCTAATTAACTGCTGCAGAAATATTTACCCAAGCAGGGGCTTGTAGCGAACGCTTGACGTGTTTATGTGCAGAGGACAGGACTGGGCACTCCACATCTCCGTCAGCCTTCAAGAGGGGTGGGGAGAACGAGGAGGAGTCCTGGTTCGGATGCGTTCCGAGTGCTGATTGGTGGGAGGGGTGAGAAATGTACTCGACTGGTTTCGATTTCAGGCCTGAACTCAAGCCATGCTTCCTTGGATATACATGTGATATAAGGGGCAGGGATAAATTCAGCTGGGGAACGGAGGAAGGGGGAGGAGAGGGGTAGAGAGAGGGTTACGACCGGCAGATGGGGCCCACAAGGAGGTGACATTGCTCCTTTAAGACGAGCTGGCAGCTGGCCTCATGACGCTTAGCGAAAGGGAGGATGACGACCGCCACAGGTGCAGTGGGTGTGAGAGTGAATGAGAGCGAGTGAGGCCACTGGATGCAACATGAGCAACAGTCTCAACAAGTGCTTGTGAGGGAGTGTGCTTGTGGATTCCTAAGGAAAGCGAAGACTCTCGGAGGGACTGCTATTTTCTGCCAGACAAACAACAAGTGAGACAGGTGTCCACCCGTAAGAAAGCGAGGGAAGTCTTAGGGGAAATCTTTAGATTATGCCCTAAGCCAGAATGCAAACAGTGTTCTCGTGTATGTAAACCAGCTCCCTTTTCTCTCAGGAACACCTCTTCTAAGAGATATACACATCATGGTCTTTAGACACACACACACACACACACATACACACACACACACACACACAGTCAAGTAATGTGAATCTATTCAGCTTGGAATAGAACACAGACTAACAACGGTGTGTGTAGTGTGTTATTTTCAGCAATATTCTTGTGCACTGAAAGCAGCAGTGCAGAATGTATGCAGGTGTCCTCATTAAAATGTGATAATTAAAAAAAAACGTTTTACCTGAAATTTAAGGGTGACATGCAATCAAAAAAACACTCTTAAAACTCACTGAGGAAAATGAAATACATGTTTCCTCATTCTACAGGAAGACAAACCTAGATCTTCCACACAAGTCACACCAATACGTTCAACTTTAAGACACGTTCACACCTATTAGTCCAAATCAGAGCAAAGCCGACACTTTTGGATTGTTTGCTATTTAGGTTGATTTGGTTTCACACTGCAGGTAATTAAATGAATCAATAAGAAAAAAAAAAGTGGAGGTGAGGGGGAGGGCTGAAAATGTACTCTTAAAACTCTTTCATTTATTGGTCACAAATACAGTGATGGAAAAAAGGTTAACAAACCTTTAGAAAAGAAAATAAACCAAGCCTGGAGAACACTGAGTCAGCGCTAATAAATGATTAGGCAATTAAATGAATCACTAGTTTAAAGCATTTTTTTGTCACATTAAACATTTATTTTCTTTTTTGATCATCGGGCCAAATATCAAGAGAGCACTACATTTGGGCAGCAATGCAGCCCTCCGTTGGCTCAGTTTGCAGCTTTTTTTTTTTTTTTTTTTTTAAGAAAAAAAAACTCCCTGAGATGACCTGAGGAAGAGAGGAAGAAACCTTGACTCAAAGAACACATCCTGTTTTTTGGGCGATATCGGATAGTGGGATTATAAGGTATTTCCCTTCCACAACTGTACTGTATATTATAAAGTCAGACAGTACTAAGTGTGTTGAAAGGATGTTCAGTATGAACATCACGGTCTTTATGATTACAGCAGAATCTTTTAGGGTAAAAGTCTACAGTACCCCGGTGAGATTATCCATTCAAGAATGGCTTTTTGAGTTGAGTTTGAGTTGTTTAAGATGTTTAAAACCTGCAGAGACTCTGGAAGTGACAGTAGAGCTACAACTATTTATATTTTGATAATAAATTAATATATTGATCAACTTTTTGATTAATCTGTTAGTTGGATTATTTTAAAAAAGTATATATTACATGTCCAAATTATTTATTTTAAAAGATTTTGTTGCATTTCAATTAACTTACACTGCTACAGAACTCTTAACTAGGCTCAATTAAACAACAGGTCACTAAGTACAATACACCACTACTTACTTTTAATTAGATCGTTTATGTCAATCAAATAAGGAACCCAATCTAACGCAAGCTGATGATATTCTGTCATTTTTACTGATTCTGTACATTTTGTTCTCTCTGCACTTTAAGCCTTGATTTGTTCAATTCCAACCAGACAAATTCAAAATATGCAAAATAAATATCCGCTAGCTGTCTTGTTAACTGAAATACTCTGAGGCTAAATTCACTTTGTTTGCAGTGTGTGTACGAGGAGAATCATTTTGAAAATCGTATTGAAAGTGTGGAATTTGCTCCAAAGTTTTGAGGTTGGATTTTAGATTTTAATGTCTGGAATCAGTGAATCGATCTTTTTTAGGATTGATTTCGATGTGAACCAATGCAGGGTGGCGACTACAATGAAACACAATATTTATTAATAATACATTTTCTGTATTTAAAAAAAAAAAAACCCACTATGATATTGCCCAACACTGCATATTGCACGTTTCAAGACATGAGTTGTGTTTTAAAGTGAGAAAATGTTTGTCTTGTAGGCTAAGACCAAGTTCAGTCATTTTCATCTCACTGAGTTGTCATATAAAGTACCGACATCTCGGCCAAAGTGGTATGACATAATGTTTTCTGATAGGGTAGGAAAGATATGATAAATATGACTACAAATGTGCAAAATGACACAACAGTTAATAAGTATGGTTCAACCAGGAACATCCCACCTCGACGGCTTCTCACTGTCCCACAAATGGACGATATTAAATCTAAATATGAAAGCACAAGTTATGTCATGAGGGCAACGGTGAAATGTGATGTAAAGTGTTCCCATACTTTACAGGACCTTGGTTCTAGGCTACTCTTTTGCCATTTCAATCAAATTTATTTTTAGTAACTGAGGCTAGATAGCACACCACTATGTAGTTCATAACACAGTACCACTAAGTAATAATGAAATTAGTTGATAATTGTTTTTATTATTACATTTAACCAATTTTGTTAGTTGTTCCAGTCCTAAGTGACGGTAATGTGTAACAGAGAACCATACGGAGTTAGTCGTTAAGGGACAACTATACCTAACACTGTGTTTTGAGATGTAATATTTTACATGTTTATAGCATTAACTATGAAAAGGAGGTTTTGATAAACAGTGCATGATGAAATAAATACAGCTGTTATATCTGGAATGAGACATGCAAGATTAGGGTAGAATTAGCATTTGCACCCACACGTGTGCTTGTTTGTGCACAAAAAGCAGGAACACACAGGTCACCTCTGGGACATTTAGATTAACACGATGCTCTTAAGTCACATACTTCACTCAATACTGATCCCTCCTCTCTTATATCCAAGGCATCGGGTGCCAAATATGTGACATGGGAATCTGAGGGTCCAATCGTTCAAATAGATCATAATGCACCATAGTAATCCACGATCTGAATTTATAATCTGTCATAAGATCTTAAATTAACGCCTGACGGGCAAGCATGTAGTGACCTTAACCTGACTCCAGCCGCTCAGTTCGCTCACAACTTTACCTTGTAAACTTGCAAAGCTCACTGCAGATACTCGCATAATTACATGCATATGTAAAGTCCTGTAATAATTTCTGAGAGACACAGATCCTGGTTTCTGCATGAACCTGATCCCGCAGTGTTCTTTTGCTCGTACAGTTTTTGCACACACTATACAATGGGGCACATACTATATATGGGGGCAGTCGTGGCCTGGTGGTCTGAGAGTCGGACTTGTAACCCGAAGGTGAATCTGAAGGTCGTGGGTTTGAGTCTCAGGTCCGGCAGGGATTGTAGGTGGGGGGAGTGAATGACCAGCGCTCTCTGCCA
>CM074946.1:20528030-20542931 GCA_037577455.1 Pangasius macronema
CAAGCATGTAGTGACCTTAACCTGACTCCAGCCGCTCAGTTCGCTCACAACTTTACCTTGTAAACTTGCAAAGCTCAGTGCAGCAGATACTCACATAATTACATGCATACGTAAAGAGAGACACAGATCCTGGTTTCTGCATGAACCTGATCCCGCAGCGTTCTTTTGTTCGTACAGTTTTTGCACACACTATACAATTAGGTCCCAAATACAAAAAAAAAAAAAGGGAAGATCTTATTTTCTTCAAAAATCTTATTTTCCTCAAGCATAGAAAGAACTTAAGTACTAGTCAAGGTACCTGTGAGGTAGCAAATGATGACCCACCTTCTCTTTGGACACTTTGTGTGAGAATGGACACGTCCCATCTGTCTGCTTACACGTGCCCCTAAGAAACCTGTAGACCAATCATACTCCATCATTCACACACAGTCCAGCAATACAGAGTGCTTGAAAATGGTGTATACAATACAGTACAGTCTATAAAAGTGTATATAAGTTCCGTCAATAAATGCATGTTACATTACAGATTAATATTACACCACAGTGCTGTTGAATTCTCGAATCTGATTGGTCAGAACGTGGTGATTAAGTGTTTCTAACAGCAGTTCTGACAGCACTTGCAGCTGAAAGGCAAATCCCAGCTTTCTATTAATGCGCTTGCTCGATTATGATAACATTTCTATAGTAACTTTACACAGGGACTTGTCTGGCAGATACTTCACATAAAGTGATTAAAAAAGAGTTTAAGTTTTGTGTGAGGAGAAGTTTAACACTGATAAAAGGAGTTTCCAGTGTCAGCGCTTTGTAACAGTCAGAGGTAAAGCTGTAAATTTATGTTTTCAGGCATAAGAAAGTCTAAATACGGAAGGCTTTGCAGTTTCTCTGTAACAAGCTGCACTTTTCTTTAAAAAATTTGAGGCTGGTGAGGGAGAAACTGTTTATAGCTGCTATAACATAAGTGATAACTAGGACTAGTTTTGCAGACATGAATATTAATTATACTAATTTATTATTAAATAATAGTTGTTAAATATTAATATGAACTATGTAACTATTAACAAATAAAAAGAATGACATGTTTTCTTTAGTCAATAAACAAAAATCAGTGAAAACTTGCTGAGGTGTAAGAATAAAACATCATGGGATGTGCTGTAATAAGGAAAATAATCACTGATGGTGTGGTGTGATGCAGCCTGACACAAACGTTTTCCCTATAACTGCATCGAGTGTGTTTGTATTGAGTGTTTGATTCCTTCATTGAAAAAAGATCATAAGGACAAACGCAAAATAAGCAAAAAAACAAAATATAAGACACACAGCAAGTAAAACAAGGCTAGTTTAAAAATCTGCAGACAAAACTGCGTATTATAAAATGTGAATGCGAGGCTGTGTGTATGAAAATGTACCTGGTGCAAACGGCGACTTTATCCGGATCATGGATATAGGGGCAGGCTGTGCCACGGTTACACTTGCCAAAGCGGTTGTAGTACATGCAGTAGTTTTTGGCCTGCTGTTTCTTCTGCCGAGCCTGGCGAATGATGGCCAGACTCTTCTGCACCGCCCGACTGAGAGAACAAACACAAACAGATTTAATACTGGAGCACAGCCCTTACTGAGCGCACTTATTGAGGCTCTTGCACTTGAGGCAGTGTGGGACCAAAGAACAAAGAAGACGCACACGAGACTGACCAAAGCGATTCCCACCATAACTCACTGCCCTTAATCACAATATATCTACCTTAAAAATAGGAAATATGACTATTGTACATCTTTAGGCAGGTGGAGAAGAGCTAGGATTCTGGTGAGGTAAGGGATGTTCACTTTTCAAACTGACCTGGCCACATGGCGCGTGTTGGAGGTCCTACATGTGCTACTGCCAAAGGATGCTTCATGAGGACTGAACAGCTTTCCTGAATTTTAGGAGGAACAATGAAAGAAAAAAAAACTCTTATGCATGTTTAACTGTCATTAAGTCAAAGACAAGGCATGTATTTTTTATAAATCATAGTATTTATAATGTATTACAATTCATTCTTAATGTAATATTAAAACTATTTAAAAATCATGAAAAAAACAACAGAATTAGTGCTTTTTTTACTAGTAGTTTTACAAGACGTATGTTTATGATGCATGTTAGTTAGGATGGCTAAGTGAACACATGGACATAATGCATTCAACATACAGTAGTGATGGAGAAGCAGAGATATGGAGAAGCAGAGATATGGAGAAGCAGAGATNTTGTGTGTTCTGGACTGGGTTACACGCTTTAATCTCAAGCGCTCTGTAAATTTCCCTCCCTCTTTGTTCTACACACAGCCTGGGACCATTGACTGATGACAGATTTACTACTTTAGATAGACACCCACACACTCTCTAACACACATACAATGCGATTCTTGTTCACACACTACCGTTGCTCTTGCTGAACACACACGCACACCATCTGAAGAATGCTTTACCTGATCTGTTGGACGGTGTGCTAGGAGTATGTGTGCGGGAAAGCTTATTGGCCGAGACTCTGTAGAGCGCCCCGCCGATCCACCTCATGCCCCGCCCTCTCCACTGCCTGTCTGGGGTCGCACGCAGACGGGACTGCAACAGAAATCTGAAAGAAACGTGAATAAGAGAAGTGGAAAATGAGATAAGTGCTGCTAGGATCAGTGATTAATACTTGACATACATTTTTCACAGCCACAATCTGAAAAGCTTCTTTTTTTGCATTGCCTCAGTAGTACCTCCCTCTCCATCTCCACCTCCCATCTCCCACCCCTTCCTCTCTCTCTGCCTCTCGCTCTCACACCCACC
The DNA here is from genome assembly GCA_037577455.1 of Pangasius macronema. NCBI lineage: Eukaryota > Metazoa > Chordata > Actinopteri > Siluriformes > Pangasiidae > Pangasius > Pangasius macronema. The sequence continues at coordinate 20,530,836 of CM074946.1, forward strand.
TCCCTGGCTCCCGTGTCACACCACTCTGGTAAATTGCTCCTCTAATGGAAGGGACGGCAGGGTGGAAATGGAGAGAATTGAAAAGAGAAGGAAATCATTGAGATAATTGCCAGGGCAGGAGGCCAGAGCAGGGAGATTGCCCTGCAAACGCTCACACACGTGCACACTTTCATTCTACCTTTCCTGCTTCCTCCCTGTTCTCTCGCACACTGCTACACACCGTGACTTTACGTGACTACATTATGGTGTAACTAAATGCCTATACATTCATCTAAACATGACCTCTCATGTCGTGTCGTGTCATGTCATGTCATGCTCTTTCACCTGTCACACATCTACAGGCATTCTTTCTATGTGGCACATGGAATTTAGTAGCTGCATCTCAAATAGTTTGCAAAAAAAGGAAACTGTACTGTGTACTACTAATGTACTATTAATACCCAGATGATGTGCTTAAACCGTAGCTGGAGAATTCTTTCCACTCATCAGTCACAGCTTGTAATACATAGCAGAAGGGGCGGAGCTACTAAAAGGTGACGGCACCTTCTGGTACCTCCACTCCCTTTTGCTATGTAGGGCAGGCTATGACAAATTAAGAACAACAAAAAAAGAATCATACCAGCCATTTTGGTTTTGAAAATCAATGCTTGTTCATGTTACCCCTGATGATACCCCTTTTTCAAACCACACCACCTGCTGCACTACACACATCAGCAAAGGCACGCACGAAGCAGCAAAATCTTCTAACGTGAAAAGTGTTATCCAAAATATCAGTGCATTGATAATGAGAAGTACAATTATATTCTTACAAAAATAAAGCACAAATCATTTCTCTTGGATTTTGCTCATAAGAGTAAAATGACTTCTTACTGATTGTATGCACAGGGACAGGGAGAAAGTGTATGAGCGTGTCTGAGAAGCCAAAATAAAAAGGGGGGGGGGGTTTGGGGCTAAGAGAAGAGCAGGTACAAAAGCTAATCTACTCTGTATTAGGAGACATGAACTTTGCCCCACATGTTCTGAACCCATTTAAACGCCCAACAGTAAATTACATCTAACATCAATCTGCACCCAATACTGGAGCCTTTCCTCCACAATCTATTGCCATGGTCAAACCCAATCTACCCACAAACTGTGCGCGCACACACACACACACACACACACACACACACACACACACACACACACACACAAACCAGATATACCAAGCAAAATTGAATAAAAATAAATACACCCATAGACGGGCTAAAACATACAGCAGCAGACGCAGTGAGAGGGCTGTGCCGCCTGTAGTGCACCATTTCTGCTTGCTTTCGTCTGGAAGATTACACATCCGACACGGCTCATAACTTAGACGGGTTCTCGCTAGCTAAGTGACTGTAGCCGTAGGATCCATAATGACAGATAATAGGAGAACAGTCGCTGCCCTCACAGAGGCTTTAACAGGACCACCTCGAACCAAAGAGCCATAACGCAGACTAATGCAGCCATGACATGGACATGGAACATGGACAGCAGTTAACCTTTCACAGGAACAACTCCCTGTGTGTGTGTGTGTGTGTGTGCGTGAAAAATGTATGAAGGGGCTGAAAAGGTAGCATGAGAGAGAAAGAGAGAAAGAGAGAGAGAGAGAGAGAGAGAGAGAGAGAGAGAGAGAGAAACCCAAGGACCAAAGAAGAGGAGAGACAGAATAGAAGAAGAAAGAAATAAGCCATTGGGAAATAAGAGGAAAAAGTCAAAAGCGACCCGTGTTCTAGCTGTCAGGTGGCACTATGACAGGCTGCAGCACAAACACAGGGCTCTGACTTGACAGTTTGCATGCAACAGCGTACACTTGTACACTTGATGTGAATAAAAGACTATCAGAAATTAAGTGCTGCGTTCAGGAAATCCAAATTCATGTCATATTTTTAAAGCAGAGGCACCTAATCACCCACATGACCCCAAAATTCACATAAATTCTATTTGCCCAGTCTTGAAAAAAAAAAAAAAAAATCACATAACAGATGCATAAGACTGTGCTGTAAATACGCAGACATAAATAAAACTCGGGGGAAATTTTTTACAAAATACCTGCATGAAAGTATTTTTTTTTTGTTATAACATCTAGATACATTCATATTTAATATTCCTTTAGTGAACAGTACTTCTCATATGAATCGTGTGTGTTTGTTTTAATAGAAGAATATGACGCTCAATCTTAACAGCAAACTGTAATTAGCATTAATTGTAAGTGTAATTAACATTAACAATAAATTTAAAAAAAAAATCTTGTACAAAGGAATATCATTCAATACTGCAAGCAAAGAAAACAATCAAATCTGATGTAATGGCCCAGAGGGTGAAAGCACTGGAATAAAACTGATTACTATTCTGAATAGTTGGGTTAGGAAAATAAGGAATAAGGACATTATTATTATTATTATTATTATTATTATTATTATTATTATTAAATGATACAACAGAAATGATTCAAGAGGTCGTAATTTCTAGGGCAAAAATACAGAACAGTCTACACCATTGCCCTTGAATATCACACAGACTTGATTCGTAATGCACAATAACATATCTGCCCTAAACAGAGCACTGATTCCTTAAGCTGCTCATCCTGAAACTGTCCCATCATGATCAGGAAAACCGCTCTGAAATCTGAGTTAAAGTTTCAGTGAACTCTCAAAAGCTCCAGAAGTGGGAGGCACATGACACCATCCCATGTTACTTCCGAATGGGCCCTGAAAATCATTTTAATGGGACACATGCTAATGTAATGCTAGAGCTGAACTGCTCTGATTTAGAGTGGAAACGACCCCGTTCCTGATGACCTTTGATCTAAAGAGGTTTTACTGCTGGCCATCAAACACTCACAAGACTCGGAGAGTGTGAGAGAAGGTGAGATGCAGGTGTGTCGTATTGACTTTGAAAGCCGTCCTTTAAAAAACAAAAGACAAAAAAAAGACACACATGAAAAGTGGAAGTAGTGCATACTTTGTGCAGATATTAATTGCTAATATATTGCCATGTAGAGACATTATTCATTTTACTGAACTGACATAATAAGTGCACTTGTTCTTTTAAATCATACTGTCAAAAGAAAAGCTATTATAGCAAACTATCACTCCCAGTAGACACAAATCTCCCTTTGTGCTGCTACCTGGCACATTTAAGGGGCACAATAAGCAAACAATCAGCAAGACTGAATGGTTTACACCTGTGTCCGCCAAAAAGACAATCCATCTTGTCATTTCATTTTTATATATATATACACATGCATACATACATATGTACATACACACACACACACACACACACACACACACACACACACACACACAAGCAACCCAGCTCCATATTAAGGCTCAATGTGTGTGTGAAAACAGAAATGCATTTATACAAAATGCCTTGTGCTTCTGGAAACGTGGTCTAAAAAGGAAGTGTGACAAAATGTACCTGCACACAGCTCGTACTCCCAATCAACATGCGAAACGAAGGTGAATAAGCTTGTGTGATTGTGTCTCAGAGCATGGTGCTTTTTTTTGTGTTTTCCACGGGCGTCCATGCGAGGGTGTATGCTGTGGAGCGTTTCGACTGTGGGACGAGCACAGATGAAGGAGAGGGCGAATCAGCACTCCGGCAGGGTGATTAACGATGTGACTTTTGTTTTGGTGACGGCGAAGAATTCACAAGCCACACGGGGCATACACAATAATGCTTGTCTGACCTATTTGTTTGCAGAGAAAGCATTAGTAAGCTCATCCTGAGGAAAGGGGGGAAAAAACAGTTACCCTTGAAATGGGCTAGCTAGCTTCATTTAGCTAATTTCTATTGTTTCAGTGGCTCTTTGCTTTAAGCAAACTAGGTAATGGAGGAATCAAGTGGTATCAATGTGCTAAAGACTATTAAAGGAACAATATTATGTGTGAAGAGGCAGGTGAACACATTGGTAATTAGTCGTAATGAAGAAAGAAACTGGAGGGCAGTACGGTTAGAAAACTGGCGCACACTGGAATTAGGAGAGATGACGGCATTGAAATGCACCAGTGATACTCATTTTTTGTTTCTCTCATTCTGAGGAATTAATTGCCTAATACATGTGTTTCTGTGCATGTGGAAGCTGCTGAGGATCCAAAACCTGTCTGGATGAAGGAGATTCTTTCCTTCACAAAGTGAGATTCAAACTTATCACTTACATTTTAGACAGTTCTTAGTATTTGTGATAATAGAAGAACATCTGTGAAAGCTAATACACTAAAATATCTTGCAGCTATAAATTATACTTCTGTCTTCATCATTTTGTCCTAAGGGTACAGAAACTTTTGCACTCCACTGTGTAGTTATGTATACACAGATGGGCGACAAACTGACAGAGTGTCTTAGTAAGGAGATGAGCCAGCGTTAGCCATGAGAACAGCTTATTAGAGAGTCTACAAGTCTCTGGAACTTTTCTAGAAGAATGAACACTACACTTTCTAAAAGATATCAGCTGGTGTTGGATGATGGTGAAGTGTGCTGTCTAACTCGAAAATCTCCCCATATGTGTTCTAATGGGTTGATATCTGTGTGTGTGAAGGCCACAGTATATGATTTTCATCATTTTGAGCCTCATCAATCCAGTCAGTGGACCCTCTGGATTGGGGCGGAGTCATCTTGGAAGAGACCACTCCCATCAGGACAGAAATGGAGCTGAAGCCAGGTTTCTGCCTTTCTGTTGCCCCACTTGGGAGCCCAAACAATTTTTTTTTAAATAAATCAATCAACTAAAAAGTAAATAAATGCATGATCATCATGACCACTAAGGGCAATGTCAAAGGGAGAAAAAGGGATGCTTCTTTTAATCATTATTCGGTCTGTTTTTATCAACGCTGTTTGCATATTCACAGCTGATCTGTGAAGCAACGCATTCAGTTTTAAATGACTATTTATGTCCTTTCACTTTAACACAGCAGAAATGTAGGCACTACTTTTCAGGCGTTCGCTGAATCTCTTGGTACCTTTTTTTCCCCATATGCTGAATCCAGTCATTTAAAATGTGTCTGTTTTGCTTCCCTGGTTTTGACAGACAAAACAAAAGCCAGCAAGCTGTTGGCCAATGTTTCAGCTTTGAGCTGCGGTGTTCTTTGCTTGCATTGTAAAATGTACTATTGAAGTCTGGCTAGCTTTTTTATTTTCTGTCAGTATGTTTAACCGTGAGTTGTCTGTGTGTAGGAAGCAGGAGAGTTATATGACAGCTTTGTGCCGAACTTCATTTTCTTTAGTTTCATTAGCGTTTCCACTGACATGCATGCTCCCGATACTGAAAGGATTATCGGTCATCCGTTCACGCTAATAAATTCGAGTAGAAAAAAAAGTTCTATAGTCAACCAGACAGCCTCAGCCAGTGTGTGTTGTGCAGCAGGCGGTGGGATCGGGAAATGTGCACAGTTTAAATAACGCTACATACCAAATGAAAACTTTTGCTTGTCCTGTACTAGTGATCCATCCTTAAATTCTTACCAAGTCTGCAGTGGAAGAAATAAATGGTTCTTATGTTTATTATGCACCTTCAATAGAATTCCTGCAAGCTTTAAGGCAATGGACTGGCTCTCGCTCAGACTGAAGCTGTGAGGTGTATTTCTGAAGTAAGTAAGCCATTTTCACAAACAGCATGCACTCACTTTCCATCCAGCATTCTAATACGGAAGGACGCAGAAAAAGGTACATTCCCTAATCTGTTATCCCTATCGTTATTCCTGCTTTGCTGCTCCCTACTGACATGAATACCGTACAGTCTATATAGCTTTATTCTCTGAAATTCCATGATTAAAAGTTAAAGCGGTTAAACTGGACATTTTACAGGGATAAACGAACCCCTTGCTATCTATGGAATGTTTTTCCTCTTTCGATCTTCCTTCTAGAGCCTGCATATTATACACATACAGTATTTACAGCATATTTGTCCCATACTACTATTCTGTGTCTCTGTATACTTAAGCGTTCGTCTTTGTTCTCTGCGGATAGCCAGAGGAGAGGGATGCAGAGGTGATGGAGAGAATTGGAAGATAGAAGAGCGCAGTGGTGGGTTTATTACCAACTCTCTCCCACATCCTGTACTGATCAATACTAGAGCACTAAACGTGATGAGGGCCACGCCAGCCAATCCACCCACACTCTATACAGACAGTGGTGCTTGAAAGTTTATGAACCCTTTAGAATTTTCTATATTTTGCATAAATATGACCTAAAACATCATCCGATTTTCACACAAGTCCTAAAAGTAGGTAAAGAGAACCCACTTAAATAAATGAGACAAAAATGTCACACTTGATCATTTATTTATTGAGGACAATGATCTAATATTACATATCTGTGAGTGGCAAAAGTATGTGAACCTTTGTTTTCTGTATCTGGTGTGACCCCCTTGTGCAATAATAACTGCAACTAAACATTTCGGGTAACTACTGATCAGTCCTGCATATCAGCTTGGAAGCAAAAACTAACTCACATGAACAGCTTGCTTCAGGTCCTTCCACATTTCTGTTGGATTAAGGTCAGTACTTTGACTTGGCCATTCCAAAACATTAACTTTATTCTTCTTTAACCATTCTTTGGTAGAACGACTTGTGTGCTTACTATCGTTGTCTTGCTGCATAACCCACATTTTCTTAAGATTCAGTTCAAAATGTCCTGACATTTTCTTTTAAAATTTGCTGGTATAATTCGAAATTCATTGTTCCATCAGTGACGGCAAGCCATCCTGGCCCAGATGCAGCAAAACAGGCCCAAACCATGATACTACCACCACCATTGTTCACAGATGGGATAAGGTTCTTATGCTGGAATGCAGTGTTTTCCTTTCTTCAAAAATAACACATCATTTGAAACAAAAATTTCTATTTTGGTCTCATCAGTCCATTAAACATTTTTCCAATAGCCTTCTGGCATGTCCATGTGGTCTTTAGCAAACCGTAGATGGGAAGTAATGTTCTTTTTGGAGAACCGTGGCTTTCTCCTTGCACACCTGCCATGCACACCGTTGTTGTTCAGTGTTCTCCTGATGGTTGACTCATGAACATTAACATTAGCCAATGTGAGAGAGGCCTTTAGTTGCTAAGAAGTTCCTTCCTGGGTTCCTTTGTGACCTCGCAGACTACACATCTTGCTCTTGGAGTGATCTTTGTTGGTTGACCACTCCTGGGGAGGGTAACATTGATCTTGAATTTCCTCCATTTGTACAAAATCTGTCTGACTGTCGATTGGTGGAGTGGTTTTGTAACTTTTCCAGCCGGATGAGTATCAACAACTCGTTTTCTGAGGTCCTCAGAAATCCACAAACGTGTTGTGAAGATCAGACTTTGATAGATCGCTGTTCTTTAAATAAAACAGGGCGCTCACTCACCAATGACTGTCAGCGCATTGACTGAAAACACCCGACACTAACGTCAGCTTCAAATTAACTGCTAATCCTAGGGTTTCACATATTTATGCCACTCACAGATATGTAATACTGGATTATAAATGACAAAGTATAATATTTTTGTCTCATTTGTTTAATTGGGTTCTCTTGGTCTACTTTTAGGACTTGTGTGAAAATCTGACAATGATTTAGGTCATGTTTATGCAGATATATAGAAAATTCTTATTTTCAAGCACCACTGTTCGTGTGTGTGTGTAAAACGAGTACAACAACAACGAAATGCAGTTTAAAAAAAAAAACTCATGACTCAAAGTCTATGTGAAGTGTGCACTGTTTGCCTGTCCACGATCATAACACTACATGCTCAGTGTGCAAAACTGAGATTAATTGTAAAAATAAATAAATAAAAAAATCTGGATGTTATTAACAGATTGGAAACACTTGTCCAAGAATTGATCTACAAAATAGTGCCAAGAGAGAGAATGAGTTGCAAATTAACGCAAAGAGACAGAGATGAAATGGCAAGACATGAGCACCAGAGAAAGAATATAAAAAGAGAATGGGAAGCATGCATGAGGGGAAAGGCTGTGTGTGTGCGCGCGCGTGTGTGTGCATGCTTGCGTAATTTATGCCTTGGCGTCCATACTTTACGGCTTTCTTAATTCAACTCCTGCTACTATTAATGTAGTTAATGTTGAGATTATATCTATTTTCTGGTGGTGGCCAGGATTTACGAGGGCCATTCCTCCCCCACGCAGCCACCCTAAACACTCAATCACTTGTGCAGCGCTCACTGCTGACTGCACACTCCCACTCTCCCTAACACACACTGGGTCACTGCGCTGAGGGCCAGGGACTACACTGTCCTTGTTAGTGTGTGTGTGTGTGTGTGTGTGTGTGTGTGTGTGTGTGTGTTAACAGGGGATGGGTTGAGAATGTCAAAACTGGTTAAATATCGCTCTGAGCTACTCAGATATGAAATCTACAAATACACGAGACATGGGAAACACAAACTATTTTGCATTGCATCATGGCGACTGTAGCTGTACTGATGTGTGTCTGTGCTCACAGAAAGAACACGCTTCCTTTAAGCACGGAGCATCTCCATACATTTCTCTTCTCCCTCTCCTGCTCATTTCCCTCTCTTGTAATATTTCACGCTGCGTCACAGCGGTTCAAATTGAAAATCCCTTGATGAATCAATATTTATTGCAGGCAGCTAAATGAAGAGTGATAAGTCACCAGAGCTCAATGCTCAGCCCAGAAACAAGCCCACTGTCTCACAAAATCTGAATTAAACAAATGAAGCGAAGGACATGCCCATGCCAAAAAGAAAAAAAAAAACGTAAACATACTTTTATTCTAAAGCCAAATGCATTTGATTTTAAATAAAATCTGTCTCAAGTCACAGAAGACCTATTAAATACTCAGCACTAATAGAAATGCACATCATCGTGCTCTTCAATGATGTTTCTTCAAGCTCATCTCTATCCACTGTCTCTTTAATGTATGTTCGATAAACACAGAAAATAATTTTAACCTGTGCTAAGTGTTTTAAAAAAAAAATGAATCTTGTGTATAATGAAAGTCTATTGTTAAATTCTGCCATTAAGCGATTATGATTACATAATTCAAATATAAAATTATAACTGTTACATTGTGACAATAAAGATGTTAGAATTAGAGGTCTGTTCGGATGTAATTTTGTCAAATCTTACAACACTGGAGGAATACAGTATACAGCCATTTCCAGTTTCGATAAAGGTTTTGTCCTGTCCACGCTAGGCAGGAGTTGAACATCCTCTATCTGTCCTCTATCCAAGGAAGGCCAGAATTACACGGTAGGAAGGGCTCTGTTCACGGACATGAGCTTCAGTGCTGCACGCTCTCAGTTTCAGAATCAACCATTTCACCTGAAACATGTATGTCTGCAGCCACATTGCCCACAGCACTGTATTTTAAGAACTGGTATGTGCTTCAATTGTGTATATGACGCACAGATTTATTATTTTGCAAACTTACTGCACCGATTTATTTTTCATTTTTAACAGTGCAGCCTTAAAAAGCTGGAAATGTAATCTGTGTACCTGTTAAATGAAGTGCAGTTTGAAACATTCTTTGCTTCTGTTTATCAGCAATTAACTACATTATTAAAATAGCCTAAAATAGCAATGTCAATGCTTCAGCTATGGGAAGATTGATTAAATTACTGATTGACTAGTAAAATTTGTCATCCAGCCCCTAACCCATTGCACCAAGAGGCAAAAATTGACACTGATAAAGAACCGCAGATTTTTCCCTCTAAAAGATCCAGAACCTAATTCACAAATACTTTTGTGAAGACATCTCTAAAATGTGTTTCACAGGTGCTTACTGACTGCCCCAACAACTGCCCTTTTGGCTTCTGTTAGAAGTGTGTTTCCAGTAAACTGATTATCTTTTTTTTTTCCCAGTGCAGGAAAACATATCAAAATAAATAAAAAGTTGTCCCGTGTCACTTCTTTCCTAATATTTTGTTAGGCCTCCATTCACCTATGTACATGTTTTACACATGTTTTGTGCTGCTGCTACTCTTATGTTTACACTATCTCAACTATTTATATTGAACTCTGTATCATTTGCACTATTGTCACTTGGTCACTTTAAACACAACTGTGTACTGGTCGGCGTTGTAGTCATTGTTCTGTCTTGTTCTGTCTTGTGCATCTGCACATGTTTGCACTTGTGCACTTTATGTATAATGTATAAGTTATGTCGTCCCTGTAGTTCTGTGTTGTTCTGTGTTTGTCTTATGTAGTACCTTGGTCCTGGAGAAACATTGTTTCGTTTCACTGTGTACTTGTATATGGCTGAAATGACAATAAACTCCACTTGACTTGGTCTTTTCAGGTATGAATGCCACCAGTGTCTTGAACTTTGTTTGTGGTTCCTTTCTGCTGTTCCAACTAATTCTATAAGTTTTCTGTGGATTGAGGGTCTAGTCAAAATGTCTCAGTGTTTCATCATGTTCATCAAACAAGTCATACACTGATCTGGCCCTGCGCAGCCTACAGCTGTCATCCTGGAATATCGGAGTGTCAGTGTTGTGCTCTGCTTGGACATGAAGCACAAAAGGCAACCTCAGACTATAGCCAACAACTGACAATTTATGTTACATTAAGTTACATTTGTCCAAGTGAATATTTTTGTCTGAGGTGTTCATCTGTGGTAATTGCTTATGCAGTAACTCATGGCTTCACCATTTTCTTAAAAACCAGCTGTCAAACATGTGCATAGCTGAAATGTCCACCCGAAACCTCATAACACACATTTTGACTCAGCATGGCTATAGTAACGGATTAATGTCCTGAAAAAGTTTCCAGCAGAGATTAAAAACAGGATTATCATCAGCATTTAACTCAAAGCCAGATCTTCCTGTAGAGCAACGTTTCATATCCAGTCAAATGTCCCTCTATCCTACCTGTTTAATCTACTCCATCACCTCCTTTTCTTTCGCCAGATGAAGCTGATGCTCTTTAACAAACTCTAACACTTTTTCATGCAGGGTTACATTCTAGCATGCAATATCTAATCATCCAGGTAAGCACAGAGCCACAGAACTGTCTAAATCGCACAAGGAAGAAAAATAAGTGTACACGAACACAAAAGGACAGAAAAGAGACTAGGCGGTTATGAAAGAAAGAAAATAATAAGCATTTCATTTAAATGTGAGCAGTGCTCTTAAGCTGTAACACATGACATACAGCCTCTCTTTTCTACATGGCTGCGTTTGGGAGGGGGGGGGGGTGAATAATTTACTGTGGAGATCATCTTTTCTCTGTAGATAACACTGGGTGTAAAATATTTACACCCATGTGGAAGAGTGATTCATTCATGCCATTAAGCAAATGTGATTTCCCACAGTCACTAGTGTCAGACTTGGGTTATGTGACAATTGGTGTATTTCAGTCCTGAGTGGTGGTGTGCCAGATAGTACATTCTGGTAAGATCACTATTTACCATTATATTCAGCAGATGTTGCTATCAACGGCAACATACAGAAAACCAAAGACGTAAGGATTCATAAGCTGAAAGACTAGAAAGGAATGGTGGTTTGTGGTGAGTGCTAGACTTATCTAGTCCATATCCAAAAGGACAAATTCAGAGAGGTTTACTGTAGATACTGTTTGAAGAAGAAGGCATTAGTTCAGAGTGGAGTGAGTAGCTCATTCCAGCACTTAGGAGCCAGAATATATGCATCAGCTGCATGTACTCAGCACTATTAAAACCATTACAATCAAAATGCACTTGAATATGATCAATGCCTCCATTTCATTACGGAATCCCTACAATCTCAATATTACCTACTTTCAAATCTCAACATTTTTGTCCAACAAGCTTTGATTCACACATTTACTGTGCACTCCAATGGATTTAAAGAAGGAATGAAACACAACAGGCACGCCATTATACGAAATTAAATCACGGTCTATCGTGTGTTATTCCGTACGTCATCTAGTATAATTTCCTTTAATAAGCTGAAAGACGAATATATATATATATATATATATATATATATATATATATATATATTCGTCTTTTACTATATATATATATATATGGTAGAAAGAAACCATAGAGCTCTCAGTCCTGAAAATGTTCTTTTGTTGGGAAACGTAAATTTTGACTGTTATAAAGTGCTGATACTGGAGACTCTTTCCAAAAAA
>CM074946.1:20546156-20558269 GCA_037577455.1 Pangasius macronema
ATGCCATGTTACAGCACAGGCTGAAATGTTTCAAAATAACAAAACCACATTTTCCTCTCGCTCTCTTGCATGCACACGCACACACACACACACACACACACACACACACACACACACACACACACACACGCACGCACGCACACACGCAAACCTTTGCTTCATATTTTTCTTAGTGTCTCAGACAACACTTTGTCTCTCTAATGAGTGAACAGAGAAATGGAGAAAGTCGAGGAGAGACAGAGGCACACGAAGCAGCAACATGTAAGGAGAAAGCTAGATCCTGACCTGAGCTATCGATTTACCAATATGCAAACCAATATCAATCAATATACAGTATCTCCACCCATAAAGGTACAGTAGAATAATGACCAACTCTCAATCACTGAATACAACCAAATGTTGCATATATACATAAAACTATTGTAATCTAGGGAAGGCTTCTTTTTGGGATGGCAAACCCTGGCAGGCATTCTCACGCTGCCATTTTTTAATCATGCAGTCGGCTCATGATATAACGGTCGCGAATGACGAAGGATCTTAAAAACGAAATTAAAAGGCAGAAAATAAAAAAAGCTAACCAGGCTGAAATCTGTATCCACAAGCACATCTTACACAAGCTGGAAATTTTACAAAGCTCATCTGGTTCACTGTGGAAAATCTCTCCTATAGAAAACGGTTCAAAATACTGTATTCTGATTTTAATGAATTAGCTTAACTTATAAGCTTATTAGCTTATCCTGCTTAATTAAGTCAAATGGATTAAAAAAAAAATAGATGTTTATATTGTGCAGCACCTTTATGGAGCAACTTTCCCACAGAACGTATTTCTCATATAAAACAGGCATTTGCAGCCTCTACTACTGTCAGACCTGCTGTTCTAGAAAATTAATCAACACCTTCTTACTAATCATATTCAAGAATTTAACAGTGATGTGGTATAAATTATAAATAACGTTAATTACTCTTATGGAAGCAATGACTCCATGCCAATGATTTCACAGGCTAGGCATGTTTTATGACTTACCAAAGATGAATCAGTCTGAACTTGTGCTGTTAGTTAAGTAAGAAGAATCATGTATAAGTGCAATATGTGCATGTATACACAGTATGTCCACTTTGCTACTCTCACAGTATGTCCACTTTGCTGTACACAGGTTGTTAATTTGGATTGTTCATATAAACTCAAGTCTCAGAGCATCAGGATCCTGAACAACCCCCTTTACTAGGGCTTTCCAAACTGGGCTGTCTATAGACATTCCTCTGAAAACCACCTTTCCTGATTATCCCTGTGTAGTGGCCACACTTCTAAGGATTGATATAGATATCTTTTAAAGCAATAACAAAAACGCCAATTGCTAACTTGTCGGCAGCCACTTGAGTGCCTTAGCATAAGCTAAATGCTGCCTCTTAGTTTGCGTTTGCCCCGGAATTCAATCTTGCCCCGTGGGCTGATACTCAGTTTTCCTTCCTAGCTTCACCAATCCAGCACATTAGCAGGTACTCCTTTACACCTTAGCCACTGGTAGCTGTTAGACCTTGGGGTCATGCTATGCCTCACTGGGGTGTTTGGAAATTGTGTTCAACACCACACGAGATCTGTCCTTCCCGAGTTAACAGATCATCTGTAACAGAGATCATCTGTAACAGAGCCCTGACCAAAGCGTGACTGGATTACCGCATAATGCCTTCTTATGCGGTATCTTATCTCACACATCTGTTAAACTCACATATGATCCAAAAGCTCCTGAAGAAACATTCATCATTTGTCCTGGCAGTAATGCCCTGGCAGTGTTCAGTCAGTCCCCAAACCTGTGACCGTCTCCTGCCAGACATTTTTTTCTAAGCAGGCGATTTTTTTTTTTAAATACATCTTTCCTCAGTAGGACTTTGCATAACCTGCTCAGAAATGATATCTGCTGTATACTGTACTGTATATCATTTCATCAGCTTACTGTGAAAAAGTCTTAGGCACATGCAAAGAAATGCTGGAGAGCAAAGATACCTTCAGAAATAATGAAATTAAATGTTTCTACATTTACAAAATACCATAAAGAGCAGTAAATGGTAATAAATGAAACAAAGTCAATATTTGGTGTGATGACCCTTAAAAAAAAGTAGTCTCAGGTAAACTCTGTACAGTTTTATAAGGAAATTAGCTGGCTAGTTTTACATCTTGCAGAAGCAGCCACAGTTCTTCAGGAGGCTTTGACTGTTACACTCGCTTCTTATTTTTGCAGCAAAACCCTGCAGCCTTCAAAATGGTCTCTTATGTATTATGCCGCTTTCTTTACTGACATAAAACATTTTTCTGTAACATTTAATTTTGTGCTGGAAAATGAATGTTTGGAAATCTAAAATGTTTTCTGCACATCTGACTTGATAATGTAGAAGCGATAAAATAAAAATATACAACGAAGTTTGTACTAAAAAAATAGGGTGTCTAAGACATTAGGCACAGTACTATACTTTGTACTGATTATATATATATATATGTTCATATAAATATGTTCCAGAAAAACATTCCCTGCACCAGTACACCACCACCAGCAGCCTGACCTGTTGCCAAGGCAGGTCAGGTTCATGAGTTCATGAGTTCATGCTGTTGACACCAAATTCTCACCATACCATCTGGATGTCGCAGCAGAAATCGAGATTCATCTGACCAGGCAACATTTTTCCAACCTCTAACTGTCCAGTTTCTGTGAGCCTGTGCCCACTCTAAGCTCAGATTTCTGTACTTGTCTAACCTTTTAGTTACTTTAGTTAGTAAAGCCTTAGTGGAACCTGACGTGGTCTTCTGCGGCTGTAGCCCATCCACCTCAAGGTTCAATGTGTTGTGCATTCTGAGATGCTTTTCTCCTCACCACAGTTGTAAAGAGTGCTTATTAGAGTTATTGTAGCCTTCCTGTCAGCTCGATTCTACACTGACCCCTCTCATCAATAAGCCATTTCTGCCTGCAGAACTGCCACTCACTGGATGGTTTTCATTGTTTGCACCATTCTGTACTCTAAACTTTGTTCTGTCTGGAAAATCCCAGGAGATCAGCAGTTTCTGAAATACTAAAATCATCTGTCTCCAGCAAACATTCCATGGTCAGAGTCACTGAGATGCCATTTTTCCCGCCATTCTGAGGTTTGATGTGAACATTAACTCAAGCTCGTGACCTGTATCTGCATATTATGCATTGTGCTGCTGCCAAATGACTGAATAATTGCAAGAATGAGCTGATGTACATGTGCTCCTATTAAGGTGACCAGCGAGTGTATATGCATGGAATATATTATCACTATTGTAATTGTATTATATTATTTTATGACCTAATATATGTAACAGCTGCACACTGATGTACTATGACAATAAAGGTAGTCATATTAGTGTCAAGCGTATTTTACTGAAGACTACTTTTCTCCTGATAATTTCATCATCATCAGTTCATGCTAACATACTTAACCTACAGACACAAAGAGTATTCACAGTTTCAGATCATCACCAGCAATCACATTCATGCCTAGCAATAGTTAGAAATTGGGAACAGTTGTACTGTATGTATGGTGGCCTGGGAAAACCCTTCACATGAAATTGACATCATCTACTATGTAAAGTTTAGAGTCCCTGGTGGACTGGTGGTTAGGCCACAGCACTCTCACCGCTGTGGCCCGGGTTCGATTCCCAGCCAGGAAACCAACCCCAGCCACTGGGGTTGCGTGCAACAGTGCGCTCTCAGTGCCGGTCCCAAGCCCAGAAAAATTGGGGAGGGTTGCATCAGGAAGGGCATCCGGCGNAAGCCCGGAAAAATTGGGGAGGGTTGCGTCAGGAAGGGCATCCGGCGTAAAAACTGTGCCAAATCAAATATGCAGACTAATGATCCGCTGTGGCGACCCCTAACGGGAGCAGCCGAAAGAGCGTTCATACTATGTAAAGTTTTGAAACGTACCTGATAAGTGCTTTTCTATCGCATGTATCACAAATGTAGCATTTTATATTCTAGTTCTATAAGTGAAAAGGAAGAAAATTGCATTTAAAAATTTCATTCCAATGAAAAATGCCAAACACAGTGATTGTATAAACCCAACTGCTATATATTAATTTAATTTGCATGCATTAATTTACTCATTCATTCATGAATACACCTGTAGGACACCATGCATACACACACACACACACACACACACACACACTCACAAACTCACCAACTCACCCCTGGTGCAATTTAGCACAGCCAGTCACCCTGTTGGCATGTTTTTGGTCAGTGGGAGGAAACTCACACAGACATGAGAAGAACATGCAAGCTTAAATGCCAACACATTTTTCTTTCTCCACTGCAAATACCTGTTAATGCCAAGCATGAGACGACAGACTAAAGCCATGATACGAGACATATCCCGGTACAGGATTTGCGAGACAATATTGACACAAATAAAATACTAAATCTGAACTCATTTATTTTGTAATGACAACAAATCGAACCGATGCAGTATCAGTAAACTGCATTGTAAGAAAAGTAGATCAGTATTTATAACATAAGGTATGATTTTCCTTATTATTAACGTTATTTTAATCTTTTACAGTGTCATGGCACCGTTATTAATTGTTTGATGGTAGATCATGCCTTAAAAGTGTCATCACCTCTACTACTGCTCTCTGACATCCACCTGAAGTGTATCAAGCACAGCGCATCAAACTTACTAGTGTGTAAGGAAAGGTAGAGCTCATGATGAATATTAAACAGAAATATTGCGATGCACCTCAGAGAAGCAACGGAATCTTATGAAGTCTTATGCCTAGCTAATACCACAAATGAATACACAAATACTCAAAGCTCAGTAGTATAGCAAGCCACACTCCACTTTCGAATCAGTGAGAGAAGTTATATTCCACAAATTTTTACCAGTGTGTGTGTGTGTGTGTGTGTGTGTGTGTGTGTGTGTGTGTGTGTGTGTGTGTGTGTGTGTCCATGTGTTGTTCAAGGACAATCTGTTTTATATGTGCTGCACAGTGTATGATTTATAGTTTCAGCTGGGCAGTGTACAACTGGACCTTAAGGCAAATACGTGCGTGTGTGTGTGTGTGTGTGTGTGTGTGTGTGTGTGGGCGGGGGGTGTCGATGCAACCAGAACCTGGAATGTACTGTATGCGTGAACATGTGAGCTTGTAGGATTACTTAGTTGGCTTGAAGTCACTTTTTCACACAGCACCCATCTGTATTGCAGTCAGAGCTATTTGGGCGTCCCTGGGGATGACAAATTTTGCTTGTCAGTGAGCTCATTCCTTACACACCGAACCCCTTATGGAGTTATTCACAACACTGTTCTACCTTACCTACTGTTTAATGACAGTGCTGCAGAACATCGCTACCATGTTGAGCAGGATGTGCCAAAACTAAGGCAGAGCTCCCTGTCAAGACCCTTTTATTTATGTGTGTGCTTGCGTGTGTATGTGTGTGTGTGTGTGTGTGTGTGTGCGCGTGTGTGTGAGAGAGTGAGAGAGAGAGAGAGAGACAGGGATCTGTCAGTGGCCTATTAAGGGGAAGATTGAGACCCCACTCGGTACAGACTCACTCAACCAACGCAACCTGCTGGGCTTTACAATCAGGCCAGGGGACTCATTCATCGCCCGCTGACAACCCAGCCCCGAGTCTGAGCTGAAACACACTGCCGATTATTTACTCAGCTTACACCAGCTCCAACCAGTGCCGTGCACTCCCACCTTTATCTATCCCTCTCTGTCAAACGTACACACACGCGCACACACTCATTTTTCTCACAGGTTCCCAAGTTATTTTTCTGGCTGATCTCTTGCTGTAAGAAAGTACCTACAGGAGAAGTTATAGCCATGGAGCTGTCCATAATAGAAGCAAAAAGGCAATATCACACACAGAGAAACGTTAACTCTTTATGTGAAGGGAACCTACACTGGATGTTTATGATTCATTCTTACATATTGCATAAATCTTATAGAAAAAAGGACTAGTGAGATGGCATTAGAGATGTTTTGGAGGTGCATTTATTAAACTCTCAAAGCATCAATCCAATAAAATGTGCAAGAACCTCATATGTAAGGTACTTTGTTTATTTAATGCTAAATAAAACACTTTCAACAAGCAGTAATTTATTCCCTCTACAACTTCACCCACTTTGGAAGCCTATACATGAACTGAATATTTCGAAATTTCATAGGCGAGTCTCAAAGCTTTGTGTATGTACTGTTTTTTTTTTTATTTTTTTTTTTTTTAGTCTAATTTGGTCAACCGATAATGATAATTGAGATGCTACTCTCCACCTCACAAGAAAGCCAACAGCATTCCTTTTACATTCAATTTATTCAAAGGATCATGAGAGTCCAATATACCAAGGTAGATAAAGTGTAATTGGCCCTTGTTGCTTTTCTAATTTTCCTATAACAGCATTTTAGTCCATATTTTAGTCAGTATTTTAGTATGTATATATACAGTCATGTGAAAAAAATTAGGACCCCCCATGAAAGCCTGTTTTGTTTTTAATATAATTAAACATATGGGCATTTGATCTTCATTTTATCAATACTGGGAGATTCAAGTAATATAACTAAACAAATAAAACCAAAGAAAAGTCTTTTTAAAATGATCTGTAAAAAGTAACTTTAAAAAATCCAATTTCTTGTGAGGAAAAAGTAAGGACACTCCCACATTTATTTGTACCTAAAATGGCTAAAATGACCTACAGGTGTATCACATCAGGTGCAAATTATTAAAACATCATTACAGAGCATTTTGAAGGAGGCTTGCCTTATTTAAACCTCAGATGTTTAGTTTGGTTTGCTCTTAATTGTTGAAGTGAGAGGTATCACCATGGTGAGATCCAAAGAGCTCTCTGAGGACTTCAGAAAGAAGATTGTTGATGCTTATGAGTCTGGTAAGGGATTTAAAAAGATCTCAAAAGAATTTGTAATCAGCCATTCCAAGAAACATCTCATTGAGGTTACTTCAGCCAAAGGAGGAAACACTAGCTATTTGGGCTTAGGGTGTCAACTTTTTTTTTTTCTTTTTTTTATGTTGTTTACATGCAATTACATATTATCTCTCTCTCTCTCTCTCTCTCTCTCTCTCTCTCTCTCTCTCTCTCTAGTCATTTAGTCATATATACCAGTGATTTGTCGTGCAGCTGAAACTACTGAGTTGCTGTTATAGAAAGTTCATCAGCACCTTCTGACTAATCATATTTTAGAGTTCAACAACACTGTGGTGTCATTTGTGTAAGTATGCTGTGGTAAACCAAGGGATGGCACTCAACAGTGAGCACAATGCAAAACTCTATCCATCAGGGACACACTAGAGTACACTGGAGCTGAACCACTTCTCCTCACTTTGCCCAGCGAAGTGCACAGCGATATACTCATCTTAAACATATTTCAGTCCTTTCGAAACCCTCCCTCAGTTCCATCTCTGCTGTGACATGTTAGCAGTGACACCCTGTAGAAGACGCATCCGCTTAGGGATTATCAAATCATGTTATTGCCCATTTTCGGATCCCCTCTGCAAATTTGACAACTAATTCCAGCTAACTGCACTCCCATTCTTTACTCTGGCATCTCTGTCACATCATTAATCTTATTATTGACAGCAAGAGACCCCCTACTCCTGCTACAATCCCCCTGGGGCTCATCTTCTGATTCCCACTGGAGTAACAGCACTGCGATTAAATATTCACTCTGCTAAAACCAGCAATGCCTGGCATGGGTCAAAATAACATTACGAATGCAGGGCAGAACCTTATGAGCAAAACAACAATGCAAATGTGCTCAGATCAAGCAGCGAGACACCTAGTGAAGCTTGTGTTGGCTCTAGAAGTGTCAGTTTCCCAAGTATTTTTTTACCCCTTCACAAATAGCAACATTTGATTCATATACTAAAAATGATTGCCAGGGCCCAGGTTATGGGGCAGCCGTCTGAGCAGCACTCTCAACACCAAATGCTGAAGCACAGCAATCACATCTGCATACCAAGGTGTACTGTAACTGTGCCAGGCACTCTCGGCCAAAATACGCTAGAATTACGCTAAGAGTCCAATAAATCCTATTAAAAGTAATACAATTAACTAATACTTTGGGCTTTTAAAATGCTTTATGAGGGTAGATTTGTTTATCTATTCCACTGGCTTGTCATTGCACAACAAGTCTTATGAGACCAAAAAAAAGCCTCAGCAGTTTGAGGATTATGTAAGGGATGAGATGTTAAAATAATCACAATGAGTTGGTGTGATGTTTAATTGATTATTAATTTCCTATAACAGCATATCCTGAAGCGTAACATTTCCTGCTGTGTCTGTGTGACAAGTTAGTTCCTGTTATCAATTCTATTATAACAGTTATAAACAATCGTTCTTTCACCAGCCTCTTTTTTCTTCACTGTCAAATTTATTTCAAGGGGGAAAAAAAAAGTTCGAACAGTATAATGACCCTTTGGTCTTTCGCGTTTCAGGACTTCTGAAAGGACACCATCCTTTTGAACCATACTAACACTGACACTGGAGACTCATTCCATAAATGTTAAATAAATTTCTCCTTCCAGAATATTCTGTCCATCTTTCTTTGCTAAATAACACACATTTTCTTAATCATTATTCACTGCTCATGATTACCCTTCGATTATATGGATTACGCTAAACACCACACAAGTCCCAGTGAATGATTTACTATAGAAATTACAAAATTACAGAATGAGACTAATATATTAGAATGAGTGCTTTAATATAAACCTATTGTTTCAATTACAGATGACACTACTGTCAAAGCTGTGCAATTATAGAAAATTAAGCAAAAATGAAAGCGTGAAAATTAAGGGTGGATAGCCATATATAACAAGGTGCTGTGTGTATTTTTGTGGTCAGTAGAAGCAATGCAGAAGATCAAGATCCAGCTTAGCTCTTGAAGTAACCTTGAGAGATGCTAAAAAAAACAAAGCTGCTACAGGAGAAGCAAGAGACTCCAAGGGCCTGCTGATGCTGATGGACGGATAGCAGGAGTGCTGACGGATTGAGAAGAGGTCTAATCAAGGAGAGATGAGAGATGGAGGAGTGTTGCAAGAGCCCCAGAAGTGAGTCACTTGTTCACTGGTGGATATGTAGCAAGTTCTGTGATGTCAAACAGCTCCCGCTTGACCATGTCAGTCATCACCATCGCCCAACAGTCATCGAAAGCCACTGAATCAACATATACTGACCTTGCTGCAGTTAGGATCACTGAGAGTAAACTCGGCCATGACCCACTGGCCTATCTACAGCATTATTAACAGATCTGCTTCAATGTCATGTGGTGTAATTAGGACAGCGTGTGCGCACGTGTCTATTCACACCTCTATTGCACTTATCGTTTCACTCCACTTTAAGAAAGGCACAGTGCCCTAAGGTGCCTCAAACACTGAGCTGTTCCATGCCTATCCACTAGAAGATGAACACACTCTCACATACCCTCACATTCTTCATCTGTCAACCACCTGTCTGCCATAAAGGGCACCTAGGAGTCTACTGAGGATCAGTTTCTAGTTGTACAGAACCATTTATCATCCTATCGCACTGTGTGTGGCTACTAAACGTGTTTATGAGTTAAGTCTAATCTAGTGAAGCATGACAGCTGGTAAAATAATATTTTTGTTCAATACTGAAACCAAAATTGCTACAATTGTTCAGCTAATATAAGGGAAAAAATGTTTTATTGAACTTTATTATTTTTAATTGATAGCCAACTGGGTTATCTTGCACACTGTATATTATACGCTGCCTTGCATAGGTATTCACCCATAAACTTTTCCATATTTTGTAGAATTCAACCTAGAATTGAAAAACCTAACTGGGATTTTTACTATTTGAGTTACACAATGTGTAATGTTTAACATGACAAAGATTAGTTAAACAAAAAAAGCAGACATTTGGGCACCTGGGTCAATACTTGGTAGAACCACCTTTTGGCAACTATTATAGCACCAAGTCTTATGGGACATATCAGTATCGTCTCTGCGCATCTGAATCCTGATATTTTTGCCCAGTTTCCCAGTCCCTCTTGATAAAATGCATCCCCACACCACAATGCTACTACCACCATGCTTCACTGATATGAATGGCATAATTCACGTCATTTTTTAATTGAACCAAGCAGAATATTATTTTAGCTATTTTTGGGAAAACCAAACTAAATGTTACCATTTCACGTTTTATTTTCATAAAATAAGGACTTTTGTGATATATTAACACTAAACAATAAATAAACTGGGATGAGTTTCCCAAAAGTTAAAAGTTAAGTTCATTTTAACTGGGAGAGACAGGGTTCAGTGTGATGCTTGCTCTACCATTTAACAATGATCTCTGTGCTGCAATATTTTTTGGGAAAATTGACCCAGGTAAATTCTGAACATGTATAAGTCAAGGGTTTCCAACCATAATTTTTTTTAGAATTTAGCTAGTCATTTACACAACCAATGTGAATGTTGTTATATAAACCTAAATGGTGGTTTAGTCATTAAATCAGATGACATAAACCAAATGCCTACTGGTTCTTATCTGAGATACAAATTTCAAACAATTCAGCACTAAACTTCATCACAGAAATTAGACAGGGCATGTGCAGGGATATCGCTATTTGCCATTGCATTTTACAGGCAGACGCTAATCATGATGCATATCTTTGAATTGCTGCAGCCTGTCATGTAGGGTGTTTAAAGTATGATTGTCCTGAAGGTCAACTCAAGAAAACCAAAACTTGTCCTTTACCAATTCCATACAAATTACAGCCTGGGCTTGGAGGTAACTGGTCTAAGGTGCTCACCTGGTGTAACTGAGGCTTTCCTCTAGAGTTCAGTGGGGAAAGGCTAAGTTTGCCAAGAGCCAATTGTGCAAATTTAGCCAGCAGCAGATGTTAGGATCATTTTGTTAACCCACGCTTTTGAAGCCAAACAAGTGTTCTTAAGACAGAGAAAACACTACTGGCTCTCTCTCCTTACATGCATTACCTCATGCCTCCTTGATTCAGACTGCTCTTAGTGCCAGCAGTTGTATAACTTCTAATTAGTCCCTCTGGGCACTGAGAAGAAATAGGCATCTGCTTAGGGTGGGCACGGGACTGGGCAACTCACCACTGGAACAGCTGCCTTCAATGTCACTGAGCTAAATGTAAGGGCATTGTGATATTATAGGCCCATGACTTTAAGCACCAAGTATCTAGGATAAGGACAAACTTGGACAGGATAAAAAAATGTTTTGGTAATCAATTAACTGAGAGAGCAAAGAATAAAACTTGAATAAAGTGATTTGAACCAAGAGGCCTAATTGACAAAAAATACTGCTTACATCAATGGAAGTGATGAAAGGAATCTCCATTTTGAATTAGCCAAAGTATCAAATTATAGTGTAAAGGAAAAAGTAAAAATCTCAATCATACATGTTCATTGGCCATAAAAACTTAGCCATTAATTAATGGTTAAAGTATAAAATACCTGGTGGTCCTCAAAAATCATACAGGTTGAGAGAAGAGCAATATCCACCAAAATGTTTGATGACCTTCTTATTGACAAATGAATCTAAAAAATCTACTCATAAATTCTTTACTTATTAATAAAATGGAAGTACAAAGACTGGATTAGAGTAAACGTGGTATAGACTTTGTCACATTAGTGACAGCAGCTCGATGGAGTAACCTGAGAATTGTCACCTCAGGTTGGTCATTAATATCCACAAACTCGTTAAGTGGAGAATGCCATGAAAGAGGATATGGACAGTACTAGTGCCCTTAAGGATGGGGAGAATGTCCAACGGCAAAAATAGTCCAAGGGGCATTTACTACCCCCTCCCAAACCCACCGACCCCCTCCCCCCAAAACCAACTGGCCTCCGAATAAAGTAGTCTTAGTGTATGACCTACTACAGCTACACACACACACAAAATTATATTATATTTTATAAAATATATTCAGGTTTATTTTAAGAGGTTCCACAAAAATATGGCATTTACCATTTAGGAATTACAGCCATTTTCAGCAAAGTATTTCCATTTTCAGGGGCTCAAAAGGTATTTGGGCAAAGTGACATAATTGTAAATATAACCATAATTTTAATATTTGCATGAAAATCCTTTGCAGTCAGTGACTG
>CM074946.1:20567288-20597541 GCA_037577455.1 Pangasius macronema
TTTTGGCATTTTGAAGAAGTTCTTACAACCTGGTTACAATCCACCAGTGCGAAGTGTGAATACTTGCAATATTTTCCATGGTCTTATGATTTTGTTCAGGAGTGTATATATACACACATAAATACATATACACACACACACACACACACACACATTCATTGTGGCATGTGTGAGAAAAGAGACAGTCGTATATTATTAGAGGGCTGAACAGCAGACAGAAGCACCCCACCTGTCTGACACTGAGGGGAAGAGAAAGTGAGACAGAATGAGCAGAAAGTCAGGGTGGGTGAAGGCGAGCTGGTGTGTGGCCTGTGTGTGTGCGTAAGCATGTCATGTTCTGTTGTGGCATTTCCAATGGAGATATCTTGGGTGGCAGCTGAGAGAAACCGGACACTGACTGGGTTAGTCCACTCTCTCCTTACAAACAAATTCTCTCACTCTGATCATGCCAATCTGGGCCCAGGAACATGCATTTGCTATAAACGGGATATGTATTACACGGCCCGAGCAGGCTTGATGATTCAGTGACGCACTAGGCTAGACGACACTGGCATGGACGACCAAATTAGACTGACGCTGAAGGAGAGAGAGTGCAACAATCGTGTAAAGAAAGTGGCGGAAATTGAAGGAGGTGCGAACTACCCAGTGATACGGGAAAAACAAAATTAAAATAAACAAACTGACAAACCACATAAGGAGTGAAAGCAGTGGCAGATGCATTGGCCATCGCCATGATCGCAGTGTGTTGTCTCTCCTGAGCCAAGGATGTTCGCAGAGCAGTAGGTATTGTCATTTTAAAGGCAATGGTCTTATACTACATGTACATAAAACACTTAAAGCACTGCAGCAGACACTCGAACATGAGTAAAAAACAAACAAACAAAAAAAAGTTTAAAATAAATAAATAAATAAATAAAATGGTTGTATAAAAAAAAATCATGGGTTGAGATTTTCAATTTTCCACTGAGGTTGAGCAAATCTACAAATATATAACTGACATGCCTTACCACTTGTTGCCATCGCTGGAGTTGCGGAGAGAGAGTGTTTCGACATCCTTAATCAGTTTCAGACAAAACCCAGACAACATTTCCTCTTTGCTGCGTGGCTAGTTTAAGATTTTGACATTGAGTATAGCAAACAGGCAAAAACGTTCAAGCCTGATTTGCAAATAAATACATTTGCAAAGTTAAAAAAAAAAAAAAAGATTTGTCCACCCATTTTAAACTGTAAATTGCTGCTTGGATTGATGGACTTCAAGTTGCTACGTGAAAACTTCAGTTCAGTATCAGGAGGTTCTACTGAAAAACCTGGTTGCCTCTGACTAACCATGCACATGTAATAATCCAACGCATCCCTAAGCTAAGCTTTATTTTAAAAAATAATAATAAAATAATTTTTTTAAAAAAACAGCTTGAAACACAGACAAATCAGTCCAAAAAATGTAGATCTAAGACAATACAGATACAGCAAACTTCCTGCATGCAGCAAAAAACAGCAGGATCCCTCCTCCATGTCTTCCAGCCTATATACATTATATGTATTACCCATAGTCCTCGTCAGCACCAGTGTACTATACACAGGAGTGGCAATAATTTAAGTGAGCTTCAAATCCACTAACCTGCAGGCTAACTTAAGGGTAAACACGTTTTTTTTTTTTCCCTCTGATGGCTTATCACTCTATGTATGCACAGTTTTGCTTATGTATGGGCATCAGAGTGTGAATGTGCACTCTGCATATGTGATCTAACAGCAAAAGAGTAGTAAAACACAGTGAGAAAGAGGCTTTTAGACGCAGCACTGATTTATGGAGAAATAAATGAGTACATCAACGGCTGTGCTGCAACAGGAGAGGGCTGGGAGTAACACGATTCTGTGAGATACTGAGTGTGTTTGAGAGGAGCGGTGCCCAGGCTGGTCAACGTTTATGTGCTGGGTGTGTGTATGAGCGTTTGTGAGGCCACAGATGCACACGGTCATGATTTACACACAGAGAACAGTACTGACAGAAGAAAAAGTAATAAAAGTTTGACCTGACCTGACCTGCCCTGCCTCTGTGTGTGTGTGTGTGTGTGTGTGTGTGAGAGAGAGAGGTGTGAGAGGTGTGAGAGAGAGAGAGAGAGAGAGAGAGAGAGAGAGAGAGAAAGAGAAAGACGGGTCAGTGGGGCTGTTTCTAAACATAACATACCAAATAAAGCCATTACAACTCTCCCTGAGGATAAATCTGAACAAGCATAAAAGGATGTTTGCAAAAGTAAATATAATTCAGTTACATTCAATTAAAATGCATTTAAATTTTAATTCTTTGTTTTGTATTCTAATATTAATGACTCTATAAATTTACCCTGCCACAGACAGTAGAATTTACAGCACTACACTTTGCTTTGGGATCTTAAACCAACAGGAACATTGCACATATTTGTAATGAATTTCTTGTTGCTGAAATTGAAAAAGTGTGAAAATGCATCTTCACCTTGTCTTTGTACAAGAACTGTTTAAAAAAATACTTTAAGCCATTTATTTATTTATTTTTAAATATTTATTATTATTATTATTATTATTATTATTATTATTATTATAGCTGTTGTTGTATTAAATTAATATTATTGCTTATATACATCTACTAAAAGTAAGTGGATCTGTCCAATCAGCTGTAATCTTAATGCCCAACTTTGTTACCCGTTACTGTGAGTAGTAAAGGAATAGGGCAAAATGATATGGCAAACATCCTGTATTGCAATGCTTAAAGACATTTCTATGATATACAAAATGTACAATGATATAAAAAAAATTATATACGTGAAAAACTGACCTCAATTACATTTTTCATCAACACCTCCAAATTTAAATTAAAATTACGCACAAAAATGTAATATTTAAAAAATTTGTAAAACTGTAATATCTCAACATCTGCCTCCAAGAAAATGGCATTGTAACAATTTATCACTGTATCGATAGTAACGTTTTCATATTGCCCAGCCTTATAATGGGGTTAACCACTGTTATAAAAGTACTGAAAGTGCTGATATCCATAAATTCAAAAAAAAAAAACATGTATGGTGATAGGGTAATTTATCAGAACGTCAGAACTCTCGACTTTACTCCACACTCACATGGCAGCTTTACAAACCTGAATTCTATGTGCATTTACATATCTGTTTCAGAATATAAAACGATCAAAGTAACAAGATAAAAATTTTGTCACTCTAAAATATCTTGATACTATTTGTTATAAAATTTTGATATCCATCTGAAGTAAACTGTAACAAAACACAAAATAAGAGATTAAAAAAAAACATTCTATAGTGCTGCATTTTAAATTCTTGGCTGAATACCAAATGCTTTCCTATTCACTATATACTGTACACTCATTTTTCAGTTTATTAGGTACACCTCCCACACCAGAGATTTCTGAAGGTGATCACGTTTTCCTACTTCTTAAAAACAGGGATGTAACGCTACATAGTGACGATGCACTGCAATGCAAAAATGCGACGAACTGCTTTGCGATTCACATAGCGGAAATCAGTATTCTATTAATCATGCGTGTAATGCAGTTACACTGTTTGAACACCAGAGGTCTCACAATCTGCTCAACCCACAGAGTTAAAATATACAGAGAGCACGCTGGTCAAGAGTTCGCATTCTTTCTGGAGCTATCAGACTTCATAAGTGCACAAGGCTCTCCACAACAGAACGCGAACACGTTGGTCGCAATAGTCCGACATCTCCAGATTGCTATGACCAACACACATTATACATCATAGGGTTACACGACCATGTTAAAAAGAGCTCTTCAGTAGCTTTCAGGCTGCGGAAACCAGGCGTTTTAGCCGACTTTGGAGCTCTATTTCTTCTTAGGCGTATATTATGTTTCAGTCTTTCATTTTCAAAGCCCCAGAGACTTTGTTTATTCGATCAAAATTTAAAAAAAATAAATTTTAAGATGATGATGTACCTGTTGTGCATTTTGTTTACATATTAAATCTCTGTTCATAGCAATTTTTGATTCATTTAGTTTTATACAGACAAAAAAAAATTCACGTTGTTTTGCATTGTTTATGATTCAGAAATAAAAAAAGAAGTCTTTTTAATCATTACTTTTACTTCATTCAAATTTTGTTCAAAATATTCTGAGAAACGAATCAAAATTGTGAAGACAGTATTGTGAATCGACTTGAACTGGAGTGTATCGTTGAAAACCCCAAACAAGCGTGTTCGTGAAGTGAAGTGGATCTTAATTTTATTCCATCATCACTAGTGGTTCTGTCTTCGTAATACTCATCTCTAGTTGGCACAGGCTACTGCAACATCACAGCCTTGACAAAGAATCAATACGTGTAGAAAAGCTGTCAGAAAGAATTTGGACAATATGACAAAGTGCTAAAATGATCCAATACCACAAGAACCTCAAGAGAAAAGTGTTGCGGTAGAAAATGCCTGCATGAAGAAAGAAGGGAGTACGGTGTGTGTGGGCTACAGCGTGAGGAAAGTCTCGTCTCTTTACCCAGATGGCTTCCTTTGTGTGTGTAGTGTCTATTCTGATAAATAAGTCTGAGGGCAAACGTCTGTCGCCAGGCTCGGGGCCCCTTCATTTCTTCTCTCATTCCTCCCCTATGCTCATCTCCTCTCTATTACATTCTTCTGTCGTTTATTCACTTTATGGGATTATCGAGGCACTTCTCTCCCGCCTGCGATTCATTACACTCCTAACTGCTCACTTAGGTTTATGCCCCTTTAAATCCCCCTCCAGATAGCCAACCAGCCACGGTAAACAGGGACGGTGAGAGACGAGGCGGTGGGGGACTGGGGGGAAAGAGAGAGTCATCAGAGAGAAAATTAAGAGATGTCACGCAGCGGTGATCGTGGCGGTGACGAGAAGCGGTTAGTCGCCATTTTTAACACGGCTGCCCTCTTTCTAGTCATTAGTAATTCAATTTGGTCTTTATTAGCCACGCTTATCTGCTGCACAGAGTCCCTCTGGCTAGCCCATATGACTCCCCCCCACACTCCTCCTCCAGCCCTCTTTAGTCATTCACACACTCTTTCACCCTCTCATTCACCTCACACAAAGTTCAGCAATAAAAAAAGAGGAAGAGAGCAAAGGGAAAGAGCGAGACGTATTTGTAAATGGAAGATGAAACTGCGTTAACGGCCACGTGAACAGAGTTTGAGCGTGTAAAACGCACTCGAACAGACTGCAGGCGATTACGGCGAGACTCGCCTCACGCGCTATCTGCGAAAAGGAGGAGGGAGCGGGCTGTAAAAACAGTGATTGCTTTCCATCACGTGGGGCCTATATTCTCCAGTTCGTTAAAACAATCCAATTTGCAAAAGGATAATTATGCATTAGCTCCTCTTTATCTACTGAGTGAGAGCACTGGCGGGGTTTGATAGCGTAGCTACATTCGGTGTGCCATTGCTGCAAATTACCTGCTATCGGCACATGTACACCATCATGGCCGGAGTGGACAATTCATTAACACCCCCCAACCCCCCTCTCTCTCTCTCTCTCTCACACACACACACACACACACACACACACACACACACACACACACTTTATACTCCAGCTACTAAGGGAATGCTGACCTCTACTGGACACGTCCTGGTACAAGAATCAGGAATACCATCTATCCTCTAGAGCTTTCTTCCCTTTTTAAATCAGCACAAAAATGAATGCCCTATCCCATGATCTAAATTACATCCCACATTCAGACGCTGCCTTTGTGTCGCTATGGTAGCGTACAGGATACACACAGGGTTAATTAATTTTCCAGTGACTGTTTCGTGCTAATTGCTCATTATGCCAATTAGTCACAGAGGGTGTCAGGAACAGTCTATCTGTCTGAGGGAAGTGCGTACTGTTTACTGTTTACCAGAACAAACCTCTCTAATGTGTTGAGCACAGTATACATCTGTCTGCCTTCTCAGCAGCAGCATTTACATCCTCGTGCCAGCGTAAAGAGGCAGCTTGCTGAAAACTGCAGCACTAAACCTAGGCCTGCCTTGGTACTTCAGATAATCATCAAGGAAAAGTGCTCCTATGAGAACACAACCAATAAGATTTCAAAAGATTACGTCGGCTTTTCCGTAATCTCTATCTATCTATCACTTCTGTATCGTATGAGTGACGCGTGACCTCTCTGATTTGAAGAATTACTTCTATTTTAAGAGAATGTAGGAGTGCGTTTACACGGAAGCGTGAAGATTCGACTTTCTGAAGTGCTCCATATCCCACGGGCGGAGCGTCTACGGCTGAGGCTACAGTCCATCGATTCATAGAGGTGGGAAGAATTAAGGGTATGTTTTCTGCACTTCAGTATGCGATACCTATGTAGTCACATGTGTCTGACCATACAAGCCTTCAGCAAAGTGAAAGTAATCAGAATGACTCTGGAAAGTTGGAAGAACCTAAATAACGTTTTGCAATACGGTAAAGTTTAGTTTATTTTGGACATTACAGGAAGTCATACTCGGGCTTAAAACATATCAGTGAGCCTGTGTGACATTTCTGTAAATGCATGCTGCATCCAGATTTTAATAAAGATTTTGGACGAGACTCTTGTTATTACATCTACGTTATCTACCTTAGGTCCTGTGCAAAACTAAAGACACAAATCGATGTGTCTATATTTGGGGGTTAGGAGATAAAACTGTGTACATTTCATTCAACGCTGTAAAGAGACATTCAAGCTCATGTTCCAGATTTACAGGATGTAACCCCCTGCTGCTTATGCGCATCTTACCATGAACATTCATTAACATACCTGTTTTGGAGCTCCATGGCGCAGTGATAGAGCTGGATGGAGAAAGACGCTGAAGTTTATGCCTGCCCAAAGAGACGAGCCCTCTGGAGTGGCCTCTTCTGACACTGCTAGGGGACTTAACAGAAACATGTGTCCTCCTGCGTAGTGAATACCGACTCCTGACGGTCACCACACTGACACCTGGTCTCCTCTCTGAAGTAGGACTATGAACAGAGAGACGTGTGTATGTCAGAGATGGTATTTGTAGTAAGTACGTTGATCTTGGGGCTCAATTCACCCAAAATCTGCAAACAAAAATGGAACTCCTGCCATCTTGTGCTCAACTAGTAGCCAATTTTGTCACTGGTTCCCACACACAGGTGATACTCAGGCACCCTGCTGAGGTAAACCACCAAAAGCAAAAGTATATTTATATTTAAATGCCCCCTCAGCTTGAAACATCTACTTAAAAAAAAAAAGTCGACATGGTCTCCTCAACCCTGTGTTCAGCACGTGAGATCAAATCAGCATCAACAGCAAAGTAGCACTTCTTTACTTTTAATCGCTCGTCACAGTGTCACACGTTAGTGAACAGAACGTGTAAATACATGTACTGAACCTCAGACTATTATAAACATGCATTAATGCTTTAAATGATCATACAGTCACACATGTTCAAATGGCTGAATGTGACTGAAAGATGAGGACCGTTTCAATAGTTTGTGTTGCCAATGACACAAGGGGGCACTATAAACACGCTTTCAGCTGCATTAGGGCCGTTTGTGAGGAGTCACACTGCTCACTTTCTTCTGGAAGCTGAAAACACAGAGCTAAAGAAACTACTGATGAATTAACAGCTCTGTTTCTATCAGTGGTTTCTACACATGCATGAGAGTCATGATTTCATAGAGGAACATATGTTCATATTTACTTTTTCACCTAGACTATGTCACTGACGTTCTACATTTACTTTACTTTATTTAATAATATTTATATTATATTATTATCTTTATTTATCTGCTGTTCCAGGGCTGGTTAATGTTAGATAAATAAACAAACAAACAAACAAATAAACAGATAGGTAACTAGATAGCTAGATGATGATGATCATAATAATAATAATAATAATAATAATAATAATAATACATAGGACCAAAAGGACAAATAGGACAGGAAGAAAAACAATCCGCAAAACAGCATTAAAAAAACATGGTTACATAATACATAAAATACCATACACACTAAAAACACACACAACGTAACACACAGTACAATCCCAACACTAATGTGTGCCAACATTATATACATGCTAAATAACTAAACATCATGCTGGCACTCCTGACTTTACAGCAAGTTTTTTTTTCCTTCTTCTTCTTTATTTTTTAAGAACAAGCTAACATTCTTAAATTGCTTGGAAGTTCATTCCAGTGCAGACTGACTAATAATAATAATTTTTCTTAATGGCATTTTAATTAGATAAAGTGGGAATGCTTACTTATCTGAGGTAGATATTTGACTGGAGTAATCTGGATCAGTCATATTTCCAGGGATTGTATAGAACAGCACAGGTTTTAATGAATGATTGATGGATTCAACCAGAAATTTATGAGACCAAAAATGTTATGTCTAGATAAGATAAGATAAGATAAATGCAGAAACAGCAACCCCAAATATCAGTAAGCAAGCATTAATGTGAGGTGAAATCTTATTTCATTCTCATAACACAATCAGGTGGAGGTATTCATTAATACATTAAAACCAGCAAAAGATAAAAGTCTGATCATATCGACTCCTCACCTGTTGTTGCATCGCCTGATGATCTTGGTTCTGCTCCTCAGCTTGAATCCGCTGCTGGACAGAGGAGTGGAAGGACTGTGCTGGACTCGAGATGCCGGCGATGCCGAATCCTTCTCGTCCTTCTGCGCAGTCCATCGGTACACTGAGCTCTTTCGAGAAGACCTCGGTGTGGTCCCCCGCACAACCGCAGTGGAGGTTGCTGCAACTGCCTTCCAGCGGTAGCAACTGCCATGGCTCGCATGAGATGTAGAAGCACCTCCACTGACTTTAGCCCTCTTTGATAAGACAGTGGTAATGGTGAGTTTCTTGCCTTCTAGTCCCTCCTTTGCTGTTTTTCCAGGCACCTTAAGAGCTTTGGGTGAAAAGAGCTTGTGCGGGAGTTTAGTTAAGGCCGATTTGGCAGCTGCTGTAGGGGAACAGGAAGACGACACCCAAGAGTACTTTGAGGTCCTAGGGGTGCTGGGGGAAAAACTGAGCTTGCGATGAAGCTTCTTGCTAGAAGTGTGGGTGTGCTTAGCCACCACTGGAGGAGCAGTAGACGCTGAAACTGAGCTTGGTGAAAACTGGTGGATCTCTGATTTTGGTTGGCTGGTCTCCATCTCTTGGCTCTTCACCCAGGTAAATCGAGATGTCTTATGAGGAGACAAAGCCACCTGAATCTCTGTTTTAAGCCTAACTTTCGATGGAGGCATAGAGGAAGTCAGAGTTGGTGTGTCTTTAGTAGCCGTCATTATAGTTCTATTACTTGAAACAGTACTTGTGAGGTAGGATTTCACTTGGGGCAGTGCAGTCTGCTTTTTGTTAAAGGCACTGGACTCCTCAGATGAAAGAACAACTGAAGTAGCTGAACACCTTATATTTGATGTTGCACTTTGTCTCGTCTTCCCATCAAGTCCACTCTGTTGTCCACACTTTACTAAAGCCGACGCTGACAGGTCTGTGATGGACTCAGTATTAGTCCTTGGTTTTAATACTGTCCTGTCCCCACCATCGGCTGGGACTTTGTTATTCCCTTGTGATGACTCCTTTCCCATGGCGCTGCATGAAGGCAATGTGCTTGCCTTATTCTTCCCCTCGTGTAAACCCTTACTGACACCAGAGAGAGAGCAAGCATTAGGTGCTGCACCCTTGATTTGTCCAGTCTTGTTTAGATCCGGCACAGAAATCTGTGAGGCTCTTCCTCCAGGAGCTCTGGTGGTCTTGTTGTTGAGCGAGTATTGTTTCTTCCATTGGCTGGAAGAGTGAGGTGCATATGTCTGTGGCTGATGTGAATATGAGGGGATATAATATGGGTTGTGACCTCGACCCCTTCCCAGGCCACGTTTTGTAGAAAACCACTGAGCTGAACTTGACGGGGCATCACCATGAACTCTCTTGTGGTCCTTAATAAGATCTGTAATGACAGAATATTAGAATTACATGAGGATTTAGTTGCATTTAGATCTCTGTGGGGGGAAAAACAAAAACAATCTTCACTTCACTGTGTAACGTTAGCTAGCTGTTATCTGGTGTAGGCTGAATCCTAAATGTTTACCTGCACCCTATATAAGTACACTACATAAGGGAGGAAACAACAGTTTTTATACCCTATGTAGTGCACTATTCACGCAGTAATTAGCAATTTGGGATTCAACTACGGCGTTTGTTTTTCCAAAACCTGAACACTGTGTTTACTGAGAATGTTCATTATTTTGTTTGGCTGCTTTTTGTGTCCTATACAGAGGAACAGTAGAGTGAATAATGAGCACGCTTCCTGAAAAGACTCTACGTCACGATCAGTGCGTCACAGTTAGTCACGATAATACCGTGATACCGTGATATTTTTCATGTAGGTCATCATACCGTGAAGATTTCAAACCGTAATGCCCCTACTATAAAGCATTCTATTTCCATATATGTTTTAAACAGTATAAATAATAAAAAAAAAATAAATAAACGTATAATGGCTATCCTGGGTAGGAGTAAACTAACGCTAATGAAACTCAATTTAAAAACATATGGCGTTCTTACACAGTCAGATAACGGTTAATATCATCCAAACAACCTGTTCAAAACTAGTGAAGTTAACTAGTGAATTAACACCATTTAAATATATAACAATTAAGAAATACATTAACAAAGAAACTGAAACAGACCATAAAATACAAAGAAAATAATAACCATTCAGGCTTTTGAAAAACAAACGCTGTAGCTGAATCGCAAATTGCTAATTACTGCGCCATTAGTGCACTACATAGGCTGTAAAAACCATTGTTTCCTCCCCTACGTAGTGTACGTATATAGGGTGGAGGTAAACATTTAGGATTCAGCCTATACCAGATAACAGCTCTCTAACGTAACACAGTGAAGCGAAGCTTGTTTAATTTGACAACGTTTAGTTCAGTAAAAGACATAAATATATAATAAATTTATCAAAAATATATTAGTTTCTTACTTTGTAACTTCTCTATCTCCCTCTCCAATGCTTCGCGTTCGGCCATATTTCAATCCAGGTTGCCTTCGTCATTAAACAGCGACAGGTCCGTGTGTGGCTGACGTTCCAACACAGCTGTCCAATCATATGTCCAAAAAATAACTGCGTCACACGAAGAAGCGTTCGTCGCATATATGATCTATAGTAAGCTAACTCACTGTGATGGTTCGGATAATGATATATATATCCAACGTTGATGCGTCAAATAGGAACAAACCGCACCGTAGTGACAGATGACACAAACTTGCGAAAGTTGTTGTTGGAGAGACGACAGCGAGTAGAAAACTCAGAAAACCCCAAAAAAGATGTTTATGGATCATTGGTTTTTGTAATACGGACATAATGAGTCTGTATTAAAGTCAGAGTTTGAAGACACCGTCGGATTGAAGAAATCGAAAGTAAACAAGGTGAAATCGGCTGTCTGGAGAAAACAGATAAAACAGGTAAAGTCTCACATTTTAGTTTCCTCGCCTAATAATTATTGTTGAATGTGTTATCAGTGATGAAATGTGTGTTTTATCATGTAATTTCCACACAGGTCCATTTTTTCTGTTATGCTTTCACTTTCATACTGAGCAGAAAGAGGAAACAAAGTTTCCCCTCACAGAAAGTATAAAGATCACTGCAGTTATCATTTAAACCAAGTGATATATAATAATAAGTGATCATCCTCCAAAACATCAGTTATCACAGTCCAGCTCTGCCAGCTGATTGCTGGTATTCTTAGAAGTATGTTTTGTATTGGAAAGAGTTTACATTCCCTTATGCTAATGAGGTGTAATTAGCATAAGAATAATTAAATATGCATAACTATGCATGCCTAATGAAGCCACAAATCTAGCCTTTTAATATATTTAGAATTAAAATATTTCTTTCACTGTAAAGACACTCTCTACCATGTGCTGTTATGTGAAAACAAATATGTTTATGTTTTAATGACTCTTAAATTACCATCAATTGATCAAGCTGTTCAGGGATATATGATATGACGTGATTGTGATATGGGCGTAGCTTAAAGCCATCATCAAAGTTTCACAAAAAAGGAATTAAACATTTTATCTGATGAGGTTTAATGTTGTTATTGCTACAGTTTAAGAGAAGACATGTCATAAATGTGCTTATTTATCCAAAACCTGAACAATGAGTGATCCAAATTGGTATTGTTACTGGGAATATCCTGCCTTAACCCATGATTTAATGTGCACGTTAATTTTTTTTATTACGTTTGCAGGCGTCTCCTAACAGCAATGGCCTCCCGTGATAAAGCTTACTTCATCCTCACAAAAAGCGGATCATACGGCAGGCCCAGAGCAGGAAGCATTTGCTACATAAACCAGAATCAATATTCTCTAAACTACCAAAAGAAGGACACTGTACCTGTCACATGTATAGGTAGCCTTGTGAATTATAACATTCCACCTGATATTCTGCAGCCACTGTCACAGCAAAAGTCCGAATTTCTCCTGGCAGTTGAAAGTTGTGAAGAGAGACTGAAGGAATTTACACAGTCTGAGGCTTTGGACCAAGCTGTGGAATTGACTATAGGCTCAGAAGTCACAGTGTCTCACAGAGGCGAGTGGCTTAAAGGTGTGATTAGATACATCGGCCCGCTCTCTGAGCCAACTGCACTGGATCCTATTGCAGGAGTATTTTTCGGAGTTGAACTGCAGGTGAGTAGTAGTTTGTTTTGTGTTTATAATGAGCGAAATAAGATTCACTAAAGTATTTTGTTTCACTTCTCAGGGAGAAGATAAGGGTAAAGGCCAAAGTGATGGAACCTACAGGTTCAAATCCTTCTTTAAATGTCAGAAAGATTGTGGCCTGTTTGTCCCTTTCAGCAGAATCAGACCACTGCATCCCAAACTGTCAGCAGCGTGGGCTGGCATCCCAGAGAATCTCACACAGACACTCTCTGTTGGAGATCGCGTGACCTACATTCTTGATGATTTTTCGCTGACAGTCGTACCCTACCAGGACTCAGGATACTTTCTACCGTACTAAAACTAGAGTTGCCATACAATGACCTATTTATTATACACTGCAGCTAAACTCTCAGTTCTGATTGGTCAGAATGCATGGATATATTTTTTTTTTTTATAACAGCAGCTCTGTCAGTATTTCCAGAGTTCCATGTTTCTATTAACATGCTAAATTTAGTACATTATCATTTGTATAGTAACAGCTTACACAGGCTGGTATGGCACGTATTCCACATAAACAAATAAATGTAATTGTTCACATGGTGACGTTTTATATGAAGAGACATTTATATCGCTTTTATGGAAGGAGTCTCCACTGTCAGGGTTTTGTAACAGTCAGAGAGAAAGCTGTAACTGTAAGTCTTCCGACGCTGGAAAGTCTTCATGACGGACAGTTTTGTGGTTTCTCAGTAACATTAGCTTCAAGCGAGACAAAAATAACAGTCTGATGAAGGAGCAAGTGTTAACAGCTGTTATAAAGACATTCCACAATATTAAATGTAACCGTAAATGGGTAAAAAGTATGACGTCTGTTTTTTATTAAGACTAATAAAAAAAATGTAATTGTTGGCAAACTGGTGTGGTGTGAATAAAAGACTTCATCAGACTTGATCATCTTCCGAGTGGTTTACTCAGCTTCATGTCAGAGTGCGTCTCACTGCCTACAACAGCACGCCCTGTCATGTTTTATTCCTTACATAGCATCATTTTTATTCTCCTGTACAACTCCTTCGTAACCACTATAGGATAAATAAATCATTTCATTTCTGGAATGACCATAGTATCGCCTGACAACAGAGAAGTGTCCTGTATCTACTTGTACCTTTCCGACCTCCTCTCTCTCTTTAAGGTAGGCACTGCGTCATTAAAGAGGAAGATTTAAATACAGATGAGTGGCACAAAGGTATGTCGCTACCTTATGAATTGATTTTATGTAAATAAAATGTTTTTTTGTTATTAATCCAACCCATTTGTTAAAAATGAAACCAATTTGTTTAAATTTGTAGATAGTTCCTACAATGATGAAAAGCATCTGCTATTCTAATGCATGTATTAAAATGAAGAGGAATGTAGTGTAGATATGAATATAAATGAATTGTGTTTATTTATGGTTTTAATGTTTTCTTTTCAGGTAAACCAGAAAGGATGGATATTTCTGAAAGTCCAGATATGGCTAAGGATCCAGGTGCTGATGTGGCTTTGAAAGTGGGCTCCACAGTGGAGGTTAATCTGGCTAAAGGACCTGCCTTTGCAACAGTGCGTTGGATTGGCTCTCTTCCAAACAGGCCTAGTAGAATGGCTGGCCTGGAACTGGTACTCGTTAATACTGACCTCTTCTGGTAACAGTGTGAAATATGTTACCTTTTGGGAAATCCCCTTGACTCATTTCACTGTTTGTGCAATCATTTGCATTTATTACCATGACATGAAAAACGCAGTTACAAGTACTATAAATAGAAAACATTCACTCGTACTAAAGGCACTTTCGTGATGACTCTTTGACCTGTTTTTTTTTTTTTTTTTTTTTTTAAATGAAATTTTCTTCTACAGGAAGAGGCATGTGGGGTGAGTGACGGGACGTTCAGAGACGTTCGGTATTTCACATGTCCACCTAAGCATGGCCTCTTCGTGAAGGTCTCCTCTTGTTGGTTTGGTGATCGTTTCCTGGGAGAGACTGCAGTAAATGGACACTTTGGTACATAATATTTCTTCCTGATTCATAGCAGTACTGCTTATGACTATATATAGTAATATCCTTTAAGCTTTTTGTATGTGGATGTGTTTACAGACCACGATGGTATGGATATACCAGCTGTCCCACCCCTGAGGTCTGAGGACGTGACGACGGTTCTGACTGGCAGGATGAAGGGCATCCAGGGTCACTGTAACTCCTGTTACATGGACTCTGCCCTCTTTAGGTTTGGACCTGTTTAAAATTGGTGCAATATGCAGGGTTTCAGGTTATACTAGGTTCAGGTTATGGTTAGATGTTTCCACTTTTTGGAACTTTCTGCTGTGTAAATGTCACTGTAGTGTCTGTGCACTAGACTATAAGCATGCACTTTAGTGCACATGTACCCTAAGTTGAGCATGCATGATATTGCATCATACATTGGGCAAATTCTTTCTTTTCAATTTTTTCTAACTTACTACACTATATACTTGTCTTTACTAATTTTATTTTTGTTTTAGTTTGTTTTCCTGCTCATCAGCACTGGACTCTCTTCTGTTTAAAAAGACTAAACCGAAAGATGAACCCATCCAGAAAACTCTTCTGAGGGACATTGTGTGTCCTCTGCGCAGGTAAACTTTATTCACCTCACATTTCAAATCCACGTTACAGGAACAGCACTTTTTTCTAAAATTATTTCTCGGGCGTAACTGAATACTAATACATACGTTATTTGGAACAAATAATGTGTTCTAAATGGATACAAATAGGAAACACACTCATTTTTATGCTTCCAACACTATGTAAGAGTGTGTGTGTGTCGGGACTGGGATCACGCAGAATACAGCAACAAATTCACGCAAGTGGGAGGTTTCTACTTTCATGCGAGCGGTCAAATATGAATCTTGTAGCCAAGCTCAAAGAAAAATAATAACCCTGTGAACGAGATTAAGACAATCTCCCATGCACGTCTCTTGTTATGATCAATTATGAACTGGAGTGATGTAGCTGAGGTTGAGGAACTGTGAGAGCCAGAATTCACACACCATGTTGACAGTGCTGGCATTTCTACCTCTTGGCTTTTCCAGTGTTCTCCAGTGTTTCCACTGGCATAGTGGTAGGTTTCATATTGTTTTAGGCCATGCCTACTTAGGGTTTAAATCCAAGTACAGATCTTTGGGGCACTAAACAGATACAGATATCTTCTTATTGAGTTCATGCTCTTTATTACAATAAAATATTCTCTTCTTCATGACTCTGGATGTGCCCTTTTTTCCTGGGGATATCTCGTGTGTGTGTGTGTGTGTGTGTGTGTGTGTGTGTGTGTGTGTGTGTGTGTGTGTGTGTGTAGCAATGGCTTTGTCCCTGACCAAAGTGTGATGAAGCTTCGGAAGCAGGTGCAGGAGCGAGGCCACTGTCCTAGCTACACCACGGATGAGAAAGGTTTTCAGTTTACATGTTTCTATAGGAAAGTATATATATAAAACATAGCATTTAGATTTCTATAGAATAACATACAATAATATCATAACGTAATGTGTCATTTTATATTTAAGGCAGGTTTAAATTGATCTGCCTCTTTCTTATGTGTCAGACATATATACATTTCTTTGCCCATGCTCACATTAATGTAAATCATAATGTGAAGTATGTATAATATAGATACAGTATATGATTATGAACAACAAAAAAGCAGTCCCAGCTTAGCAGTTAAGAGTCTTTATACAGCAAAGCTATTGAATTCTTCAATCTGATTGGTCCGAAGGTGTTAATTCATTTTCTATGACAGTAGCTGCAAGAAAAATTTGCATATAACATGCAGTATTTTAAAATGTTATAATGATGCTATAGTTGCAAGTTTCAGATATATGACGTATGGCAGACACTCAAATATAACTTATATAGCCAAATGAATAAATACAGATTAAAGTTTATTTCTAGTTCCGTTTTATTATAAAAGCTAATACAGTTGCATTAAGAGTCAGCAATATATTAAGTATTAAATGTGCCTTTTTTCTACACTTAGATCCAGAAGAGTTTCTTACTCTCATCATGCAAGACATTCTGTCACTGGAGCCACTACTGAAACTGTAAGTAAGCCAGCATGTCGCTCATGATTCAGAGGTGTAATACGCACAAAGCTGTGTGTTAATTGCATAAACATTTCAGTGCAATGTGTAGGATTTATCAAAACAAAATTTACACACACACACAACAAAAAAAAACTTTAAGTATGTAGTGGTAAAGAGGACTGACTCAGAAGTGGTTTCATATAGGAGATAATCATAATTTGGACCTGCTGATTAATTGAATTATCATGCGAATGCAGTTGCAAAAATATGCTTTAATGAATTCTCAAAACCAATGGACAGTACCAAACTTAGAGAAAATTAAATATTAATATTGCTCATAGTCAGCGAAGTCAGAGCACATAAGGAACAGATCCACTGAAAGATACTTTGCATTGGTGGAGTGGAGTGTTTTTGTGTGAGTGTGTGCGCGTGTGTGTGTGTGTGTGTGTGTGTGTGTGTGCGTGCGTGTGTGTGTGTGTGCAGGTGTGTGTAATCAGTAGTCTGGCGACTGTGAACGGGACAAAGAGTGTGTATGCTGGGAACTGGTGTCCATGTTTGTAGGCTATAAGGCAAATTGGGAACTGGAGTTCAAGGTGTCCATGTTTGTAGGCTGAGAAGCAGTTTAAAAGTTGGAGTTTATAGCTGATTCCAGCGTTGACATTACATGAATTACCTACAACAGCCATTACTTAGTCTTTCGTCTTTGTTTAAATTTCCATAATGTTATCTACAAGGTTTGGAGTAACACTAAAACATTATAAAAAGCTAACAAGATGTCAATCAACATGCCATTTGAACCACATTTACTCAGCAGATGCTGACACCCAAAACACTGCTGATCAGTTTATCTAATCAGTTGGCACTAGAAACTTGAAACCACAGGATTTTTAGCTATTGTCACTTTCCAGGGAATGCAGCAGGCTTTTTCATCCATCATTAAGTAGAATTAGTGCTCTTAGTGTTTGATTTCTCTTGGTTTTTCTTTTCCTCTAAAAAAAAGACACATCATCACATAGTTGCTGCTTTTTCAATATAATTCTGGCTTATTAAAAATGAATTCAGTTATGTTATGTTATTGTAGCCCTAACAAGTATTTCTGTTTAAAAAAAAATGTTTCTTTTCTTTGTGCATATCTAAATAATGTAAAAATTGAATTTCAAAGGGTTGTTCACGTACCATATGTAGTTAAAAACACTTTTTGCACATTTTTTTACAATTAGTATTTAATACTTATTATTACAGTTGATCACTTCCTTCACATTTGTATTTTGTACAAGTAAGAACAAATTTAGGCTTTTTTTATACTCCGGGGGGCACAGGGGCTTAGTGGTTAACACTGTTTCCTCACATCTCCGTGGTTGGGAGTTCGAATCCCACCTCTGCCCTGTGTGCATGGAGTTTGCATGTTCTCTCAGTGCTTCAGGGGCTTCCTCCAGGTACTCCGGTTTCCTCCCCCGGTCCAAAGACGTGTTGTAGGCTGATTGGCATTTCCAGATTGTCCATAATGTGTAAGTGTGTGTGGGATTGTGCTCTGCGATGGATTGGCACCCCATCCAGGGTGTCTCCTGCCTTATGCCCCAAGTCCCCAGGGATAGGCTCCAGGCTCTTTGGATGGATGGATCATACTTATTTTTGTATTAAACTTTGTCTTTTCCCTGTCTTTATTTAGGAAATCGTCTAATCAGCCTAAAGGTTTAACAGAGATGGAGCAGACAAGTTACTTGTACCAAATCTTCATGGATTACAACCACAGTCTGGTTTTACCGACAGTTCAGCAGCTGCTGGAGCATTCTTTCTATAACAATGGCATCAAACTAGCAGAGGTAAGTTGCAGTGTGCGTGCTTCCTAGTCCATTACATGTTTTCTTGTTTAGTGCACTGTTTAAATTGTAAGGTGATGTTTCCCTGTAGGTGGGGCTGTTGGCTAACTCCTGATATCAGTGAGTCATCATCAGGCAATGCTGAAGAGCTCGTATAAGTGACACTTTCTAATAATAACACCATACCCAATAAACATGCAGTATGGGTGTTTTCCCATTTCCTATGAGTTGCCTTTTAGCAAACTCAGAGTTAGTCATGAGGTTGGGTTATTATCACACTCCTATTCCATTTCCATTGTAAAGTAGACCACAAGACACCGCCTTTCTGTAGAGCTAGGCGTTTTGTGATTAAAGACCAACTGCATTCAGGTGATGCACTGCTAGACAAGTAACAACATGAATGACAACAGTAATGATAATGAGGAACTGGAAGAAAGAATGGAAAGAGGGAGATATAACAAAGAGAATGCAAGAAAAACAGAGACAAAAAGGAAGGAAGCGGAGAAAAAGAATTAAAAAAGAAAAAAAGGAAATAAGAAGGGGATAGACTGAAACGTGAAAAAGTAAGAAAGGACGCACGAAAGGCCGGGAGGGAGAAGAGAAAGAAAGCAATTGACATTGGGGGAATGAGAGAAAGAGAATGCAAGAAAATTAGAAAGAGGAAACCAGAAAGAGAGATAAAGAGGACACTGAAAAAAGAAAGAATAAAGGAATGAGGAGTGGAGCGAGAAGTAAAGAATGGAAAATGTGAGTGGAATGGGAAATTAGAGTAAATAAAAGATGACAGGAATAAAACGTAAAGACAAGGAAATGGAAGACAGAGCTAAGACATAGTGAGAAATAAAGCCAAGAGAGTGAAAAAGAGAAAGAAGAAGAAAGAAAAAAGAAATAGGGAAGAAGAAAATGTGACTTCCCCAGGTGGCATCTGGAATTCTACTTCCTGAAAATTCCATCAACTGAAAGATTTTCAGTAGTAAATACCCACAAACTGTGCGAACCTGCGCACCTGCTGATTCATCCAGTTATCCAATCAGCCATCACGTGACGGCAGTGATCTGCTGTTCTGAAATCATGCAGATACACCTCAAGAGCTTCATTTATTATTCACATGAAAAGCAAAAAAAATGGAAAAATCCTTCCACTCCTGTCAGCCAAGAACAGGAATCTGAGACTACAGTTGGTAAAGGCTCATCAACACTGATGAGCTGGGCAGCTGAAGATTAGAAATGTGTCGCCTGGTCTTTTTCCACTCTTTAACTGCCCAGTTCTCTGTCATCACTCATCAACTGGGGATTTCCATCCACAGAACTTCTGCTCACTGGATGTTTTTGTTTTTCTCCACCATCCTGTCTAAATTCTAGAGATGGCTGTGTGTGAAAATCTCAGAAGATCAGAAATTTCTGATATACTGCTGTTCTGAAATCAGCAGTCTCTGAAATGCTTCTGTTCTGAAATCGGCAGATTCTGAAATGCTTCTGTTCTGAAATCAGCAGTCTCTGAAATGCTTCTGTTCTGAAATCAGCAGTTTCTGAAATGCTGCTCTTCTGAAATCAGCAGTTTCTGAAATGCTTCTGTTCTGAAATCAGCAGTTTCTGAAATGCTTCTGTT
The DNA here is from genome assembly GCA_037577455.1 of Pangasius macronema. Classification (NCBI taxonomy): domain Eukaryota; kingdom Metazoa; phylum Chordata; class Actinopteri; order Siluriformes; family Pangasiidae; genus Pangasius; species Pangasius macronema. Next base: position 20,587,456 of record CM074946.1, read on the forward strand.
CTGAAATCAGCAGTCTCTGAAATGCTGCTCTTCTGAAATCAGCAGTCTCTGAAATGCTGCTCTTCTGAAATCAGCAGTCTCTGAAATGCTGCTCTTCTGAAATCAGCAGTTTCTGAAATGCTGTTGCTCTCCTGGAACTTCCACACAGCCCATCTGGCACCAACAACCATGCCACGGTCAGAGTCATGCTGATGTTTGATGTGAACATTAACTGACATTATTTGTATGATTTTATGCATTGTGCTGCTGCCACATGATTCTCTGATTGGACAAATGCATGAATCAGCAGGTGTACAGTTGTTCCTAATAAAGTGATTGGAAAGTGTGCATCTTAAAAAAAAAAATTATCCATCCAGGAAGAATTTCTACATCATGCCTATTGTTCCCAGGATAGGCTCCAGACCCACCACGACTTTGACCAGCATAAAGCGCTTACTGAAGATGAATGAAAGTTAAAAATACTAACAATAGAAAGAAAGAGTATATGTTTCTTGCAAGTAAAGAAACATTTTAGTTTTGTTTTAAAGTGTGATAAATAGGATATTAGAATATTCCAAAGTCGAGTTAAGACACTAATAGTGGACATTTGGGGACGACTAGAAGATCCGTGTCAGAGGACTTGAAAGTGTGCACTGNCAAGTCTTTAAATGTTATAAGCAGGAGCTGAATGAGGCTGGTAACCAGTCTAGCTGTTATAAGATGTTTGTGAAGTCTGGTGGCTGAGTTGCGTATATTGTAGCTGATATCTATGATGTACTGAAGGTTTTAGCTCATAAGAAATTAATTACTAATCAAGATGTAGCATCTTTTGTCTTCAGCAAATGAGCAATGTATTTGCACTTTACAGAGTAACATTAACTCCCACAGCTGACAACCTTACACCTTTACAGTAGTAAGATGACACTTTATTGATCCCAAGGGGAAATTAGAGGAAATTACACATAACACACATAACACACTGTGTTTTCTGGCCACTTCTCACTTCTAACCTTTTATTTGTATCTTTCTATGACTCTAGGTGCCTTCTTGCCTGATCTTGACAATGCCTCGCTCTGGGAAGCAGTTTAAAATGTTTCCAAAAATCATTCCCTCGCTACAGCTAGATATCACTGCTCTTCTATCCAACGGTACGATGCCTACTTCAGTAAAATCCATCCAGTTGTGATGTGTGACCTTAACTTTTGCAGTTTTTATACAAAGAGTATATAACACAATCACCATTTGTATCCCTAACTGTTTAGTGCTCCAAATGTCTGGATCTGGATCTGTATTCGGATCACTTGCTCTTGCCCTCCGTGTGTAAGACTTTGTTGTTGCGTCCTATGATGCACACTTATAGTTGTGGCCTGTGAGCCTTTCTGGCAAGCTTTCTAAAAAATTGTAGTACACCTCATATTCATATCTGTAATTGTATCTGTTTAGAACATACACTATATGGCCATGTAGACACCCGACTATCAGACCCATATGTGCTTTTTAAACATCCCATTCCAGATTTAGTCCCCCTTTGCAGTTATAATAACCTCTACTCTTCTGGGAAGGCTTTCTACTAGAGTTTGGATCCTGACTGTGGGGATTTGTGTTCATTCAGCTGATGTCAGGTGAGGAGGTCTGGGGTGCAGTCGGTGTTCCAGTTCATCCCAAAGGTGTTCGGTGGAGTTGAGGTCAGGGCTCTGTGCAGGCCACTCAAGTTCTTCCATTCCACCCTTGGCAAACCATGTCTTCATGGAGTTCGCCTTGTGCACAGGGCTGTTGTCATTCTGGAACATGTTTTGGGCCCCTTAGTTTGAATAAAGGGAAATTGTAATGCTACAGTGCTAGCATACAAGGACGTTCTATACAAGACTGGACTACTGATCGGAAGGTCTTGAGTTCGATCCCCAGCACTGCCAAGCTGCCACTGGTGGGCCCTTGAGCAAGGCCCTTAACCCTCAACTGCTCAGTTGTGTAAATAAGATAAATGTAAGTCGCTCTGGATAAGGGCGTCTGCCAAATGCTATAAATGTAAATGTAAATGTATACAACTGTGTGCTTCCAACTTTGTGGCAACATTTTGGAGAATGCCCAAATATGGGTGTGATGGTCAGGTGTGCATACTTTTGGCCATATAGTGTATTATGTGTTCATTCTGAGCGATGTATTCACATTCAGTTGTGTCAGTACTTTATACGCATGCGTATGTGTTGTAGGTCTTCAGCAGTGTGTGTTGTGTGGACAGCTGGCCTGTGTGGAGTGCAGCCAATGCTTCACAGATTCAGTTTTCAGCAGCACAGGGTTAAAGGTTTTCTGTGAGATGTGTTCCACACAGGTGGGTCTGTTTATACACTTTTATTTGCACTGCATGAACATCCATAATATTCTATTTTCCAAATCGTTGTTCCAAACTGTAATGATGTCTAGCAAAGACACACATGATTACCTTTCAAAGAATGCTTTTTTGGGAGGCTAGTGTTTTCTTTTTCTTTCGTAAATTGAGTTAGAAATGATCGATCCTGTTGTACATCCTGCTCAGGTCCACTCTCACCCCAGCCGACAGCCACATAAACCCACATCCCTGCGCCTCCCGGAGGGATTTCCTCACTCGTGCAGTCCTGGTAGTCTAGCATATGCAGTTCCGCGAGAAAAACTGGAGCTGTTCGCCGTGCTGTGCATAGAGACCAGCCACTATGTTTCCTTTGTCAAATACGGACCTAAAATAACTGACTGGATCTTTTTTGATAGCATGGCTGACCGAATTGGTGAGTGCAAAAATGATAAATCAAAATGCATCATGGAATATCTGTATATTTTCGTTTTGCCTTAGTCGTAGCTTTTTAGTTTTGTATGTATATTTGTGTTTATACACCACTTTACTAATTTACATAACCTGTTCTTAGGTGAGACTGATGGTTTCAATATTCCGGAGGTTAAAGCATGTCCGGAAGTGGCACGCTACCTCAGTATGCCTCTAGCTGAGCTGGCTAAGCAGGTACCTCGTGAAATGGATGGTGTGGCAAAGAGACTCTTCTGCGATGGCTATATGTACCTATACCAGAGCCCCAGCATGGCCCTGTATCGCTGACACAATCAATCAAAACGAATGTCTACACACTCACCCACACAGCAAACACATGTTTTGAATTCAAGGAATACTGACATTCTTGTTAGTATATTAATGATTAATGCTAAAATGTAAGCTTTCCTCTCCATGTTTTCTCCAAGCTTTCAGCTGATTGTTGGACTTTTGAGAGATGAAATAGCACATTACTTTTTGGATTGTGCTTTTTGGTATTAATAGGAAACACAGTATACTTACATAGACACAGTATACTTTGCATAGTGCCTTGAAATGAACATTGGACATAATTAATGCAAAATATTGTTATCACTGGATGTGAATTTTTAGTACCACCTTTTTATTCAGTTTCTAGGAAAGGATAATGTCTGATCCTATAAAACTCAAGAACTTTACTCTGAAAAGGAAGAGTGGTGATTTCTTTTACCAAATCCAATAATTCCAGAGTTGCATTTATTGCCTTATTTCTTCATAAGAGAAATGTAATGTAATGTTAGTCAAACAACATCCTGTTGTACCATATCCAGAAAACACTGCCAGACCTGTACATATCGAGATCACAGAGACTAAACAAATATATTATAAACCCGTGAAATAGCCTGCTGTATATGTAATGGTACCATTGCCATACAAATGAAAGAAAGTCAAGAATGAACAAAAATTGCTGTATATTTGCTGTTAAGTTGTGGTATTAATGAGATTTGATCATGTAAAGAAGGCATTCCTGTTTATGTTTTTGGTGGCATTGTGCCAATTTTTATTTTTGGAAGGGGTTGTGATCCATGGGGGGAAAAAAATACTTTGTCACAAACATGCACTGAAATGTGTCAATCAATCAGATGTTTCTCAGGGAAACTGTAATTTTGGGGATCACTGATTTAATAAAGCTACTTTTAAAAGTGCTCAAGTTAAACATTGCTTTTGAATATTATTTTTAAAAAATGTTTCCTCCACTTTCTCTGGTTTCATTCCATTTCCCAAAACATGCTTGTAGATTACTCTAAATTACCCCTAGGTGTGAATGACCGTGGGAAAGTGTGTATGATGTCCTGTGATGAACTGGCATCCCATCCTGGATGTATTCCCACCACATGCACAGTGTTCCTGGGATATGCTTCGGATCTACCGCCACCTTGAGCATGATAAAGTGGAAAGATAGAGAAAGAGAGAGAAATATCTAAGCCATTTCAGTCCTTTTATAATGGAGGTAACCCTGGTTGTCATTTGTTTGTATTCTTCAATCTCTTTCCTAATCTTCTCTTCCATCTTCAAATGTGCAATTTGCAAACAATTATCAAATGTATTATGAGAAATACGAGGTGCAATAAAAATGATGAAGAGTTTGGAAGATTTAGGACCAGCTAAAACTGCCAAACTCTTAGATTCGCCTATCTAATATATAATAAGTACAACTATCCACCTTATATACTACACTCCAATGTTTATGCACTATAGAGATATATTCCTTCCTGACTTCTGCTGATTTAACTGTCCCTGATATGCCTGTCCATGTTAATATAAACAGAATGTCTCCCACACAAGGACATTGTTCTTTTAGTGGACAATCTTAAATAAGCTATCAGAAACATGGCTATATATTACTATAAATAGTGATTAAATGAAAGAAGAGAATTTTCCAAAATGTCACGGAACATTTCCAGAGATTATATATTAAAACAGAGAGACCTGATATCAGTGAACTGTTTAATATATTATTCCAAAAGAGTGCTCAGTCTCTCACTTCAAGCCAGAATAAAGATAATGCAGGCGTTCCATCTTCTGACCATAACTGACCACAGAACATCCTGTCCTGCATCACAGACAGAGAAATACTAGTGAACGATTGATCTCATACACTCTAGTATCAACTAAACATGACTTTAAAGTGCGACTGAGTAGGCCCTAAAGTCAGTACGTTTTACACATCCTAATCCAAATATCTATAGTTTCTCTTAGACAGACATGATATTGAATAGAAAGAAAAGGAGACTTTTTGTTTAAGTCTCCTGTTTCCCAGGTTTTTATCCTGAGCTAAAAAATAATAAAAAAAAAATCCCAGCAATCTACACTACACAATCTACACTGAATTTAGCTCTGATTTCCCTGTCGCAGACTAATTTTGCTGATTTGCGACAACAAACTGTGTTTCAAATATTACTTGAAATATTTAAACAATGTTCATGAAATGAATCCATACTGAGAGGGTCTGTGGAATTGTACAGTTAAAGGGGTCTCCAGCTACAAAAGGTTGGAAAATGACTGCTCTAGGCCCTACACTCTACAGTCATCCTAAAATATGGGAGTGTCAGTGCTGTGTTCTGCTTGGACATGAAGCACAAAAGACAACCTCATAGTCTAGGCAAAAACTGACCATCCGTTTTTATGTCATCCAGGTGTTCAACCTTTTGATAAATGTACAGTGAGATGCTGCTAAGTGTGGATAAGGTTCTGGATTGAACCCACCATTAATGCATTGATCTAAAGCATTATAAATTGTGCTTGAGGAAGACAATTCAGTATAGCCAGTCTACCATCCAATATGTTTTTGGGAAGATTGAGGAAACCCATGTGAGAAACTCCATGCAGACAGTGACCCAAGCCCACGATCGACCTGGGGCCCCTTGAGGTGTGAGGTGGCAATGCTACCAGCTTAGCCACCAAGTTGCACAGCATCTATGTACCAAACAGGTAACATGCACTCATTAACAATAGTCCACCAGTTTTAACACCAAGATGTATATTGTGTTGACCGTGTTGATAGAAATATCAAGTACAGAATCAAAGAGACTTCTGGTAGCCACTGGAATTCAGAAGAAGAAAAGCCAGAAGAAAGGGAAATGAGGCAAATGCTTGTTGTGTCCTAAAGTAAAAATTACACTAGATGTTGGAACAGAAGTGAGTTATTTTACAGTGGGATGTGGAGTTTTTTTTTTTTTTTTTACAGAAAGTCACTAAAATCCTTTAGGCCTCTAACAAATGCTGTAATAACATTTTCGACCTTAGATCTTAGTTTTACAGATCTACATTCAGAAATGAGAGCAGGCTGGAGTCTGCTAAGATGATCAAAGAACCTGGGAGACAAATCTGACATCAAACACACCGTGGTAAAACTAGGGGAGAATAACAACAACATGAAGCACATTACTGGATACATCCATTAAATGTGAGTGTACCCTTGAAAGTGTTCTTCTAGATCCCTTTATCAATACTGCATCAATACTGTTTATTCACTTGAATACTGATATATGGGCTGTAGTGAGGCAGTGGGTAGTGCTGCTCCAGGTTCCCTTGGCCGATCTTGGCTACTCTAAAGTGTCCCTAAGTGTGAATGGGTGATGGACTGACCTCCCATCCATAGTGCATTCTTGCCTTGCACCCAGTGTTCCCAGAATAGGCTCTAGATCCACCGAGACACTGATGAAGATAAAGGGGAAGAATGAAAGAATACTGCCAAGTGATATGAACAATCAATACAATTCAATTCAATTCAATTTTATTTGTACAGCGCTTTTAACAATGGACATTGTCACAAAGCAGCTTTACAGAAATAAATGGATTCACAAAAAATATATTGTAAATATTTTTTTTTTTTTCATTTTCACTTTGATACTTGCTTATATCACCATCTGTTGTCTATACTGTTTTAGCTAGCTAGCTAAAGTTAGCAAGGCCCCTCAACATTCACCCCATGGACCTCAGCAGTGAGCTGAGAGATTACAATGGGGCAACCCTTTACATTTATTCTAACATTTAGCTAGCTACCATTATGTGATTTGTTAATTCCCAGGACTTCCTCAAGCTCAACAGGATTTCCTGTTTATGATACATGCAAGGTTACACAGTTACTGTCGATGTACATTCTCTGCAGCAGATTATTTATATCCTCAGACTCTTTTAAAGGTCATCGACAAATTCAGAAAACTAAAGCAAATACTGAATCGCCAGCCCTGCCTCACACACGGCCAAAGAAATATAAGTTATTTAAGTTTAAAACTTGAATACCCTTGATTTGCTCTTTCATAGTGAAACTTCTATAGCTAGAAAATCCCACCCCCTCACATTATCTCTCATTTGGCTAACAACTCAAATAGCACACCATATGGTATTAGCATAACGTCCACACTTCTACCGAGCTAAGTGTCACAGTCTGTTTGGCCGTGAGAGACAAACTGATATGTGGTGTCCTTCTATCAGAAACTCCTCTCTTTCATCTTCCTTGAGGAGTGGAATTGTTTTTCATGTGCTTTTAATGGCCCAGTGTTTGATCTCTGTGTCCATTATGTGCAGGAGCCTGTCATAAAGACAGTGAATGACCTCCGGCGTGCTCGTTGTGATTGTGGTGTCCTGTAATGCAGTGTACAGGTCCAGTATCCCTGAGGACGGCATACTGGAGAGACAAATGTAGATGGGCTTACTGTAACTGCCAAAAACATATAGCACAAGCATACTATGCTGTTATGCGCAACATGAGGCATTAGGGAGGGACTGGCCATCTAAAATAGTCTTTTGGTTCTGGATTAATCGTTTATATTACAAATAACATGGAAATGTCTGGAGAGGATGATGAAACATAATTGTTGAAACAATGAAAAAACAACTGAATAAATGGTGGCTGGTGCTGCTCCTCTTGACTGGTTTTACATCCCACCTGTCAGCCATTTTATAGACTTTACTGCATAGAAACGCAAACTGAATATGCACAATATAAAACAAAAAAAAGAAAGAAAATAATAGGATCAAATGCTGAGTCAAATGCTATTTTATTAATGTGGTCAATTTAGCTTCTGGATAATGATAGTGGAAGTCATATTATTACATTAAAACAATTACACTGGTTGCTATGGTGATAAACAGGATTAACTATGCATCTATCATATATTTCCTTCTTCTGTTTGAAAGCTGCTAGCCAGCTAGCTCCAGTGTGAACACAAAGATATTGAGAAAAAGAAGGGTAGAGCTGGTTCTATAAAGGTAAGATGTTTTTGCCCCTGGACAACTGATTGAAGATCGTGCATAAAATAAGCCTAAAATTGCAAATGTCTTAAATGACAATTTCTGAATTATCTCCGAATTATCTGAATTATTTCTGAAACTTCTTACACTGAACATGTAACATTTATCAATATAATCATACAGATGACATAGTGAATATAGATATTATATTTTCTAATCCACCCCTGAAATTCAATTCTGATTACACTACTGGGTTATTTTATTTAGCATATTTGCTGCTCCTCCTTGTAGCTTGCATCAAAGAGCAAATAAAGCAATCTAGTGTTTTTGTATTCCACCTTCTAACTGCTAGAGTCCAAATTGTACTTACTGCACTGTGTGCTTTTGTGCTTTTGTCATTCATCATTTCCCATGAGGTAGAACATACTGGAATATGACACTGGAATACTCACAATAACACTTTAATATGTTCATTATTCAGTTTGGAGGAAACAACATGCCTCTGTAATAATGGGAGTTAAATAAGTCAAGATTCAGGAAACCTGGCCCAAAACACGTTATGTAAATGATATTAGAAAATATGTTGGTATAGTGCTGGTATGGTAATTTCTCTCCAGCTTGGATTCATTTTTACAATTTGCTGTTATTCTACTTTAAGCCATTTGCAACACAATTTTAGTGTGTACTTGTGAATATGTGCGCTCTCACAAACAATTATTTAAAGCCAAGCTATGCTACTGCAAAGTAATGATTTAGCATTTATCACTCTGAATTAGACAAACAATATCTTATCATTTGTTTTACATGTTCTAGTGGAAATAAAGCCGTAGTGCTGAATGTGTGCTCCAAGCTGGAAAGTGCTATAATGCAATTAGTGCCCTCTTTCCCTTAGGCAGCGACCCTCACAGTCTGACATTACTGCTTTCTATTATCGTTCACTAATTGAATTGCACAAAGGCACACACATGAAGAAAAAAGACAATAAAATGACCCAAAGTATCAGATGTTTTAAACTGCAACAATTATGCCACTATATCACCCCTGGCCTCTAAATCATGTCTGCTTACAGCCTTAAATGTGATTCGAATGCAATTTTTCAATAATCATATTAGAATTTCCTTTAACATAATAACAATCAATATGGACTTTACAGCCTCAATTTACGGATGACATTATTACCTGTACTAGCACAGCACTGGCTAAACAAATCAACCCTTTTCCATTGAGGAAATCTTTTCCTAGTGACTCTACAGAGATGGAATGAAAGAGAGTTTATCTTCTTTACTTATACATAATGCATGCAATGAATCACACTGACTCTCTGTGAAAGTCTTATTATATCTTGTTTTTTGCCACATTTCTGTTAGCATTTATGAAACACATATTAAGTGACTTTTACTCTGGAAATTGTACATTCCACAGAGATTGCCCACAGCAATGTTGTATCATAAAGGATCCACACGTCCCAATTTGGCAAGTCCAAAGTCAAATCTTCATTTCATTTGCAGGTAGGGATATGACTACCATTGTATTTTTCAATTTTTGTAAAGAAAAAATTTATTATTCAACTTTTATTTTATGCAGTTTTCATAATAATTGGTTACATGTCTTTGTTCAGAACATGGATATAAAAAGGTTCTATAGCCAGTGTATAAAGAGGATGGCATTGGCTATTTTATAGCCTTATGGACTGTGCACTTGATTAACTATTTATCTACAAATGAAGTTATTCTGCTTCATACATATTTCATGACACAACATACAGAATATTTATTTCAGTTTTCTTGATAATCACTGATGCATTTATTGATAACTACATAAAGGTAAGGTACTAAATCTGTATTAACCCCCTTGAATAAATACAGTAACTCCCATCCACATTAGGGAAACACCTTCCAGCACATCTACACTGAGGAAACAGCTTGCAAAACATCCGCATTGGGGAAACACCTTCCAACACATCCACACTGGAGAAACACCTTCCAACACATCCGCATTGGAGAAACACCTTCCAACACATCTGCATTGGAGAAACACCTTCCAACACAAACCACACTGGAGAAACACCTTCCAACACA
>CM074946.1:20631934-20665236 GCA_037577455.1 Pangasius macronema
GACACTGTCTCTAAACCATACAGCATGGCCGCTCTCACCACTGTCTCCTTCACCTTCCCCTTGACTCTCGCTGATATATTTCTATCACACAGAACTCCCGACACCTTTCTCCACCCATTCCAACCTGCCTGCACTCGCCTTTAAAGTATTAATCTAAAAGCTAATTAAAGGTACAAGAGTAGCACTTTAGGTCCAGTTGTGTACCTTATATACCTCATTTAAATCAACAAGGTAAACTATATTGACATTACAATGTAACAGTACAAAACACAGTAAAGATGTACCCACTAGGGTTCCTCCTCACAACGACAAGGAAAGATAGTGTTTAGTACCCTGTTTTTCTGGGAGCGTTCAAAAACCTAGAACTGGTAACCACTGAAAGAACCAATGAGGAACCTTTTTACAAACAAGACTTAGGTGAGAGCGATAATCAAGGGGCGGCTCAGGGCAACACCAGACCACCAGCTGAGGAAAACAGGAAGTAAACTGTATATTTTGTGACATGATGTTTATCTCAAAGTAATCTCTAATCTGAGTTCTTACTAGCACTGGGCCATTAAGATTAACATCCCTAGAATCCTTTGTAATAAGACATGTAAATAGTCATGGTTTTTTAAGTATTTAGTATATGGTGTATGCACAGTGGTCAAGGGACCATGTTACCCACAGTGCCCTGAGCATATGCTTTGACAAATGTAACAAATGCTGCACATTATACAAGAACACACTAAGGTTTTTAAATTATGCAGAGTGTTACCTCTGTAATGGCTTGTTAGCCTTTCAGCTAATAGTCTTCCTGATTAAGTATCTATTGGTGTGTTCAGATTGAAACCATGAATTTGCGCTGTTGAAATGGGAAGGTAAACCCACCAATTAAGTGGTTATAGCTGTGAAAACAAACTACAGTAAAAAAAAAACAAACTAGCTTGTGATTAAGGGTCACAATTCAGATAGCTAACTGGCAGTTTGGCACTGTAAATGAGGCAGAGCCATTGGGAATATCAACATTTACCTCAGATCCATTGGTAATTTACTAAGAAAAGACTTTAAACAACTAAATTTACACTGCAGTTACTAAGTAAATTCCCATAGCAGCCACAACATTGATAAACATCAACATTTTGTCACATCCTGTGAACAAAAATCTTGACTATTATAAGAATGAGCTGTTTATATAGAATTTTTATATAGTATATAGGATAATGGCAATGAATACTTGTTATAATGAAAGCTAATAAGAATGCTTCTAACAATCACTAGCATTTAGGCTAACTGTGATTGACTAGATGTGGCAGGTCTCAGATCAGCTGTAAGAATAAGGCACAGGCTGTTTCACTGTGTTTTACTACATGTGGCAGGAGGGAGGCTGAGATATAGTCCAGGCTGGACAGGATGACCGGGCACAGAGATGTGTGGTAATGGCGGGGTGTTAGATAAGAGATGACAGTATGAAAGGGCGAGGCTTAGCTTTGCTTCAGCTTTCTTGCATGTTGCCAGGCTCTGTCTACACGCACACAGATGCTATTCATGCGAATTCAGGCTAAAATGACCCGTTTGTAAAATTATCGACCAGTTTGTGGGAATTGGAGATGTGTGTGTGCCCAATAAGAGCAGATTAATTTACTTCAGTAAGCTACACGAAATACTTACCCTAACAGTTTTAAAGTGTATCAGTCACTGCTTTACCTGTCTTGGCGTTTCAAATGAAAAAAAGGCAGAGAAGCGGGAGTAGGCTCAAATTCTGAAATTTACAGCTCGATTCTTGCATTCTTTCAAAAGGATTTTTAGTTGAGCATCAGCAAGCCTGAGGAGTTGTGTGCTTTGTTAGCATGGAGTCTTAGCGCAGCTCTATCAGCACATTAGCCCATCACTTCACTCTGATTCATTTTGCTTTGCGACTGATTTGTGCTGCGCCTCCCAGTGCACCATTGACATTTAATTCCATTGGTGTCAGCGCCAGATTGAAAGACAGCACTGGTAGATATGGACTAGTTTGCAAGCTTTTTGCAAGCCTTGGCAGTGTGTTGAAGCAGCAGGATGGCGGTGCAATTGGTGGAAGTGTGGCTGTTTTATAGTAATAGGTTGGGAAGAGATGAACATGTTTGGCTTGAGATCTTTAACTATAGTGGTTCTACACTGTGTTCATGCATGGCAATGTTTTCCCATGAGGAAGGGCGTAAAATGGTGGAAGGTGCGTGTGCAAATGGGTTATTATTCATTATAGTTTGGCTGCTTCTTGCCATTAAGCATTTTCTAGGAATGCTATTAAACATGGCTTATAGAGCATATGGGCTGGGCTGTTGGTCTAATTATACAGGACATGGCTAGTTTTGTTCAGGAGATTTAACTGGTGGAATTTGACTCAGGCTGTTATGTGTGTTTGCCTTGTCGTCTGCATTTCTAAACCTGCTCTGGAAGGATTCTAGCAAACACGTGACATGACTGGTTTGATGACATACATGCGTTTTCACTGGTGGAATTTGACTTAATATAGCGTGTGACTTGTGAAGAGCTGTTTTGAGATTTTTGAGACATTCCAGCTAAAAAAAATACTGCAAAGTGCTGAAATTTACATTTACAGCTTAACTTTAAAGTTCTGAGGCAATTCAAAAGTACATTTCTGATGAATAGCTGAATACAGATAGATCTCATCAAATAACTAATAAATGGAAATAAACTCAGCAGAGAAAGACATTTAGATAACACCGTGATCATGTATGCTTTTTGATAAGGTTTGTGTTCCTGATTGTGACATTTTTTTTTAACTTCATTGTAAAATATTCAGCAAAGCTCAAATGCATCAGAGCATGTGCAACCACACAAACTTGTGTTACAAGTTAAACTGGAGATTTCAGTTTATTAAACACACTGCATTATGTAAGCAATAATTAATGCTAATGTCATCTGATGTTAGCCACAATATTAGCTTTCCTCAGCCCTGGAGACTTTGCAGTGTGCTAGAACATTTATACATTGTAAAACCAGTGAGTACAACTGTAGAGTACTGTACCTTTTTGTACACTTCAGTGTTATTACTTTCATAAGTAGAACATCTACAGCTGTAAGTTACTTTCTCCTCTGGCTTGGTCTACTGAGGGTTCGAAGTCTGTTCTTTTCTGTAATAGAGTAAAGAGAATGTGGATATTGATTTCCCATCTGTTTTGCATCTAATCAATGTTCATCCTGGATGATTGGCAGCTTTTTTTTTTAAATATTACACCAGCTTTGCATACTTAAAACAACGCTACAGGAGAATAATCTATCCCCCAGTAATGGAATTTATTTGGATAACGAATTTTCGAACAAAATGCCCAATAGAAAATTTGAATCCTGAGTTCACAACCTGTCAGTGTGTGTTTTCTCCTTCCTCTGCTTTTCTAAGAGTGGTTTGTACCAGAGAGAGGCTAGCCCTAGTATTAGTCACCCATCTTTTTCTCTCTTGTTCTCACTCTCAGTCTCTGATGTGAGGCAAGCCTACGCAAGGAAGCAGCTGTTAAAAAAGCTGAAGTGCTCCTCGGCCATCACGATCAACTGTGCTAAAACACGCCAACGAAACCCATCATCTCTCACCTCTCCGAGCACTGGCCTAGAAAACCATCGCTCCTTTTCGGACACGTCTTTCTAGGCCTCAGCATGTCCATGTCATTTCGTCTTATCTTTACTGTGTAGATCCTTTAATTCTGAATAACAGGGTCACTCCTGTCAAGTCTCGTTGGCGAGGACGCTTTGCGATGGCAGTTCCTTAAAGCTTTGTGTTTATGACACTTGTTTGTTTCTTATCTGCACCTGCGTTCGATGCTGGGAGCAAAACAGCAGACATGACATGCGTCTTTGTACAAATATAACTATCCTTTAACGCAAGTTGAAGGAAACAAGCTGCGAGCTAAAAGAGAGGTTTATAACAACCTGTCTGTACGGGCAGTGTGTACACATGGATTAGCAAAAGGATGAGCTTCATACCATTTGTTGTGGCCCACACAGGAATCCTTTCAGGATTCCATCTTTGATTCCTTGGAATGTCTGGAGCTAGAAGACATATCTGTCCCAAGAGGGTTTTAGCACTCATTAAGATGCAATACAGCCATTTTACGAGCCATTAATATCCACAAAGATCAAATGACAGGCATTTTCATTGCGGTCTCTTTAGCAATGTATAGCTGTACTTGGCATGCCCATGGGATGAAACTATGCACTACTGACTGTGTTGTCTAAAGACCTGCCCACATGTTCTAGCTTGATGTGAACGATTTGTAGAAATATATTAAAATATTAATGGAAAATGCAATTCTTTTCCTTTGAAGGAGGTGCATATTATATTATATTATATTATATTATATTATTATATCTATGTGAATATTTGTGTTACTGTTACATAAGCAGCCACTGAATATTCATAGACACGTGCTCTGGAAATGATTTTTGTTTATTAATAACCTTTTACTTACACAGTGGAAGCCTGTTCGACAGGTCTGGCTGTGTAGTAGATGGAATGTCTGTGTGTGTGTGTGTGTGTGTGTATGTGTGTGTGTAAGATAAATGGGCTTTCATTACTAATCAGAGATGATGAGATCCGGATTTTTTTTTACCTGTCATTCAAACTGTACACGGCGTCCTTTTAGTCAGTTTCTTGGGATGCACTCTTCTGTTTCAATTAGTTATATTAAAAAAGCACAGTCTCAGACTTATACGGTCGAGACAAGACTCTTTCTGTTAATGCAATTGGATCAACAACATCAGCCAGAAGAGCCATCTTGTCTTGGTTGTTTTACTTATGCCAGTGCAGAGGTCTTCTGAAGCCAAGTGAGCTGGCGCACTCGTCTAGAGCTCAGGCCTTGCCAGCGCGAGTGCCCTCACACCCTCATACACTCACAGACCCATTTATTTGATCAGCAGCCGGATGGTCTGTGCCCGTCTCTCTGCAGGCTGCTCCATAAAGGAAGCTCTTTTCAGCGGCTCTTTCCTGCTGCTTCGCTTCCGATGCTTTGTGTTATCAATTGAAATCAAGCGGATGATGTGGTTTTTTTATGATTAACATACCCACATCATTCACACTAACTGCTCAATCAGCCTGACAAGTGCAGGAGGCTTTTCTGCCAAATCCGACGTTTGAAGAATATCATTTTTGCTTTTTCTTACATGTCAATGAAATTCATTATAGTGCAGTGAAAGTAGTAGTAGTAGTCCGGCATTTGAGTGACTAGAAACCACATATCATTTTAAAATCTGGATAAAGTGATAGCTAGATAAGAGAACGTTGCTTTATGACATGCTTTAAGTCATAAAGTGATGTCCGAGTTCAAAAGTCAAAAAAATCTTCAGTCAAGAAAAAAGCAAATAGTTTCCACACTAAAAG
The DNA here is from genome assembly GCA_037577455.1 of Pangasius macronema. NCBI lineage: Eukaryota > Metazoa > Chordata > Actinopteri > Siluriformes > Pangasiidae > Pangasius > Pangasius macronema. Next base: position 20,637,288 of record CM074946.1, read on the forward strand.
TCTTTGGACCTTAGACACTTCATTACAATGAATCTTCAGGCTGTTGCGCTTGTAATATAATGCCCAAAAGCCGATCTGCATGCCTCCGGGTAATGGCTACAGTAAGTTGAAAGCACATAAACGTGTAAAATCAGAGATTATGAACTAGCACCATGTGTAATATAATCTCACTGGATGGACATTATATTATTTCATGGAATTTATTTAACTCTGTTTAACAGCAACAGAGATATTACAAACAATACAATATAAATTATAAATCAAAACATTTAAAATCCACACAACTAAAATAAATTCGAAGTGATTGATCATTAAAAGGAGCCCCATTTTAAGCTCATCTGAAGTTTATAACCCTGTTTTTTTTCCAGCTCAGAATGAGTTTAGTGTCTTGTTCAGATATTACAGGAAATGACTCTACAGTATAGTGCGGGGGTATTATATAATGTAGGTGTGGCAGTTTACTGTGTTGTTATGGTGTTATAACTGAACCAATAATGATGTTGCACTGAATGAACTGTCAGACTTCTGAAAAGCAGTTTGATCAATGATTTGGATCCACCAAGTACACAGCCTCTTTGTGGCCAGTCCCCAAACTCTAAAGCACACACTATAGTGTAGTTTCCATGGCCTCCTGTTAGGTGAGCATGGTACTCTGTTTTTAATCCCACTCCCACCGGCTCATGAAGGAATTCCTACCAATCTCGGTGAAAATCTGACTAATCCCGCCCATTCCTGCAGTTATTTTTGTTTGCACCTGCCCACGATATTTTCTGAGGAAATTAGTTTGTTCCGTTTCTCAAAACCTAAACAAATTAGTCATTTAAACCATCGTGACTCTAACCAGAATAAAGCTTTTACTTCATGAGCACCTTGTACTGTCTCATGTTAATGAACTTGGCTTCGTATCTGACTGCTTGGTCCCGTCTGCATGTGAATAAAAAACTTCTGCTTTTTTTTTTTCAGAATTAATGCACACCTCTGTCTCTGCCATTACATTGACATCCAAGACAGATAGGCAGATTGACAGGGGATAGAGGAATTAATGCCATCCCTCCCACTCTCCCACTCTCCCACTCTCCCACCCTCCCACAGCCAATTTTGCTCCCTTGGCTCGCAGCCATGGATGGCTGTGGCAACATCAGGATTCGAACTCATGATCTCCCAAACGATAGAGTATTTGTGCTGCTCCATTTGGGAGCCCACCAGAAAAAGGGACCTTTTAAACAATTTCCACTGCCACTGCCAGATTTGAGGCTTGTTTGCACCTTTGACAGATGTAATATAACTCCATATTCATTTAACTCCATCAGGGTGATTATGCAGGGTAAACTGGGCCATTATCCAGACACTCGGCATGTCTAATGCTGATAAAGCTCTTTGCAGGGAAGCGCTCACTGGGTTAAACTGATTGATAGCTCCGATTTTGTCTAGATGATAGACAAGGCTGACTTAATCCATCTAGATCCAATAGGCAACGCACCTCTTGGCTGTATCAGTCCTCCTCTGGGCCATTAATCAGTCCATCATTCTTCTGGCTCTGGACTTCACCAGAGCTGTATTTAGTGCTGTGTACAGGAATAGTCGATATTCAAATAACGTCATTTTCTTTTCAGTGAAGCAGTATTCCATTTTTTAGAGAAATCCATATATTTGTGCATTGATGAGTGATATTTAAAAAGCCCTCCATTTTAACATATTTAATATCCATATTTAATATTCCATTATAAATGTTCTCTAAACCCAAGCAGTTAATGTAATCCTGTATGAAAATGTGATGTTGCAAACAAATACAGTGATACAGAAATGTGACACTGGGTTATATGATGATCATACTGTCATTTTTTCCCTTCCATTTACGAAGTCCATCTGGGTCTGCGGCTCCTTTGTGTGTTCAGGGAAAAGCTTTCAGAGATTTCATCTGCTCCAGCTCCCTGCTGCCGCTTTGTGGTCAGTGATTGGGAGTGCACTTTGAACTCGGTGCTGCTTCAGGCTTTGTCCGAATTCACAGCGGCTTTATAACGAAGCAGGGCAGTGTCATGTTCAGATATCAAAAAATATATGAAAGTGTGAGTAAATCTTAGATTCCCACAGCGTGTGCTTTAGTGTTAAGCAGAGCAGTGACTGAGGATGTTAAACACTAAAGATGTTGGAGCTCATCAGAAAAGAGTGGCGAGGAAAGAAAGAGCGCAGAGGTGGAATAAAGAGCAGTATTGTTCATGGGAAAGAGGAGGGTGGATAAGCTGTAAAGATAAGGGTGGGTTATTTGGTTTCGTGTGCATATGTGTGCGTGTGTGTGCGTGTGTGTGGGTGTGTTTGCGTGTGTGTGTGTAGGCTGTCTGGCCACAGCCTACGTCACAAAAGCGCCATTGTGCCATGACCACTCTTAAATGCTATAATGAGTATGATTTCTCCTTGCTTTACGTATTATAATTATAGTCTGTCTGGGAAAATAATAGAAGACAAACCATAAGGACAGATCTCACACACGTTTTCATCTGAATCTGCTTCAAATGTTAACCCTTAGTTTCTCTAAAGCTCAAAACTATATTTTGAATAAATGTGGAACAATAAGAAGAAAGGCTTCTCCTACGTAAAACGTTATGAAACCGTCTCGGATGAACGCGAAGATCATTTATAAATCTATTTATACCACAGCACTTCTTAAATCCGATTGGTCAGAAGGTTTTGATTCATTTTTAATAACAGAAGCTCTGACGGTAGTGCCGGCTGTAATTCAAATCACAGGTTTATATTAATGCATTCGTTCTCATATGTTATTGTTTCTATAGTAACAGCTCGTTCACAGGGACTTGTATGGTGGATGCTTGGCATAACTGAAGACTAATAATGAGCAGATTTAAAAATCTGCTGTTAGTTAATAACATCATAAACATCTACGATAGGAACTATGACAGTTGGAGCACTTTGTTACAGTCGGTAACAACTTTAGGACGGAAGCTGACGCTCTGAATGAGATGATTACTTACATTACAAAGATAATGGCTGTTTTCACTGGAGTGTAAAATTAGATTAGGAGTTCAAAATGATTGGGCTTTTTAAAGACCAATCTTGAAGATTTTATGAATGATTGTATTGTACTCTATTGGAGATATATTGTATATATCGTTTCGGAGTATGGTATTAACGGATTCAGTAAAAACTGGTTTATACTGAACCCGTTAATACGATACTCCCTAACGATATTGAATTGGCGATTACAGTTGAAACCAAATCTGCTCTGAAGAGCAGTAACGAGATGATATCATTAAAACGTTATATGAAGGCTGAAATGTGCCTCCATCACAGTTTATCACATCTTCTCTCCATCTGTCCGTCTCTCCATCTCAGGCAGACCTGCACATGTGGCCATGCTTTTTATTTTAAATCTCATAAAAGCTGTAAAACCTCTTAAATTGTGATGATGTGTTGCTCAGTGTTGCATGGATCTGGTCTCAGTTTCTCAATTTCTCCAGTAGAGGGATGCAGAGAACGCACAAGACGGGCTGTCTTTGTCTTCACGCTGAGCGCCGCTTTTCTTCTGGAAGATCTATAAACCCTTCATGTGTTTTTTTTAATGCCTGGGGATTCAGTCCTGCTCTCCTACAGTGCACACGCATTCTTGTTGGCATCTAGATGACGTGTCAAGTTTTCCGAATCAGAGACAAAAAGCGATATGAGAGAGATCTTCCTTCAGAGGGGCGGACCGTCACGGCGGTGTTGTGATGACATCATCTGTCTCTGTGGAGTATTATGGAGAGACGCGGCTCAGTTCTCACGTCAAGGAATCTCTGCGTGATACAAAGTATTAAATATGCAATATATCGTGTATATACTATATTCAGTGTTTTTAGAGTGTTGCTGGAAGCAGTACATCTCTGAGGAGGATCAGAGATTGATGTGGACTTACTATGTGAAGTCATTTCTCATTCTGACCTACACCCTGTCTATGGGCGAAGAAAACTGTCGACTTACCTGTCCTGAGCACGCACTACACCACTGATAAAAGATGTTCTGCCATACAGATGAGCTCACTAGAGAATTACGCAAAGACAAAGACTGGGTATTACAAGCGAAACAGCACCGTACTGTGTTAAAACAAAGACAAGTAGAAATGATTTTTTTATTCCTCTCCCACTAGGTGGTGGAGGTGGAGGCATTATGTTGTCAGGTTGTCTGTGCATCCATCCAAGATTCTCGTTAGTGTGACATCTCAAGAACGAGTGGTCGAATGTTTGGAGGATGTTTATATGGTGTTATCACTGTAACCAGCACATGAATTGACCCAGGCAGGGTCAAGGTCAGAACAAGGTCATATGTTGGCAAGCATCAAGTTCTTCTGTTTTTCCTACATCTGTCATCGTCCAGTCGCATCACCACCATCATGCACGACAACACTCGTGTATGTAAAGATTAAACTTATTTTTAAATATCCCGAGGCCTCTGATCATTCTGAAGCAAGTTTAAGATCAACTGGTTTACCCCCTCTCAACACTATCATCTGTCCCAACACCTAATTTGTTAGAGGGGCATATTAAGGATTTAAACAAACATAGTAGTCACCCTCCTGTATTAGTCCTGTGCAAATTAAATGAAGACTTCCTGGGTGGAAATATATGAAGCTACGTCAGCTGTGTAATGATATGGACATGAATTAAAAAGTTTAGATGCACTAGCAGAGCTGAGCTATAAACCAATAAAGCACTTTAAAATTTCATCTGAAATTTTTTTTATATATATGTCACTTTGATGTAGAAAGTCACATTAATGTACCAGGCATTTTTATTTTTCTTGGTGTTTGTACTGTCTCTAAAGTGAGACCAATCTTGCTTTTATCCTAATGAAGTTAAACAGCCATCTTTAATATTAAATGTAGGTTTGATGATAATGTAAATACACTAATGAATCACTGGATTAGGTTTAGTGTGGTTAAATAAAGAAACATATTTTTGTGCCTAAACAAGAATAGGCTGAATATAAATGTGTGTGCCAGGCTGATATTCATGAGTGTGCGTGTGTGTGTGTGTGTGTGAAAGGGAGAGAGAGAGAGAGAGAGAGAGAGAGAGAGAGAGAGAGAGAGAGATCATATTAATATACATGGGACAAAAGGACTCAGGTGTGCTACATTAGTAATACCCCTAGATCTCGTCCCCAAACACCTTTCTCACAGTGCAGACCAAAGACAATTGCGTTAAAATTTCATTAAATTGCAGCAATGAAATGTTTCTATATTGAATGTGAAACATTGTGCAGTTTGTTCATTTAACACAAACTGTTTGCAATGGACAATGTAGCTTGTGTAAAAATGAACAACTTTGTAATGTGATCAAATAATTATATTCTTTAACTGTAACAAATGTCAGATGTATTAAATAAAAGTATTAAATCATTCATTAGCTATGTTTTTTTTTTTTTAATTTATGTACCTGGGTATTTAGCCCTTCCTCTGTCTTCTTTCACTTGTAGACTGTAATTCCATGAACAAAATCATTTATCATTGCTGTATAATCTTCCTGAGTCTTTTGGAACAGAAGAGAGTTAGGGAAGATAATATCTAGAGATTCTCATACACCACACATCCTCATCTGTCAAACTGACAGCAAAGGAACTGAAGAGGAAGTCTCGTTTTAGTTATTTAAGCACCTCACTACACATGTTGTTGCTCACTTCTCAAGTCATTACTATGAATTATGGAAAATCTATTAAAATCTTAGCTCTTTGTCTCTTTCAAAAATCTACTATATTCAGATTTCCTGCACATTCTCACTGTCCTGGACTCACTTTAGTGCATAAGAGCATAAGAGACTAAAAGTGGGGCTATTTTAAACAACAATATTCTGTAGATGGACAGTGACGTTTCATAGAACCCACACACACACACACACAGCAAAGCTACAATTATATTATCACAGAGATGAGCCCTGGGATAGTAGAGAAGATAAATGTGGCAATAAGAATGTGATTCTTCAGGCAGGAAGATGAGTTTGAAACCAATGATGGAAGATTTTAGACATTTGAAACAGATATAGCCCCATTTCCTATTCAATAAACCTTGAACTGAATGCGCAAAGATGTTAGATAACCAAGAGCACATAATGTCAATAAGGATGATTTAAAAGGTGAGCAAAAGGAAAATATATAAAAATGTGAGTTGTCATATAGTCATAGAAAGATGCACTCAGAATAACACCTAACCCTCAGGCTGTGTGCTATCCAAAGCACCAAAATAGCAAGTATCTATTAAAGAGAAACAGTGAGGCACTTACTAGCACATTAAAGCACTGTTAAATTCTCGATTCTGATTGGAAAGGTGGTGTTGATTAATATTCTATAAGAGCAATTCAATAGTGCTGACTGTAATTTACAGTTTACATTAATGCACTCATTCTAACATGTTATCTTTTCTATAGTAACAACTTATATAGGACCTGTAAGGCAGACGCTTTGACAGGTTTATGTAATTTTTGATATGGTGAAGGTTTCAGTGAGAAGATGTTTATTGAGCATATTTATTTAGAGAGAGGTAATATAACTGGAAAGTATTCCAAACATAGGACTTTCCACCTTTTCAGTAACATGACAAGGTGTGTTTTTTTTTTTACTTCAAGTGGGAAAGAAAAAGAGAGACTGATGACTGTTGATTTGCTGTAACATAAGTGATAACAGGAACTAACTTGTTTCACAGACGTTCCACAACATTACATGTAACACTATTAATATTCTGCCAGTATTAATAGGCATAACAGTTAAAAGTAACTATAAATGAGAGAAAAAGTGTGGTGTGTTGTTCTTTAATTAATACAAAATTGCATTTGTTGGCAAAATGCTGTTAAATAAGAGGAATACGACACTTTGGCACATGCTGTTATTGGAAAAATAACACATCACCCCATCGCTGCTTATTTTTCTATGACAGCACATCGTGTATTATTCCTTACTTATGCACTGTATTACATGTTCAAACACTCTTAATCATTGCAGAATATTAATAATGTAACCTTTTTATTACTGTCAGTAGTTAAGCTATGCATTAAAGTCTACAGTATAATTATACAGTTAGTCTTGACACTAAGATTCTAATTCTAATTTGAGCTTCCAGTCCTCATCGACGTTTATTGCCAAGTCTCTTTTCCCGCCTGATTAATGGATCTCTGTGGGCTGCACAGTTCAGTTCAGAAGTGTGCTCAAGTGTTACACAATCTCAACCTTTCAAAGGCATTACTTTCAGAGATCTTGAATTATATAAAGAATACTATTCTTTTTTATACCCTTGCATGTTGCATTCATAAAACTTCCAGGTTTGGAGTAGAATCGTTTCATTCAAAAACCACTAACTGTACAAAGTTACAGACTTAACTTAATCTATTATAATATGCTTTGCAGAGAGCTTCAAAATAAGGCATACAATTTGGATTTGAATTTAAAAAGCATACCTAATAACCCTGTGCTCTGACAGCAGAGACCAAGAGACAACTGAATGGCCTCACCATGAAAAATAAATCTGCAGCTTTTTTCCACTAGCGCTTTGATAGTGGCTGTGCTAATGAAGCGATGTCAAGTCTTCAAAGTCTCTCAGTCCTGTGGGGGCCACACCACGCTTACTGAGTGTGGGTCGTGCCACAGCACTGATTGAGATTTGCAGACACGCACTCTTTTCTGCAGGATTTCCCAGCATTCCACAGTGCTTCCTTCAGTCTTGTTGACACTCTTTATGCATTCTCTGTTACTTGTATTGATTTCTCAGAGAACTGAGGATTGCACAACACTGAGCATTATTGAATTATTGAGCTCAGGTGTTGTGGTAGATTTACTGTAATCCGGTATGAATGAAATTAATAAGGGAGAATATGAATTATGGGAGGATGTGGAAATGTATTGATACATGCCCAGATGTTGGATTAAAAAGAAAAGTAGGTACGATTTATTTTATTTATTTATTTATTTTAGAAAACATACATAACTTAGTTAATAATGGCTTAAGATGCACTGGCACTGGTCTCTCATGGTGCCTCGTACCTGTATAAGTCCCTGTTTATCCAATTTTTGGAAACTGGTGGTGGTTCTGGGGTGATGCATAATTTATATGCCAAAGACACCAACTACATTGCTTTATGACAATCTCTATTGTAGAAAGCACTATATACACTGATCAGCCATAATACTGAAACCATTGAGAGGTGAAGTGATTAAAAAAAAAGGCTAGAAATAAGTGACCAAATAATCTTATATTTGGCTTATTGCAATCTTATAATAGGAAATACTAGATAAATTTGACTATATTCAAAAAGATATTTCCATTTGCTAAGATGTTATTTTTTTGCAGTGCATACTGATTATAAACCCTCTCACTGTCATTCCTTACAATATTATATTAGGGAGAACAATGTGAGAGGTAAAAGCTAAGAGTTAAAAAAGAAGAAAAGTTGTTTCTGAAATTAAACACAAAAAATAATAAACAAGGGCTGGTCTTTAACTATAACTGGACAGAAGGAATGCACCTAAACTCCTAAGAAATATGCTGTTAGTATTGAACGATGCAGAATAATGCAGAGAACAAAGTCTTAAACTATATTTTGTTGGTTTAACGGGAGAAAAATAACAATGGTGTTATTAAATTGTTTTATATTATATTTATTGCAATAAGAATATCTTTGTTCAACTGACTAACGGTACAGACGGTCCAGAGTAGAGAAACCGATGCACACCTTCACACTAGCCTGTTTGCGTGATTTCGGCGTTTCCGATGACTTATTGATGAATAACTGAACACACTTAAAGTCATGTTGCTGTTGTATAACTAGCATTCTGAGCCATGTCTTTAAAATCTTGCTGTAAGAATATGTAGGAAGAATTACATGAAAGGTGTCAAAAGGTCTCTTAGTTGGATTGTGCAAAGTATGACTCATATTTTTATACCTTTGTGTTATAGAATGGAGTACAATTTAATCGCACACTTTTATACCAAGTAATTCATTGTGTATGCAGCTGTCTTTTCATTAAATCCTATTAATATATAATTATATTATTATTAATATAATCAGTCGTATTAATGCTTTCCAAACTGTATTCTTCTGACACAAATCTTTATTTAATGAGAATTTCATTTACACATTTTGTTACTAAGCTTTTTAACAGCTCTGTGGTTGACCATTTACAACACTTAACAGAGGCTTTTAAACTTCAGTTCGCACTTCATGTAGAGTGCATTTAATATGCGATCTCAGACTCAGTTTGGATGATGAGCTACATCCTTATTTAAAGGATGTAGCTCATCATCCTTTAAATAAGGATGTAGCTACATCCTTATTTAAAGGAATGTTAATTTCAGGCACACTGTGAGCACATTTTACTGACACATCAAGCATGTACACAGTGTGTTAAAAGATGCCTTTAATGTAGGAAATATTTATTTTAAAAAATAATGGCACATAAAATAACTTCCCATAGTTCTAATAGTTCCAGTCAAGATGCAGTATGTAGCTGAATAGATATACTGTATTAAAGTTTCTAAAAGATCCCAGGCCATTATAGATGCAAGCTATGCATTAAACAATGCAGTGAGAAATGCATGATGCATATGATGTAGAATTTGCCAAATATTAGCATAGGCTTTAACACACTAGAAAGTCTAGAATTAGCTCGTTTAAAGATTCTTGTTGGGAAGATTAATGTTTAAATTCTTTAATGAGTACTTTAGGTTTAACATTTCTTTCCATGACTGAGCCACCCCAAAGCCATCACAAGCTCACCATGCTGATGTCTCTCTCTGAGACCTGTGTCTTTTTTAAGACAAGTGTAATGATTTATGGATTGAGTCTTCGGATTATCAGGTTTAAGATATTTAGTTTTATAAACATTAGAGTTGTGCTCATGCTTGATTTTATGCAGCTTCTTTTATCTGGTTTCAGAGCACCCACATTCCATCTGTATTTCAACGCACATCCTGTCTGCATGTGTTCTCTTATCCTCAAAGGTCTTACTGCCCTTTATTTCATGTTTCTGGCTGGGTTTTTCTTCTTTTTTTTTTTCTTTTTTTTTGCAGTGATATGGTATTTCTATGGTATACACTTTATTTAGAGCAATAGCTGTTATTGCAACAGACAACAAAAAAAATGGCTCAAAATATTTAAAAAGATTTTTCTAATGTGTGTGTGTGTGTGTGTGTGTGTGTGTGTGTGTGTGTGTGTGTGTGTGTGTGTGTGTTTGTGCTTTTTAGGCTGCCGAACAGAGTGGGATGAGATTCGCTGCTGGTACAGAGCTGAAGTTGGCCAAGTGGTTAATGTCTCTTGCTCTGAAGTTTCCCAGCTCTTTGCCAACAACAATGGTAATCACTCAATTGCTCCTTTATCTCTGCTTATACTACAGTGCTGTTGTCCATTCTGATTGGTCAAGAGGTGCTGATTAATTTCCTGTAACAGCCGCTCTGACAGTAGTGCCGGCTGCATGGCTTATATTAACGCACTCATTCTAATATTAGTTATTGTTTCTACAGTAACAACTTACACAGCAACTTGTATACTGGACACTCCACAAAGATTAAAACATGTGTAAACAGATTTAAACATATGGAACTGTTGATATAACGCTCCAGAGTCTCCGTTGTCTTTAGTTTTCCGACACAGGAATGTTTTCAGGATGGAGGGCTTTACAGCTTCTGTAAAGCTGCACTTTTTCTGTCTTACATAATACATTCAAGAGTCAAAAAAGAGGCTGGTGAGGGATCAACTGTTTATAGATGTGATAACAGGAACTAACATCTCTTGTGGACGTTCCACAACATTGTGTTAGCGTTAATAATTTGCCATGGTATAAGAGAAACAAAACACTTCAAAATGTGCTGTTATGGGGAAAATAATCAACGTTAAGGTGGTAACAGTAACTCCACTTTGGGTCGAGCCACAGCACACTACTCTACTGTTGATTATTTTCCTATAACACCAGGTTTTTGTGTTTTACTTATTTAATGTATTTTATAGCTTAGTATTGTTTCGTTTATACAGATTACACACAGCATGATGCAATGCCTATCTGCTGATTACGCTCTCACTCAGGCCATTGGTGAGCTTGCTTTATCTAAGCTCTTGTGCGTTGCTCCGAGTGTATTTGTCAAACACTACAGCCACTTTAAACAGCTGTCAAATATCATTGCCATCTCAGCATAGACGTGGATAAAACGATGCTGTGCAGTTTGCTTTGTGTGCAGCTCGTATCCTTACAATCAGAGAGCTCAAGAAACCAGAGGACTTTTACAACCTTGCCCTATATACACAAATGGTGGATGGTCATAAACATATCAAGCCCAGGACACAGCTCTCGAGTGTTCTGTAAACATTTAAACAGTGTTCATCCAGATACACGTCCTGGAAAGATAGAAACGCTGCTAGTAATTACAGCTCTTTTTTAATATGCTCTATTATGCAAAGCAACCTATGAAAAAGTGCAGTGTGTATGTAGAAATATAGAGTAGTCTTAGGCACTTTAGATGCTTATTTTATGACTTCTGCATTACTGAGTCAGGGAAAAACACTTCAGATTTCCAATCATTACTTTTCCACAAACAAATAAATGTCACTAAAAAAAATTTCTGTCAGTAAAGAAGGTAACATATTACCTAGTATTTCTTTATAAAACTGCACAGTGTGTACTTCAGACTACCAGTGCATTTTTAAAAGCAAAGGATTGTGACACCAAATATCGACTTTGTTTAGTTTATTACTGTTTATCATTTGTTAGAGTACTTTTTTATGTAGAAAAAATACAATTTTTCACTATTTTTGAAGGAATCTTTGCATTAATTACTATTTCTTTACATGTGCCTAAGACTTTTGCACAGTACTATTTTTTTTTCAATGTGTGAAAATAAACAAAATGTTAGAATGCATAGTAAATGTCTTCTAAAACATTATAAAAATTTGGTATCAGGGAAGTATAGCATAAAAATACAGTATTTTGAAAGGATTTTGAGATTAAATGCAATATACTTAAAAAGTGATTGCAATGTAGTTAAAAAAATAAATGTACAATAGATAGATAGATAGATAGATAGATAGATAGATAGATAGATAGATAGATAGATAGATAGATAGATAGATAGGCAGTCATTCTTTATGCTTGTCTCTAAAACCATAAAATAAATGAATGTGACAGCTGTCAAAAATTAGCATAAGAACTCAAAACAAGTCAAAAGTGCACCACAGCAAATCCTGCTCTAAAAAAAAAGAAAAAGAAAAATGAATAACACCATGACTAGCGAGGGCTTCCATTTCCCTTGACAAAAAAAACAAACTGTATAAATGAGACAAATGTTGTAATATTGCTTTCCGCAGTGAAAACTGTTCAGTGCCAAGAAAATAATAAAATAATGAAAAATCAAAGGGGTCATGAAAGAAGGCAGAGCACTAGGAGCCAGAGGAGCTTAGTGTTGTTGCATTGCTTGTTAGCACTGTGAGTCATTGCTAGCAAACACTTCTTCATTCCCAAAGGACCTCACCTTAGACCTCTTACCACACTAGGCAAGCACATGCATTCAGCCAACTTTCCCCCTACGTTAGCTTCAGGGTGAGAGACCTGAATGATTCATGCCATGCTATGCTAATTCTGGTAACAACAGGCAAGAACAAAAACTCCCATTGGCAAGCTAACACCAAACCACCCACTTAGCATGACTTATATTGGTATATGGCTGAAAATGTCAGAATGGTACAGTAGATATGAAATGCAGCATACACACGGATCTAATGCACATTCAGAAAAACAATAGCATATAAGTATTGTCTAACAGTAGTACACAAGCACTGTTGTACTGTTGTTTTACATGTTGTATACTATGTTGTCTCAACCTTTTTTGTCCCCTGATAGTATTTTAAGGGCTCATAATTCTGCAAAAGCAAAAAAGAGAGAAAAAAAACAATGCTTATTATTACTTTAAATAGCTTCTCTGAGAGCTGGCAGTGTCCGGTGTAAATGACTGCTTTGATTAACATGATATGGCACCACTGTGGACTGGTGTAAAATGACACAGCAATTTGTTTGACACTCCAAATAGAATGAATGATAATGAAATTGTAATAATTGTAATAATCTGACTGTTTTAATTATTATGAAATTTTACACAAATCAAGATTATATGCAATTACATTATTTAAAAAAAAAAAAAAAAAAAAAACCCAGCTGGTTAAAAAAAAAAAAACCTTCTGTGATGGTCACATGATCCACATGGGGTCATGAACCCAAGGTTGAGAATGTGTGCTTTGAGAACAATGGCACTGGCATTAACTTTTATTCATATTGATACTCTAGTGGATTTTAATGCACTGAATCAGTATAATCATTGTGACACAATAATATATGTATGTAAACATTATCTATGAACAAATCTAGGCTATTAATAGTGTGGAATACGGTGTACTGAGAACTCCACTGATTTGACCAAAGTCTTTCAATTAGCCACTTAAAATCCCATGAGCAAGGTCCAGACTTACATTCCTGATAACTAAACCGTCCCTATTAGTTTCAGTGCACTTCTTGAATACTGCAGGGTAGTTATTAAATATGTCATGGCTTTAAAGGGTTAACATGAACCAGTTCACTTTTCAGAGTACTTAAACATAACTTGCCGCTTGCATATACAGTTTATGGTCTTCTTAAACCGGCATCTCTTCCCTTACTTTACTTCGCCTGTCAGACTACAGTATGTCCAGCAATTTTTTTTTTTCCATTTATTTACTGACAAGTGTACAAGTGACAAGTGGACCGCACCAGGTTTATGTAAGGTTATATGTGTGCTTGTGAGGGTCGCAGGTTGTCAGTGTTCAGCTTTGTCCTTCACTGCTGGATAAGACATCAAGACATCAGAAGCCTTACTGCTCCAGCATGCTGTCCACCCACAGCATCCAGTTTATTTCCTAATCAAATTGAATGCAGCTGCTTCTCGATAATGTTCACTTCTTTTATTAGCAGTTTTTCCATTTCCTGCAGTTATCTCTTCTGTTATGTACAGCTTCCTGGATAAACAACCATGTTCCAGGTCAAACTGACCAGTGTCATACACACCAAGTTACCAGCTAGTTAAACAGGTGTGCATACTACATACGTATATTATTGTTCCCAGGATAGGCTCCAGATCCACTACAACCCTGACCAGGATAAAACAGGTACTGAAGATAAAGGAGATATATTTACACAGGTGTGAATATATTATATAATATTTGATATATCATAAATTAATATACATTTATATAGTAACTACTATCTAACAAAATCAAATTTGGTCAGTTGACAATTCTTCTTAATTTTTAATATGACTTTAGCATTTTATATTTCACTTTTTTTATTTGTGTGCCCTCTCCTCCATGGCTAAACCTGTATGATAATCAATAACTATAAAAATATGTCAAAGGGTCCATAAAAAAAAAAAATGAACAGGTAAGAGCTGCTGTGTGGGTGTTTTTGGCAGGTTTGATTGTGTGTGTGTGTGTGTGTGTGTGTGTGTGTGTGTGTGTGTGTGTTTCAACAATTCACTGTGTGTGACCATGTGTTTGAAGGATAGACAGACAGTGTGTATTTGTGATGTTATTTGTGCAAATGTATAATTTGCACCTAATACAGCTGGTTCTACTCTTGAGGTCATTGACAAGGTAGGTGTTTATATTAGAACAGAAAGCTTCACTCCCCAACAATACTCAGCTTTCTTGCAAGAATAAGCAGATCGTTAAATAACAGTGGCAGCTATTAACTATTTTCCCATTTCTCTTTTAATGCTTAGCTCTGCACACATTTTTTTATTAAAAAGGGACATAATGATGGGTGGTGGGGGGGGGGGGTCATAAAAAGGGTTGTATTATCCAGCATAATAGGCTAAATAGATAATCAACTCTCATCATCATTGATTGAAGGATTACGTTACAGGCTATTGTATAATACTGAGGCAGTGTAAAAATCTACACTTCTTTTTCCTCACTGGAAAGTGCAGCACAAAATGTAATTTGATGTGGTAGAACAATGTGCTCATAATGAGTCTGAAATTAGTGTTCAATTTACTAAACATATAGCTGTTCATGCGTGCTATGCCTGGAACCACATATTGACACACTCTGAATCAAGTGCAAGCTAAAGTTTATTTTATTCTGTCTAATAATCTGGCAAGTCAGTCATGTTCCACCAGCAGCTTCTTTGGTTTTGATGGAGCAGGAAGACTTTAATAACAATATAGCCTTAAACAAAACTAAGCCAAATGGCTATCACAACTTTTAGAGTAACCCCATAATAAGCAGTTGAGAGGTTGACAACATACAGTCATTCAGTGTACTGTTTTTCAGCTTGTTTTGGGTGCTTTGTTTAACTGTGTTACAGGTAATTGCATTAATCAGCATTAACAGCTTTCAGCTCAAATACAACTCAAAAACCAAACAAAAGATCTAGCCCAAAAAAATTGGGCATTGATTTCCAATGATACAACAGAGTGCTTATATTAAGTATAATTGCACTGGGATGTTTCATTGTTTGTATCACTCTGCTCATCTGTGTTAGCCGTGTAAAATTTCAATTCTAATAACAGTCCCAGTGAAACTGTAAGTACAGCAGGATGCACCTTTAAAAGGAATATACAAATAGTTGTGAGCCAGCTAGCTGATGGGCTATCAGTGAGTGTGGCTTCTTCAGGGTCTATTTTTGTTATTCGGTCGTATTGTGTAAAATGTCAGTTACTCCATATTAAATTTGTATTTATGAAACTGTTGTATAAAAGCAATATTGCACTCGGAATCGTGGTGTTATACTGAATATCAGCACAGCTGTGATTACCTGTGGCCAAATCACGGCCATGCCGATATGCAGTATAACTGTACTCTTGCTTGTGAGACATTGCTTAATTATTTGCTATATAACAAGATTTTGGCAGCCTCAGTGTTTTTTACACTAGCCCAAACTGGCAACCCTGTCATTAACTGCCTGTCCACAGTCTGGGCAAGCATGGGGCAGCATGATTCTAGCCTCAATGGATCTCTGTTAGTGCTTGTTGCATTTCCCGTTTTTGACCACTAGGTGTAATAATAACGCTGTGAAAGCTAAGTGGGGCAGTGAATGAGGACTTAATAAAGATTAATATTTGTCGAATGGCTGATATATATGGTGGGGCTCCACAATAATATTCTATTTCCTAGGATAGAATGTATCTTTTGCTAATAAAATATTAATTATTACAGTGTTTCAGCAAAGTTAGAGATCTTTTTAATGTTAGATGTTTCATTGTTTGGAAGTGAATCTTAAACTTACTGTTACATATTCAGAGCTGTCAGAATTTGGGTCATCTGAGCCAAAAGTCAGGACTACATGACTTTTCTTTCTGCCTCTCCATCATACTTTCACTCGACTTTTTTCTTTTTTTCTGACCCTCTTTCTCTGTATGTGTTTGCTCGATCATGGTTGAATAAAACATTACAGTAGTATCATTCACCCCTCTCTCTTCTTTGCTCCATCCCTGTCCCATTCACCTTCCTGAGCCACCTTTTTGATTTTCAGGTTCATATTATTCAAACTATACTGATATGTAGGATGAAGGAGAAACCACTTGTACTAATGTGAGCTGTGCACAGAGGCCTTTAATCCAGAGGATAATGCCAGAAACAGTACTTACAGCTCAGCATGCCAGCCAGTGAACTCATCTGTGGTCTGATCTACACAACGGAAAACAAGCGCAACAACAGAAACCATAATCATATTAAAAGAAATGCTAATCTTATTCACAGCAGTGTGCTCCAGAGAGAAGTCACCATTGTCGTTATGGAGCAAGTGTGCACACTTAAAGTGTCTTCTTAGGGATGGAGATTTAGTTTGCACTGTGCATTCTGTGGTTTTAAACAAATGAAGGACTGAGCAAGCCAAATCATGCAAATGATCATTGTGATTACACATACTAATTATTCCACTTATGATTTGAATATTTTGTTTTAAATGTACAAATTATGCTTTATGTACTTTTTTTCTGTTTCAGGTTACATATACCGGAACTGCACAAAGAACGGCTGGAGTGACCTTTACCCATCATATGAGAATGCTTGTATATTACCAACAGTGGAAGGAACTGAGGTGAAAACTCCTTCTCAGATAATGCACATATTTTTGTGACCATGGTACAAATATAGAAATAAGGCACATCATAGAATACCATAAGAAGTAACATAGCAAAGAGTTTGCACCCAATTATGTAAGGAAACACGACAGTATGCTATTGGAAAGTAATCATTGATGGGGTGGTCACATGCTGTTACCACTCCAAAGTTGATTTGGTGGATTGAGATCTGGTTAATCTTTGACTCTGGCGCTTTGACTTTTTCGCTCTTCATCTGTCTACTGATGAAAACACAAGTAGTGTGCCATTAAAAAAAACTTACAGATGTTACCTTCATACTGTAGATTCATGCAGCATATCAGTGACAGTCATGTCAGGTGATTGCACAGAGTGAAACACTCCTTAAATCTGATTCCCATTGGGCTGATATTTTCAGTCCAGTTTGCTGAAACATCCTTAAAGCATCATCAGCAGTGATTGAGAAGGTACGTGTGAAATAGTGCAGGTGTAATGAACCTGAATAACGTGGATTATTAGCTTTATTATTTACTCTATCATAGATTAAGTACACATTGACCAATCACAAATTACACATCATTTGGAGTTATTGACTGATATTAGATTTTAGCCCTCCTATTTAATATCAGGACCAGAGGTCCTGACCAGACCATTGGTTTGTATGTTGGGAAGCTTAGAACCTGTTATTGGATTGGAAATAACTCAGTTTAGCAACCCTGATTCCTACCCTGATTAGCACCACCTCTGCAGGCGCTACCCTAGATTTACTGGTTTGAAATGTAGTTTTTATTCATCCTTGTGACATGGTGTAAATGATAACTATACTGAGTATTAAATGCAATGAGCAACAGTAGTGCTGCTGCATAACTACATGAATCTGAAGTGGATGGACAAGAAGGAAGGCTGTTTTACAAGCAGCTAATTTGTGTCATTTTTTTAAAATGGTGTACGGAATCCCCATGCATCCCCCTTCAAACCAAGCCCTAGTAGAGAATTCAGTGAAATGGATGACTAGACACCTCCTGAGACATTTATTATGAGTGTGAGACAGAACGTGTGAGTGTATCTGGACTACGAAGTTGTTGCATTTAATTTAAAATCTAGCACAGAAAGAAAGAAATGGAAACAGACCATCAGAGCAAGATTAATGACATAGATAACGTTATGCTTCCTGAGCTCTTGCCCCAGCAATCTTTTTCCTTTGCACAATTTCAGCCTTTTTCCTCTCTCAAGCACTCTATCAATATGCCTGAATATGCAATCAGATGCTAATGAGAGTTTAGAAACACTGTCTTGCATTAAGATCATATGATAAGCACACACACACACATACACACACAAACACATACTTATCAAGGCCTTTATGCATGAATGAATACACAGACACACAAAATGAAGAGATCAGGACTAACAGTGGAACGTGGTCCTAATGCAAACAAACTAATTACCTCAGCCTAGAACACAATAAGACTTTCCTAGGAAGGCAGATTTAATTTTCACTGGATAGGGTTTTTTCCTTTTAGTGACCTGAATTTATCAATCCAATGCTTATAATATTTATTATGCAAAATGGTGTGCAAAAAAAAAGTACAAATTGCTTTATCTATGAAAAACTAAATTCTATTTTGAATGTGAAGGAAACTCTGCTATACTTTATCACTCTTATTTCTCTTTTTCAGACCTCATATTTTTCTACATTCAGACAAGTGTACACCGTAGGCTACGCGACCTCTCTCATCTCCCTCATATCAGCCATCTTTGTCTTTACAGCATTCAGGTATTATAAGTATTCGTAAAGTCTAGATATTTGTGTATTTGTCTACACAAATTTAATCTAAAATTTTTTCAACACTTACATTTAACACATAATCACATGTATTTATTGGTGGATGATTTTATGTCTATATATATATATATTATGTTTATGTATAACTAAAACCAAATTCAATCCATTCATTCATTCATTCATTCATCTGCAGTTGGAGCTTTATCCTGAACATGGTTGTCCATTCACACACATTCACATATTCACTCTCAGGGTCCATTTAGCATACTGAGTCCCCCTACATTTCACTTATAAAGTGTGGTTAGATTTGTCTTTATAGATAAAGTCTTTGGGGTTCAGGACATAGCCTGTATATCTCCTCATTTGATGGCAATGAATATCGGAAGTATTGTATTAAATTAGTCCTGGCTGTTAGCAAATGTCTTTTGGTGTTTTTTTTTTTTTTTTAACTTTGGACTTGCAATCAAATGTAACAGCAATACCATTGGTCATATGAAAATTACACAGAATGGTGTAGAAGCAAGGCTGGGGCCTTCAGACTGTAGATTCATGCAGCATATCAGTGACAGTCGTGTCAGGTGATTGCACAGAGTGAAACACTCCCTAAATCTGACTCCCATTGGGCTGATACTGTATTTTCAGTCCAGTTTGCTAAAACATCCACAACACATCATAAGAAGGCGCAAGTGAAACATTGCAGGAGTAATGAACCAGAATAAGGTGGATTATTAGCTTTATTTTTACTCTATCATAGATTAAGCACACATCGACCAATCAGAGTACAAATTATTGACTGATATTAGATTTTAGCCCTCCTATTTAATATCAGGATCAGAGGTCCTGACCAGACCATTGGTTTGTATGTTGGGAAGCTTAGAACCTGTTATTGGATCGGAAATAACTCAGTTTAGCAACCCTGATTCCTACCCTGATTAGCACCACCTCTGCAGGCAGGCACATGCACCTACCTACAGGTAGATAGAAGGAAACTGCAAACCTTACAGGAAAGTCACACAAATTTTACATGATTCATTTTCACATGTGATTTTTTCATGATTCATTTTTACATGTAGAACATGTTATTTCATTTAGCACAGTGATCTCATGTTATTTCTATGATGGCACATGCAATACCTTGATTTCACGTGTGTGTTTGAGCGAATAAGATGGTTGAATTCTCCTTCACATATTCTTCACATGTAATTACATATTACTCACATAATATAGTAAACAAAATAATATGATCACATATTAACCATACATGGTTGTGAGTGTTACACCATATAAAAAAACATCAGCATAGATCACTTTCATCATCCTTTCATAATATCCCAGAGATTATCTGTAAAAATGAGTCATTTTGTGTTTACAATTTTAAAACAGGAAGTTCCACTGTACAAGAAACTACATCCACATCAACCTGTTTTCCTCCTTCATCCTAAGAGCTAGCGCAGTCTTTATTAAAGATGGTGTCCTCTTTACCGATGAAACCCAGGACCACTGTTTCATGTCTACAGTAAGACTCTCCAACTCTGAACATGACAAACTCTCACCCACTGCATATGGTCATGTTACAATGTAATGGAGCATACTGGAGCATACTGGCAACTGTTATTTACCTTGAACTGTGCACGTAACATTTTATGTCTAAATAAGGTAGCTTACCATTAGTACTACAGCAATCAGTGTTTCACAGTCATCTCTCTGTTTTCATACACAACCTCTCACTCTCTAGGCATCATGTAAGGCAGCAGTGGCCTTTTTCCAGTTTAGCATCCTGGCCAACTACTTCTGGCTCCTGGTAGAGGGCATGTACTTACAGACCCTGCTGGCTCTCACGTTTGTCTCACAAAAAAAGTATTTTTGGTGGTACATCCTTATTGGCTGGGGTAAGCACAGATACCTTTATCCATTGGGATTTACATGAAAAATGGATGAAATAGGGATGAAAATTTAAATGCTAACCTTAAGATATGGGCATATCTCTTCATAAGTAATTTTTGTTTTATTTGAGTTATGTTAGACAAGAATAACAGTGAAAGCATCTAAACCATAAAACAGCACATATGGAATTATGCAGAGACAAAAAAATAAAGTTCAAGCATCAATCACATTAGTAAATTCGGTAATATAGTAATAAGTGTAACACAACTAGCTCGACAAGCTTCCATTGATTAAAAAAAACCTTTAAGTGAGGTTAATTCAGTGGAAGAAGTAGTTGAATCAATGCAAGCTATTTGGGTTGTTGTGGTGTAGTTGTGGCGGCTCAGTGGTTAAGGCTTTGAATGATAGCTAAGAAAGATGTGTGTTCAAATCCGCGCAGTGCCAAGCTGTTGTGGTTGGGCAAGACCCTTAACCTTCAGCTCAGTTGTATCCTGCATTAGCCAAATGAGCGTACTGAATTAGGTGTTCTTTTATACAACATTAAGATATTATAGTACTTTACTGTAAATATGTTTTACAGTTGTTTACTGTAAATTTGACAGTATGTGACTGGCAACCCAAGGCACCAGTATATTACTGTAAAATTTACAGCATTTTTTTACAGAGTGCACATAAAGGATTAGCAGCAAAATATGGAATGCAATTGTAAATTTTTTGAAATACATTTATATCATTTGTAAACAGTTTCAGTGTAACACTTTTAGACATGATAAATTAAAACATGATAAATACCATAGCACTGTAAATGATATTTTGAAAGCTTTTTTCCTGTTGCTCAGTGTGTGTTGTATCTTTTAGGCCTTCCAACAACAGTCTTGACTATTTGGGTTCTGGCCAGAAATTTCTATGATAACAAGGGGTAAGTCTGGTTTTCTGTCTACACAGTTCAAATCAATCTCTCTGGTATTTGCTGAGTGTGTGTGTGTGTGTGTGTGTGTGTGTGCGTGTGTATGTAAAGGAAGTTTTACAAAAAGAAGCTTGTGGACCAAATCTGATCATCATTGTGAAAAGACACAAATCATAGATTGTATAGACTATATAGATTACATAGACCAGACGACTCAGTAGAATAAGACAGTAGAACTTATTGGCTAAATGGCTTATTATCAGTCAAATTGAGAGCATATCTTTATCTGAAATGTAGAAGGAGCGATAGACTTTATAGTTTATTTGTTGTGAATTTTTTGCTGTCAAGTAAAGTGCACAATACAACATACCTCAAAAAGACAGTAATAACATGCAACAATAAATTACACACGTTTGCTATATGAAATGTGATATAACGGATAATTTGCAGGTGCACACAGTATGCAATATATTACAATACTAATACAATAAGCATACCCAAACTATACACAGAAATTACATGTGTATGACAGAACAATGTTCTTTAATCTGCCATATTACCTGTGTGTATTTCACGCCTTCAAGGCTGCCAGAATTTTCTTGAGTAGAGTTGTCTGAGGTGGGGCTTTTCACACCTGTCTAGACAACTGTCTTTAAACACAAGCACACAGACTGAAGAATCAGATCACATTTTTTCTTTGCTGCATTAAGTAATTAATAGTGTTATATTTATGAGTATAATATTGCCCACAAATGGCATTCCATAGTTTTAGTTTTTTTCTTGTGTATTTTGGTTGCATTAAACTCTCCAACAGTGGCACTGTTGTAAATATCAAGCCAATATCATGCAAGAAAAACTGGTGACTGAGACATGCCTCTGTTTTCAGCAAACTCTGCCTCACACACACTATCCTCACACAAGATAAGTCTCTAGTTATATTTAAATTCTGAAAATAGGGCCGATGTAGATAGTTTCAGTATTAAATCCTCAGTAGGTGCTTATTAACAAACCCTGAATATGTCCTGTTGTGCATATGAGTGTATCAGATTTGAATCTGAGTATATCTGATGAGAAGCTAGATAAGAAGTCAAAAAAGAGAATGTTCCATAAGGTGCTATATGTTGTCTCTATTAAGGACAGTGTCAGTACTAATGGAAAATTTAGCAACTAGCTCTGATCAGCAATGCAGTAAAGTGTGCAGAGTGCTTGTGGGAAATAACTCCTCCTGAATGGGTCTGTGTTTGCTCTCATGCTATGGTAATGGTGAAGGTGCTGGGACGACACAGATATTGCCTTCATTTGGTGGATTATAAAAGGACCGATTACAATATCTCTTCTGGTAAGTAAACAATTTACAGTATAGCATATGACCAAAAAAGGCACAGCTGTCTTTAAAATGTATTATGCACACCAAAGTTTTGCAAAGTTCCCTGTTCACTTTCTCTGGTCCAGGTGAACTTTATCATCTTCGTCAATGTGATCAGGATACTTGTGGAGAAGCTGAAGTCCCCTGGAGTTGGAGGCAATGACACCAGTCACTTTACGTAAGAGCTTAACTCTAAACTGTTATCACTACAAAGATATTCATGCTCCAGACTGTTTCTGATTTTATGTGAATGTAATTGGTATATCAATGCAGTTGTAGAAGTAACCTAAAAAAACACCAATATGATGCACCAACCCCATTTTTCCCATTTTCATACAATATTGAACAGAGACATCTACAAAGTTAATGTTCCCTTCACACTATTTTTTGCAAATGAACTCTTTACAAACCATCTGGGCATTAGAGGCATGATGCCAGCATGCTTTGTGGCCTACATTTAGCACATTATCTGTATGAGCTTAGTCCATGTCACACACATTAAAGCCATAAAATAAATCAGTGGATTAGATTGTTAAAAAAGGCAAATCTGATTCAACACCAATCTTATATGTTTTCTTCCTTGTTATTCGTAGATATTAACACTATTGTTCGTAGGTGTGCAAGTGCGTGTGTGTGTGTGTGTGTGTGTGTGTGTGTGTGTGTGTGTGTGTGTGTGTGTGTGTGTGCGTGTGTGTATGTGCACAGGTGGGAATGTAAAGAAAAACTGATGGTCATGTGGCTAGGAGTAAAATCCCTTTTTGTTTCAAATTTACAAACACTGATCAAATTTAACACTTTTAATTCATGATTTAAAAAAAAGCAATTTTAATCTAGCTGGAAAAGCTGGTGACATAGCAGGTAGGGTTGCTAATCTGGGTACAAGCCTTAGCTCAGGTTACTATCTGTACGGAGTTTCACATGGGTTTCCTCTGGGTTGTCTGGTTTCCTTCTGCTCTAGTCTCTCCCAACCCCCCTGCCCCCAAATGCCAGAAGGTGGATTGTTGACTCTCAAGTAAAAAAGCATCAATGTATGTGCACACTGTTCCATAGTCTACATAGTCCATATTCCCATCTCATGCCCAGTGTTCCTAGGATAGGCACTGGATCCACCGTGACTCTGTAAAACCCTTACTGAAGATGAACGAAGGAAAGAATGGAACATAAGAGTTAAAAAGTCCTACATAAGACAGTTCTGCATAATCCACAAAGTTCCATGTGCCACTGATTAAGAGCATCATTCTTGATAATACCGCAGTGTATTAAATAGTGGTTTATTGATGACAACACACTGATGGATCTGTTGTGTGTATAGGAGGCTGGCTAAGTCCACTCTGTTCCTGATCCCACTGTTTGGAATGCATTACATGGTGTTCGCCTTCCTGCCAGAGAACACAGGGGAGGATGCTCGTCTCTTCATTGAGCTCGGCCTGGGCTCATTTCAGGTTGACAGACACTGTCCTCTAGTGATCACATGTATTATTAGCACTCAGGACGTGAGCAAGTTTAATGGCTGGTGCACTGTGGTGGACTATGGCATCTTTTGCCATTAGGCTACATTTGTATAAATGTATAATATATTTTACATTATATTAATTATCATTGCTATTAATGTTTCTCTTATTTCAGGGCTTTGTAGTGGCTCTACTATACTGTTTTCTCAATGGAGAGGTAAGCCACAAACTGCTAACCGACTAAATGTAACAATATTAGCTAACCCTTTATTTAAAGGACTTTTATTCATAAAACTCATATTCATAAGCATTGTATAATTTTATAAACCTTTTATAAAGTAATGCTGGAGAATTTATGAAAGACGTATGTCAAAACCTGTGATGTGACGTTTTTTTGTGACTTTATATGAAAGAGAAAAATAACCATTGCATCATTACTGAGATAGTTGCGGTAATTCTTAAACTTAATTGTTATCTTGAAATGTATTAATTTATTTTTACTATTAATTTTGTTAACGAAAGTGGTGTGTGTGTGTGTGTGTGTGTGTGTGTGTGTGTGTGTGTGTGTGTGTGTGTGTGTGTGTGGTGATAGGTGCAAGCGGAGCTGAAGAAGAGGCTGTGGAAATGGCAGATGCAGGGTTACATGAGTTACAGTAAGAGGAGGCGAACACTGTTCACAGAGAGCAGCACTGTCACTCAGATTTCTGTTCTAGAAAAATCCAGCCCTAAAGAGCAGCCTTCATCTGAGCTCAAAAACAGTATCTCACTGGTCTGAGGACACTGACTCATCCTGTTTCCCTTGCCCTTATAGGATTGTCCCTTCCCTATCAACCCTATCAATCATCAAAACCAGAATGTTAGTTTTAAGGTTATACTACAATTCTTACAAAAGAGTACAAATCCCAATCAGGGATTGGATTTAATCATACTGTGGGCTCATAACGGTGACATTTCATACAGTATAAGGGGTCACGTGTTGGACATTATTCCACAGGTTTGTTGAATTCTCAGGGTCAGATGGTGAAGAATAATTGTCTATAACAGCTGCTCTGTCAGTTCTGATTGCAAGGCTGAGGCTAACAGGTTTATATTCTAATATCTTATCATTCCTAAGGTAAAAAAAAAAACTACACAGGGATGTGTAAGGTGGATAAATGGATTTTAAAAAACACATGTATTTGACATTTTTGGAAGGACTTTGCAGTGTCAGTGTTTTATAACAGTAGCGATAAAGTTGTAAGTTTAAGTGCAAGATGAGAGAGTCTTCAGGATGGAGGGCTTTGCAGTTTCAGGATAACATGACAAATATATTTTTATCTTATTCACTACAAGAGAGAGAAAAAAGAGGCTAATGAGGGAACAACTGTTTATAGCTGTTAGAATGTAAGTATTAAAGGAACTGGTTTGTTTTGCAGACATCCCACAACAATAACTGAATAAGAGGAATAAAACACTTCAGGATGTGCTGTTGTTGGAAAATAATCAACTTCAGGGGGTTAGGAGTATTGATTAGTTTCCTATAACAGCATGCTCCCAAGTTTTTTATTCCTGTCTTCATACCTAATACATTAAGTGTGCATAGGCTGTAAATGGTGAATATAGCAGTTAGTTGGCAACAATAGCAGCTTATTATTTTTAGTGTTCTCATATTTTATGATCTTAGTATTATACACTCTAAAAAGGTATTACGTAGCTTTTACATATTGCTATAATGTCCATGTTACTGCAGTAAATTAAGTTCGTAGTTTAACATAAACCTGCCATTATTTACCTATTTACTTTTTGTTGAACTTAAATATTTTTCCTAAGTGGAAATTCTGTCCTTAATTTAAATACATTGATCTAAGTTTTGTTTTTATTTTCAGTGTAAGATTCTATGTGGACAAAGAGCCATTTTAAGATATGTGACGTCAAAGATTTGACACTCCAGATAGAAAAACTACTATAATCCACATTCGTATTATTTATATGAACCTTATTCTTTGTGATTTTATGTAATACTGCTATTGTGGTTAACTCATTTATGAACAACATTTTTTGAATCTCAACGAAACCAAAATAGTGATTGTTGTATTTGGTCCTTCTGATGGATGTGATATCCGGAATCTTAACTTTGGCCAACTGACTTGTTTTTATAAACCGTTTGTGCAGCTTGGGTGTTCTGTTTGATACCTCCCTAAAGTTTTATAAACAGACTGGTTTATAAAAAGCCTGGCTTTCACTCAAAGATTTTGAAAAGGTGCTTTTATTTCTACTCGACCTGAGTATTTTACCTCCCTTTTAACTCCCTTTATGACATTAGCCACCTGTCTCTTACTCCAAATGGTCCAGAATGCTGCAGATAGACTGTTGCTGGGTGTAGGAAAGTGTGAAAGTATTACCCTGATTTTAATTTCTCTTCATTGGCTTCCAATCGGTTATAGAATTGATTTTAAGATCCTTCTATTTGTTTTTAAATCTCTGGCACCAGCCTATATATCCATTCTCTTAACCATGCACAATCAATCAAGGTTCCTTAGATCTTCAGAACAGAGGCTATTGACTGTTCCTAGGTCAAGATTAAACCTGAGAGGCGATCATGCCTTTTCAGTAGTTGCCCCAAAACTGTGGAACAGTCTACCCATTCACATCAGATCTGCTTTTAATGTAGCATAGAGAGTAATGCGATCTTAATTTATCCTATTGTTGTATTGTGTGTGTGGCTGTTCGTTCTGTTTTTTTTTTTTAGTTTATCTATGTACAGCATTTTGTTTTAAATCGTGCTATAGAAATAAATTGGCATTGACATTGACAAAAAGCCAGACAGAACATTATAATACTTAGTTCATGATTTGTACTTCATACTCTTATATTACATTGTCTGTGTTATAATATAATGCAGTACTTTGGAGGTTGCACTTTAAACAGAGATCTATATAAAATATACATAATAATAAAGCTCTAAAAACATACACTTACATATTTATTTATGAGCTGTGTTGAGACAGTGGATTTAGATAATTAAACCTTCATGTTTTTGATATACAGGTGTCAGCTATAATAAAAGATAAGAATATGAGAACATTAATTAAAGCGCTAACAAGCTATTAAAGTTGTCAAATAACTGCTGTATTTAAGATTTATACACATACATATGAGCTATGAAGTACTGCTTCACTCAAGTTAAAGGAGAATTATTAAGTATAAAGTTATATGAGTATAAGTAAAAGTATAAGTACATCAGATCACACACTGATTTTAGTTACTGATGGTAAATTTGTGCCTTTTTCACCATGAAACCAAGGAATGTGGGAACAGAGTTAGCCAATGCAAGAGATTTATTCCCTAAAATGTCTCTCAGATGTTAGCTAGCATGATAGTAACTCTGATGAATGCTAATAGCTAGCTGTGACAACACAAACTGTTAAATACAGTTCTGATAAACAAATAAATACATTGTGTATGTAACAGATAGATTAGTTAGGTATATGTG
>CM074946.1:20667581-20682035 GCA_037577455.1 Pangasius macronema
TATATATATATATATATATATATATATATATATATTTAAATATATTAAAACTAGTAGAAGCCTAAATCACTGTAAATGCCATTGTTGTTTATTTCTGTATTTGTGTAGATAACTAATTCAGTGTACAGTGAACCTCTTAAGTCTTAAGAACCTCTTAATCTCTTTAATTTGTATATATTCTATATATTGTGCAGTGAACTGGTCCTGCGTGTCCTGTGTGATAAAGCTCTTCTTAGGCAATGGCATCGTTAATGAGCTTTATTCAAAACTTAATGTTGTTATTACATGAATATTGTTATTATTATTAAAGTAGAATGTTAAACTTTTTAGTTTAAATTTTAGATCAAAAATATTTTCTGATCAACTTAAATAACACAGTGTTAAATTTCACAATGTGGAGCACTAAACTGTAAAAGTTGTTGTTTAATACTGTTTCCTTCAGAGAATGTGTCTGTAAATAAGATTATCACAGTGTAAATATGTAATTACTGCTGATATGTCATGTGCCTATATGGTCATAATATATTTAACTATATATTGGTATACATATAAAGTAATACAGAATTTATCTTATATTTATTGTTTGTTTGTATGATTAACTTGTATATCACTGTGCTTGTTATTTCTTAATATTATTTCAGTAGTATTTTATATATTTTTAATACTAATTGCCATGTACAGTGACCCCAAAAAGTATTTGGACACTTAAGCCACACTTACTAATGTATGAATTTCACTACATTAGACAACAGCATGTCAAACCAAGTAGCACTGATTTTAAAGAAAGATGCCACAAGCACAGTTTTCAAGCAAAACATTTCCCCAAAAAAATAGATTATGTTTAACAATTTTAAAAGTAATAAATATAGACAAAAAGTATTCGGATACTCAATAGTAGTTTCATTCAAGATCTCAGTTACAGTGTTTCGGTATTTAGCTTGCCATGCTTTGTCTGGCAGAACTTCTTGACAACCTTGTACAATCGGAATAATCTTAAATGCCCAAATACTTTTTGTCTCATTTTGAATAGTATATCTATCATTTCTATATTTTGAAACATAATCTATTTTCTATTTGCTTAAAAAGTGTGCTTGTGGTATCTTTCTTTAAAATAAAAGCTACTTGGTTTGATGTTTTCTAATGTAGTGAAATTTATGAAAGTGTGGCTTAAGTGTTCAGATACATTTGGTGGCCATTGTACATACAAATTTTGCACAACATTGAAGACATCAGACTTATGAAATAATTCATCATTCATATTTGGAATTATGAGTGTGTGAATTTGCATGCACAGTATGATGCCTTGTGATGACCTGGTGTACCATCCAGGGTGTATTCCCACTTCACACATAGTGTGAATGAATATTTGGAATTTTGAAGTGCTGAAAATGTCAGACAAAACAAAAAACTGGATGTTTCGCAGTAGCTATGAGGGAGCCACCTGGGATATTCACACATAAGAAGCAACTTCACTATTTGAATGTGCTGTATCAAGTCTGTCTTTAAGGTCTTGAACAGATACTGTACCCATGTAATTCTGTTATTTGTTTGTTTTGCTGGTAATTTACATTTTATACATATATATACTAATTCTATGAGAGTATGTATGTTTTCAGTTGAACAGATTTTCCCAGCTCTGGTCCCAGTGGTCTAAATTATTTAAATGAAACTGGGTATTGATCAGTAGGACTCCTGGATTGGATTTGAGAAACCCTGATATAAATTTTCCACCTCTAAAGTTGAGATTCTTTGTTATACCTGGAAGTTTTCCTTGTATGATTGTTTTCATCTTTTCCTTCTAATAACTTTAGCCCTTTGTATCTTAATGCTGCGATGATGTCTCTTTGCTACTTTCACCAACTTGCCTTAATGTAATTCATTATCAGTTGCTTTTTTTCCTTTAACTTTATAAACTACATAGCAGTGTTTTACCTCAGAGCATTAATCACTACATATGTAAAATATTCTGAAGAGGAGCAGGTAACAACTGTAATTCTGCTCTAATACACTAGCTGTATTTCTGCGGTGCACAGTTTGTAGACATGTTTTTTCTGTTCATGTCTATACAAGTGTTTTTGTCTGTTCATGTACAGGGTATTTGAAAATGCTCTATACAACTTTGATACTAAAGGAAACATTTACAAACATACATAGAATTACGAATCAAGGAAATTTAGGCACACAAACGCCAAAAGTTTTTATTTTTGATGAATCCCTAAAGAAAGAAATCACAGGGTATGATGTTGAGCGATCTAGGTGGCCAAAGAATGGCACCTCTTTGGCCAATCCACCTGTTTGGGAATGTCTTATTAGATAGGTGCAGATGATCAAACCTTGCCAAAACCTGGTATTCAGAAATGCTTAACGTGTTTCTCTGTAAAATGGGACAATCTCACTATTTCTACACCAACTGACTGACCGTTTACATTAGAAAAAATTTGTAAAGATAATTTCAGATATGCTGTACTTTCAAATCCTTAATTTGTAAGGTACAATAACCAGCGGAAGAATTCGTTATTTAACTTTTTTTTTCCTCCATTGGGATACATTTGTTTATCTTCATGGCCCTTCAGTGTTGTTAGATTTGTTTATAATACTACACACTTTTCAGCGGTTTTAGAGACATTTAATGCAATTTAAAAGTCATAATATACAAAAAAGTCTAACATATCAGAACTAAAGGACATTATACAGCAGATGTGACATGTGACAAGATATAATGAAAAAAAAAGTAAGCTTGCTATCATAAAAGCAAAACGAATATCGGCTGTGGGTTTTGTCTTGCATTCACATTCAGTAATTACTGTTCAGTCACTGCCGTCTTGAAAATTGCTGTCTTAGCTTATTCAGGAATTCATTTCTTTATTCCAATACTAGATATGAAATGTTTTACTGTAGGTAACACTTATGTGTGCTGTGCTGTTACTGTTCAATTAAAACAGAAAAAAAGAAAGTATGACTTTTTTTTCTGATGATATGGCATTTTCAATATTAGATTTCTATCATCAGCCTTTCATGTTTAAATAGGCTGGCATTGTTGAATATGAAAATCGATTTGAAATGCCTTCATACATAATACACCTGTTTTCATATAATCCGCAGTCAGCTTCATCACTTAGTGATGTAGATTAATTCCTGTGCTCAATAATTAGTGAAATACTAACGTGAGTGTAGGTGTGAATGAATCCTGCAATTATGGGTGCAGACAAAAAGCTAAAAAGCTAAGAGCAACAGAGAGTTTTCAGTGAAAAGGTAAGTTATTATCTGAATAATTGAAGCAGTGTACGGCAACATGATGCTCATAAAAGCAGACATCAATGCTATGAACAGAACTGTCTGCAGTCATACCTAACTAAGTACTACTTCTTGCTTCATTTTCAGCTGACACATTTTGTTAAACATCAACACACCCAGTTTGAAAAGAAACCATCAAACCACAGAATACACATGCATCTGTTTCACAGTTACAGGCAGCAGTAATGTAGGCTATACATAACAAATACCATCTTCAAAAAAAAATATAAAACAACTACCCATATTGAACACATATTAGATACAGCTCCAGTAGCATAATACTCAATATTGCATGGTACAGATGCAACAATTCAGCAAGTTTCATAACCAGAGAGCATGTCCGCTACAGCACACTTCTCATTAACACTGATACTATAACTACGTTTCTAAAACAGTACATTCTTATGTATTGATAGAACAATGCTGTTATCTTGCACATCAACACCAAGAGTGAATAGTTACCTGTGGCACAACCTCATATCTAAACAGAACGTAGCTAATGAGACTTGCCCTTAAAACAGAATGACATATTGCTTAATCTGTACTGTAACACTGCTATTGTGACTGATCCATAACAATGACGTACATTTTGGCACTGAATTGATCAAGATACGTCTGCTAGGTTGTTTGGAAATTGTTGAGTGGTTTATGGCGAACGAGAGATATAAATGAAGCTGCATTCAGTTCTGTAAAGGCCACAGAGTCTAGACTTAGTGTTCTAGTCCTGCACAACACCACAACATTTCACTAATCCTCTTACCACTAACATCAGGAGAAACTGTTGCCTCGTAAGACAACACGTGAGTTGCATTTTGCATTCTAACATATATGTAAGTTTGCAATGTTCTGAAATAAAATAGATTTACAACACATCTATTCTTTACTAATGCTGACAACACCAGAAAACATTAAGCAATCTTCTATATTGAAACTTTACACAGAAATACGTAAATAGCAATTATCTCAGAACAAGTATGTGGACTTGTGTTTCATCTCATGTTGAAACACATGTTCTGTCTTTTTGCAGGTTTTATCTGCAAACAAGGCATTGCAATGTGATATACAGGTTTTTTTTTTTTAAATAGCTGAAAATACTGTAATATATGGTGGTGAAATATTTTTATGTCTAACAATATAAAAGCAAAAAAGCAAGATGTCAAAAAATGTTGTGATTTAATGTGGAAATATCAAAGACAACTACAATTCAGCTAAAAATATTTTTGTCAGTGGTATTTACAAAGGAAATATCTGAAAAGGTCAAATGTCTAACTGAAGGCTGAGAAACAAAATCAGAATTAAATTTTCTGAAGGCCTCTTGGTTTTTAACACAGACATACTTATGCACAATAAAAGCACTTCCCCAGAGCCACACAGCTTCATGCATTTGCAGTTGAATAATACTGGATTAGCTTATCTATCTTTTAAATTTCTCTATTCTTTCTTTTGTGCAAAAAGGCACTTTCATGATAAACTTTCTGAGCATCACTGTCAAAGAACATCTTTCTCAGTATCCCCGCTTGAGGAGATCTGAATTGACATCAGCTGCAAAGCTTCCACAGCCTTTGCAAACAAGTACGGCAATACCAGGTGTATAAAGCCAAATATCGAAATACTGATCTTTGGAGTAACAAAAGTGCCAGGTGATACAATGACTTTGCTTTATATTTGGGTAAAATTATAAAGATAGTATTCTATTGTGGTATTAAGTTCAAAAAATACCAACCAAACCAGATATCAATAGGATATTACTACCAAAAAAGGGTGTTTCTAAAAATAGGCCCAAAATAGTAACTTTGTATTTATGAAGCTGAAGACTTTTCATAAGACTATATGTTTACAATATAATTATCTTACTGATGAAGCATTCACACAAAAAAACATGCAAACAGCAAGAATGAGCCAAACAAGTCATATAAAATCATGAGGTGCTCTGCTTGTTGTTTGCTTTAGTGACATTTTCAGTACTAACGGCTGTTTAGAAAATTCTTTTAAAAAAAAATACCAGAGGCATTCACTCACAAAATCACAACTGTACTATTTAAAGTATTTAATGTATTAGTGTTCGTTTGCAGGTATTAGTTTTGCTTTTGTTCATCTAAAATAATGAGGTCAACGTTTTTACCCCACTTTTCAGTTAACAAAAATGGTCCTGATTGGACTCACCATATACATTCACAGTTCTAAACTGATAGCCAATCTGCATATTTAAAAAAGCTTTAACATGCTCTTTCCCTACCTCAAATGAGACGTTCCCAATGACGCAAGTGATCATGTCCTCTGTGTGCTTTAAGAACATTAAACTGAACAGTTCCTCACTTGTATCAATACATGGAACATATCTATGAATCTATGAATAGCATGAAATCTGTCTCAGCTATTCAGTTTCTTTTCTTTTTCAGTTCTTTTCACACATTTTATCCTTACTTTCCATGACTGAAATATAGTATAATGAATATTCACACTGGCAGGGAGACCACAGCATGGTCTAGAGCAAGTCCAAGATCAGATTTACCAGCGCACGGAGAAGGAGGTTCTGGAAAACACTGAACAATTTCTAAATAAAATACATTTGGCAGATTAGTAGCTCTATTACCTCTTATTTCTATTGTATTAAATCAAATAGATTTAGTGTTTACATTTCAGTGTTGAAATATCCCTTTTCTTGAAGTTTGATTGAGCTTGTTGTGATAATGGTCTACAGAAGGACGTCAATGTGTTTCCCTTTGTATCATCCAAGTATTTTTTGCTAGGATCATGGAAAAACCATTCCTATCTGGCCGAGGGAACAGTTCACGTTTTCTTGAACATCAATATGGGTAAGAGCTCCATGACAGGTCATTGATATTTAGCCTTTGTGTTCAAGATCATCACAATGAATAGATATAGAGAGATTTTCATGGCTCTAGAAATTCATTTTCCTTTCATTTATATAAAGGACGAGCCAAATATTTGTCTCCTTGACCATGTGATCATTAAAGGTGTTGAATTCTTGTGTGTTCAGGAGCAGATTGCTCTGATGAATGGCCTCCAGCATCAGTTTGCCCCACACAATGCTAGCTCATACATGTCTCTGAGGTGAAACTGGACTACTATAGCGCTATGTGTGAGGAGTTCAGTGTGTGTGTGTCTGCGGATCTGAGAGACTGCAGCTCATGTGGCTGGAGTCTCGGCCTGCAGGCTGGACATGCGGATCTGTGAGCTGCTTTTGCTGAGGATGGAGAGCTGCGTGCCTCCATTTACGCCACTGCTGGCCAAGGACGGGTGCCTGTGCTTCATGTCCACCGCAAAGTAACGGTTCACTGTCCAGCTCCTCCACTTCCTCTTCACCTCCGATTGCACCTTAAAGGAGAAATTTAGCATGGTCACTCATGCAGCATTGTGAAAGTGGAAGTGAGAAAACAGCTGGTCGGGGTCTTGTGTAATATCTGCACCAGTAGTGCATTATTTAAATACCACTGATGCCAATCAGACAAGTGATAACCAGAATATTTTTGTATATGATTCATTACTAGCTAGCAATCAAACAATTAGGCCTGTCAGGTTGCCCTCTCATGCTTTATATAAGGTTATTTCTGCTTATTCTGCTCTCTCCCTTCCTCTCCACCTCTCACCCCTCTCCTTTTCCCAAGGCATGACCCAAACTACACACAAAAAAAGTACTTGGCTGGTCATCAATATACCTGCTGGGCCCTGGGAAAGCGTAAGCTTCAAGTAAAATGTTACCATGGTGACACATCCCAATCCTAACAATAGTACAAGCCTCAATTGGGTCTGATTCTGAACACTTGATACCAAAAAAAAAGAGGTATAGTTCCTCCTATGGTGCATTAACTTTACCCTTCTTTCAGTTAATAAGAATTTTTACTAATTTTAAAAAAAATTAATTTTGTTTTTAAAATAGTATTTTGTATTTTTTAAAACTTTTTAAAGCTGAAAGTGGACACGGATGTTTGGACCCTAAATTACATTGCATATAAGAGTATACTAGTACAGCAAGTATTTTTATGTTCCATA
Organism: Pangasius macronema; assembly: GCA_037577455.1. Classification (NCBI taxonomy): domain Eukaryota; kingdom Metazoa; phylum Chordata; class Actinopteri; order Siluriformes; family Pangasiidae; genus Pangasius; species Pangasius macronema. Next base: position 20,674,890 of record CM074946.1, read on the forward strand.
AATTCATCATAGGTCGTTTTCATCACATAGATTTAGGTCAAATTTATAAATTACACATTCCTAATTATGTGTATCTTCCTGACTGATGCCTAAGTATGTAACTGCTGCTTTCAAAATCAGAACTGAAGTTGTTCAACAAAGACTTACCTCTCCATTGAGGAAGCAGTAAAGGACAGCAACCACAAAGCCCTGACAAAAGACAAGATTATTTTCCAATAACAGCATGTCCTGAAGTGTTTTTTTTTACTCTTATACCACAGCAACCTCCTGACGATGACATGTTATTATTTATGAATGAACATATCATAATTTTTAACTGTTAGTTACATTTAATGTTGTAGAATGTCCACAAGTTAAGTTAGTTCCTGTTATCACTAATGTTATAGCAGCTATAAATAGTCAGCCCCTCACCAGCCTCTCTGTTTTTCTCTCTCTTGTTAAACACAACACAAAAAATGCAGCTCTGGAAACTCCTTCCATAAATGTTGAATATACATCTCCTTAATTACATCAACAATTGCATGTTTTATACTTTTTAAAAAAGTCTCTGTGTAAGATGTTTCTATAAAAACAATATCAGATTTGATCGAGTGCATTAATATAAATCTGTTATTTGAATTAGAGTCGGCACTGTGGTCAGAACTATACTATTATAGAAAACAAATCAATATCTTCTGACCAATCAGATTCAACATTTCAGCATTGCTGTGGTATAATACAATATATTCAATATATTTAAATACGTTGGAGTAAACATAATACATTGCATTTTCCTGTACATCCAGACTGGAAGCCATCAATTTTTGAAACTCCACACAAATATTGTGCAATCAATGGAACAAATATTGTGTCGAGAAAGCCTCAACTGAAAGGCAATTCAGATAGAGCAAGCACATTAAGTAAATATTCCTGTGTATGCACGCAAGCGTAAAAGCTCAGATCTGTGTAAACACAAGAGGCTTTAGTACCTGAAAAGAGCCAAGACCCAGTTCAAACACGAGCCGTTCCCTCTTACTAACATCTTCAGGAGTGAAAGCAAACACAGTGTAGTGGATCCCAAAGAGAGGGATGAGCAGGAGAGTGGAGCGAGCAAGGCGTCTGTCAATTACACAATATTTCCAAAATGTTAACAAACTGATGCACACGCACTGTGCAAAAATGAAAAGTGAAATAATAATGTAACACTTACAAGTAAATGCTGGATTCATTGCCTCCTATATCAGGAGATTGCAACTTCTGGACAAGGATTATAATGATACCGATAAAGAGGACGAAGTTGATCTGAAATGTCAGAAAGATAAGATGAGTTATTCTGCGAAACCGAACTTATCATCATAAAGAAAAAAAACAGTAACTTCCTATGAAACCCATATTCATAAATCATTACAACTGTACTTATAATTCTTTGTAAGTTGGTAATGATTTTTTGTAAGAATTGTAGGAAAACTCTTATAATGCCTCATAAAGCTCTAATAATGTGTATAAGTAATTCCTTGTTATATTCATGTTGTAATTCAAGTGTCACTTTTAATTATAATATTCAGTAATATGTATAATCAAGTACAAAAACATTTAAAAGGGCATCATTTAGTGATAAATAAGTATATAAAATATAATAAATATAACATAATATATAATAAATAAGTAGTGATGCCATAATTGATATTAAAGTGTTCAAACTGCAAAAATGTGTTTTTTATTAACCTGGAATTAAATGTTTGTTATGTAAAGTTTATAATGTGTTTATAATTGTTAATGAAATTACATTTGCTGTATAATTATGCACAGGTCATTATTAGTTGAAAACAGTTGTGCAGTACAGAATATGGCATTGACACATGATTATATGTAATCAAGCTCAGTAATAGCTGTAATAATAAGAATGAGTATTTTATGAGGCAATATCAGAGTTCATAAAATTTCCCACAGAATCATTACTAACAGCGATAATGATTAATGAATATAGACTTCATAGAAAGTGTTACAAAAAAAAAAAAATCCAGCTTTGTATATTACACACCATAATAGACGCAAGCACGGGTCCCTTTATCACCCACCAGATGGCAGCGTTGTTATTTATGTCCCAACATCTAAACCATTTATTCACATAAAAGAACATTAAAAACACAGTCCATTACTGATTATTATTTAACTTTCGACAATACATTTTTCTATATTATTAAGAACTATGCCATATATCTTACCCAATGTTATCAAAGTGGACACGGAGCATTGCCCAGACTGTCACACACACTGTTGGGGTTCCTGGTTCAAAAATTGTACTAAATGAGCCACACGTATTCTTTATTACTGAATGAGCATCAGTGCGCTGTTGTTGTGTTTTAGCTCACCCCAGCCGATGATGGTGTACCAGTAGAAATATCTCCTCTCAGGGAAGAAGGTTTCCACCAGCAGAGTAAAGAGGTACAGCCCCTCAATGAACAGCCAGAAGTAGTTTGACAAAACGCAGTAGTGAAAGAACACCATCACTGCCTTACATTCCACCTGCAACAGAAAACACACACTGCAGTGTTTACAATGAAAATGAATTTTCAAAGGTCTTTCTTAATATCACCAAAGCAAAACTTCTGCTTACAGAACAGCAAATTTTTACAACTGATGAGTCAGACCAAAACACATAAGATAGTCCTTAGATTTTTGGATTATTTACTATTACTATTACTATTTGAATTAGATATCAATGTAAATAATACAATAAAATGCATTGATATTTATTTGTGAAATCAGCCATCCTCTGTAACCACTTTATCCTTTTAAGAATCATGACAGATTCAGAGCCATAATGTAATGTTATGATGTTTTGTTTTTTAATAAACTCCTGTCATAATCATACTCCTCACAATTAAATTGAATCCCAAAGCGGCAATGATCTAATTCTGAACGCACTGCACATCGTTTGCTTTCTTATTGGGATCTCAAGGACATATTTCTAGTTGTATTTGACACAATGAAAGAGGCAGGGAATAAAAGTGCATGTGTGTGTGTGTGTATATAACTCACAGTATGTATAAAGCAGTGGCTGCTGTCCTCCTCAGCATACAGAACTCCATCTTTAATGAAAACTGAGATGGCTCTCAGGATAAAAGACACAAATAGATTCATGTGGATGAAGTTCCTGGTGCAGTGAAGTTTCCTGTGGGGAAAAGCATAAGCTACTCATGTGTGGAGAATGTAAAACTAAATTTAACCACCACCTCCATTACAGATTCAGTGTAACATCTTTCATTTGACTCATTTGATATGTACTGCCATGAATGACAAAAATGTTGAGCTGCTTCCTTTGGGGCTGGTGATGGTACTGCTGGTGATGGCAATTATTATAAATAATAGCGAAGTGAAGTGAAGTGAAGTGAAGCAACATGTGGACAAGTGTGGTGACTTGGAATTTGTGCTCTGCATTTAACCCATCCAAGTGCACACACACAGTAGTAAACACACACACCCGGAGCAGTGGGCAGNGCCTTGCTCAAGGGTCTCACCTCAGTCGTGGTATTGAGGGTGGCAGAGAGCGCTGGTCATTCACTCCCCCCACCTACTATCCCTGCCGGACCCGAGACTCGAACCTGCAACCTTCAGATTCACCTTCGGGTTACAAGTCCGACTCTCTAACCATTAGGCCACTACTGCCCCCAAGTAGTAGTAGTAGAAGTAAGTATAATAGTAGTAAAGGTAAGTAAAGGTTAGTATTAATAGCATATAGTTGTAGTAACAGTAGTAGTATTAATAGAAGTTAATACTACTCGTAGTATATTTTCCTCTTGTATTCACAGGATGCTTTATTGATCACCTGAACCAGCAGAGGATCACCATGGCAGTGGTAAGAGACACCAGAGACGTGCTGTAGCCCACTGTGTACAGAGCTTTCACAGACACATAGTACTTGTCCTGAGGGGAAGACAATTTAAAAGCAGATTACAATCACAAGATCAAATTCTGTGTATACAAAAATACACATGGAATATGAAATCTACAGTCACAAATGCTATAAAAGTAAAGTGGGCTACATTTTTATAGAAGTGGGGTGCATTTTTACAAGTAAATTTATTTTAGAAGTTAAGGGGAGGTGAATGGTTTACATATAGAGTTGGCTATTTTTTAAGTGAAGTGGCTTTTTTAGAAGTATAGAAATAAATGGTTTAGAAGTCAATTTGCATCCTTTTTTAAAAGTGAGTAAATTCTTTTGTAAGTAAAAATGTAAAAAAGTAATTATTTTAAGTAAAGTGGGGTAAAGTTTTAGATGTAAAGTGAGTTTTTGATCAGAAGTAATTTTTTTTTTAATTTCTTATGTATTTTTTAAAGTGGGGTCATTTTTAGAAGGGGTTAAATTGTCTACAAGTAAAGTGGGGCAAATGATTTATAAATGCATGCTTTTAGAAGAAGGTAAATGATTTGGAAGTAAATGGTTGTATATTTTAAAAGCAAGTGGAGTAAACAGTTTAGAAGCAAAGACGGTTTGATTTATTAGAAGCAGAGTACTTTTTAGAAGGGGTTAAACTGAAGAAAGTAAAGTGGGGTAAATTATTTAAAATTACATAATTTAGAAGTAAAGGGGGTATATTTTTTAAGTAAAGCAAATGATTAAATGGCTTAGAGGTGATGTGGGGTAAATAGTTTAGAAGTCATGCTCTTATTTATCAGTTGCAGAGAAACAAGTGTATAATGACATACATATAGTGACAGAATAATGTAAGAACAAAATTGAGGATTATTATTATTATTATTATTATTATTATTATTATTATTATTATTATTATTATAAGAGTAGCAGGCAGTATGATCAGAGCTGCATTGTACTTTTTTGTCCTTTAGGGATAGCCACAAGAAGTGTTTAACCACCAAGGCATAAGTAAAGTGGTACAGCTGTATGATATGATACGAGCTGTTCTCCTTGTTCCTCACTAGAAATCCTTCTAAATGTGTATACAACATTTTCAGCAGGATTTAGGCTGGTAGTCCAAAGGTTACACACTTGTTTCAACACATCCATAATACTGCTTGTTTTAATGATCTAGTCCACCTTCTTAAGTCATACTGCATCCCTAATATTTATTACTATTAATACCAAGATAGTTAGAAGGGTACATACTTTATTATGTTGTGTAGACACTTTTACCAGCTCTTTTACTTCCAGCTCTTTTATTAATGATCATGTATAATTGTAAAATCAATGTTGATGTTAGCAAGATGCAGTAGCAAACGTTCCAGTATTGATACTAAGTAAAAATGCTGTTTAAGGGAAATCATTTGAAATCTTTTGTATAGCACGCAAGAAAAAGTGGTGTTGAATATAACAGAAGACATTTGTTTTACACAGAACTTACATGTTACACGAGTCCACAAATAATACCCGATTGTCAGCAACTAGTACAAATACTTAACCCAGTTGATTTTATTATATTCTATCTTATAAGACAACGTAGTTCAATGTTCGAATCTGATATAGAAGGAGAGAAAGTGTGCATTATTTTCGTATATCAGCACATGAGTTATATGGAACTAGTCTACAGTTTTCCATTTCTCATGCTGTGTTTTTGAAAGAGAGAGAGAGAGAGAGAGAGAGAGAGAGAGAGAGAGAGAGAGAAAGAGAGAGAGAGAGAGAAAGAGGATGGTAAGGAAATGACTATTTTATCTTTGCTATAATATAAGCGAGAACAGGAACTAACTTGTCTCTTGGACATTACACAACATTCAAGTGTATACCCTAAAAATTTGTGACTTTTTTGTGACATTGTAATTGTTCGTAAATTTCTGTGCTAGAAGTCAAATAACACACAACAGACCGTGCTGTTATACGAAAGTAACACAGTTCTGGGGGTGTTCACATGCTTGCCATGCTTGTCATGTTTTATTACTTACTTATATCATGTCACATTATATCACTGATCATGTAATTTTTTTTTGTTTCATTTTACATACTTTAAAACATTAAAAAAAATCTAAACAAGGAATATGTATAAGTCAATCTATAAATTGTTAATAAATATTTAGTGAATTGAGATATGTAAGATTAATTACTTTATTGTGTTCTAAGTTTAATCTAATTTGAAAAGGCCAAAATCTTTATCAGTTCGAAATACTAGTTAATACTAGCACTGTCTGAGTGTTTTACCCACCAAGTGCCAAATCTGCCTCTAATAAGCCATTTATTTACCCTTCCATTAACATTTAAGAGCAAGCAGTACATGTGTTCCACAAAGATTTACTGCTGTTTATTGCTATTCCGTATCATTCTGTTAGCTCTGTGTTTAAACAATAGTCCTTAAACTGTAATAAACCATAACTGTCTCCTGTGTGTTACATAATGCTTACCATAGGACTACTTCTATTGTCATCAAAAGGACACACATCCACATAATGAGGAAACATCTCTGACCAGCCATCCTCAGTACAGTTACGGCTCACCTTTCCAAACTCTACAACACACAACACTGAACAGTTACCTTCTCAGACAAATGCTCATTGATTTCAAAGGTTAACTGGCTGTTTTAGCAGACAGAGGTTAACTGTCACATACCATCATATTCTTCATTCATGACCTCAAAGAGCTCAGGGCAGGGCATCCACACCATATCACCTATTCTCGCTGGCTGCCAGCATGTCAGGTTGTCCCACATCCAGCGACACACTGGAGGTGAAAGAAACATACTCATCACTGCTAAATATAGACAGACAAGTGGAAAAGTGTTATTTGTGACACTGAGCCAGATAAGAATTGATAGTGGAGTTGTATGCACTATGTATCAGAATCAATGTTTTATATATATATATATACACACAAACACAGATCAGCCATAACATTAAAACCACCTGCCCAATATTGTGTAGGTCCCCCTTGTAATACAAAAACAGCTCTGATCCATCAAGGTATGGACTCAACAAGACCTCTGCTGGTATACTGTGTATGTGGCAGCAAGATGTTAGCATCAGATCCTTTAAGTCCTGTAAGTTGCAAGATCATAAGCATCACACTGCCTCTGCCAGCTTGCCTTCTTCCCATAGCACACGGTAAGCGCCACACATGCACCTGACCATCCAAATGATGTAAACAAAAATGTGATTCATCAGACCAGGCCACCTTCTTCCATTGCTCCATGGTCCAGTTCTGATGCTCACGTGCCCATTGTA
>CM074946.1:20698585-20712210 GCA_037577455.1 Pangasius macronema
GCTGATAATGATAATAAATAGCTTAATGAATGTGCCACAAATTTTGCTTGTGTAATCAAGTCAAAATATAGAAATATTTTATTAATTTATTTTCCTATTATCCATCAGAACTAGTGTTTGACCAACAGACAGAATATGGTCTAAAGATCACTACTTGCCAAGTGCAGATAAATAAACAAAAAAATTATTAGAGTGAAAGCGAACAAAATGCAGCTAGCTACATGTTGTCATCATTTATATTCATATATACATATGATATGTTGTCTACCAGTGTTTTAAATTTTGTGTGGTGCTTTAAAAAAAATTAAAACACACAGTTGAAAGTTGCTACAGAACAAAGATCCTAACCCTAACCCTTTCTGCTGTTATCAGTGTTTTTAAGACATGCACACAGACTTGTCCATCTCTGGGGCATAGCTAGAATCGCCTGTAGTTACCACGACAATAGTACCATGAACCTAAAAATGTGCTTGGTATGTTAGTCATATGGAAACGCTTGCTTTTCTAAACCTTCAATTTTTTTTTATTCCATTTATAATCGACATGCTACGGTGTTAAACAAGTACATGCACAGACTGTGTATGTGCACTGGAGTTAATTAGTCATGCTAAAGCAGAGTTCCTCTGAACATGTGCAAAATAATTGTTGATGCTGGTATTGAACAGATTGCAAGAGAACACTGTCACATTTAAAAGATCATATGCTTGGATAAGGCCTGATTAGCTAGAATACACCTAACATATTTCACGTTCAATAAAAAAACTAAAAGGATTTTAAAACATCCATACAATCTTTTAATGCGACAAAAAGCATAATTTAAACAGCTAAATATAATTTCTATCATGTAGGTACTAATTAAATTTTAATTACATAATTTTTTATTATTTGGCTACAGTCCAGGTAGAAGTGAGACCAACATTATTTATGGCTTTTTCACTATAACCCCTGACGTACTGACCTGATTCAATTTATTGTCACCCTGTCACCTCAGTGTGTGTGTGTGTGTGTGTGTGTGTGTGTGTGTGTGTGTGTGTGCGAGCGAGAGAGAGAGAGAGAGAGAGAGAGACTGAAGATGACAACACCAAGACAATGATATTTATGCATACATGCATATACACGTATTCATATATAGCAACCAGCATTAATTTAAACTAAGCAGCTGTAGTTTTAACTGAGTTAAAACTCAGTTGAGTTTAAAATTACTTCAGCTTATTGCCAACACATTGTTGGAACAGACATGTGTAACAAATGCCCACTCAAAACCAGACCAATGTCCACTCCAATTCAGACAAATGTCCACACAAAATCAGACCAGTGTCCTCTCAAAATCATAACAATGTCCGCTCAAAAACCAGACCAATGTCCACTCAAAGTCAGGATGCATAAAATGCATAAAGTAATGCAGATATAGGCAAAGAGCTTCAGTTAATGTTCAAACATCAGAATTGAGAAAAAACATAATCTCAGTGACTTTTACTGTTGCATGGTTTGTTGGTGCCAGACAGGCTAAATTGAGTATTTCACAAACTGCTGATCACCTGGAATTTTCACACAACAATCTCTACAGTTCATTCAGAACTGTGTAAAAAAAAATCCAGTGCATAGTTCCGCAAGCCTTGTTGATGAGATATATCAGAGTTCAAACTGACAGGAAGAGTCGGATAACCACTCTTTACAACCACGCTGAACAGAAAAGCATCTCAGAATGTACAACATGCAAAAGCTTGATCCCAGTGGGTTACAACAGAGGAAGACCACATCAGGTTCCACTCCTGTCAGATAAGAACAGAAACCTGAGGCTACAGTGGGCACATGCTCACCTAAACCGAACAATTTAAGATTAGAAAACGTGTCATCTGCTCTTTTTCCATTCTTCTGCCCAGTTTCGGTGAGCCTGAGATCACATATTTTTCCCAGTTCTGATGGTTGATGTGAACATTAACTGAAGCACTGCGTGATTTTATGCATTGTGTTGCTGCCAAATGATTGGCTAATTGGATAATTACATGAATGATAAGGTGTATAGCTGTTTCTAGTAAATACCTTATTTCTCTTAAAACACAATTTCATCTACTAATTCACTACATATTCATCTTAATTATCAGCCTACAGACATGAAATAGATTATTTACTTTTCAGTAAACCCAAGTCAGATATCTGGCTTGCAGAACATTGACATAATTGCTTTAAATCATGCAAAACATCCATCCAGCCTACAACCCCCAGACAAAACACAGTATATCTGGCAAAACGTATTATATTGATTTATTTAACTCTTAGTAAGAAAGAACAATATTAATCAATTAATCCCACTGTAAGCCCTTATTTGGGGTTATAAATAAAGTGACAATTGTAGTAATGGTTAGACTAGGTCTTCTGCTCTTTAATAAAGTACAGATTTTTCTTTTGCAATATATCCTGAAGAAGCTACTTTAAGACTCTTTTAGTCTCTTTCACATTGTTCTTTTTCAATATTGCACACTTTATACAATAGGCATATTGTAATTGTACTAATTTGCAGATAATCTACTTATGCAATCTATGGTGTTTAAATAACACTGGGTGTGGTGAAAGGTGTAGCACAATAACACCAGTTACAGCGAAAGTGAACCTAGAAAGTGGATTTCTATGTTGTCTATACCTTCTATTTAAATGTTCTGCTAGTGCCACATGCACAAGGGAGTTGAATTAGTTTAATAGAAAAAGAAAGATTTGTTTAATATAAGCATGCTGTCTTTGCACTTTCTATGTCATTCATTCATTCATCATGAGTAACATGCTTATCCTGGTCAGGGTTGCAGTTGATCCCGAGCCTATCCCAGGATCATGTCCTTGAGTAAAGGAACACACTTTTGTGTCTGAGCAGAAAGGTGCACTGTGGAAGCACTGAGCAGACGTATATGCAGCCATGTGCGAGAATGGTTTAATCTCGATTGCTTGGAGCGCTCAGTCAAGCAGAACTGTGCTGGCTCCTGGTCAGTTTACATTTGGCCCATCAGTTGCCAGTACTCACTGGATGCCAGGACCTTGTTTGGTGCCAATCTGTGTGTGACGTAATTGTGCCTTTGGACATTTGTTTCTCTGAATAGGAGCAGAAGGAGAACGAATGGGTCTTCATGTAAACAGTGACAGAGCTATCCTCCTCATGAGCTATCCTCCTCAAGAGGCTAGTGTCTACATAAGAGTAGAGATCACAATGAACAAGGCATATGCTGCCAGAAGCAAAACATCAGTAGTGTGTGATCTGGAGAGCTGTAATTGGTGGCATTGCTCAACATAAAACACAGAATGTTTTAATCAGTATTCTTTCACTAAATTAAATATCTACAGGACTTACCAGAGGAAGTACAGTAAATGCCAAGAGCATGTACAAGCAGATTTTCACAAGGGCAGCCATTTTAATCAAAGATGATGTTGTGAAATCTTCCTCTCAAATGCTGCACTGAAGACCAGAGAAGCAAGGATTACAAACAGGTTCACTGGAATATTGCTGTGGTATTTCAAATCATCTTGGGATCTGAAATGTAAAAAAAAAAATCAGAAATGTATGTATATTAATGCTGTCAGATGTTATTTCAAAAGGCAAGAGAATTGTATGCAAATGATTAAGATACAGTGTTTCACTATTAGCCACCTAACATACATTTCCTAACCATTTGAAGTTATAGCTGACAAAGTAGACCAGTGGGTGGGCCTTTGAGTGGTCTACTGATCCATATATGGACTCAAAGACACACCCATTAACATTTCTGAGTAGGTTTCATTTTATAACTGCACTCAAATAGGTTTTCAGGAATATCCTGTTATGACCATCTTTTTACATTTATGAAAATGATTTAAAATCTTAAATTCATAAATTAATTAAATTCATAAATATGAATATTTATGAATATGGTTTAATATCTTCTCAGAAATCCTGTCTGGTTTGTTCATGTTATCTAGTAGGAATGTAAACCTCAGGCTTCGATTCCAATACATTTGCGATTTAGATTCATAAGGCAACAATTTAATATATTTGACAATACATCTGAATCTACTATCACACAAACTACTGACAGTTACACTGCACGTTGTGGTACGTCCACAAAACAAGTTAGTTCCTGCTATCATTTACATTATAACAGCTATAAACACTGCTTTCCCTGTTAACAACAAACTGGAAACTCCTCTGTCCTGAAGACTTTTGTGTGGTGAGAAACATACTGACTATAACAAAGTAGTGTCACTATTTCAATAAATATTAATTAACCATCTCCTTACAGAAAACTTCACCATCTCAACAATTATATCATTTTATTTGTTTAATAATATGTTTTAAATCTGTTTATTAATAGGTTTAGATAATGTAGAGTGTCCACCATACAGGTCCCTGTAACAATATCTAGTGCATAAACCTGTGATTTGTCTTGCAGCAGAAATTATTGTCAGAGCTGCTGATAGAGAGACTTAATCAACGCATTTACATTACATTACATTTATGGCATTTGGCAGACGCCCTTATCCAGAGCGACTTACATTTCTTATTTACACAACTGAGCAGTTGAGGGTTAAGGGCCTTGCTCAAGGGCCCAGCAAAGGCAGCTTGGCAGTGCTGGGGATCAAACTCATGACTTTCCAATCAGTAGCCCAACATCCTAACCTCTGAGCTACCACTGACCTTCTCCCCAATGAGCTTTGAGAATTCAACAGCACTGTGTCATAAATATAAATATACCTAAAGCATTAGCTTTGTGATAAATTTGTGATATTGTAATATTTTTATGAATTTCATTGCTGAAGTAATCGACACAATTTTCACCCTGTGTAATTTATAAAATATAGAAGCATAGTGTAGCACTATTGTTAATGTTGTGCATGTATAACATTTAAAATTTCATTATAAAATTTCAGGCTCATTGTTCAAATGCAAATGTCCTTTTTAAAGATTTTTGACACCCATTTTTATATCTACTAAAACGCTGTCTTCATAATATTGTCATTGTAGTATTGATCCTTACATTGAGCATTCATTACATTCTTACAGAGACTAAACATTGGCTTTCCTGTATATGCCTGGTGTTTCTGAATCAGTGGGCGTACCAACTCTAATAATGTTACAAAATCATCAGGCAGCAAAAATGGCAGGTGGTGGTGGGAGTGCAGGAATGATCTCATAGCAGTCAAGCTAAACACTAAGCACTTGGATATTCTGCCATTTATCAGGGAACGTGCAATGACCCCCTTCCATACATAGAATATCATTATCACTACAGATATTTCTGTTACGTATTCATTGCATCCAAGTGTGACCAGGTTTGGAGCTACAAAGGCCAACTCCACGGTCTTGCTTGGTAGAGCGTATCTGTGCTGATACAACCCAGATGACTTCACGGTGGTTGCTCATGGATAATTACCGATTCAATCTCATTTTGCACAGACACCAGTCTCATAGAAAAGGGGGAGGATGTTGGGTTTTCAGTAAGCAACAGTGTGGAAGTGATGGATAAATTTTGGAGGGGAAGAACAGTGGAGAAGGGGCTATGAGAGGAAGGACAGAGGGCGAAACAGATGGACTTAGGGATGTAGGAAAGCAGAGGGGTGATAAAGCTCCTGCAGCTGCAGCGTAGCTCTTGGTGTAATTAGTGGGTGGAATGAAGCTGACTCACAAACTCCCCCAGCTATGTCACATACTGTTTATGCGTGTGTGTGTGTGTGTGTGTGTGTGTGTGTGTGTGTGTGTGTGTGTGTGTGTGTGTGTGTGAATGTAGCTAAGCCTTTGTATATCCTTTCATATTACCATTAAAGACCAAGACACTGGGAAAGCAAATATTTTGCTGCTTTATGCAGTGCAACATGTTGTGAAATGAACACTCAAAACCAGCATGAGGGATTCCTCGGGTGTAATAGTTTTACACTGTGCTTACACTCACAAAAGAAAAGACACTCATATTGCTTGTATTTTGCTTCTTTAGACATATGTGGCAAATATTACAGTTACACCATAATGTGACGGCTTTTAATTGCTGATGGTATTAGCCAAATGCAATTATCCTTGTTTCATTTTTAGTTAAACCCAGGAAAAAACAAGACTATACAAGATGTATTTTAAATACCAAATGCAGTTAAATAGTAATGGTTTCCGGGACAACCCGCAACAGAGAGTCTGAGGAATTCACTGGATTTGGATTTGTTATGTTACTGTGTTTGCATAGCAGTGAGGAAATCTCAATTCAAATGTTGTTTAGCACTCTGTTTCTGTGTCACTTGCCACTGTTGCCAGAAAATAAATAGTTGCCTGTCGCTTTGTCACTTGCTTTGTCACTTGCTAGTGTGAAGGCAGTGTAAAGTGTGCTAGAAGAGCTTAGGATTAATAAAAGGATAACTAACAACTGTCATACTGATCCAAATACATAAAGGTTCCTGAGGAATTGAAGTTCTGTATATGTGCCATTCTTTTTCCATACAGCTCTGGAACCAAGTCAAGCTGTGAGTGTATTTGTGGGTGCCAAGCTGTCACAGCCACTGAATCCACATGCCTCATTAAACGCGCTCTCCAGTCCATAAACATCCACAAGCAAATTGACCATTGTACAGTATATTAACAAAAGCATTGCCAGATTTTTCTTCTTTTTCAAAATAATGCATTATTCTACTTTACTGCAATGGTGGCTTAGAATGTAAGCTCACAGAGAAAAATCTTGTGTATACTATTTTACAGTCACTGATTACATTATTAAGGCAAATTGGTGAAGCTCATCTAAACACATAGTAAATCAGGCTCAAGTTCAACAATCGAAAATTGTTCACTGAACTACAAGGACTCAGTCCAACAACCAAATGAAGACTAAATGAAGCAGCCAATCTTCAGCCTCCGGAGAGTGGTGGTATAGTCCAAATGACTTTGCAGAGGCAATGAGGCATAATCATCCAACCTGCCAACAGGCCTCTTTATTGACTGCCCAGTATGAGCTGTAAAATAACCCCCACAGGGCAAATACAGGACAGGACATAAGGAAGAAAGGAGAAAGCAAAGGAAAGAAATAGAAAGGCTTGCAAGCAAATAGAAGGAAAAGAGGAGAAAGTATGAAATGGAGAAAAAAAAATGAAAGGAAGGAAGGAAGGAAGGAAGGAAGGAAGGAAGGAAGGAAGGAAGGAAGGAAGGAAGGAAGGAAGGAATTTGACAGATATTGGAAGGAAGAAAGGAATGCAAAAGAAAATAGAAGGAAGGAATCAATAGAAGGGAAAATGAATGGAAGAAAGCTTAACTGGAAAATAATTTGAGGAAGAATGTTAGCAAGAAAAAAATAAAGAGAACAAGGAGGAAAGAAAAGAAACAAGGAAGAAGGGAAAAAAGGAGGAAAGCAGACATCAATTGAGAATGCCAGCGAAAGATAAATATATAGACAGCAAGCAATGTTGTAAGGAAAAAAGGGCAGAAAGGAAAGAAATGTAAAGAAGGGAGCATCCATTCCATAAAAAAAGTAAAATGCAGAGCAATGCTGGGGAAATTGACATCAAAGACTTTGTGTAATCATCTTCATCCTTGGGGAGGACAGATATCTGTCACAAGAGATGATATAAGATGGATTCTTGTCCACGCTTCTTCATATTTCTTAGAAATCGCATTAGAGTGTGTTCATACTAGACTTAGCTGGCCAATCTGTGAAGTCCCCACAGCTATATTTAGCCTACTGAATGTTGTTTAGAGAAGAGAGGGATCACCATTAGCATATTGCCTTATATTCCTGTTTTTGGCACTGTTTGTTTAAGTGAGAGTGGAAGATGAAAGTTATAGAATCTTAAAATATGTTTGAAAGCTGATGCCATGCCATAATAGTAAAAATAAATCTCTCGCTCTCTCTCTTCAGTATAATTCTTAGAGGAATACTGAGGGTGAGTTCAGTCCCAGCACCACATGCCACCCAAGTGAGCAAAATGGATTGTGGTTATTAAGCCAGGCCATTGTTGCATTGCGGGCAAGTGACACAAAAACAAAACATTTTCCCAGGCAGGCAGCAGTGGAAAACTGTCACATTACTCAAAGCAACACCAGCAAAATGTTTATGCTCTGTAGCAAAAGCTGAATGGAATGCAGGAAGTAAGCCATGTTGTCAACACCAAGTAAACTGTGTAAACTATGTCCTTGTTAGTTTTGGGGTGGCCTCATGACCAGTCAGATCATCTCATCTCATATCTTTACAGAGGACTGTTGTTTTGTTTTTTTTTCCAGATTGGCATACATCCTAAAATAACTACCGTAAATTAGCAATGACAGAAATGAAGCCTATATGATGTCAGTTACACTTTGAGGCAATGATGATGAAAGACCATTTTGACATTTTGAGTCTCACATGCCCAGAAGATTGTTTGCAACTGATGGGTCAATTTAACTGTTCAACACAGAATTCACCATAAAAATCACCATATTTTCTGTTCATAAACCCAAAGCTGACATGTTTTGACAGTTCCAAGAAAATGTGTGGCAGCCTGGGAAATGTTTCATCTGAAATGGGGACATTTTCTACTATAGATAAATGTGAAAAAATAGACTTTCCTAAACCTTTTCTCATCCACATCAGTCTTTTTCTCATCACCTGTGGTAAAATTAACTCACGTTAAGCACATTTAAGCACAAGCTTCATTCATCATCTCTTCACACGATGATCATCGGTGTGAAAATAAGCACTGATTTATTCAGTCAGCTATGTTTTTTTGGCTAAATTTCTTATTAATATCTATTTATGAGGTCATTTTCAAACATTTTCAAACTTTGTCCACTGGCGTCTGTACAGAGTGTATAAGTGGGGTATAAGTGGGGAAGTGGTAGCTCAGTGGTTAAGATGTTGGACTCCTGGTCAGAAGGTTGAGAGTTCAAATCCCAACACTGCCAGGCTGCCACTGCTGGGCCCTTGAGCAAGGCTCTTAACCCTCAACTGCTCAGGTGTATAAATGAGATAATTGTAAGTCGCTCTGGGTGAGGGTGTCTGCCAAATGCTGTAAATGTAAGTGCTCTTCTCTGTGTTTAGGAGCAGTACATTATTGGCAGAAAAACTCAATTGGTCAAATCCTGATTTTTCATCATTTTTGGCTGTTTTCCAGAATTCACCCACAGCAACATCCAATTGGTTTTCACAGACCACCACACATATTTTCTGTTCTTAAACCTAGATATGACATTGTTTTGACAGCTATTGATCAGTCTAGTCTCTCATTTCTTCACTTGCAACACAAAGAAACATTTTATAGATACAAATTACTAATTTAATCAGAAATCAACACTTGAGCTAAATTAACTGCACCTCGTTGACTCCTTGACTCCTTTCCTCGCACCCAAGCTCCTCCCTCAGGACACATGAGGAAAGGAAACAACAACAGGAGAAATCAACATTACATGTTTTTTGCTGAGTAAGATATCCTTGCTCACTCAGAGACCCTTTAAAGCATCATGGGTTATTGATCACCTGTTGCCCAGTTCTATCACCTGTCACTGGGCATAATGGATCTGCACATTACACAATGGAGTGTGATCACATGATGAATCAACATCAATTTAAACATTATCAAAGATGTCCACTCACCCGACTTCCCAGGCAGATTTTAATCAACTTTCATTCAAGGTTTCTTTTTTCACCATTGTTCCCCATTGTTTCTAATTTAATTACCTTTAAATTAATAGTAATTCGAATTATCTTATCATTTATCTTTGGGTTTTTTTGAGCATTTTTTGAGCATTTATTTTGTACTCTCATGTCACATTTGTACATTTTACTAAAAGACTGCATGTAGTCTTTTAGATGCGAGCCAAAATTTTGGCCAGCAAACATTTTCAGCTGAAAGAGAAAAAATGCAGAATATTTTAACTGAAAAAATATTCCTAGAACAAAGTGCCAAACTTAACACTTTGTTTCCTCTCCTACACCAGGCAGTGCAGACGCACTCAAACAGTATGAGCAGCAGCAGATCAACAGTGAAAATGTCAGCCCTGAGGAAACAATCCACAGTTTCTACAAGGTATATTAGATAGGCAATTTGTAATCACAATTCATGCCAAGTATCAAGAAAGGATACAGCAGGCAAGTACTTCTCCACTACATGTTTGACACACTGCTTGAAAACACGATATCCTGCTCAATTTGCCGAATATAGCAAAACAACACAAGCAATAAGGAACGTTTTGCAGGCATGCCAATGCCATTTGTAGCCACAGTTTTTGAAAAGATGAAAAAATTGCAAAAGATAGTGCTCAAAGTGTAACTAAAAAGTAGTAATTTTTTTCTTTATTTTTTTTTTTTTGGTTTTGGTTTTCAGCCCAGTGTGTCTGAATTTCCTGTTTTCAATTTCAGCCAGGAATTTTCATTCTGACATTACTAATCGATATTATATCAATGAAATTAGATTTGTAGTTATAAATACATATTATTAGCAGACATCATTGTGAACTAAAATTACCTCTTGAAGATATTAAAATACTCTGCTTATTAACTCATTTGAATAAGCATTTGCTAATCTCGACAAAGCCAGGAGTGTGTGAGTGGTGAGATTTCATTCTCATCCTTTCTCCTCTGAATTTTGAGCAGCAGCGTTTTCCCCAAGTGCTTGGGCTCTCAGTCATACCTGACAAATGGTGCAGAGCGAGAAAGATTTAACCATGATGAATAAATCCTATCAGGGGCACCTGGCCTTACTGGATGAGTACTTCCTTGCTGTCATGTGAATTGTGATACCAAGTTGTAGCTTTACTGAAAAGCTACTCAGCTGGTAAGATCCATCATCTCAGTAATCTATTACCTATCTTAGCATGCGGCCTTGGTGGGGGCAGTAGATAGCTCAACAGCAAAGCCACTGCCCTCACTTGTTTAAATTCACTCATGAATGATATTTGATTTGATCAGGTTTATATATATATATATTGGCATGATTGGCATTTCCAAATTGTCCATGGTGTGTAAATAGGTGTGTGTGTGTGTGTGTGTGTGTGTGTGTGTGTGTGTGTGTGTGTGTGTGTGTGTGCGATTGTGCCCTGCAATGGGTTGGCACCCCATCCAGAGTGTATATGCTGTATATAAACCTGATCAAATATCATTTAATGCAGTAGTGTTTGAATGTCGAGCTATCTACAGCCCCCACCAAGTCTGCCTGCTAAGATAGGTAATATATGACTGGGATAAATTACCTCAGTAGCTTTTCACTGCAGTTGTAGCCTATTGTACTATTTGATTGGTTGATTTCTGTAGGGATCTGTACATCTACACATGCCTGCCTGACTGCCTTTTCATTAGATTAGCTGTTTTGTGCGAATCAACTAATCTTGGCTGAGTTTCCCAAAAGCATCACAAAGTTAAGGTCATCTTAACTCTGAGAGAGAATGTTCAGTGTGATATTTGCTCTACCATTTATCTTTGTGCTGTGTTGCTTTTGAGAAACTCGGCCCTTGTCAGTAGAATATGTCATTAATATAATCTACACAACACTTTTCATTCACACAGCAAATTAACAACATCTGGTACTGATGTACTGATGAACTAAAACTAGAGCTAAGAAAATTTGTTTATTTAAGCATAAATGTATGTCAAACTATCGCATTTGCACATTTCAGTGATCTGACTCGCATTGAGTCTTGCTTTTCTATGACCACCCCATGCATTTTAGAGTGGTATGGGGGAACCAATAGGAGGAACATGTCATGTTGTTGAACCTTATAGCACTAGTGTCTGGGTGTGGTAATGTGGTGAAAGGTACCAGGTCTGTAGAGTTGACTATAGAAATGCTGCCTGGCTCATGGATATAGCATGGTGCTATATATCCATATATGGTGCATGTATATGCATTTAATCAGGTAAAAAATAAAAAAAATAAATCTATGAATAGAAAAATAATAAATGCCAAAGCTGTATGAAGCTCCTCAAATGTAATAAAGCTAGTTCAACACATAACCAGTTAAACACTGTTGCCATTAGATGTGGTGATGTAAAAGGTTTAGTGAACTGGGGCTCGATACTAAATTAATCTGTTTCATCGATTACTCTATGATTAATCGATTTGTGCATGTTTCTCATTTCTGTCACTCAATCCCGGTACATACCAAACACAAGGTTTCTACACAGCGTGCGCGTTCATGCTCATTTCTACTCTATAATAAGCTTGTGGTCCATTATATAAAATGACTGCATTGTGCACTGCTCCCTGTTCACCCACACGAGCGAAACCTGCCACAGCCATAACCGCCGACTCGATACAGAACCTCCAAATGCGAGCGCACAGAGATCTTACCATCGCGATGCACAGAGAAGAGGCTGCTGAATCCTCTAAGGCGAGCAGATCACCTCAGTCGCTGTCTTTGGTGGTATTTCGGTCTTTTAAGATGCACAGAACAAATCGACGAAGGAAAGCGATGCAAAAAAAAAAATCCTTTGAAACTTGGTGAGTTGAGCAGTGCAGGTATTGCAGTGAGATGCTCCAGAACACCCGCATACACAGCACTGAGAGAGGAAAAGCACTGAGAGGGAAAACACTGAGACCAACAGCGATGTGACTGTAATAGTGAATAAGTAAGTGTGTGTGTGTGTGTGTGTGTGTGTGTGCTTGCTTTGCGCTTCTGCGCGCAGACTGACGATGCAGCCGCTGCTATGTGCCTCGCATTCTGATCACCTGTCTCTCTCTCTCTCTCTCTCTCTCTCTCTCAAACACACACACACACTCTCCCTCTATCTCTCTCCCCCTTCTGTCTCTCCCTCTCTCTCACACACATACACACACTCCCTCTATCTCTGTCCCCCTTCTGTCTCTCTCTTTCACACACACACCCTCTCCCCCCCTTCTGTCTCTCTCTCTTTCACACACACATATACACAAACTCATTCTCTCTCTCTCTCTCTCTCTCTCACACACACACACACACACACCCCTTCTGTCTCTCTCTCTTTCACACACACATATACACAAACTCATTCTCCCCCCCCTTCCCCTCTCTCTCTCACACACACACACACACACACACACACACACACACACACTGCCAGTCAATGCGTTTATTTCGGTTTTAAATCCTGGTGCTGGTCATGATTGCCCATTTTGTTATCAGAGAGAAACTGTGTTCCATGTATTTATGCAATGTGTCAGACAAAAGCCTTTGCTTTCTGTTTTACAGAATTTATTTGTTTGTTTTGGAGAAACTTTTTCTGTTGGAATTTTTATCTGTGGTTTTAAATATGTTCGGAGACAGGTTCTGGTATGTCAACTTTTGAACTTTTTGCTAGGCCAAGCTAAAATTGCAATTTATAACACTAGAAAACACAAAACTGAACAAAACTTGAGTTGTAATTTACAGGCAGTGTTTTTCAATTCAGTGAAATCAAGAATTTTAATTGATTTTTGATATTTTAAAGCCATGAATGATGTTGTTTCTTTTGATCTGATTTGGTGTTATAAAAGTACTTTGTGTGAGGTTAATGAAGAC
Source organism: Pangasius macronema (assembly GCA_037577455.1). Lineage (NCBI taxonomy): Eukaryota > Metazoa > Chordata > Actinopteri > Siluriformes > Pangasiidae > Pangasius > Pangasius macronema. The sequence continues at coordinate 20,712,021 of CM074946.1, forward strand.
AACCTTTTTTTTTTGCAACCTTCCTAAGAGAATTGCTTTTTCTACTTGTTAATAATCTGTTGATTGACTGGACAATGTTTCAGAATTTGTAATAAAGTGTCTTTGAAATTCAAATTCTCTCTCTCTCACACACACACACACACACACACACACACACACACACACACACACACACACACACACACACACA
>CM074946.1:20722162-20738511 GCA_037577455.1 Pangasius macronema
CAGAGCACAAATTCCGAGTATGGATCACCACACTTGGCCACAAATCACTTCACTTCACTTCATTTATACTACACACAGACACATGCATAAGGATTCCAAATCCATTTTTTCTACAATGCGTCTTTGCAAATTTCTCAGTATATCACGCATTCCTCAACAACACTCAAGTGCAGGTTCATTTAAAAGCTAACAAACATTTTTGCTATTTTAATAGCTAGGTCAAAACAATCCTAAATCTGAAATTGATATTTTTCTGTCTGATCTGAAAGGATATGTGAGAAACTATCTGTCTCTTTTTTGTTATCTTAATCTGTGTCCCTTATTCTCGTTTCCTCCTACACAGTAGCTGCTGATGAGTCAGTCTCCTGCAGTTGCAGTCTGCAGGAGAGATGCTATATTCAGGCTGGGGTAAATTTATTCCTTATACCATACCATCAAGTACACTGCTCCTCCATTCATCATTTTCACTGCTGTCTCAATCTATTAACTGCCTGAACACCTTTTACTTGCTTATTTGCTTTCCTATTGATTACATGAGGCACTCTGTTGGCTCTAAATGTCAACAAAACTAACAACCCAAATTGTTTCTTACAGTCTGTCCATACAATCCAATACACAAAGCTATTGCTGTAGAATTCTCATCTCACAGGGATTGCACTCTTCAGGCTTCTTCAACCTTTTTTTTTTTTGCTTAAATGAATAAGCGTAAGTTATTTATTGAGTTTTATTGGGATTACTAGATTTAACCATCTTTGGGGTGCCATAAAGGAAACCTGTCTATTTCAAGTTATGATCAAATTATTTTGAAGGGTTAGTGTATAATAAAGACTTGTGCTTTTATAAAACAATGATGACACAACATTGTATATATGATACATTATAATCTAGTGTTCAATAATTGAATTTATTATTAATAATATTCGCTCCTCAATTTAACAGCTTAGCCAATCAGATTTTAGGACAGAAACGTATTTCATAATGTTCCATTTCATCTCACAAGTTCCTCAAGAATTGTTTGAAAAGTGTTTGGATCCTTACTTGCTAAAAAGGTTGTAATTTAAACCCTCTCTGTTATGGAAACACTCTGTTGTAGCATTCTATTAGAAGGAGTCTCCCAGAGGGACAACCAAAGGGTTCTGTGCCTCGAACAGCTCTCTGGGAGATTCAATAACACTATATTTAAGTCGCCCTACAATCCTTCACTGTCAACTGATTCTCAACATGTCACATGATGTTTAACTCTCTTTCAACATGTGTATGTAATAAAATGTATCTAGCCAGTCTCTATGAACTAAACTTGAAACTTTGGCAGGATATATTATCTACTAAACAAGAGGATGTATAAACTAGATAATCTAAATAAAATGAACGAAAAGAGGGTCAAGTTTAAAGAATGTGTATAGCTTATCTACTAAACATCAACAACCACAAACTGTTTTGTGTAAAATGATTAAAATGCAGGTTGATAACAATCTACAAGTGTTTTGACTATCCAAGTCACGTGTAACTGATAAGCACAAAATTCACATTAAAAATCGTTTGCTTGTTAATCTGTAAGCGGGTGCTGAATATTGCAAGCAAGTACGTCAGATCAGACTTAGAGCTGTTTAATTTTTTTCCCTTCTTTAGCAGGTACTGTAGTACCAGCTGTTCCTAAAGCTGTCATTTTTATTTCGGTTCATCTTTATCATAAACCTGACTGTACCTACAATAACAAGCCATATTCTTGGGTCTTTCCTCAAGTTAAATTTGTTTATCTCACCTCTACAAGGCTATAATATGATGTACCCTGACACAACAGGATTTTAGATTAGCCTCTCATATCCTCAGAGTGTTTCCCACTACAAATTACACTCACATACTTTCTCGTCTCTTCACTGCCACAGAGTCTCACCTTATTCTTACCTCTTCACGGACAGCTTGCACTCATATTTTTGCCTGTTCATATTGCTGTATTCAGTCATTTGCATTTTATATTGTTTTTTTCCTATTTTCTCTCCATATATCACCTTCTATGACTTGCTTTTCATCTTTCCTCCACTCTGATCCAGACTCAGATGTAAAAATTCTGCCTAAAATGCAGCTCTGGCATGTCACCATCACTAATTGACGTCTCAGTGAAATAAGGAAAGGATACAGTGCGGGTGCTGCATATGGTTGCCACAGTAACGGGTCTATTAGGAGGAAGGAAGCATCAGTGAGGGGGCAATAAGTATACCAGTGTGGAGAGTGATGACGGGCTTCTCATGTGTGTGGTGAGAGAGAGGAGATAATTGGGGTGGAGGATAGGAAATATTTCAAAGGCGTAAGTCTGCCCTTAAGCCATTAAAAGACAAACCATTAAAGACAAAGCCCAACCTTTCATATTCACTAAATTACCTCTTAGATTCTGGTCAGGTCATTTTAAACTTTTGTTCAGGTCTGCTCTGATCATTTTAAAACATTGGTTTCTTTACATAATTTTTTTCCCAATAATATTGTCCTTGGCTTGGTTTCTCTAATTAATATGAAACAGTGGAAAACAATTTTAAAACCATATTTAGATCAGAGACATTCAGTATAGGTAAGGTGTAAAGGTACTATACCTTATTATTATTTATTGCAGGCATTTTGTATTATCCCCTATTTTCCATTAAACATACAGTATCTTAAATAGCTTTTATTCTGAAAATCATGCACATACATTTTTAAGAAATCAGAACTTTCACTGAGACCCCATTAGATATTAATATTCATAAAGCTGAACAATGGGTTTAGCCAACAGTTAAATTTAGCCTATACTGGTAAAACAAATAGCTAATAACATGCTCTACAAAGTGAGAGGCATTGTACATGTATGCAATCATACTGCTGCTTGAATGGCACATTTATCCAAGCCAGGTTGAGTTAGTGTTAAGTTTACTAGTATAGTCACTTGTGTGTCAAATCGTAGACTAACCGACTGAATAGTATGTGAAATTAGTGTGAAACAAGTGTGCATTTCATATAAAATGCTATTTAGTGTGCAGATACCATGAGCCAATCAGTCTGAGCTATTCAAAAGCATTTTGTGTAATGTTCTTGCTGTATATTAATTTCAGCAGTGGACCAATAATTGTGCACTGAACCATCACAGCCGTGGGCTAATCACAGTCCATGGCCAACCACAGCTGTGGGATAATCACAGTCCATGGCCAATCACAGCTGTGGGATAATCACAGTCCATGGCCAATCACAGCTATTGGATAATCACAGTCCATGGCCAATCACAGCCATGGGCTAATCACAGTCCATGGCCAATCACAGCCATGGGCTAATCATAGCCACGGTCAATCATAGTGCACTGGCTAATCACAGCCATGGGTCAATCATAGCTAACACACCCATATAGGCACATTTTATCATATAATTTTCATATCAGAATAAGATGTTTCAGCTAAGTCCATATTTTGCATAGTTTGTATGGATAAAATGTCATTTAAAACTACTTTTCATATATAAAATAATTACTATATAAATTAATGTATGAAAACCTAATTCAAAGGTTTTATGATCTATGAATAACTGTGTGAGAAAAAATTACATGGACATATTGGCAAAAACTGAGATATACTGCAGTAGCCAACATAATTCTAGGAATGACTTGTGACTTCTAGGAATTTTTCACGACTTTTAGCATGGAAAATCTGTTACATTGTAGATGTCTAGACATGAATAATGCAACATTATGTTTTAGGAATCAGCTTTCTAACCAAATGTGGTTCACTGTGTAGAGAATTAAAAATGGCTGCTGAACTTCTCCCTGAAAAATAAAGAATACAACCAAATTTATGGTATATGAAGTTGACAAAGTTAGGATTAAAGTTTAAAAATAAAGTATTTATGTTGATAATTGGCAATTTTACTATTTAGGGAAGTATAAAAAAATAATTATTGAAAATTTTTTAAAAATCTGAAAATTGACAACTGTAAGAAAAAGCAGCTATTTTGCCTTAGTACCAAATCTTGTCATTTGTTTTTAATTAGCAGTGAACATATGGCACTTCTCTTTGAGTATACACACTATGATACTTTTCATGTATGATGCCATATATGTGAAGGTGGCTGTGGTTCGCTCAGATCGTGCTTTCTGGCTCTTAAACAGCCATTGAGTCCTCAACAGTGTCTTTCAGTGGCCCTCAGTGTTTTGAAGTCTCCTCACAAACCAAATGGGGATTGGAATCAACTCTTCACTTCTGTTACCAGGGTCACCAGAGAGAGAGAGAGAGAGAGAGAGAGAGAGAGAGAGAGAGACTCAAGGGACTCCACATCTCTTTTCTTTTGTTTTTTTTGCTTCGTTCCTTACTCATGCGTCTGAATCCCACACTTTAACAATAACAGTAATGACTTGAAAATTGACTCATTAGCTATGAAAATATCTACAAGTTGTCTTTCTGCTCTCTGAATTTATTTGCAAACATTAGCAATACTAACTTAACCCAATTATTTTTGCTGAGTTTCTATTCACATCCATTATACAGGCACATGAATAACTGTAGTTAATGTACAGAGTAAACATGCTCGATGTCACACAATGAACTGGAGACTCAGTCCTTAATCCTTTTATTCCATTGAGCTCAAAGCATCATTGAATTGATATATGTTTATGTGGACAGCTACTGCTTAAGGTAAAAATGCAAATGTAACTCACTTCATTGCTCGCTCAAACGATTGCTGTTGCCATGGAAACTGAGCATGCCTTTGAGTTGGGCTGTGAAGGAAAGAAAAAAAACACAACATGGTGCAGGAGACCTGGAAAAACAAAAGGAGATTTATATGGTGATTTCGAGACATTGCATGCAGAGAGGAACAAAGAAACAGAGAAATAACAGTTTGTCGAAACTGGAGGGGTTTTTTATTATTTAGATGGCACTTGAGAAAGATCTCTGCAATACTCCGGTGCTGACTTTACTTTAACCTTCTTGGCCTAGAGCCATGTGTCAGACACAGAAAGAAAAAAAACATCCTCAATAATAAACTCCCTTCTTTGATTCCAAAATAATGTTTTAATATTTAAAATAATACTTATTGCAAATATCACTTTGTCACTTGATCCCTTATAAAAGTAAAAACTTGTATCAGTATCTTTCTCAGAATTAACTAATATCCATTATGGTATGTTGACCTATTCACACATAGTCACATTATTACTGTTTTTTGGTAATATGTCAATCTGAAAGTTTCCCCTTTGGAAATTTTGTAAGAAGTGAAGCATCTAATAAGAGAGGCTTCATATATTATTAGAATGAAAGAATGTTAGAATGAACACTTTGTTTTATCATTGATTAAAAACAATAGCTGTATCATGGATAAATACTGAAATTACTACATACAGCATATAATGTATATAGAATGTTGAATTCTGTGCAATTTTGTGATATATGGGACTACAGATATTTGAGCAATACAGTTTAGGGGGTGATACTTGTAATATACTTTAATGCTGATTTAAAAAAAAAAAAACTGCAACAGAGAGAAACAAAGAAGAATTGCTGTGGAGAGAAACTCTTGGTTTGTGTCTTCGCAGCAGGAAGCAGTCAAAAATGGCGTAATCCATCAGTGTGAAAAAGTTTCATCAATCTGAGTGCTGAAGATAGCCGCTCTCTCTTTTTTATATTGCTTTGTGTTCTCTACTTGACAGAGATGCCGGTTTTCTCTCTGTGGCTCTCAGGCTGTTCAACTCAATGATCTCCACATGAGGTCTGTCTCTCTTTCCACTCCATTCTCCTCAATTAGGACTCAAAGCATTGCTATCACCATAGTGACCAAGCCACCAACATGGCAGGGTTTGTCAAAGGCTGAAGTAGTTTGAGACCGCCTGTATTATGTAAAAAAACATAATTTATAATAGTTTATAATGAATTTAGTGAAGAGAAATCCATGTCACTATCATCTCCATCATATCCAAGAAGCTGAAGAACAAAAAAACAACAAAAAAAAAGTTATAACGAGCAAATCTTATTTACTCAAACGGCAGGACAGTCTCTGAAGGAATAGCCAAGGTTAAGAGGCTGAGCTATGATAATTAGGAGTCCTGGGCCTCCTTCTTTGTACTATTGTTTAATGAATACAAGAAACATTTACAGGCCAGATAGGCTGTGCTCATTACAACCAGGTTTATTCAGTTAGGCATCTGCAAACTTCTTTAGGACATTCAGATTTAGATGCGTAGTAGAGAGTCCACTAAAAGACATTTTTCATGCAACTGTTGGGGCAATGAAATATCAAATATCATCATTTATTTTGTCTATGTCTCTCAAGAAAACAGGCTATTTAATGGATGGACAGAGCTTAAGTAAATCTAGTTTAGTCTCTGTTTTGGATAGATCCATCCAAAATTAAATACACAATATGGCCAAATGTTTGAGGGCACCAGACCATCACAGCCATATTTGGGCCTTCCCCAAACTGTTGCCACAAATTTGGAAGCACACAGTTGTACAGAATGTCTTTGTATGCTGTAACACAAACTTCACTGGAACTAAGGGGCCCAAACTTGTTCCAGCATGACAATGTCCCTGTGCATAAGCAAGGTCCATGAAGACATAGTTTACCAAGGTTGGAGTGGAAGAACTCGAGTGGCCTGCACAGAGCTCTGACTCCAACTCCTCTGAACACCTTTGGGGCAAACTGGAATGCCGAGTGTACCCTAGACATCAGTATAGCTATATAATCTGTTCATTTTATCCTTTGGACCTGCCTGATTCATCCTGATGCTCTGACTCACCTTCTGCTGTTGTGGTGGATCCATGTGGATGGTCCCACATGGATACCCTAAAGATTTCTATTTCCCAAAAACAGTTTATGTCCATGACTCACCCCAGCTTTAGTGAATAAAGGTGAATAAAGAAAAATGGGATACAGCAGACTTGTGCCTTCTGCCGCTCTAATAAGAAAGGCTCTCCTGTGTTTTTCTCAGGACATTTATTCACATAAATGCATGTCCATTTGTACTAAAAGTGTAAGTCTATCAATGTATAAATGCCATAGAAATAATTCAGAGCTTGCAAATGTGACCTTTACAAGTGTGAGAGTAGAGAATCCAAGCATCTTGAGAAGCCAACAGCTGCAGAACGGCATATCCAGCAACTTACTAGAAGCAACTGCAGAATAGCTGGAGGAGGAGCACAAGAAACAACAAGTAAATATGGTTGGATTTCCACTTGCTGATTGGGCTGAGGATAACTCCTGAAAGTAAAGCTCACTCCCTCAGTTCTCTAGCGCACACATTATGAATTGTCAGAAACAGAATGTGAGGCCCACAGTCTGACACAGCGTCATCTGGAAGACTATAGTGCTGAAAAGCCTCAGCTGTGTGCAGGATAACAATGATATATTCACCTTAGTTTAATTTTAGTACTAGGTGTATTGCATCATTTAATATTAAACATGGCTTAACAAATCAGTGATTCAAATTATAAAAACCTTCCTTTCACAAAAATTTCATTTTCTGCAATTCCTGCTAACAATCTTAGTTTTGCAGAATGTTTTCTGAAAGTTATGAAACTAGGAGCCTTTGGTCCATTGCGCTGAGATAGCTTTTGTAACTAATGTAAATGTTCTCATTAAAATTTTAGCCAGTGTTCACCTAAACTGGACAGAAAAAATGTCACCTATTTTTTTCCAATCTTCCTGTGCCCATTGATCCCTGTTCTTGGCAGGCAGACGTGAAACCTGATGTGGTGTTCTGCTGTTGTAGCCTATTTGCCTAAAGGTTTGACTTATTGTGTGTTCTGAGATGCTTTTCTGCTCACCACAGTTGTAAAGAGTGGTTACTGTAGAGTTACTGTAATCTTCCTGTCTTGAACTAGTCTGGCCATTCTCCTCTGACGTCTCTCATCAACAAGACATTTCCACCTGCAGAACTGCACTCACTGGACGTTCCTTGTTTCTCACACCATTCTGTGTAAACTCTAGCTTGCTGTTTATCAAGCAGTTTCCCAAATACTGAAAACAGTAAGTCTGTCACCAATAACTAGGCCACAGTCACTGACATCACATTTCTTTTTCCCCATTCTGATTTCTGATGAGAAGCTCTTGACCAATATCTACACAATTTAGCATGCCACATGAGTGGTTGATTGGATTGGCCAATCATGGAATCACCCAGAGAAACTACAATTTAAGCTGATTTCAAGCTTCATATTTGTTGGTGCAACACAGACATAGTCTCTTAACTGCATTTTGCTGTGGGTCTGGTCATATTGAATTGGTGAGTTTTAGTTTATCAACTTTAGAGACAATATGGCAATTAAGAGATTTATTATCTGTTTATAGTGTGTTTGAAGGTGAAATATGTTAATTTACTCCATGTGAATACTGCCTATACTTTAGATACACATTTCTGATTACAAAAATTTTGAGAAAACAAAAGTGCCCTCTGATGGTCCCTTGAGGACTAGTGGTAATGCCACAGTGAACTCGCTGCTGCAGTCCGGGTTTGATTCCCTGCCAGGGAACCAACCCCAGTAAAGAGGAACAAAAAAGCCCTCTGACACAAACTTATACAGTGCTATGGTGAACCCCTGTGACCTTCCAAATAGGCTGTATGTTTTCATTCAGCCATTATTCCAGCTTTATTCATTTCTCCTGTTCAAACTTCAATATTCTGTTGGTTAAAGCAAACATATTTCTACATAAGTAGGACAGAACCAATAGACTGGAATAATCTGGTTTCTCGATGGAGCAATTTAATTGAAGCTGAAGATTTAAAAAATGGACAGACTGTAAATATAGGTATGTGATGTTTAACTGTCAGTCATAATGAGTTAAATATAGATTTCTCATAGCTGCCAAAAGTATGTAAAATATGTGCTTATGTGAAGGGTTCAGAACTGTGGTTGTATTCAGTGCTGGGAATAAAACACTGAAATTCCCAGAGGCATCAGACCACACTGAATCCAGTCATTTGCGAATGAAAGCTGCCCTGAGACCCTCCCCAAGATAACATCTCATAACAAAGACTGGTCACAGAAACAGAGGCATATTTATTCCTGCCTGAACACTGGGGTAATGAGAGAAATCAAAAATAACACTAAAAATGGCAGCATAAATAGGAAGACTAATGGAAAAGAAATTTGACAGAATAATCTTAGCAAACACAAATGAATTGAAAGGAATAGAGAAAGAGACATTTGGCTGCATTTCTCTGTTTTTAACAGCAGGTAAAAAAAACATAAATATAATATCTAAAGTCTCTGTCAGTGAACAGCTGATAACTTCAACAAAATAGACTTCATATTAAAATTATAATACATTTTCCTGTTTACACAATTGCACCTTTTGACCATGTAGGACACAGTTATAGAAGGGAATTATTTATAATCGCACTATCTCTTGTCACCCAGATGAGGATGGGTTCCCTTTTGAGTCTGGTTCCTCTCAAGGTTTCTTCCTCCTGTCATCTCAGGGAGCTTTTCTTTGCCACCATTGAATCTGGCTTGCTCATTATGGATATATTTCTAAATCAAAAATTTATATCATGAATTTTATATATTTCTGTAAAGCTGCTTTGTGACTATGCCCATTGTTAAAAGTGCTATACAAATAACATTGAATGGAATTGAATATCTATAATAACATGTAATTAGATGTAATTGGTGGTGAGTGAAGCTTCAGAATAGTTTTTCAGCCCAGGAAAAGTCTAGTTAGCTTAACTAGCAACATTTTTCCAATCATTTTCATACCATGGCAGGTGTCAAAAATTCTGCTACCAAGATGAAAACCCTGTAGTTAGAAGGCCTACTAATATTTAAAAAAATAATAATTAATGTAGCATCATTAAAAAATAAAGATGTTCCTTTATTGACTCTGGACAACCATCTCCTGTGAACGCAGGTTATCAGATTATGTTACCTCTGTGTTTTCTCCTATTTTTGTTTTGGAGACCTAATGACATTAATCATGAAATGAATGGACCGGGGTAAAGCAAAGGGGTAAGGCAAAGGGTAAGGTTTTACAAAGAGATTTTTTTTTTCAGTTTTTTTTTTTCTTTTACCAAGTGGAACATCCCATTGCATTCCTCCTGAAATATAGCCCTGCTAAAAAGAAAAACTGCTCATTCCATTTGTGTTTTGTCATTGTCATCATCAGAGAGCCGTTGACATTTGTGTTGGTGGACTTAATTCAGATGATACTGTTGGTGACCTTTCTTAGGCATCAGACTCCATCTTTATGCAGTGGAAACATGAGGAGAAGCAGTTAAGTCAATATTTTACTGGGCAGGAACATGAAAAACTAGGTGTCATGGTTTTCACCTGTTCCTTGTTAAGGACATTAGAACTTCTCTATGTCTGTCCTACAGTAACCTGTTAGTCTGTGTATTAATAGCACTACCTTTTTTAGATTTTAAACTGCACGTCTCCTCTAAGTCTGTTTCAGTCTGACAAGATAATGAATTGAATGTAATGACAGAAAGCTACAAATTTCCTCTGACGTCAATTATGGGAATTAGATTAGGTCAAACGTTTTCCTTTACAGACACTTGTAGGTTCAAAGGAATAACACACTCACACACTCGGGCATGTGAGTCTTGAAATAATTGCATAATTCTCTATGTGATGCCTAATTTCCTATAGACAAGGATCTTTAATTGTACTTGACAGCAATTATGCAGTAGCCAAGACCCCATGTGCTATTTCTGTGAGGTTTCTTCAGAGAGACGAGTCATTTACCTAACTGCTGAATGGTTTGTGCAAATTGGAGGTAAGAAATGTTTCTGTATGCACAATATGTATTTATGTACTTTATTTTTACAAGAAAATTATAGCTAAAATTGTTCAGATTAAAGTTTTAACCATGCAATTAGTGAGTCTCAGTAGAAGCATCATTTAATTTAACAGGATGTATTATTCATGCATCAGTGATGCAAAGCACAGCATACTGAGGCCCACTTTTTCATATAGACAGAGTAAAAAACACAGTTACTCCAAAATATCAGAATAGTAAAGCAGGTTCGTGGTTTAAGTTAACAGAATCTAGCCATTGTGAAAGTTTAAACCAAAGTAAACAAATATAAGCCATACCATAAAAAATAAGCCTATACTAGAACATCTGAAAGCCAGTTAAAGAGGTGGAGCTTTCTGAAATCACAGTGAACATGACTGACATGACTTGTCCTGATTGGTTGGTTTCTGGTGGTCCACATCTTTTTTTTCTGTAACCTTATTTGAATAGTCCACTATAGACAGTCAACAATTATTGAACATAAAGTCTGCTCTGTGCTCATCCCAGTATTTTTGTTCACAATCTCATCCTACTGAACTTCCTTATTGGACCTTTTAAGGTTTCTTAAGGTTCATTTCAAAGTTTACTTTCATAATTGTTAATCTTTAGTTGACAATCTATTGACTATAACTCATTCCTAGTCCTATCCCAATTTCAAACTCAGATCATGTGAACTCTATTGTCATACTTTGATATGTTGAAAAGATAGGTTGAAATTATTTGACATGCTATTGAGATGCAGTTCCTGGACTGCTTTATGGCCATTTTCTAGATTGTATTGTGTCTGAATAATCCATATATAGTATTACACATTTGTAGTTAATGTCTCTGTTATTCATAATGATTTTGTTATACAAAATCCACTTTACCATTTGTGCACTGAGGAATCTGGCATAGAGTGCTGCTATGCTGAAATCACGACATGTGCACTGTGGCATCACAATGCCTGCGATTGAAGACTGATAAAGACTGTGATTTCTGCATGGTCATGAGCTGGAGCTCTGATTGTGTATAGCTATTCTGTACTGTGCCTGGATGTTGAGTGGAGGACAGGTTATAACATGCAAAAGCACTCCCCTTTGTCTTGGTAATTGTAGTAATTAGTTTTCGAAGCTCCTCAAAGATCTCAATTATACTGATTGAAATACCTTAATTATATAAAGCACTATAATTATACTTGTACTTTCTTTCCCCATTAAGACTTTTTCTTTATAGTAATTCAGGTAAGTATGAATCTTAATTTGTGTGGACTGAAATATTAACAATGACACACCTATCTATCCTCAAGGAGAAAATGTTTTAATTAGATACACTATGCTGTTTGTGTACATTTGAAAGACCTTGTTAATACTGGCCTTCTAAAGTGACTCTGAAACACCTTGGTAGAGGAAAAGCTCCTAATGTACTTAAAGGCATATAATCTCAATCTCCTAAATTTGATTTGCCTGGAATTATTTACATTACATTTATGGAATTTGGCAGATGCCCTTATCCAGAGCAACTTACAATTATCTCATTTATACAACTGAGCAGCTGAGGGCCTTGCTCAAGGGCCCAGCAGTGGCAGCGCCGGGGACTGAACGCATGACCTTCCAATCAGTAGTCGGACGTCTTAACCACTAAGCTACCACTGCCCCTATTTTATTATGATGAACATATTTTATATTTGAGGTCTGTCATAAATTCCCCCTCTCAGTGTGGGCAGTGGTAATGACTGCTGCTTGTGCTTATCATTCATTCTCCATGTGCTTTTGTTTGGTTTTGGTCTTGTCTCTGCCCCTGTCTTGTCATTGGTCTGTTACCCACGGTGTTCGCCTGTTTGCTGTAGGCCCTTAATTAGTTTCTCTATTGAAACCCTGCTGTTTTTGTCTTTGGTTGCGAAATCATGTGCATTCATTTCGTTACGCCATGGTTTTTCAAATGCCTTTTTCTTTGTTTCACGTTTCCTGGTTTCATCTCTTGCTTGGACATCGGTTTATGAATATGGATTATCCCAGCTGCCTACCTATTTTTTGACATCATGGACTATGATGATGATTGCTGGATAGCCCTCAATAAAACGCACACTGAAATTACACACTTATGTCCTGCCTCTCACTATCGCACATTACACATGCATGCGCACATACACACACTCCCATACATGTCGCTAGAACTGATTCAGTCATGCCAGACACTAGAACTTATTTATGCTGCAGGTCTTGTTCAATCGTGTTTCTGGGGTATAATTCCCAGTTTTTCTGGTACTCCAGGGTACAGCTTTGCTCCATGACCTACCCAAAGGCTGTATAAATTATAATGTCTAGAAATACTAAAGAAGTGAGCACTTCTACAGACTGAGGACAAAAGGGTATAGCCTCAAGGCCAGCCTGGGGCCAATCTGTGCACATGGATGGTTACAACTATTCAGTTTGATGGTTGCTGGTAGAATATAATTAATACTACTGCTATTTACATATTACAGTAGTAATGATATTCAATTCAATTTTATTTGTATAGTGCTTTTAACAATGGATATTGTCACAAAGCAGCTTTACAGATATATATAATAAAGGATAAATTTTAAATATATGAACTTTCCCTAATCAGCAAGCCAGAGGATAATGCGATTATAAATAATTCCCTCCTATAATTGTGTACTACATGGTCAAAAGGTGCAGCTGTGTAAACAGGAAAATTCATTATAGTTTTCACATGAAGTCTATGTTGTTTAAGTTATCAATTGGTCACTGATGGAGACTTGAGTGCAAAACTGTTAGTGGGAATTGCAGTTATCATAGCAATTGTAGTCCTAAGCCATCATAGCAAAATGGGGCCATCCTCACCAGCTGCAAGTGATTTCCAAATGATGAGAACTCCAACCAGAAGTAGGGCATCAGGATGGAACAGGCAGGTCTGGAGAGCAGAAGGGATCAGGATCATCACTGGTATCTCAGGAGTAGCATGTGTACCTCAGCAGAGAGAGAGAGAGAGAGAGAGAGAGAGAGAGAGAGAGAGAGATTATTGGGTATGCAAGTTGTCATGTAATGGTTAAGGACAATGTACAAATATGTTTTCAGCCTAGACTTAAACACTGAGACTGTTTTGGAACTTGTTTAGGCATCTACTGGTACATCCAGACAGTAACGCATTACAGTAATCCAACCTAGCAATCCAAAGCATGAACTAATCTTTCTGCATGATGTAGTGACATTATATTTCTTACCTTAGCAATATTTTGAGATGAAAGAAGGCTATCCTAGTAATATTATCTACATGATCGTAACCAGTTGATGATAACCAATGTAGAGTGTTGTTGTTGTTCTTTTGGCTGCTCCCATTAAGGGTTGCCATGATAGATCTTTGGTCTGCATGTTTTGATTTGGCAGAGATTTTATGCCAGATGCCCTTCCTGTTGCAATGGGAATCGAACCTGGGCAGTGAAAGCATGGGACATACAGCCAATGTAAAGTACAAAATTTAATCTTATATTATGTGGTGGGTTGCATCAACAAGGATCACATTAAACAGATCTACTTCTACTTCTACTTTTTTTATGATACAGTCCAAAGGTGTAAACACATACAGTCAGGGTGCTGCAAACTAGCCTTGACAGGAAATACAGACAATCAATGTTTAAAACACAAACAAACAAACAAAAATGATAACCAAAAGAGTAATCCAGAAACAGCAGAAAGAGTCAAAAACACAAGACAAAACATTAAATAGAAGACAGACAGCAAAGGAAGCAAAGAAAAAGGAAGCGAGCGACCAATACAGGCATAAAAATGGCATGGGTGACCAACACCACTTAGCAATCACACAAGGACTGTGGGGGAAATATTTGGTGATGGATGTTGCTGAGGAATTCTGGGAATTTGAGGTCCTGGAGGAACTCAATTTAAGTTATTGATGGCTGCTTAATGATGATATGGTTCTTCACATCTTAATTAAATTCATAATGCAGGGACTTAGCTTAGATTAGTTAATAACATAAGAGTTGGTAACTACTAATTATTTCTTGATTGGATTGTATATATGAACTTGGCCTGAAATTGCCTCTTATGCACCAAACTATAATTAATTTGTTTGTGTGTGTGTGTGTGTGTGTGTGTGTGTGTGTGTGTGTGTGTGTGTGTGTGTAACCTTGCAGATAATATTGTTCTTGTTCTTAAATACTTAATACGTAAATAAATTGTGCAAATGAGCAGTGGGTTTTCCTGAGACTTGGTACAGATATTGAACATTTCACAGTCGTATTGAAAGGTCATGTGGTACTTTATTAATCTTATGTATTTATCCTTTTGCTTCTTTTAACACGTTTAATTTAACACATTTATGAATAATAGCTCCTCTAAAGCAATCTAAGCTTCATGAGCATCATTTCCTGTTCAGCCTGTATGAAATAAAACACTTTGAACCCGTATACTTTCCAGTCCAATTATTTTACTAGCTGCTGACTGATTGCAGCTGCTCATCTTATTATTCCAGTAATAAAGTTATTGTTAGGAATAACGTCATTCATGCTTTCAGTTGCTCACAAAATCTCTCCACTGGGTTTTCTGTCTGACTCACTGAAGCCAAATGATAGATACAGAGGAACAAGAGAATTTTGCATGTGGGTGTAAAATGTGAGTCAAGTAGGTGTTTTAATGTATGTGACTGGGAATTATGGCTATAAACTCAGCATGTGATTTTCAGAGGGAGAGCAAGAACGTCAGCTGCACACAGTACCTGTAATTTCCCAAGCTTGTCTGTGTTGGTTTTAGTATCACTTTATTTCTGTACTCCTGCATCCAGAGTGTATATTTATGGCACTTTATGCTCTACAGAACTCATCATCATAATTATTATCATCTGTATTCTTCCTTTTATAATGATCTTCCAGTATCAGCTCAATCTTCCAGTATCAGCTCAATTCAGGGGCACTATCTGTATCTGGATTTGCACTTAAACCTAAAGTGGGCATGGTCTAAACCAGAAAGTTCCAGGGGTAAAAGACCAGAAGTAGAAATACCAGCACTGTCAGCATGGTCTGTGAATTCTGGCTCTGACAGTTCATCAACCTCAGCTATATCACTCCAGTTAATCATTGGTCTCAACTAGAGACTATAAGTTATTATTTTTGTTTGTACATACCTGCAGTATTTTCTAATGAATTTAGTTGGTTCTATTATCTAAAATTGAAACTAGTAGGTTAATTTAAACCACTGTAACCCTGACTAGGCAGTTACTAAGGATGAATGAATGAATGAATGAATACAGTTTGTGATTTATATATGCAATTAATTGTTGTCAATCTCATTACAAGATATCCTAAGTTTTTCATTAAGTATATTTTGTGATTATCTTATATTAGCAAGCTCAAAAGGTTGCACCCTCTTCAATATGCTCAAGTTAATTGAATATGCCTCACTGAAGTCAACGTATGTTAAATTTTTTAGGTCTTATTTAAGTCATGGAAAAAAGGCTTACAGCTCACTTTCAGCCAGTTTGCCACATTACTACAGAATCAGAATATATATACACACACACATACATATGTGTACATATATACACTCCTGAACAAAATCTTAAGACCAGGGAAAATATTGCAAGTATTCACACTTCGCACTGGTGGATTGTAA
>CM074946.1:20738611-20758347 GCA_037577455.1 Pangasius macronema
TTAAGCCCTTCTCTCGCAGATGCCGTCTTATGGTTATTGGGCTGCAGTCAGCATCAGTAAGGGCCTTAATTTGGGTTCGAGGTTCGGCCTGTGTCTTCACGGACAGCCCGTCGGATCCTCCGACTCAGTGCAGGTGAAATTTTTTTGGGTCTACCACTTGATTTTTTGTCCCATTACTCTCAGGACCTTTTAAGAAATTTAAAATGACTGTCTTATATATATACACACACACACACAATCTGGTGATAAGATTACGAATCTGGGGAAGTATCAACAAAACAACGACCCCAAACATACAGCAAAAATAAATCAAAAAGGCCATTTTGAATTTTGAAATTGTGAGTCCACCAGAGGGCCCCTCATAACCTTGGTGACTTGAAGACAATTTGTCAGGAGAAATAGGCCAAAATTGAACCACAATGATGCAAAAACCTACTTACTTATTATCGTAGCATCTCAATGCTGTAACTGCCAACAACGGCTTTGCAACAAAATACTAATATTGTTCATTTGTGGTGTCCGCGTGTATAGTCCCCTACGATCTATCTGGCATATAAGGACCTCTTTTCACCTCACGCTCAGGATAGCTATAAAGTGAATACTGAAGATGAAGGAATGAATAAATGAATGATTGAATGAATGCATGCATGAATGAATGAATTATCACAATACATAGGAAAATTTACATTTTCACTGCAAAATCTGTAAAAGCCCAGAATGAAATTAAAGTGAATAATAAATGTGTCAAATGTAAAAGTGAATATATCTGTGTTACTACTGGTGGAGAATGTGTTACAGCACTAGTGTTCTGAGACATGCTAAATATACCTAGTGCTGCAGAGGGAAAGATGTAGCTCTTAAATCTCTAGTGTGTTTCCTTTTAACAGCCACAAGTTTAGTATAATTCACTTTGAACCTTATCACTGTTACTTTTTTATTGTTTATAAGTAATTAGTTTGAATCAAATAGAATATAAAACACAAGTACCAGACCTGAACCCACAAGATACAGATAAGATTGAGATATGAAAAGAGAAAGTGTAAAAGAGAGACAGAAAGACAGAGCAGATATCCCAGGAGACTGACACAGATGTTGAAATTCAGAGCACACCCAAGCAGACCAAGGAGCACAGCTGAATACAGGAGAAAAGAGAATAGCTACTTGGAAAGAGAAAATACAATGCTGAGAGGAAGCATACACTGACAAGATGCCAGACAAACCCACACAGATGCACACACACATACACACAGATGCGTAATTACAGCTCTGTCACATCACGAGCTGGGTTGCTTGTGCCTGGTAATTCAGTTTGTCCTGTTTTAACCTCTGTAGAGTTGGAGGCTGTCTAATAGATGCATGGCTTCAGTGCAGGTCCTATTCATCTCTGCAGATTAGCACTGAAAGCCACCCATCGCTCTTCCGCTCTCCCTCTCCACTGCCCTCTTTCTATCATCACATGCCATGCATTTGGACTGATTTTTCTTCTTATGTTTTCCTAACAGCCAAGTAGCCTTTAAGCATGTTGCAGATTGATAACATGGTGCAATTTGCACACTCTGTAGATTCCTTTATAACCTTTACGAAAGGCCTGGGGACACACTTCTGTAAGCACTTGAACAAAACACACAAGAAGAAAAAAATATATAATCACCACCAGGAATACCAGGTCTGCATTTTTTTCTGGAGATTTGCCCACTTTTTTGCAATTTCTTTTTTTTTTGGTCCATGGGTTGGGGGTTTGGACATCCTGTCATAGTTTCAATGCTTTGCAAGGCAATTAGGTTTGCTTGGTTTTAATGCAAACAGCTCATCTTTATGTGGGCTGTGGTTATATGTTTTTTCTTGTGGATCGTCCACCATTCAAGTTTCTGTGAATTAGCTGTTACTGTAGAAATTATAATGCATGAGAACAGGCACTACTATCAGAACTGCCATAATAGAAAATTAACCAACACCTACTGCCCAATCAGATTCAAGAATTGAGCAGCACTATGGTATAATATGCTAGATTTATGGCCGTTGTGGTGTATTATTACATTTTTTATTATTATTACTTTTATTATTGCACATTAGCCTTCCTCAGCTTGCAGTTTGTGTAATTGTGATTAGAGTTAGTAGTACTTCTGAGTATTAGCAGTGAGTTCAAACTTTATGTTTAGTTAGCCTCTTTATTGAGGTGCTGTTCTTGCACTTGTTTATAGTAAATGGGCAGAACTTGTATCTTAGTAAATGTAATGTTATTAGATGTAGCTGGTTGATTGTATATATAATCTTAAACAAATAGCTGGATGACTGCATCCATAATCTTAAACAGATATAAAAAAAAATTGTTATATTTGTTATATTGCTTTTTACTTAACCAGTGGCTTTGACTTTGTATTAACTAAAGTTAGGGCCAGCAATTTTTAACTCATATCATGTTTCGTAACATTTAATGAAGCATTCAGCATGAAGCACTCATGCAGCTGTCAATAATATAATCTGCCTAGAGAAAAAAATATATAGACCTCTGTCACCCCACAAGCTCTCCAAATGGGGGGAGAAATTCTGCAGACTGCAAACAGTGAGGACTATTTGCTATTTGTTTCAATACCACTAGCTGTAGCTAACCAGCCAAAATCATTAGCATTGTGCTTTGCTTAGAGTTCACCTACTCACCTACTGGCTTTACACAGGTTCTTTAGTGAGGCAGGAGGAAATTCCAAACACCTAAAAAGAAATTGCAAATTATCAGGACAAAAGTTCAGCATGCTTTGTTCTGCTCATCAGAACAGATAAAGCCTGTCCAGTGTCTGAAGCACTCTGTCTAAATATTTTGGTCACTGTAGGCTTGGAGTTACTAGGGGAAATTGGTGAGGTTTTCCATTTAAGGGGGTCTTTAGATTGATAACAGAACCGCAAGGCTTGTAAAAGTGCTATTATCATCACTAAGGCAATTTTACATTCATTTAGAATATTACTAGTTAAAGAACACAATAGTAAATGAATATAGTGATACTACATCTGACTATTGGTGATACTTCTTAGGAATTCTGTGTCAGCAGTGATGCCAGATACATAATGGGTTTCTTTGGGCAATTATTAAACTACAAGCAGGTAGAATAAACCTTAAACTAAAAATTATTGTGAAGCTTTAGATGTTGAGCAGCAAGAGGAAAAACAGAACAGCTGAGAAAGTGCAGAAACGCGTACTATTTTACACACAGCATGACTGAAAAATCTCTATTCATTTATCCTTTATATTTCCTGTAACAACTTTATGTTTATACGAATGGAGCTGCATATACATGGGTCACTACATAGCTTACTAATAGTCTGATCACATGGGTTAAGATTTGATTGAAAAGATAAGATTAATGGGTTGGGATTGGACTGAAAGCCTATTTGTTTAGTCTAGTATTTTATTAATAGCTATTCTCTTAGGTAAAAGCTAACATGGACAGTGCTCTGGGGATTTATATGCATAGAGAGTTTTGGTAAAAAGGGATGCTTTGATGCTGTTAGTCCCATCTCCCACACAATCTCTTAGGTTTGTTGACACTGGACTGGCAGTATGCTGAATATCACAGGGTGCCCTCATACCTGTGCTACCTTCTGGCTCTCCTTTTTAGTTACGCTGTAATATCTTGCACTTTGATCACAATGTACATCTTTTTAACCCACTGGAGGATAAAAATGTACCTAATAATCTTTTCTAACTCTGTCAAGCTGTATCTGCACTCCTGCTGCTTGATGCGATGCCAGATCCTTACACACTTCTATTGCTGTGCCTCCTCTTGCTCTCAAGACATGCCTGATTCATCGTGATGCTCTGCTTCTGCTTGGAACTTCTATGCATGTGAGTCCTTCTGTTTATGTAGATGCTCCTACAAGGTTATGCTTACCAAAAACAAGTCTCACCGTTGTTTCAGTGGAAAATCTCACCTAGATACTGTAGATTTGTTTGCTGATGTAACCATAAAGACTGTCCTCATTCCAGTGCTCATTCACAGAATGCTCATACTGAACATCCTTTCAGCACACTTAGTTTCAGTATGTATTGACCTTGGTATTAGTCAGTTACTTGTTCTTATTTGTTACAGATCTTATCCCTGCCTCTGCAATAATAGGGATTCTCGGCAGGTGGTATCACACACACTTTTGGACCAAAATGGGTTTGAAATTCCCACTGCATCTGTGAATTTTGAATGTCACACTCCTTTTTTGCATCATCAATTTAGCACTGTGAAAAATGTTTATCAAAATAGCAGCATGTTGGCATTAACCAGGAAATTATGCCTGTGCCTGCACAAAAATAGAGCCCTAAGTTGTTTAAAATGTGATGGTTCAATGTCTTAAGTGTTTTCTTATATATATATAATTATCTTTGTCATGTACAATTTGTCCTATAATGGTATGAAAACTTTCACTCAGCTGTGTATACAATGCTAGTTACTAGATGCTAGATGAAGGGATTCACAGAGGATAAGATTCATATATGCTTTAATCAAAAAGAGTATAAACATGAAAAACAGAGGTCCAGAAATTATGGGAAGAGTGACTAAAAAGAGAGAACCACAATATTCCAGTAAAATATACTGATTTTGATTGGTGTACTTAGTGCAGTTGGTTTGAGCAGCCTGTCATACAGTAGAGGCTTCCTACATGAAGGCCATATGCACAATCTTGGAGCATGGTGCCATTCTTACTGCAGGAAATGCTGGGCATGCTGGGAGCAAGCTGAGGGGGGCAGAGCCTCGCTCTTACTTTTGCCTTTAGTGCTCACTTTTTTTCACTTTCTCATTCACTTAGCATAAGTATTACTATGGCAACCACAGCCAAGGCCATTAGTCCATGCTCTCACCTGCCTTAAGTGAGTCAAGCACAGAGGCACGCAATATACTAGGATGTCTCAGGAAAATAATAACATCATTAAAATGGAGCTACACATACAGGCTCTCATATGAAACATATTCTCTCAGAGGTTAGGGAGGCTCCCAGGATCCCTGAGACCCTCATGTCACAGATAAAATGAAGATAGAAAGCTCTCCGGTAAATACATAAGCCAGGCACTCAGAGGAGAACAGAGCTGGCACAGAGCACCTGAAACCAGGAGAAATAGGACAGATCCAACGGGAAATGAGAACCCTGAGGTGTCAACCAAGCCTTTTATTATGAGGTTTATTATCTGCTGCAATCTCAGCTATCTTCAGTAGCAACCTGTGGCACTCCTTTGAGCTGATAAGGGTTTCTGAGGAAAGAGATGCAGCAACATCCAAGTGAAAATCAAATTTCACTTGTGATTATTTCTATTTGCATTTCAACCATTGAAGGTTTAGCACACTACATTATTTAGCTTTTTGCCCACTCTATCACAACTTTTCATACTACTACTACTACTACTACTACTACTAATAATAATAATAATAATAATAATAATAATAATAATAATAATAATAATTTGCAAAACCTAAAATGGTGTCTCTTTGAAAATAAATATACTTTCATATATCATGTCTTATTATGACTTGTTGTCTCATAAATTATGTACCTGTCTGTTACTACAAAATGCTACTAAAGGACAGAAATGAAAGAGTTCTGCTCTAGAAACCAGACACATTGTCTATTAACATGGATAGTGTTGCTGGAGTGGGATTACATAAGTTACTTTACATGGTCTAAGTGAGAAGCTGTCTGGAGGTGTTGTGTATGAGTGTGTATATAGTAATTTATTCTCAGCATAGTGCTGAAGGGCTAAGGCACACTGCTTGGTGCATTGATAAGCATTTGAAGAGGCAACACACAGTTCTGCACATCAGAATTTCCAAACTGTCAAACCATCAAGATGTCTTAAATATGAAGCTAAGCTTAAATACAATAGCTAAGAGAAAAAAACATTCCAGTTGCTATGAAGCACAACAGCACAAAGTGAAAGCTTATGTACAGCATGCACTGTTTTTCCATCCAATATCATCACTGTGCCAACAGTTTGCCCTTTGACCTGGCACTCCAAGGTGCCCCTCTGAATTATCAGTGGGAAAGCTCAGCAGGGTGCTGTAACTGGGAGACACCCTTACTCACACACAGCTGGTCCTCTGTCAGCCATCAGCTGCCTCCAATTAATTTATATGCAAAAGAGAGCAAGAAAGAGTAGACAGAAAACAATACAGAAAGGAATATGAGCTTGTTTCAATAAAAGCATGGTTTACTTTTATAAATGTGTTAAAGATGTTAGTAAAGAAAGAAAAAACATGATCAAAGTTTCTCTTTTCTTCTTCTCTCCTTCTCATTCCTTAGCACAATCCACAGCCAGATATAAAATAATGTCCCTCTTGCTTTCAGTGCACTGTAAAGCTGCTGTTTTAGTTAATTAGAATATTTCATTGTTAAACACTATGTGTTGTGGGAACATAGTGAGACTTGGAAATGTTTGAATGACATTTTTTATCCTGCCTGCTCCTGACGGAATTGTTACCAATGCCACTTGGTCCCATAGAAACACTTGACCAATCCCACCTGCTTCAGTAGACACCCTTGACCAATCCCGCTCACTCCCACAGAAAGTTTGACTATTCCTACCCACTAGTGCAGAAATTCTTGACCAATCCCATCCACTTCCAAAGGATTTCTGACCAAACCTGGCTATCCCATAGACATTTTTACCAAAGTTTGGCCATTCCCACCTGCTCCTGAAGGAAATCTGACCAATCCAGCCTGCTTCTGCAGACATTCTTGGCCAATCCTGTCCACTTCTGAAGGAATTCTGACCAATCCTGCCTATCCCATATACATTCTTGACCAAAGTTTGGCCATTCCTATCTGCTTCTGAAGAAATTCTGACCAATCCAACCTTCCTCTGCAGACATTCTTGACCAATTCTGTCCACTTCTGAAGGATTTCTGACCAAACCTGCCCTCCCATAGACACTCTTTACCAATCTCGCTCACTCCCACAGAATGTTTGCCCAATCTCAGCTGCCCCTGCATTTATTATTATTGTTTTTACCTGCCTGCGATATTTTCTAATGAATTCAGTTGGTTCTATTTTTTAAAATATATACAAATTAGACATTTAAACCGCAATGACCCTGACCAGCATAAAGCATTTACTGAAGAGGAATGAATTAAGCACTAAAGGTATCACACATGCCGTGTGTGCAATCCGCCACATTCAGTGTTAATGAACAGGGTCTTTCTTTGCCATATGAGCTTCATATCCGGCTTCCAGATCCTGTGGCTATTTTGCCTTTCTCTGGTCCGAGTCCTCATTCACGCATCTTGTGAGTGTTTACATACTGTATATTACTAGAAAATGCATACTAGGATGTTTAGCAACAAAGCCATCATCCATGCCTAACATTTCATTGTGGTCATTGAGTAGCAACCTCAAGACTCTTCCTGCACCTAACAATGGTTTGATTAGTAAGTTAGTTGTTGAAATTATTTAGCTAGCTCTGACTAAAATGTGTTCTTTTTCATGTCTGCTTGAGAAGTGAATTTCACTAGGTTAGCTAGCCAGTTTTAGTATTCTCCAATAACACTTTGGGGTCATTCACCTACACTTTGTTCATGTCAAGTAATATTTTATCTAGCTTAGCAAAATGAACAAAGTGCTAATGGTGAAATGGTCATCATAATTAATAACGATATAATGTCATTTTTCCTGTTAGAAATGCAACATTTAAAAAGAAAGGTTTGGCAGAACCTTATACATAAATAGTTTGAGTATAGCAAAGAGCATTGTTTTAATTTTTTCAGCCAAGTTCAGCCACTTAAAAGACAATCCCATCTGTGTCAACCTCTTTCCATAAACCAATCCTGTAAAATGAAGGCCCATGATTTCCTGGAAAACTCCACTAAGAAATAAAGCAGATGTATTTTTGACATCTGTATCCAAATTCAACCTTACAAAGAGCCCTAAAGGCACTTTCATGCTACAGATTGAGGTCAAGTGTGAGCATCGTAGCTTTTGGCTTCAAGATTTTGGGCTTCAGGCATGCCAGGGGATGGCACTTACTTTTTCATCTTCTCAAATATTTGTGTGGATGTGGTGCCAAGAACTTACCCTTAAGGGGTAATGGTGGGTCCAGACTTACGTTCCCTACTCTCATAACTACTGTACATGCATTTTCCTATTATAAGATAAGTAACTAAATAATAAGCTATGACTGTAAGGGATTAAGATGGTGAAATAAGGGATGAGGCAAAATCTGCTTTTCAAATAGACAACAGCAAGTTACCATGTACACAACATGTACAGAAGAAATGCATAATTAAAGTAGATTAGACTGAGTATGATGGTTGGAAACTGCTACCATTTTTTTAAATATTGACTCCATGAAAATGTCAACAATTTGATTGGTAAGTTTTTTTCCCCATTGCTCTGTTTTTTCAGCACACAAGTACACAGGCTAAAGAAGAGAGCAAACTCTCTAAAAAGCACCACAACACAAAGATCATCGCTCAGTTGAACACACTCTGTACCAGTTAAGAAGGTCTTAAATTTACAATGCTTCCAAATCCACTCAACACCATTTTAGAAACTTTAGAAATCAAAATTAAAATAAATGTGAAGGAAGTGCAAATGTGAGTATAACAATATAAAATAGTAATTATGCATAAAATTGCATAAAAATTATAATTTTCAGGTTCAACTTAAAACAAGGCACATCAATATAGATTATTGACCTACAACAGCATGTCCCAAAGGACATTTATTCCTCTTATACCATAGCTTGTTACATTTGCCAGTGATTACTTTTTTATTTCAGTGATTAAAGAACATGTACTTTTTATCCATTTATATTTAAGTTCATTTTTGTGGAATATCTGTGAGACTAGTTAGTTCCTGTTATCGCTTATATTATAGCACCTATAAACAGACATTCCCTCCCCAGCCTCTCTTTTGTTCTCTTTCGAAGTTAATGATATAGAAAAATTGAGCTTGTTATGTAATGTTAACAAAGTGCAAAGCCCTCCATCCTGAAATGAACTGTGATGGAAAACCTAAAGTTACAGATTTACCACTGACTGTAGCAAGGTGCTGACAGTGGAGATTCCATCCAAAAATGCTAAATAAATGTCTCCTCACAGCAGATGAAAGACAAAAATTCAAATATGCTTTGTACTTGTAAAACCCATCCTCTTAGCCTGTTTCATCTAAAAATCCTGAGCACCAGTTTGAGAAATATGTGTATGTACCAAGACTCACTCAGTGTGTGTGCGTGCATGTGTGTGCATGCGCGTGTGTGTGTGTGTGTGTGTGTGTGTGTGTGTGTGTGTTCTCTCCTGAGAATCAGCAGGCCCCAGACAATGAAGCATGGATGTGAAAATGTGCATGCACAATTACAATCTGCCCTCTAGGAGAAGAGAAGGGGAATAACAGAGGAATGGGAAGGTGAAAGATTACTGCGCACTGCTGTAATTAAGGCTGTGTGGAGAAGGAGTGTGGCACCAGGAAGAATCAATAAAGTGTGGAAGAAAGCACAAGAGCAGCAGAAGCCTATTTCTTGCCTAAGGGTTGTTCTGTCCATGTTTCTGCCTAACAGTATTTATAAAGCAGCACCTAATGTTGCCTTGTCTACTGCTGTAATGCTGTAAGGCAATGAGCTGTGATACACAAACCACTCAACCACTAGCCAGCGAGACAAAGCTCTGCCATATAAAACAAAAACAACCAAGCTTTGAGAATAGAGCTGTAAAAATAAGAAAAATACTGTTAGAGTCACAGTTTTTCTCTCACACTCTTTCGTTAACCTGACTGTAAGAATCCTATCAGATTTATCTCTACTATAATCCATTTCATGATACTGCTCTGATCACAGTGCAAATGTGTTTTTATTAAATCTGACTGTCGCATGAAAGCTGGATAAAACAACAGGCAATCTCATAATGCCAGCTCTGCCCTCTAGTGTCAGGCTGTATGTGAGCGTGTGTAGGTGTTTATATCTTGGTAGGGATAGGAACATCTGACCCTTTTGACCTTGTCACCTTGAGAACTGTTTTTTTGTTTTTTTGTTTTTTTTTTCAAAAGCTGCATTTCTTAGTTAAAAAAATTAAAAGCTTGTTATAAAGCCATTGATCAGCTTCAGGAAGCAGGAAGAGAGCTAAAGCATTGTTGTGTTGTGGATCTCCAAGAACAGAAATAATTATATTCCAAAATTAGACATATTGTTTTTGTGGG
This sequence comes from Pangasius macronema, assembly GCA_037577455.1. Taxonomy (NCBI): domain Eukaryota; kingdom Metazoa; phylum Chordata; class Actinopteri; order Siluriformes; family Pangasiidae; genus Pangasius; species Pangasius macronema. The sequence continues at coordinate 20,748,773 of CM074946.1, forward strand.
GTTTTTTTTATTATTATTATTCTAACATTGATTGCCTAATAGAAAATTATTTTATATATAATATATGCATATACAATAATATACATAATAATAATATACAATATACAATATATTGTAATATATAACATATGGTAATATAAATACACACACACACACACACACACACACACATTATGCAGTTACCTGACATACACAAAGCGTGAAGTGATGGTTTGAGTGAGCGTGGGAAAAATTAATGTTTATAGATTTTTTTAAGAGTTTTGTTGTCTTTTGTTATCTCTGTTTTTTTTTTTCAAAAAAAATAGATTTTGTTTTAGATCATTTTTTTTATATTTTTATGTCATTACTGGCTCAGGAGAAAATCGCACATTTTAAGTTTCCAAATATTCATTTTACAAATAATATTAATAATAATAATGTTACAAAGAAATACTTTTATGGTGTTGAAGAAAATAATACATTAAGCCACATTATCAGTGACAGCCAAAGTCTTCAGAAAAACCATGTAAGGTTTTCCAAGATGCTTGAAAAAAACTTCAGCCAATTTCCTTAAAAGACTGCATGACAGCGTGGACTGAAGTGATCTGGTGCAGTTTCAAGGAAAAGTGCGCTCACACTAAATACTGACTTGGCTTAGTTTTTCACTATTTACTCTTCTTTACTGTCACATTTCAGCTTCGTGAGGATACATGGATACTCATTTACCTTCTCTAATAAACATTTCTGTCATTTCTATTTTGCATACCAACAATACAATATGGATTAGAGAGTCTCAGAATCTGTTGTATTGTCCATAAAGACATTCTACACTGTTATATTGAGAGTAGTCTAATAGTATGTAAATAGTTTAAGAGCTGCTCAGCTGCTAGGATATGGCTTGTCCAGCAGATTAGTCATCTCCATCCAGGCCAGGTCCCACTGGATCTCTGTCACATCCTGTTTGGTTCTAGGCATTTCCTGATGGGCATTATACTCTCCGCATTTTGGAAAGAACTTTATTCTCTTTCTGTAAAAGCAAAATACATCATTTGATCATGTCTAGCTGTCTGTATGCAATATATATATAACTGTATATATAACATTTTCATCCAAGTATTAAAATTATGGTTATATTTACAATTGTCACTTTGTCCAAATACCTTTGAGCCCCTGAAAATNAAGTCTACACTTCGATCACATCTTGATTGTTTTATTTCAAATCCATTGTGGTGGAGTATAAAGGCAAAATCACAAAATTGTACAAATACAAATACTTCCGGACATGACTGTATATCATATGTACTGTAACTCTAGGAATTACATATTTTGAGAAATAATTAAAAATTCTTAAAAAGTAATATTACCCTTCACATTCATAAACTTGAGAAATCAAACACCAGCCTCATATTTGATAGTGCTCTATTTTTATTCAGATGCACACAAGTTTAGATTAGCGATAATTTGCAGGGGCACAGTGTTTGTGTTTGTGCTCAGTTGGTCTTAACACATATGGGCTCATGGAGTAAACACATGGAGTGTGACACTGAAATCTTTCATACTTTTGTGGATGCACACTATTATAGTTACCGCACTTTATTATAAATAGACCAGCTAGCTCCAGCTCTAGCTACTAACTGAAGATAACTAACAGAATTATTACATCACTGACAAATAAGAATAAACAAATCATGTGGGGCTGCTGAATGTGAAGTACACAGTTAGCAAGAACTTAGAATTCATAAAATGTCTAACAAACCTAGTTAAATACCAGAGCCACAAAATCTACTGACATCATTGAGATGAGAAATTAGACGATATTTTGTAAATAGCTAACAGGGCACACTCCATTTTTAAAGGGAATGAGAGGAGTAATTTTCATTAGATAAACAACATGCCTAATTACTACTGAACTTTAAACAATCGTATACCCTAGCACTGCTGAATCCTTGAATTGGTCAGATGATTGGTCAGATGGTGTTGATTAACATTCTATAACAGCAGCTCTGACAATAGTGCTGGCTGTAATTCAAACCACAGGTTTGTATTAAAGCTCTCATTCTAATACTTTATTGTATCTATAGAAACAATTTATTGTAGGAGATATGGCTTTGCTTATTTTTCTATAACAGCATGTCCCAGAGTGTTTTATTCCTTTCTTAACAGTTGTCAAAAAGCAGCTTTACAGACATTCAGATCTACACTGTATGGCCAAAAGTTTGTGGACACCTGACCATCACACCCACAAATTGATCTTCCCCAAACTGTTGCCACAAACTTGGAAGCACACAATTGTCTAGAATGTCTTTGTATCCTGTTGCATTAAGAACTGGAACTAAGGGGCCCACACCTGTTCCAGCATGACAGTACTCCTGTGCACAAAGCAGGGTGTGTAAAGACATGGTTTTCTCTAGGTTGGAGTGGAAGAACTTGAATGGCTGCACACAGCCCTGACCTCGACCCCACTGAACATCTTTGGGGTGAACTGCACCCCAGGCCTCCTCGCCCAACATCAGTGTCTGGCCTGACTAATACTCTTGTGGCTGAATGATTACACATCCCCACAGCCAAGCTCAAAAGCATTTCTAGAAGCCTGGAGGCTGTTATAGCAGCAAAAGCCCCTGGCTGAGACCTCACCATACAAGTTATTCGTGTATACCCACATCGCCTGTCCAGAGGTGTAAGAAAACCGGTAATAGTGTAGATAGTGAGATACTGATACCGCGAATATAACACTTGATAATGTATTTATTGTAACCCCAACTCATATTGGTGCTCTTTTATAAGTTACTGCCTGCACCGGTGGTAATGAAATATCTATAGTCAATAATAGACTATTACTCTATAATCTATGATCACAAAAATAGGGGCCTATGTTTCACTTGACAGGAATTTCATCTATGAAGTTATCAGTAATGTTGGCTATACCTGAGGCTTGGTACAAGCAGAAAGGTGATAGGGATCAGAAGCAGAATGATGACAATGACACAGATGGCCCAGACCCACGCCCCTACAGAACAGAGGAGGGACATAAGACAGCAGAGCATGAAAACATAGTAGAAAATACAGCTTAGTAAAATAAACTGGTGCACAAAACTTCCATACCTATAAAGGTGTTTTCTTCCTCTGAGTGATCTTTAGGGCTATCTACAGCGATAAGATTCATTTTAGAAAATAGGTCAACAAAATACGAAGGTAAGTTAAGTTTTTATCTCGTCTTAAGTAAAGAAGTGCAGAGTGACTCTCGGTCGAAAGACCTGAGAGGTGAGCAGCAGTTGGGTTGACACACTTGTAAAATCTCTCATTAGACTTAGTCACATTCTCCATTGTCACATTAATATTATGCATGGACTTCACATCATCTATTATAGGTTATTAGAATCTAAGAACATTTAAAAAAAATAAAAATAAAAAAAAACCTTAAGCACCCTACACTCATAAAGGGCCTTGTTGTTGAATAAGGATGTGTTAGTGATGTGGAGCTCACCGCTCACAGTGATGCTGATGGCATTGCTGCGCTGATCCCCACTGGCTTTTCCACACCAGTACAGGCCACTAGTGATATTGTTAAAGCTGCACTCGGCAGAGCTACTCGAATTGACTCTGCCCTCCATCTTCGAACAGACTGAATTTACTTCAGCACCATGGAGCCACCTCAGGGTCCAGTTTGCTGTTTCACCACCGTGTACTGAACAGTTCAGAGAGAAGTCTTCACCCTGCAAGTGCTGACTGCTGTTGGGCCAGACCTCCAGGGATGCAGGAGGTGAGGCTTAGTAAAGATGATCGAACAAAGAGGGGAGAGTGAAAGGATAAAGGTTCAAACTGTGGGAATATCAGTGGAGTAAACACAAGAACATGAGCATAAAAAGGCAGGAATGGTATGAAACAACATTTTTTGTTGCTGAATGCAGATTTGTTGATTATAATGACTGCTCCACTCACTTAAGCTACAATTTTTTGTTGCTATAGCAACATGCAATTGTCAGTAATAGATATAATAACTCAGACCCTTCACAGACACTTGGGGGTGCCCAGATTAAGGGAAACTGAGACTGGTACTTAAAGTTTCACGCTGAAAAAAATCTTTTTTTCATATTGTTTTACTTTTAAAAAAAATTGAATGGGTCATTTTGCCCAAGACTGAACCCAAAGGTTATGTGTACTGATGGTACTTGCTGAGTTTCTCAGTGTTACCTGCTGTGACTTTTAAATACACAGGGTTACTCCGGAGGGTGGAATTTGTGTCCTGATCTGCACACCGGTACATGCCACTGTCCTCATAGGTCAGAGCTGAAATGGAGTACGTGTCATGGTTCACTCTGTAAGCACGGCTGGGGGTAGAATCCTTACTGAGGTTGTGTCTAAACTGACTGTAGTTCCACACCTCTGAAGAGTTCCCTTCTACCTTACATGTCAGAAAGATGGATTCCCCGAGGTAGAACTGCTGTCCCTTCGGCCAGACAGTCAGAACAACTTCTGAGAGAATGAATTCAGTACTTTGTGTTAGGTAAAGGCAGGAAAAGGAACATGTTACAAAATGTAGGTAAAATGTGTGTGTGTGTGTGTGTGTGTGTGTGTGTGTGTGTGTGTGTGTGTGTGTGTGTGTGTGTGTGTGTGTGTTATACCATCAGACATGCTGTGTTTAGCCAATGATAAGAACAGTACTGAAAAAAATAAGCAACAACTTGTTAACTTTCCCTTATAGGCATCCTGAAAGGCAGTACCGAAGAAGACATTTTAAATGCTGCTTTTGTTACACGTTATCAAATACAAAGAAATTTGCTTCATTAAATAGCAACACAATTGTAGTTCATTATATAATATCTTCATAAAATATACAATGCATCTTATCACATTAATAAATCCAAGAAAAACTTACCTAGAGCCATGAAAACAGACAAACCTTTCATTTTCTTCACCAGAGGATCATTATCCTTCCCAGGCCAGTTAGCAAAATGAGGAAAAGGCTATATAACAGAGTAAAAAAGAGCAGCAAACAGTTTACATTCCCAGACATAATCTCATTTTCACACTCCTCCCCTTCCTGTGCTTACAGATATACTGATTAACATGTAGTCTTCTAGCTTATCTACAACAACAACAACAACAACAACAACAACAACAACAACAACAACATTCAAGACATGATTCTCACAAAGAAGCACCATATTTAAATTCACAGATCCAGAAGGTTATGGATATCTGTGCTTTAGTGAAAAATACACTACACACAAATTGGATGTGGCTGAGAACAAATAGTTCTGTAAACTGACACACCCTGGGAGGGAGATGAAGGAAGTGGATCTTCTCCTCCTTTAATGTACTGTATGGGAGAGCAGAGTTGTCGTACTGTAATATGATGGAAATGTAAACATTGAAATAGCATGATGATACACTATATGGCCAAAATATCCCATTCCAGATTTTTTTTTCCAGGTTATAATAACCTCCAGTCATCTGGGAAGGCTTTCTACTAGATTTTGGGGCATGGCTGTGGGGATGTGTGATCATTCAGTCACTAGAGCATTAGTGAGGTCAGGCACTGATGTTGGGTGAGGAGGTCTGGGGTGCAGTCGGCGTTCCAGTTCATCTCAAAGGTGTTCAGAGGGGTTGAGGTCAGGGCTCTGTGCAGGCCACTCGAGCTCTTCTACTCTAACCTTGGTACACCATGACTTCATGCGCTGGTACATGTTTGGATCCCTTAGTTCCAGAGAAGGGAAATCTTAAAGCACACAAAGCACACAAAGACTTTCTATATACAATCGTGTGCTACCAACTTTGTGGCAACAGTTTGGGGAAGAATCACATATGGGTGTGATGATCAGGTCCACATATTTTTAGCCATATAGTGTAATAATAATGATGCATGCTTCAAAGCGAAATGATTTCATTTCCAAAATGTATTCCCTCTGTCAAGTAATTAATTTAATAATTAAAGCAGAATATGTTCAGTTTGCATAAATAAAAAATAAGAAAATAAATCAAGACATTTTATATAATTAATATGGCAAAACTGATAAACGTCAGTACTGAGTACTCCAAATAATAACACATATTGTAAATTTAATGGTACTGTTCCCATGTTGTTCACACACAAGAACAAAAACACAATTAAATATGGTTAGATTACTAAAGTGTAACCTTCTCAAAAAGAGTTTGATTTAGTGATGTGTCTTTTGAAAGAGTTGATGTGCCATTCACAAATTTGTCATTTCAATTCACCTAAAATGCTGACACACATTTCTTTTTGACAAGACAAATAGATCCTGCTCTTACTGAAAATTAATCAGCACTCTGTATTTACAATTCTCTAATGCCATTAATCAAATACAGTGTAATTGTGACTGAAAATCATCCAGGGAAACTTAGTATACATCTAAAGAATATATTCTAGACAGACTAATATGCATGTTTCAGCACATGCTTCATTACAGTGCACAATAATATTAAAGAAAATGTCTATCCTGAAACACATTAAGTATGCTTATATTGAAATAGTGGTGATGTGCTAAGTGATACAATGTAGTAGCACTGAGCTATGGCAGAGATTCGTCTTGGCTAGTTAGCTACCTCTGAGATGACAAGCACAGTGACATTCTGATTGAGCAGAGTGTACAGATTAGAGGAGAATGGAGGCCTGAAGATTGGAGGAGGTTAGAGAGCTGGACAGACTAAAGGACTAAAGCGCTGCCGCATCGCTCTCTTTAGGTAGAGATGATGTGAGAACTAAATCCCACTGGCGTAAGAAACCAACTTGTAGGAGCCATATATACATTTTTTGTTTCTTTAATTAATTTTTAAGTATTATCAAAGTTTCTTGTTTAGTTTCTTTTGTGTATTTTCAGTGTGTGCTCCTCCTACAGGCAGTGGGGAAAGTTCTCGTATATATGCTATAATTCTAAACCAGAAGAGGGTGCAGCGGTCACTGACCATAAGATGTGCATAGGTGAGAAAAAGGCAAACTTGTGGGACTTGCAATGCCTTCTTTTCTTTCTTTTATTTTAATTATTAGAAAATAAATGTCAATAATAGTCTGCATCTCTGCAGACTGCATCTCATTCTTGCGTGTCAAAACGTATCAGCATCACTGTAAAGTATACCAAGGACTGGGCAAAACAAAAGGTGTTTTACCACTACACAAGTTGTTGATGAAAGAAGTTTAAAAGAAGCAAGCAGAACTTGACACCAATGGCATCAGCAGGGATGCTTCCACCACCAGCAAGTGTAGTCCTTTCAGACATTTGACCTTGCTGTGACCTTGACCCTATTTGGAACAACTCCAAAACCTAATCATTCATCTGCTGGTTACAATTATAATTTCATATACATCCTACAAACATTCAACCACTCATTCGTGAGATATCACACTAAGGAGAATCTCGGACAGATGCACCAACTGACAGACTGAAACCTTGTAAAAAAAAAAAAAAAAAAAAAAAAAAAACATAATGCCTCCACCATTTTCACTTTAATGCAAGAGTAACTGATGATTCATTTAGTCACTGCAAACATGTAGATGTATTTATATTTATCTAAAAATATTTTATAATGCTGCTTTGATAATCGTTGAACAAATTTAAAAGAGAAATAGGCAAAGGATTGGGAGGGCAAAGGGCAATGAGCTGTGTGGAAGCCCAAAGCATTGACTCTTATTGATTCACTGAAAAGATCTGAGTTTCCCTTCATTAGTGATCATGGAGGGACTTTTCTTTTGGAGGTGAATGGACCGGATGTGCATCATACAGCGCCACTGATAAATTAAAACATTTTATAAACATTTTATCACCATCCTTGGCTGATTTTCCGGTGAAGATATTCATTCCTCATAAATACAGTGAGTATGTGTGTAAAACGCTGTCTGTAGTAAATATAGTTTATCCAAAGTGAGCTTAATCCTCCAGGTTTAAATCGCGAGGTTGAAGTTGGCTTTTTGTTCGTGTTTTCCGTTCCACCTTAAAAGACCCAGGACTTACGATCTCCTGCCTGTAGATGGCGCCATAAAGCGCACTAACATGACCTGTTCAGTAATACAGTGAACTGTGCATAGAGGAGAAATCTGCTCATCTCGCATGCCCTTTCAAGAACATGGCACTTGCATATGAAAATGTCTTTAGTGTATTGTAAATGCTCCATATGAAGAAATTTCATTGTAGGATATTTTAATAATAGAACTGTCAACTTGGCCTATCGACTGAGACTTTGAGACAAATTGCACTTTCTTCCTAATTCCTATGCCATTATCTCGTCATTTTCAAAATGTCTCATAAATCTGACAACTGCATATGAAAATATGTGTAATGTACTGTTGAAATACTCAATATGAAGAAATTTACTGTAGGAATTTTTAATAAAAGTCCAGTGAACTTCAAGTTTCAAGTGGAGTTTATTGTCATTTCAACCATATACAAGTACATAGTGTACATACCAAGTGCATACAGTTACTTGGTATTTGAGACTGCTGAATATACGCAAATTACACTTTCTGCACTATTCTGATGTCATCATCTCCTCATTCTCCAAAAAAAAAAAAAGAAAACTGATAGTCCTGTGAGCTTGGTGTGTATGAAATTGTGCCTTCTACCTATTTGCTATAGACTTTTCTCTCAGATCAAGGAGATTGACCAGCACCTTATATAACAGTGGTCTATAACAGCGCTCTTGCACTGTTTGTGGAGAATTATCAAGGTAATATGGAGGAGAGGAAAGGTGGCCCAGCAGTGGAGATTCGCAGTGTCTGGAGTCTGAAAGAGCAGTTCAAGGCAATATCTCTCCTCAACGTGGAGGGAAAAGTATTCTTCAGTATTGTTGCCTGATGCCTGACAAAGATTCTCCTGAGGAACTCCTCTATCGATGTCTCTGTGCAGAAGGTGGCTGGACAAATGTATGACCACTGAGTGCACCATTTCAGTGATATTATTCACCCTGGCAATGAACATGCCTGACTCATCCTTGCTACGACAAAGGACTGGCAGCTGAAGGTCAACCTAGGGAGACAGCGTAAATTCCAGCATCACAGACATCACCACAGTAGGGACACTTAGGTCAGATATTGTCTTGATGTCAGAAACCACAAGGCAAGAAGGTCCCTGGGAAGATCAGATAGAAGAGGGCCTGGTAGGAGAATGCTGGAGCCAAGGATGAAGGGTCTTGGCATCACAAAGCTGCACTTTAGGAAAGCCATCATAAACACCACAGAGGCTGTAGAAAAGATGTCGAGATGGCTGTGGATTAAGCGGGTGATCTATGGACTACATAATCTACTCAGACACAAACCCTGCTAAATGAGCTTAAGTGAGAATTAAGCAAAAACAGCAATTTGCCTGTATTTGATACTCTCAAATGCCAAGTTTCCAGGTCTATTATTAAAAATTCCTACACTAAAATTTCTTGATATTGAATATGTCAACAGTACATTACACATATTTTCAGATGCAGTTGTCAGATTTATGAGACATTTTGAAAATGAGGAGATAAGGGCATAGGAATTAGAAAGAAAGTGCAATTTGTCTCAAAGTCTCAGTCGATAGGCCAAGTTGACAGTTCTATTATTAAAAGATCCTACAGTGAAATTTCTTCATATGGAGCATTTACAATACACT
>CM074946.1:20758447-20796298 GCA_037577455.1 Pangasius macronema
AAGCCATCATAAACACCACAGAGGCTGTAGAAAAGATGTCGAGATGGCTGTGGATTAAGCGGGTGATCTATGGACTATATAATCTACTCAGACACAAACCCTGCTAAATGAGCTTAAGTGAGAATTAAGCAAAAAGAGCAATTTGCCTGAAACATTTTGAAAATGAGGAGATAATGGCATAGGAATTTAAAAAGAAAGTGCAATTTGTCTCAAAGTCTCAGTTGATAGGCCAAGTTGACAGTTCTATTATTAAAAGATCCTACAGTGAAATTTCTTCATATGGAGCATTTACAATACACTAAAGACATTTTCATATGCAAGTGCCATGTTTTTGAAAGGGCATGCGAGATGAGCAGATTTCTCCTCTATGCACAGTGTTCACTGTATTACTGAACAGGTCATGTTAGTGCGCTTTATGGCGCCATCTACAGGCAGGAGATCGTAAGTCCTGGGTCTTTTAAGGTGGAACGGAAAACACGAACAAGAAGCCAACTTCAATGTTAACGTTTGCACATTTACTCAGATTCACCTGCAGGATTTATTGTCGGAATGCGGTATGATGCCCGACATTATTTATGACTTAGCTACATTTGATTTAATCTAGCTCATTTCCTTGCCTTCGTAAGATATAGAGTACAAATGGACGCTATCTTTTATTATTATTATTTAATGTATTTATTTATGTTAAAATAGAAATAGCTGTGTGTTTTTCTCTACTGAACATCTAGAACAACCTATACTGCTAATACAGTATATTAAAGACTGTGTATTAATATCCAGCTTTGAAAATGCACACTACTGTACTAAACAGGATGAGAAAATAGTACGCACGCGGATACACAGTCGCACTGTTTAGTACCGCAGTATGCTAAAATCCGTGTTACTAGCACAGTTAGTTAGCTAGCATATCCACATAAGGAATGAGTTTACGGTAAAACTGTGTCTTGTTTAACTTAAATTCTCAGTTAGAGAATATGAAGATTATACTCTCTAAATGTATAGAATCCACGCTTAAATTTAGAAAATTTAGAAGATAGAGTATATCCTAAATATGAATATTTAGACATGGCCATTTGTTTAGGCTCCTTCTGGGAAGTCAGCTGACAAGTCAGCAAGTTCAGCATTCCTTCCTTCCTTCCTGTCTTTCTCAGTCACTGATAAACCTCAGTGATTATTTCTAAGTATAAGTGGCAGTGGGAAAAGTCCAGTGTCATCACTATTTCTGAGGCAGGGCTTCAACACCTCCACACTTTTGTCCAAGACTGAGCTGATAAAGAGGGACTCATCTCTTCTTGTTTCTTTAGAGTAACAAGGCAAACATGAATGACTTTGCAGTGCTGAACACTGGCCGAAAGATGCCACTCATCGGATTAGGGACATGGAAGAGTGAGCCTGGAAAGGTGAGTGTATGTTTTATATGTATACCATACATAATATATTGTTTCTATATTCACCCATTGCATATTGGGGAGTTAATTCATTGCCAAAAGTAAACATCGATGATTGCAACCTCAAAATCATGGATTTGACCTGCAAACCATTATCTGTTTGGTAAATCTGTAACTTACTGCACATTGCATGTCTGTGCTTCTCATGTGACATATGAGAATCATTTATTGTCTAACTGTATGGTTTATTCATTGCCACTTTAGATGCAGAGATTTGGGAGTTTGTATGTGCAACTTGTAGGATTTTTTGTTTCAGCGCTCTGCAGCCACTGGCTTGGATTTTCCCAGTCTAAATGTTACGTGACATAAGATGTAATGTTTATGTTGTTAAAGGTGATGTTTTGATTGCAGGTGAAACAGGCAGTCATATGGGCACTTCAGGCCGGATATCGGCACATCGACTGCGCTGCCATTTACGGAAACGAATCAGAAATTGGAGAAGCCTTTCAGGAGATGTTGGGGCCTGAAAAAGTGAGTCAGCTGAGAGGAATGCATAAGCTATGAAATTTACACATCATGATACTTTTGTTTTTCCTCACAAACTGTCCTCAATGTCAGGCCTTGAAACGAGAAGATGTGTTTGTGACCTCCAAACTGTGGAACACGAAGCACCATCCTGATGACGTGGAGCCAGCGCTGCTCAAAAGCTTGAAAGATCTGAAGCTGGAGTACCTGGACCTCTACCTCATTCACTGGCCTTATGGCTTCCAGTAAGTGTAGACTGACACCTCACCCCCTGACCAAGGGGTCCTATTACAAACCTTCAACCTTAGATGGTTTTGTTTACACACCGTCCTTTGTGTAACATTTTTTAGCTTTACATTTTTGCAGCTGACAAACTAGACAAAACACAATCTGGGCATGTAGCTGACAATGATACAAGTGACACAATGTTTACTTTTTACCCACTGACCAAGTGCAAGAGCAGAAGGAATAGAACAAATCCTAGCACTTAGAAGCACTACATGCTCTAATGTCTCTTGGTCCAGAGTTCAACCCAAAGTTCCTGCAGTTGTGGATGATCCCACATGGACACCCTAAAGGTTTGCGTTTCCCAAAGTAATTTATGCCGCTTATAAGTCTCACCTTTACCTCAGTGGATAATTTCACCGGGATACTATAGATTTGTATGTAAGATCTGCAGCTGTAATAATAAAGACTATCCTGAGCTCATCCCACAACTCTATAAGTGTGACACGAGTATGACGTGTAGAAAAGTTGTGTGAAGCATGACAAACTGACCAAGACAAAACTCAGACCAACCTCCTTCTCTCATGTCGTCTCAGGGAGATTTTCCTTCCCACTGTCAGCTCAAGCTTGCTCACTGAGAATCTATATCTGGATTTCTGTAAAGCTGTTTTATGACACATTCTATTGTTAAAAGTCTCAAAACCTGGGGCAGTTGGTTAGAGAGTCGGAACCTGTAACCTGAAGGTGAACCTGAAGGTTGTGGGTTCGAGTCTCAGGCCAGCAGGGATTGTAAGGGGGAGTGAATGACCAGCGCTCTCTTCCACCCTCAATACCACAACTGAAGTGAGACCCCTGAGCAAGGCACCGATCCCCCAACTGCTCCTCGGTCGGCGCAGCAAAAAAGGCTGCCCACTGCTCCGGGTGTGTGTTCACGGTGTGTGTGTGTTCACTACTGTGTGTGTGCACTTGGATGGGTTAAATGCAGAGCACAAATTCCGAGTATGGATCACCACACTTGACTACACTTCACTTCACTTAATAGTACTATAGTCGTACTCTGTGTAGTACATTATGTAATTTAATTTTATTTAAAGGTATTGTCAGTTTTGGTAGAAGTTAGGAGGGCCTGTTTTTCTGCCTAAAAGCTTGACTTTTTTCTTTTTTTAGGCGGGGGGATATCGCTTTCCCCCGACAGGAAGATGGGACCTTACTGTATGATGACATTGACTACAAGGTGACGTGGGCCGCCATGGAGAAACTCGTGGAAAAGGGACTTGTGAGGGCTATTGGGCTCTCTAACTTCAACAGCAGACAGACTAGTGATCTCCTGTCCGTGGCCAACATAAAGCCTACTGTTTTACAGGTAGAGAGAGATATTTCACGGTTCTTGCACAGGTCTGTAAAAACTGAAAAAAGTTTGGGATTTAAATGCAATCAAATGTAGGATATTCTGTTATGTAATAGGAAAAGGCTAAAGTCCAAAAATTTGTTCTCTTTAGACATTCCCTTATTTTTACACTGCCTAGCGGGCCGGCCTAGAAGAGGCATTTTCCCTCACTGACTGACTGACTGACTGAGTCCCACTGTTGAAATGTGCATGTGCGAGGACTCTAGCTAGCTGAAATTCAATCTTGCTACCCTATTGCTAGCATGCAATGAGCCACATCAGGGAGATTCTGTGATATACAATTATTTTATACAAGTTTTTGTCTTGTCCTTTTGTAAATTTTGGAGAGACGTCCTGTTCTTGCTGATGTCACTGTTGTGCTCCGTTATCTCCACTTGTTGTGGCCTTCACAGTGTTCCATGGTACATCTAATCTTTGTGGAAATTCTTTTATACTCATCTCCTGATCAATTCCTTTCGACACTGAGACCCTGTACAGGCTCTGTCAGCTATTTGCAGACCATGACTTCAGCAGTCAGATTAAATCAAGAAGATGTGAAGAAAATCCTACAGAAACAGCTTATCTTTTTTCCTACTTTTCATTAAAATGTTTCTGATTGTCTTTTCTTAATTTTTATACATTGTAATTTCACATTGAGGGTGAGAAAAGTTCTGACATGATTTATCTCGTGCATCTGCTGACACACCTGTGACAAATGCTATGCAGCCGATGGCTGTAACAAGAACTTGTTTCATGTTGTACAAATAAGTACAAATGCATAAAATTTATGTTCACTAGTAAATAATAAATTGTCAATGTTGGCACATTGCTGTGTTATAAGAGGAACACTTCAGGACATGCTGTTATTGGGAAATACTCACAAAATAGGGAATGATTTATTTTATTATTAATTGTGCAATGTTCCTTTGGCTCTTGCTGTTTAATGCTTAAAAAAAACAAGCTGAAATGAAACACTGTATCTTTGCTTGTTCTAGGTGGAGGGTCATCCTTATCTAGCCCAGGTGGAGCTTCTTGCTCACTGCAGGGAGAAGGGCTTAGTGATGACTGCCTACAGTCCGCTTGGCTCTCCAGATCGTGCCTGGAAGAGACCAGATGAGCCAGTTCTCTTAGAGGAGCCAGTCATTGCAGCTCTAGCCAAGAAGTACAACAAATCTCATGCACAAATTATAATCAGGTAAATACATTCAAGTACATTCAAGATTACAGTGCATTAAACACTGTACTTTCATCTACTGTATGTATACTAGCACCAATATAACATCTTAATTTATTCTTTGTGTTGCTGGATTGTGTGGCTTTGCACAAATAGAGCATCTTATTCTTATTTTATTGCAGGTGGCAGACCCAGCGAGGAGTTGTGACAATCCCAAAGAGTGTTACAGAGTCTCGCATCAAAGAAAATATACAGGTTATTTCTTTTTCTTTTTATTGTTCAACATTGAAAGTTGTATTTTTACCATCTAGCGTCATTGCTGCAATTTAGCACGTGTTGGTGCACATGCAGGTTTTTGACTTCACTCTGGAGCCCGACGAGATGGACAGCGTGACAGCATTGAACAGAGGCTGGAGATACATCGTGCCAACTATAACTGTAAGTTTCTCAGCCCATAAGCTTTATTTTTTAGTTCATTTTATGACTGCAGTTATGGCACTTACAAGAAGTAGTGTAAAGCAAACTGGAGCAAATGGATATATAGATCGGGGAAAAAAATTTAATAAATAAAAGAGAGAACAGAGGTATACCATCACACTGATTTTTTTTTTTTTATATATAATTACTTTTCAGGTTGATGGCAAGCCTATACCGAGGGATGCAGGACATCCTCACTATCCTTTTAATGATCCTTATTAATTGATATATTGTACTGCAGGATTATGTGCCTTCCAAGCCCCTTCAACTGGCAGAGCTGTACACATAACACAATACATGTACACTCCTGGGCAAAAAAAAAAAAATGTGCCAAGCTCAAAATGGAAAATTATTAAGCTTTCGGTGGTTTTAACAAAAAATCTTTGGTCAGAAAATTAGCAAGAATTAAACATGCACTCCTGAGACCACCTGTACCACCATTTGCTCGTTTACGCTTGCTGCAGTGAACTGTTTGGGGAAAAGCTTATGTGTAGTCTTCTTGTATGCAAAGGTAAAATCATGATAATGATTAAAATGTTTGATGTAAAATTCAGACTAACGCATGTCTGGGTGTACAAAATTATCTTCTGGGAGGTTTTTTTTTTCTTCCCCTTAAACGTTTAGTCATTATTTGGTTATCTGCCAGACCTGATGCAGCCCATCATGGGCCTGATAACAAGCTCATAAATGGAATTGATGGAGCGAAGAGAGATCTACAGTATTTGTTTAATTCTTGCTAATTTCCTGACCAATGATTTGTTAACATCATTAAAAGCTAAATATTTTGCCATTTTGGGCTTGGTCCATTCCCCTAATTAGTGATGGGGTATATGTCACAATCTGTATCTGTTTATTGTTCCAAATATTGTTTTTTGTTTGTTTGTTTGTTTGTTTGTTTTGTTTCGGTTTGAGTCCCATGGGATCTCAGTCCAGATGAACATCTCAAGTCTCAGCCAGATTCCCTGTGAACTTTTCTGGCAAGCTTTATTAAAAAAATAAATAAAACAAACAGTGCACCTCTTATTTGTGTCTGTATTTGTATCTGTTTGAAACACATTATCTGGTCAGTATCACTGATGTATTCATATTTTGTTACATCCCTGCTTCAGTGACTTGATTTGCTCAGTATGACTACAGCAAGAATGTGATGCCACCCTGAGCAATAGTGCATAAGGAACACATTCATAGATCTGATTGTCAAGTGACCACTCAGTATATAGTTAGTAGAAGTGTAACTCCCACACCTACATGCTTACGATGAAACTCACCAGTAGTCAGTAATCAGTAGTCAGCTTAAGACTGATCAAATGTGTGAATATAATCAGAATATTAAGTGGCACTGGTCCTTTCAAGCTACACTTTACCTGTTAAAAACTGATGTCTGCAACTAATTAGGATTATGTACCTTTTTACCATTTGCTCTGAACCTCGTAGAAGAGACTGAAAGTGTAGCTTTTTTCTCCCTGGATGAATTTGATTCCTGCAAGTTTGCCAGGCATGAAAGAAGCATGTAAAGACAAAAGTTCTATGTCTGTAGCAAGAGAGATTACATGGAATGTTGATTTATGGCTAATTTCCAGATTTTGATCTGCTTTGCATTTTAAATGATCTATTACACTTCATTTAAGAATGATAGTAAAGGTAAAAGGAATTTTAAAAGTGTGGTATGGGATATTTTTATTTTAACTTTTTTTTTTCTTATTTATTTATTTTGTGGTTTTGAGGCTAATTTTATTGATGATTGGGTTTTTTTTTTTATTTCTCGCAGACCTTGGACACTAGACTGGCCAACTTGCATGAGTGCAAACAAAAACATTTTAATGACTACCGTGAACTTAATGCAGAAAATGACATTTAGACATTTTGTGTTTTCACTTCACATATTTAACTCTGAAGATTCGTTTTGTCTGAATTTGGTTTGTTGCCTCCTTCACTGCTGCCCTGTACAGCACTCTACATATAACAATCTATAGTCAAAGTGAGTGGGAGAGTTATTTGAGATGGGGCTTTAGTATTTACCCAACACACACATACAAACACACACCCAAAGTCATCCTGTCAACTTTATTCATCATTTCACCTGACAAAAATCTCTTAGGATACTAAGGTGAAATATATCTTATTTCACCTTAGATCTTTATATAAACCGTTATGTTTGTGAGCATTAATGGAGCACCTTGAGAACCTGATGATGTACAGTATGAGTATGGTGTCCCACAAGTCTCTGCTTTAAGGCACATGGTTGTTTTCCTTTCACAGCCTCTTTGGACATGTGTTTTGTTGACATAATGTTGACTTTCACTTTTGTGCTGATAATACACCATTATACATATCAATATGGCCAGACAAAATGGTGTGGCGGCTAGCGTTGTCACCTCTCAACTCCAGGGTCCCAAGTTGGATCCTGAGCTCAAGTTACTGTCAGTGAGGAGATTCACATGTTCTTTACCTGTACACGTAGTGGTTTTGGTGTCCTTCTACCTCCCAAAAACATGCACATGGACAGACTGGCTACTCTAAATTGCCCCTAGGGGTGACTGTGTGTGTGTGTGTGTGTGTGTGTGTGTGTGTGTGTGTGTGTGTGTGTGTACGTGTACATGCCTGATGCCTCACACTGAGTGGAGCTGGATCTGCCGTGACCCTTAGCAGGATAACAAGGTTATTTCAGATGACTGAAAGAAGTATTGACAGTTTGAATAGCACTGTATTACAGACACAAAACATTTCCTAAATCCTGGTAAAAGAGAAATGCTTGACTGTTTAGACAACCAAGGAATGTAATAATATTTTTTTCAAGTTTTGGTAGTGGTTTATGTCTCAATATTTGTTTGCATTTGTAATAATGCAATAAATCGTAAAGCAGGCAGGATTGTCTTCTGGAATTAATGTACACTATATGGCAAAAAGCATGTGGACACATGATCATCACACCCATATGTGGTTCTTCCCCAAACTGTTGCCACAAAGTTGGAAGCATACAATTGTATAGATTGTCTCTGTATGCTGTAGCATAACAATTTCCTTTCACTGAAACTAATAGGCGCAAACGTGTTCCAACATGACAATGCCCCATTTGCAAAGCTCCATGGTTTGCCAGAGTGGAAGAACCTGCCCAGAGACCTGACCTCAACCCCTCTGAACACCTTTGGGATGAACTGGAACATCTACTGAACCCAAGGCCTCCTCACCCAACATGACTGTCTTATCTCACTAATGATCTTGTGGCTGAATGATCACATATCCCCACAGCCAAGCTCCAAAATCTAGTGGAAAGCCTTCCCAGATGACTGGAGGTTATTATAACAGCAAAGGGGGGGACTAAATCTGGAATGGGATGTTCAACAAAGACATATGAATGTGATGGCCAGGTGTCCACAAACTTTTGGCCATATAGTGGAAAAGCAAACACATTTCAGACTATGTGCACTCATCACATGTAGGGGAGTATGAGTGTCAAGTTAAGGGAACTTCCATCTCCGGCCCATATAAAAACCAAAAGTACACTAAAGCACTAGTTAACTAGCCTTAATCGGGTGTAGGACCTGTTTCACAGATAATAGTGCACTTGTGTAGGCATCTGAAACCCAGCAGTCGAGTTTCCCAGCAGCGTGCCCTTTAAAATCATTTCCCGCGCTTTGACAGAAGGTCAAAGGTCAGCGGAAGTGAAGACAGCATCCGTATTTAAAGGCGCCAACAGCACTTGATTCAGAATCAGTCGTGCGCAAGTCTGCCATTTTCTCCTGGACTATTCGTTATAACTGAATTTGTTGGTAACGTGTACGCTAAAGATGCCGGAGGAAACCGCTACAGCTGCTTCTTCGACCACTGAGGCGTAAGTTTTTACAAACCGAAGCCCTCTGTGTTAGCTATAGCGCGCTCAGGAGTGTGACAGTGAGGCCAGGTTTGTTGTTGTTGTGCATGTCGAAGCTCTTCGTTCAACCCTGCGCACTAGCGCACTAGCGCACTACTCAGTGCGCTGACAGGACGCCGCGCCTAACACTCATTTCCGCACTAGTTAGTGCGCGAGTATGCCGCGCTGGGCGTTTGGCGGGAGAGTGTCGCGGCTAAGTAGCTTACTAGCTTCAGTTAAGTTGGTTTAGTTTCGTTTTTGCCGCACGAACAGCTTAAAACGGTCCATGCAGCAGTTTTCGCTTTTATAATATCACAGTCATGTCAGAGTCTGTAAAGCTAAATAATCTTAATTTCCCCCCTGACTGCATGCGCGTGCTCTTGGGGGGGAAAAGCGATGCTAGCTGCACTTCTTTGCGTTGACTTCAGTGTGTTTGAGCTTTAGCTAAGCTAGCGGCTACCATGGTCACTGTAGAGCAAGGGCTCTCAAACTCTTCACACACAGCTACCCCTTTATCTCACACACAACCTCAGTACAGGTTTACTCAAATATTTATGCTCATTATTAAAATGTAATGTGTAATTCATTAATATATTTATTGTGGACACAAAGCTAAATTCCCTTTCGGAACAGATTTAAAATGTGCGTTAGACTCAAGTTCACATGATCTGTATGGCTACTTTTTTTTTCTTTTTTTTTTGAGGTTAGAATTAAACTCATACGACTTATAGTGACTCTAAATTCAATAAGTATAATAACTTTCATAACGCTCTGCCGTGATTTCCATCATTCTAGGGGGGAATTCTATGCTTCAGAAACCCCCTTTTTCATCTGTCTGCAGTTGACGCTTCATCATTTTGGCGCAAAATGTCCTCAACATGATGCATAGGCTAAAGGTCCTAATCCCCCTATCTTGGTTTTTTTTATTGATTCCTACAGACTGCAACCCAAGTGTCCAGCAAAACACTTGTTTTTGCCTTTCTAGACATGCTGGACAATATGAGTAAAATATTGATAGTGTGATATGGTCACTACACTTATGAGATTGCAGGCAACTTTTTATTTATTTATTTATTTTTTTAAAATTCTCCCTCTCTCTTCCTAGTGTGGAAGAGAAGCCTTGCTCATCCAGTGCTGCAGAGAGGTGATATTTCATGTTTCTATTATCTGTATTGAAGTCAGTGAATACTTGGCTATGCATGTCACTTGAACATTTTGAATGGTTTGCAGCTCTGTAGATGTTGCTGAAGAGGCAAAGAAGCTGATTGGCACTGGAAACAGGCACCTGGTTATGGGAGATGTTGTGTCCGCAGTCAGCGTGTTTCAGGAGGCCTGTGCCATGCTGTGAGTATGACTAACCTTGTGTACTGGTCATGTTTTGCAGGCCGGTTGGATAATGTGTGTAGCATGGGTTTATTCAGCGTAAATTCTGGCTTAGTTGTAGTGTATGTGAGGTTACCATGGACTAGAATTTAGACTTCTCACCCTGTACTGATAAGAACAAAAGACCTTTTCCAAATTTTTAAAGTCGTCTAAGGGCAGTTGTTGAAATCTTGCATGTTTAAAACGCATGATTTATAGTTCAAATTCAACTTTGCCACCATCTCGGCCAGTGCTGTTCTGTAGTTTTTATCCATCTTTGTGACACTGGTGCCACTGGAACTGGTAATAAAAGTTATTTCCTCTTATGTGATCAGGCCAAAATGTCTGATCTTTTGATGGGACAAATTTACAAATGGTAGGTTTTCAAAAAAGAAACTGGAACACGATTACTTTTTACTGCTGCATCAATAGTGTTTGTTGAAACAAGTTGTTCTTGACTGCTGTGAGCTGGATAGAAGCACTACAGGAACACACTTCATTACAGTCGGTTTTAATCACACCATTGCCACAGAGCTGAGAAATACGGTGATACCGCTGACGAATGTGGAGAGGCGTTCTTCTTGTGTGGGAAGTCTTTGCTGGAGCTTGCCAGGTAATGCTCTGAACAGTTTCTTGCATTTTGGATCTTGAATATGTCTTGTTTAAGCCAAGCCGTTTATCACTTGGTGGGTGTACTCCAACAGGATGGAGAACTCTGTCTTGGGTAATGCTTTGGAGGGAGTCCCGGAGGAGTCCTCAGAGGAGGGCGAGAAGCAGAATGACTCGAAGATTGAGAGTGCAGATAATTTGGATGGTGAGTATTTTGGTGGAAACTCCAGATCTTTCTGTATTTGTGGTATAGCTACTATTATCTAAATGAACACTGCTTCATTAGTGTTTCTAAAAAAAAAAAAAAAAAAGTAATGTTTGTTTTGGTTCCTTTAGTTGCATATAGATTCATTATAGGCATGGAGCATAGACTAGTCACTTAGATTTTTATCAATATGAATACATTTTGATATTTCTCATCACTGTCACAGCGATTTGATTACTGACTGACCAATGATTACACTTTTCTACGCTTGCTTCCAAAGTGCAAAGTTAGGTTTCTGGGCTGTTTTTATAATGCTTGGGAACCCTTTCAAACTGCTCAGTGCACAAAATGATTGTGGTAAAGGGAGAAATTTGAAGTATTATTGGTTTATTTTGAAAGGGGTGGGATAAGGGATTGGGAACAGGGTGGAGGTGTTGGGCATTTCCTCATAGTTGTAGAACATGCGTAAGGGGGAATCCTAAGGGCCTGAGACTCTAATGGTCATATTTGCAATACTACATGTATGCAATATTTGGAGTAGTTGCAGATAGGGGTTCTGTTAGGAAGATCTTGCACAGCCTGGGGTTTAAAACCAAACTGTCATTCTTGGTCAGATGTCTGTTTTGCCTGACATCATTTCTGTTCAGAGTATCTTGTCATCTTAAATGGTTCCACCACAATACAGAGAAAACCAGAGATGAGCTCCGTGAACAGGTTTATGAAGCTATGTCCGAGGGGAAGAGGAATTCTAAGGAAGGGGAACCAGAAGTGGATAAAGAAGAACAAGAAGTCAAGGAAGAACAAAAAGATGGTGACGATGCTGTTGAAGATGGAAAGAAGCCTGATGTACCTGTTGAAAATGGAAAGAAGTCCACAGAAAATCTCAATGAGGAGCAGACTGCTGAAAATGTCAAGGAGGAGTTGGATAAAGATGTCTCCTCAAAAGAGGATGATGCTGTAGTAACAAAAGAGGCAGAGGAGGATGCTGCGCAAGCTGTTAAGAGCACAGAAGAACAGGGTGGAAATGAACAGGCAGAGCCTATGGAAGAAGATGCTGGAGGTAGAGGTGTTGAATACAAAGCACATGGGTGTATGGGTGAGGCAGTGGGTTTCCAGTGGCAATTTTTCCTTCACTTGGTGAACCTTTCTTGCTAAAACAGGCTCTTGGATCTGCACAATAGAAAAGTAATGGTGGGTTTTCCAGACGATGCAAGATGCATTTGCTAGTTTCAACTAATTTTCAGTGTCTACCTGTTTAGATGCTGAGGAGGAGGAGGATGATGACGACGACGAGGAAGCAGATGCCAATGCAGAAGATAAGGTTTGTATTTAATCCAGGGGGTGTTCTGAGGGGGGTGTTGATTTAATGCAAGAATTAATTTTTTTTTTTTTTTCCCTCTCCCCCTGTTTAGGAGGGTGAGGAAGAGGAAGTTGGAAATCTCCAATTAGCATGGGAGATGTTGGAAGTGGCTAAAGTGATTTACAAAAGGTATGAAGGCTTGCAGGGAGAACCCCCCACACTTATGTAACTGGTCTTGCTCTGGAAAAATAAGATGAATGTCTTGCTTGCAGAAAGGAAAGCAAAGAGGACCAGCTAATGGCAGGACAGATCTTCCTGAAACTTGGCGAAGTTGGTGCGGAATCGGGTATGTTTGGCCAAGAACTTTTAAAAAGAAAATGAGCTTTAAGTAAATAACCAATTTAAATTGGATGTAAAATTTAGTGTGGTGTCGGATCTTGGCTCATGGAAATTTGTACACTTGCAGCCAAAGGCTGCTCACTGGATTCGTTTGGTGACTAACCTACAAATGAGCAAACTGGAAAGGCTTGGCCTAAGAGCAAATTGCAATGGACTATTGTTTCAATATTCCTAGGAATTAATCTGGATATAGCTCTTTTTTTTTTTTAAGTTTTGTCCACTGTATTTAGATTTCCAAATGGTCACTCCATATTGGTGAAGTCAAGTAGCTAGAGATGGTTGCAGATTTGTGCATCTCCTGCTTCATCACTGAACCTAGCTTGGTCTTTTGTAGGTAACTACAGCCAGGCTCTTGAGGACTTCCAGGAGTGCTTAGCCGTACAGCTGAAGCATCTCCCTTCTCACAGTCGTCTGCTGGCAGAGACTCATTACCAGCTGGGCACAACTTTTAGCTACACAGGCCAGTACAGCCAGGCCATCCAGCACTTCAGCAGTTCCATCAAAGTAATCGAGAGCCGCCTGGGTATGTTGCAGTTCATGTGTGACTTCCATATTGTTGGTTATCCCTCGCCATGAGTCTACTTTTAACATTAGTGATAAATCCGTTTCAAGACTTTACACTGGAGGTAGACATTTGAATGTATGATGTTTCTTTTACCAGCCATGCTTCAAGAAGTAATCGACAAAACAGAAGGTGTTGAAGGAGCAGCAGAGGAAAAGCGGGAGCTAGAGGAGCTGAAGCAGCTGCTGCCAGAAATTGCTGAGAAGGTGGAAGATGCAAAGGAAAGCCAGCGGACAGCTCCTGCAGCGTCAGAAGCTATTCACCAGACCTTGGTGAGTTGAAGAAACGGTGTTTATTGTAAATGGCTGAGTCTAGTCTGACTGAAGTGCTGAGCTTTCTTCTTTCAGGGAGGAGCATCTACATCCTCAGGATTTGCAACTGAAAATGGTGGCTCTTCTTCATCTACAGCCACCCCGGTACTTTATGAAACTTTGTTTTTAATGCACAATATTTAGGATTTGGTTTCATCCTTTAATCACACTTGCTCTGCTCGGATTTCAGATTGCAGTTAAGCCTGCTGATGGTGCATCCTCTTCAAAATCGGCATCGGACATCTCCCATCTAGTCCGTAAAAAGGTGAGTGTCCATCCAGTGACCGCTTACACTACCTACCTCCAACAGACCCCACCTTTTTGCCAGTATATGTAAAAACCCCTCAATACAAGAAGTTAAGTCCCCTTACTGTCATGAAGAGGCATGCGTTTCTGTGATTAGAAAAGCAATGTGTCATGGTAAATGGGTGACTCGAGAGTAGTGTGATTGCTGTGAGTGCAGTTGGGCAGTAGATTAGATGAGGAGCTGAGCTGAGGAGGTAAGAGGGGAAGAAATAAAGTCTGTTCTATCCTGCTTTGTATTCCTGCACAGAGGAAACCAGAAGACGAGAGCCCAAAAAAGGACAGTGATGCTAAAAAGGTCAAACAGGAGACCACAATTAATGGCAGCGCCGACTCTGCCAGCAACAGCAATGGAGTCCAGGAGAAAATGGAGCAGGAGGCGAGTTGATAGGCTTAATGTTTCTGCTTGTAGGGTCAGCGGAGGTACTTCAGGACAGGGCCTAATATGTGGATCCATCACACATGCCTTTCCCCAATACAGATCATGTGCAGGATGTGGTGTGTGTGGTTGTTTTGTTTTTGTTTCCTTTTTTTTTTTTCTTTCGTTTTTCTTATGGGTTGTGGCTTGCTATATTATAATGTCTAGTAGGCATTGAATCTAAAGTGCTGCCATGTCCAGTCCTTTTGCTTTAGTACAATCTAAGTTTTCGATTTGTGCTCTGATTTTTCATTGTGTATGGGTTTTTTGTTTTAGGCTGCGAATTCCTCTACCTCGGCAGAAGCCACGGCATGATGGAGCTTTAAGAACTGCCCACTGATCTTCCAACCAGCAAAGCATGCCTGCCTCAAGTCTCTTGAACAGAATTTTGTTTTGTAAATAGGACATCTACGTTTTTCTGTGTCTGTCCAAATTTTGTATTGTAAAGTTTGAATAAATATTTGCATACATCAGTCATGTCATGTTTCAGATACCTGAGTACAGCCTGCTGTTTGCAGTTTTACGGTGTGTGGTTGCAAAATTTTTGGGTTGGGACCGGAGTATGTTGGAGTTGGAAGCTGATGTCCGAGAGCCTGTAAGAGTGATTTAAGTGGAAGCTCTGACTGGTAGGTGTACAGGTAAACTGGAGAAATGCTTGAAGGCTTGAGAGGATGCTCTTGGCTTCAGACTAGCACAATGGAAATAGTGAATAATTTACAGTTTGGTGTAACAGGTGGTGTCTCCTTGGTTTCTGGGTTGAAAGTATGTCGCTCCATTTCAAGCTTATTGTGCATCTTCTACGTGAACATTCAAATATATTAAAGTATATAATGACTTGCATGTTATGGTTAAACCTACTGCAGGAAGAGTTCAAATAGGCTCAAACTCTCTCAAGAAACCTACAAGCGGACAAGTCACTGGGAAGCAGGGGAGTGGCGGCAGAATCAGAAAATATTGACCCTTCAGAGACCAGCAATGAAAACGTTTAGAAGTGAAACACAGATGCAACCAGAGTGGCCAGAAATAATTGGGGGGACTGTTGGGGATTTGTAAAAATCTGAAACAAGAATACTTGGATGTAAGGGGAATAATGTCAATGTTTATTTTGCATTCAAGAAGTAATTTTGTTTCCAGTGTTATCTATTGGCCTTTTACATACCTGTGATATGTTAAGGGTAAAATTTAACTTGCATCAGAGGTCTTGGTTTTGCATTAAGCTATATAAAATGGCACCCCCCTCCAGTGAGAGAGTACTCCCATCCTTGACTTGAACTTCATTAGTGATGCATGAAAGTGAAACAAGTAACTCTACTTTCCCAGCTACTGGATGTTAGTAAAGTAAACCATGCACTTATGGAAATCTGGCAGAGTAAGATCTAATGTTAAGATAAAAGTAATAAGATAAAACTTCAGGCACAAAGTGTTACAAACTCAGATGAGAAAGGAAAAATAAATAGACCAACAGGAATACTGGGACTATCCTGATTATATCCTCATGGAGGGAGAACTCTTTGCCAGACCATGCCTCTTGACACACTGTCCTTTAGCTTTGTAATGTAAAAACCATGGAAGATGTACTAGTTTGCTAGTACTACATGTGGAAAATGGTCTAGGTGGCAAAGCAATTTCAAACCATTGTTTGTGCATAAATAAGTTCAGGAAATACAGAAGGGATACAAAGACAACCAGTAACAAAAAGATTAAATGTAGCCAAAATGTAGAAAATAACCAAGATACTCTTTAGAAGCAATGAGAGCTTACACTTCAAGCATGTTTGGACCTCAGAGAAGCACATGCCAAGCATCATCAGCATTAGGCATCATACCTGCCTGCATGCTGGCTCAACTTCAGGGCGAGTGAACTGGATGGTGATTGACAGGTCCATCAGAGAGGAGTCCTTCACCAGCAGGTAGACTGGTTTGGTCGAGTTTGAGGTTTGACCACTTAGCCCAGCTATTTAGTATGAAGGAACAGGAAGAGTAGACCAGGAACTGATCCCTGAGGGACTCCAGTAGTTAGGCTGTGAGGTGATTAAGCAGGCTGTGCTGCAATATTTAAATCATACCTCCCCCTCAAGAGCCATGAAACAAATCTGATTTGAAGTAAAGTAATTGGACATTTCTCACAGAATTACAAGTTGCCACTCCCAGTGTTTGTTTAAAATGAAGAGGTAGGTAAATGCAATCAAATCATATGTACTCAATATGTAATCAATAGTGTCCTTATTTCTTTTGGGAGAGTGTGTATTACAGATATCGAGTAGTTTGTGATAGACCCACATTCAAATAATCTAGACATAGTTTATTGTCTATTCAATGCACATATAAGAATCATTTCATTTTCAGAAGGGAAAACAACAAAATGGCAAAACATGCAAACTGGTCATCACACTGCACAAATGTGATGTGAATAAAACACTTAGGATTTTGCTGATACGGGAAAATAATCAAAGATTATTAAAACAAATTGTTTCCCACTAACAACACATATCCAAGTGTTTTATTCCTCTTACACCACAGCGATTTGCCAACAGTTACCATTTTTTTAATGATTAAACAATGACATTGCACAGTTAATGTTGTAGAGCCGTGGATCTGTCATAAAGCACTGACACTGGAGACTCCTTCCAAAAATGTTAAATAAACATGTCCTTACAGAAAGTGTCAAGGGCCTATGGATGGTGTTACTATACAAAGAACAACATATCAAAACAAGCACAAATATAAACCTGTGATTTGCCTTGCAGCCAGTACAACTGTCATTGCTGCTGTTACAGAAAACTGATCAACACCTTCTGACCAATCAGAATCAGGCATTCAACAGCATTGTGGTGTAAATATGTCAATCTAATTAGAATTTACAAATCAGCAGGGATGAGTGAGACTCAGAACACATCATGGGAATGAACTGATCAACATGTACATATTCACAATAGCCCAGATCCGACTGGTTTGGGGTTCATCTCTCATTCTCACTTCTGACCACCGTCCTTAGGGGGAGGATCCACGTGATCAGTTTGGGCCAATGATGAAAGAAACGGATTGAGTGAAAGTTGTAATGTTTTCGGCTGGGATGTTTGTCCTTCCAAATCAGTGTTCGAGTGTGAGGTGACCTGCAATGATTAAACAGTGAGGCTGTATTTAAAGTTAAATGTAAGACAAATTCACAATCAGTAGGAAAATGTTGATTAAAATGAATGGTAAGAAAGAAGTTGTGTGTTGCATACCACTGATGGGTATTTGTACTGCCTGCTATTGTTAGGATCAATCTTAGCAAGTGACTGTACATCTTCATCACGAGTATTAACTATGCGAAGGCAAATCTCCATGTTACCCAACTGGAGAGAACAGGAGCGACAACATTTTAATTAGTATAAATGAGATAACATGCTTTATATTTGTACTTTTCTTCTACATACAGAACCAACACATTTGTAAAGAAGTAGAGAACAGTACTATGCTAAAATAGGAAAGGAACTTGAGGATGTTACCTGAGGTACAGAGTTGAGTTGGCCCGGGCTGAGAGACGGTCTCACAGGCAGAGAGCGGAAAGGAAGTTTCCAGAATCCACTCTGAACCTGATTGTGATTGTCAAAGAGCTGCAGTTTGGACCAGCCTCCCATCTTCTGATCACACAATTCAAAACCACCAACAACCTGAACTTCCACCACCAAGTAGAGAGATGGAGATGGCTGCACCCTATAAGGAGATTTTCGGTTTTTGGAAAGGTTTTCAGTTATATAGGTAAAATATCTCATGATCATAAGCCGAGGCAATTTTATATATATAAAAAAATATTAATTGAGCTAGAGGGCTTAGCTGTTGAGAACTTGGGCTATATCAAAAAGATTCATCATAGTTGCTATTTAGCAGACACCTTTAGCATTCTTTTTTCTTACATTTGAGCTGAGCAGCTGAAGGTTAAGATCCTTGCTTAAGGATCCATTAGTGGTTCTCTGGCAGCTGTGGGATTAAACCTCACAACCTTCAGATTACTAGGTTAGAACTCTGTCGTAGTTTTAAGGCCGTGCAGACTGACAACCATTCAGATCACCTACAACCACAACTATGGCAGAATAAGTCCTTTATGTGAAAAGCAGTATGATTTTAAACATGCTGTAGTTCATTTATACTATGTCAGATTGTGAACAGGCCTAGACTGCAGGCAAGAAATATGGCAGTAATACATCATGAAATATTTAGTTTGCACAGCTTTAAAAGATGATGAGAAAAATAGTCGTCTTAATTCTGTGTTGTTCTTCAGACTTCTTTGTAGGAACAAACTTTCAGCAAAATGTATGTGTAGATGGTGACAGACCTTTTAATTAATTTTTTTTTTTTAAATAAAAATTCTTAGACAACATGACTAACCATGACACCATTAGAAGTGCATTTTGTATAATAGAAATTGTAAGTGATATAAGGGTGTGAATCCAAAAGGGGGATGGCAGTTTTATAAGAAAGATCTCTCTTTTTTTTTTTTTTTTGCCATTTTTACACCATTACCTCCTATTAAAACCCCAGTGTTAAGATTATTGAAGATTAGATTAGAACAAAATCCAGTCATGTAGACAGTCTATTACAGAATTGAATTACAGCATCTAACTAAATTAGAATTAAGTCTGGTTACCTGTGCACAGGCTGCTTGACAGCTAGTAAGGCGTAGTTTCCAGCATGCATTCTCAGTGGATAGCCTAAAGCCCCAGCAAGGTGGCAGTGAACAGGTGGCATGGGGGTGGGCCGCCCGATTTCTTGCTCCCCGGAGTACAGCCTGGCTGCCAGATGAACCGTTCTAAACTTGGCATCCACACCAAGGACCATGTCATAGAAGATCACAAATCCAGACCTGTATATACAAATTATCATTACGTTTATGGTTTGATGAATGCCATTTGGCATTTGTTTTGTTAATTGTTATTGCAATATTGGTTGTTCATAATACTCATCATTGACAATGAGCACTTGCAACCTATTTTTTTATTGTGCTTTGTGAGCTCTTTGATGATTGAAGTTTTCCATGAGTATGTTAATATATATAGTGGCATTTTTCAAAGAAAAAACAACCAGGCTAATCTTTAACCATTTTGCTTTAACATAATTGCAAACACACAGTATGGTCAAAAGTTTGTGGACACCTGACCATCACGCATATATGGGGTTCTTCCCCAAACTGTTTCCACAATGTCAAAAGTAAAAGATTATAAAGGACGTATGCTGTAGCATTACAATTTCCCTTCACTGGAACTAAGGGGCCCAAACATGTTCCAGTATGACAATGCCCCCTGTGCAGATAGCACAGAGCTCCATGAAGATATGGTTTGCCAAAGATGAAATGGAAGAACTCAACTGGCCTGCAAAAACCCCCACTGTACACCTTTGGAATGAACTCCAGGACCTCATCTGACATCAGTGACATCTCAATAATGCTCTTGTGGCTGAAAGATCACCACAGCCAAGCTCCAAAATCTAGTGGAAAGCCTTCCGAGAAGAGTGGAGGTAATTATAACAACAAAAGGACTAAATCTGTAACACGATGTTCAAAAAGCACATATGGGTGTAATGGTCAGGTGTCCACAAACTTTTGGCCATATAGTGTACGTCACAATCTCAGACCAACAAAAAGAGGCTGATCAGGGAACAACTGTTTATAACTGCTGTAACCTAGCCAGAAACTAGTAGTTTGGTGCCAGGCTAACTGTCTCTCTCACTTCAGGACTTCAGGGAGTGGCAGCGGAGCATACAACAGTTGTATTGCTTACATATCTTCCATTAAGAGGAAAAAGGAAAGAACTGGACTCACGCAGGATCATAAGGAGCAGGATCAAGAGAGTCCACTGAGTCAAAGACATGTCTGTTCATTAGCGGATGCTGCTGTGAACTGTATTCCTGCAACATTGATTAATCATGACTATATAATTAGTTTCAAAACTGATATAAAAAATTAAATTATGTTGCCTAAAGTGCCTAGTGTTTGAACAGATAACACAGTAATAACATTTACAGCACTACTAGACTTTGCTTATTTCATAAACAGTGCAAGCTCATGGCTATTTATTTTACAGATTTACAATGTAGATTAAATACAGATTAAACCCACTGGAGCGGGAGAATGAGTCTTTCTCCCCCTGCTTTTCTCCATCTCTCTCCTCAGGTTGGAGATCTCAGCCTGCAGGCTGGCAACTTGATGGATGTGGTGCCTCTGGATCAGATCGAGCTCTGAAACAGCTACAGCAGAAAGTCAATGAAAAGGACAGATCCAGCCAATAGATGGTTAACATTGTCAATAATTCTTGAATAGCACAGAACCTGACTACTGAACTACACAAACAGGCTACTGACACCTAGATTCTCTTTGGGTGGATCATTCTGGTCTATAATTAACTTACGGTGATTATTAACTACACTGTTCACGCTGATCCATCTTTACTCCATACTGTAATTTGTACAGGGAGTATGAGTCAGAAACAAAACAGAGGATTTAAAACATCAAACATTTATATTTTAATTGGGATTTCTTATAGATTTCTTTTGTATTTGACGTAATACAGACCATTTTCTGAATGATAATTGTGCACAATTTCAAGTTAATTTTACTGTGAATAAGTATGTATTTTCCCTATAAACACCTTTATTAAACAACAGAGTGGCACGATATCATACATGATGTCATACATATATATATATATATCACCTGCATATTAGTCATTTTCTGTTACATTTACAGACTTTGAATGCAAAAAAAGCACATCTCACTGTCTTTGACCCACAAATTGCAAAACCAGTACATATTCTGTTCCTTAATAATTGAGCCAGTTGTTAACTTTTTATGTCACTTTCTTTACATTTTGGGTAACACAAATGACTTTTCTTTTTACTTTAATATGTAATATGTATATGATTACAGCCAAAACAACTTCCCAAAAATTACAAAAAAATAGAAAGAAAAGAAAGAACTTAGCCAGAGGTGAACATCCTGTTACTTTCTGATGCTAAGATATTATATCATATTACTATTTTTGTTTAATGGTGTCTTATTCTTGTTGTGCATTTCAACTTGGTTCCATAATTTCAATTTCAAGCATTTATTTAGAACTGTGATCATTTTTTAACTGAAATAAAAGACGACATTTTTGAATGACTACCAATAAGAAACAAGTATTTTGTGTGGCCTTGGCTACAAATCTCTACTACAGCACTGTTGAATTCTCAATTCTTATTGGTCAGAAGGTGTTGATTAATTTACAGCAGCTCGGACAGTAGTGCTGGAAATTTGAAATTCAAATCACAGGTTTATATTTTGATTGCTGTCATTCTAATATGTTCTCATTTCTGAAGAAACAATTATTCAACTAATTCTGCATGCTCCACATTTATGGAAAGAGCTCCCATTGTCAAGACCGCAGACTTTGCCCTCAGCGGTTTCTCTGTAACATGAGAAGCTTATTAACTTATTAACTTCAAAAGTGAGAAAAAACGAGGTCTATGAGGGACCGACTGTATGTAGCTGTTATGAAGTCAGTGATAACAGGACAGTTAACTTGTTTTTGTGACGAATGACATTTAATGTAACTATAAACAGAAACATTTTATTTTAAATATGTAAAAATCACGATCACTGGCAATTTGCTGTGGTATATGAGGAATAAAACACTTCACAACATGCTGTTATTGGAAAATAACTTTGTTTAAGATACTATTATATTAAATAAAATAATATTATAATATTATTTAAAATACTGTTGTATTTTAATCCTTACTCATGACAGTTTTCATAATGAACCTATGATAACATCAGAAAAAAACATGGGATAAGCTGTCTTGACATCAGATATGTCAGCTAACATTAACATTACTCTTTGACATAAACTGCCATGACAACACATGACAGCAACCTTTTATAGTATGGTTATGTCAGGGTTTAAGTAACATATTAACCATTTTTGCCAATTTTTGAGACTGCCAAGTCAAAATTGCTGAAAGGAAATCATGAACTGATGATCATGATATTGGATCATTTTTTTTTTTTTTAAAGCTTGTGAGTTGACAGGGATTACCCGCTCTTCCTCTGCGCCTCTCTCTGTCTATCAGCAATTTGAGGATCTGCTCCTCCAGCTGCTGGTTTTCGTTCTCCATTGCCATAATACTTTTGTCCAGAGCTGCATGAGAGGACTTCATTCCTGAAGACATCAATGAGGAATTTCAAGCTTCCTTGTGCTTGGACAAAATGGTGTAGCAAAGCTGCACAGAAGCTGCATTACTCACGTCTTTTCTTCCTCGTCCTGTGCTCAGCTGCGGGTCTGCTCTGCTCCAGTGTGTGAGCCTCAGCCTGCATGTCATGCAGATGGGCCAGAACCTCTGGGTCAGAACCACCGGACTGTATGTATGCTAGATGTAAAGCTCTGTCAACAACAAGCATGCTCCTCTGAAGAGATGGGAAGTAGATACACTCAAGTTTCAAAGAGAGCTAGTTTATGAATGAGACACTGTGCACTATTTCCTTCTTTATTTTTTATTTAAACAGCACAAATCTCACTGAGGCCAAAAAAATATTTTCACGGATTCACTATGTTTCCTGTAGAAATAAATCAAACTAATTCAGACTATTCATATTCAGGCTAATATGAGGCCGAACCTTATTTGGCTGGAGAGCGGGCCATCCACAGAAGAGGTGAGGTCAAAGGTGATGTGTTGTGTATTCCTGTCCTCTAGCTGGTCTGACGTAACATTAGCATCTTTCACTCTTAAATAAATCACAGTTCAACAGTGTAAAAAAGGGATGGACAGATATAAATTAAACTGTAAAGGAAGCAGCTGAGCACTCTCTCTCTCTCTCTCTCTCTCTCACACTCTCTCTCTCACACACACACTCTCACCGCTGTAGTGCACTGATCTGAGTGCTGAGTCGGTACAGAACCTCCTCATTTCTCTCTTCCTGTTCTTTCAGCTCATGTAGCATCTCCTTCAGATGAACTGTTCCATCATTTCCAACCAGGGCCATCTGTCGTTCAATCTCTACACACATTAAAAAAGTGAGGAATACTTTATAGTGTATGCACAAACTTAAATAGTACACCTGAATCAAATCCCATTGCATTAGAATTGCAGAATTTCACTTNGTGTGTGTGTGTGTGTAAGTGCTAACTTAAGTACTTAATGAAGAGGTAAGTCTTTAGACGTCGTTTGAAGACTGCCATTATTCTTATCCACATTTAGCTGATTAAATTCCAGTAAGTGTTTTATTCCTCTTATACTACAGCAGCTTGTCAACATTAACCATGTTTTATTTATTAAAGAAAGACATATCATAATCTTTATCTATTTATTATTGTGGAACACCTGCGAAAGGCTTGTTCCTGTTATCACTCACATTATAACAATTATGTAAACAATCATTCCCTCACCAGCCTCTTTTCTCTCTCTCGAAGTAAAAAAGACAAAACGTGCAGCTTCTTGTGTTACAAAGAATCAGAAAAGTTACAGATTTACCTTTACAAAGCACTGACACTGGAGACTCCTTCCATAAATGCTAAATGAACATTTCCTCACAGAAAACTTCACCATATCAACGCATTTTTTATTCTGTTTATGCTGAGCGTCTGCTGTACAAGTCCCCATGTAAGCTGTTACTATGAAAATGACGTATTAGAACGAGTGCATTAATATAAACGTGTGATTCGTCTTGCAGCCAGAACTCCTGTTAGAGCTGTAAAATTAAACAACACATTCTGACCAATCAGAATTGAGCATTCAAAAGTGTTGTCAATGCAGGCTGGTACATTACATTATTGATTATCTTTAAATCTTTTATTTATTCATTGTATTATAATCCTAGTGTCTGTGTATAAGGAAAGTGGTACTTATGTTTTAATAACTTTCTAGCTGGTCCCACTGTGGTTTGCTTCTCTGACTACCATACAGGTAGAGATGCCTCCCTTGTCCTGATTGCTCGCTTGTGTTCATGGATGTTCATGGTCCATATCAGACCACAGTTTCTGCATCTTTAAACCTGGTTACTGCAATATGAATCAGAAGTGACACAGGCTCACCCTTTCTCTGCTGCTCCAGCTTGATGGTGTGTGCCTGGATCTCAGCCAGCTTCTGCTCATGGTGTTCACACACTTCCTGAAGCCTCTTTCCATCAGCCCACTTTCTGCCTGGATACATTTCCTTTAAAAATCCACATAACCCATACACCCAGAAGCTTTTGTTTCACAAATAAAGCTTTCAAATGTACAAAGATGGAATCAGACTAACTACTACTTGTCTTTTTCAGTTTCCCCAGGAGAGAATTCAGAACTACAGTATAACTTGAGTAACACTATTAAAAACTGACCTCTGTGTGTCTTCTGGGCAGACTCTCTTCAATGGACATCCTCAGCTTATGGAACTGAAATGTAGGATTTATAAAATCTGCTGTGATCTACTTGACTCTGTAGCCACTGAAATTCTCACTGATTAATCGGAAATCGAAAATATGAATTTTCTATTCATACTGAAATCCAAGAAGATGATATCACACCTCATGAGTGAGCCTGTTAAAGGCCAGGCTGTCGGTCATGCTAGGCTCTCTGTGGGTCTCGCGTCTGTCAGTCTGCCTTAGCAGTTTATCTCTCTGCTCGCTCAGCTGTTCACACACATATGCTCAAGAAATCTCATATTCATATTCAATACGTATGGAATAAAATACAAAAAACTGTGCCGTTATAGGAAAATGACAGTATGCCCTGACGTGTTATTCCTCTTATACCACAA
Source organism: Pangasius macronema (assembly GCA_037577455.1). Taxonomy (NCBI): domain Eukaryota; kingdom Metazoa; phylum Chordata; class Actinopteri; order Siluriformes; family Pangasiidae; genus Pangasius; species Pangasius macronema. The sequence continues at coordinate 20,783,694 of CM074946.1, forward strand.
CAATTTGCAAATTATACATTGTAATTAGTTTATCACTGAATAAACGTTGTACTTTTAATCATTTATAGTTGCATTAAATGTTGTGGAATGTCCACAAAAGCGAGTTCCTGTTCCTCATTTATGTTATAGCAGCTGTAAACAGTCATTCCCTCACCAGCCTCTTTTTTCCTTGTGATGTTAATGACAAAAACTACAACTTGTCATGTTACTGAGAAACATGAAAGCGCCAAAAAAACAAACATCGCACAAATCCCCACGAATGAGTTGTTATTATAGAAAAGATAATGTATTAGAACAAGTGCATTAATATAAACTGTTTTATTTGAATTACAGTCGGCACTACTCTCAGAGCTGCTGTTATAGAGACTTAATCAACGCCTTCTGGCTAATCAGAATGGACAATTCAACAGAGATGTGGTACAACATATAATAGCATCATGCGCATGTTAGCATAACCAGCATGTTATTGATCTTATGAGTCTTGTAGTGATGTGTCATTTGTGAATGAGTCGGATCTTTTCGGGATGATTTAACCTGCAGTGTAAATTAATTAATCAGCATCTGAGCTGCTCTTCACTATGAACAGTGAGACGTGTGTAAGCCTTGCAGCTGTGTGTATAAAGCTGCACTGCTGCTCCTTTAAGATGAATCACTTAATGAAGCACAGACACAATATCATCAGTGCAGGAATGCTTTGCATTAGTTAACAATTCATTAAATACTTATACTTACAATTAGTGACATTTTATAAATTTCAAGGCAAACTAATTTGTTACTTGGGAGGTCGAGTAATATTTCATTAAACAATTCATCACACGTAGGCAAAGGACAGCAATCACTGATGAAAATATTGCAAACTTTGGTTTAGAAAAAATGGCAATGAGTTGTTTGGGAGCCAAAAGAGTCGACTCCTGCTGATGAGCTGAGCCAAATAATGCAACTCGCTGAAAAGAGCTGGAACTTCCATCACTAGGATTGTGCGAGTTTAAGGCACGAGTTTTACTCACCGAACTATACATGACGCGTGGGAAAAAAAAATTAGTCTAAATATGGACTGGTATTTAAGCCCATTTGTTCCTCCTTTATTATGTTTTTTCTTGTCCAATCTTTAGGAGACAATGGGTAAGAGTGGAATGATATATTTGTATTATTTGTATTACTGCAATATACACATCATGATACCAGATAAATTGTTTCTAGATAAAACAATACATCAGCACTAATATACTGATATTCAAAAAGTAACTTAATACAATTAGGCCTGCACTAACATTATAAACAAGGCTATTTTCACTGAAATACCATCTCAGTTTTACTTACATGAATTAGGTTAGGAGTGTTTGTCTTTCTGGGGCGTAATGCCCTCAAATCCACCTTTTCAGGCTCAGTGACTTCCACTCGTCCTCTCCTCAACACTGTCGGGTCTCCTATTGCACTTCCTATACAGAACCGGGACTTGTGTTTGTCCAAAAGGCCAAAGGAGCAAAACACCATGTTACAGTCAGGACAGCTGAACTCTCCTGAGCGTTCCATCTCAGACTCTCTCAAAAAGTAATCAACTTTCACTCAGGGTGCTTTCAGACGTTATTTAGCCTTTTGATTCAGGTGGTAATGTTACAGTCAACTGTTTTCAGTTTCACCTATCATTTCTCTCAGCTGCTGAGGATTTGTTTGTTGGTTACAGTCACCATGTCAATTCAACTTAACAAAGGACACTGATAAAGAAGTCACTACAGCACACACTTCATAGGTCATTAACACAAGAAATTAGCTCGCCCGACTGCATTCGGCATTTTGTTCTCATATTCTCATCTTAATACAACTTGTCCTCTTTGCTCCACTTTTTTAAAATTTTTATAATTAACTTTTTTTGTTCAATTAAGGTGCAAAAACCTGTGCAGAAAACCAAATGGTAGACATATTTGGCAAATTGGTGCAAAATATTTATTACAATTTCTTCTTCATTCCCCGCCCCCCCAAAGCTGCAGAAGTTTTTTTTTTTTTTTTTTTGCTTTGTCTTATACAGATAAACCCACAAACGACACCTTATTATCTGCAAATAATGTTAACAAAATAATCATCATCTTCCAAAACTCACAATTTTTATTCTTATATTTTTTTTACAATCCACCCTGAATATCAAGGCTGCAGGAACAACATAATGCAAACAAAAGAAGAAAAAAAAACTATTTATGGGATTTTTTACAGCTGTACCAAAAAAAAGAAACTTAAATCTGTAATAAAGCCTTTTTATACCCTATCAGCAAAAACAAGGTACAAAAAAATGGAGATGCATAATTTCCACCAGCAGTCCCTCATGAAATACAGAACTTTTGCAGAAGGGCATCTACCGTTCTATCAGCTGCACGGACAGAAGAGCATCTAGAGTTCTCGTAAACACATTTGTGAACAGAACAAAAACTCCTGCTTTTACAAGTAGGAGGCAAGAGGAAAGCTCTACAGGCTAAATGCTCTTTTCTAACAAGCCAATTAGAAATCATTCACTACATAGTAATCTCTTGCCAGTGGATTCAAATGTGCTTGACAAGGCTGTATTTTCCTCTAATTACCTTTAAAGTCTCTATTCATTTAGGATTTTTTTTCCTGCAACAGTAACCACTGGAATTGATGAAACATCATGGGTGACTTGTAATCTCAACATTCTGGCTTCAGGAGAACATAATTCTTTGGGATTTAATTTCTCATAGTACAAGAAGAACCATTTGAAATTCTGCAAGACTAATTTTGTCCATCAAATGAAATTGCACTGAGACACAGTGTGTGTTTATGACGGTGAGCTCCAAAGAAACCCCATTGGTCAGTGAACCTTTCCTCTACTACTGCCTTTTCATAATGAACTTCACTCACAAATGCCAGGCAATAAACTCTCATGTAAGCTACATATCAAATCCAACATGTCACTTTGATCGTACATTCACAAGATTGCTCACATTTAGTTCAAAACGCAGAGTGAGAACAGCGGAACCAGTACAGTTTGAGTCAGACACAAGAGCAGGGCTTGGCTCTTAGCTGCCAAACTGTACTACCAATAAAAAAAAAAAAAATCAGTTGGGCTTTCGTTTTACTGCTTTCTTGCGGGCTTGTGTTCATTTCTATGAGGGACTGGGAGCAACGCCGCTGTTAGTGGCTCACAATGATTGTTTCGTCTTAACACTAATGCTACGAATTGTTTTCGCAAAAAGGAAAAAAAAATATATTTGAGAAAGGTGTCAAAGCCATTTTATATAACATTCAGATGAAGTCATATTCCACGTTAAGTCACGGTTATAATTGGTGTTATTATGAGTTAGTCTTTTTTTCCCAAGAAAAAAAACAAAAAACATCTGGTGGCGGATGTGTGTGTTTGTGTGTGTTTGTGTGTGTGTGGCTTTAGATAGACATTTCTAGTCTGGGGAGAAAAAGGGAAAAACATGAGAACAGGAGACAAAAGGAAGAAAGAAAAACAAATTGCCCATGACATGTCATTTCAGTGTTCTCTCTCACTGGGATATGACTGATAGCTCTTGTCCATGGAAACAATATATTCAATCATTTTCTTCTTTTCGCTTGAAATGTATGATGTAAGAGAGACAGAGAGAAAGTGAGTGAGAGTGATGGAGGAAGAGGACAAGGGGAGATTTAAAGCCACGTTAGGTGTCCTCATCGTCCGAAGTCTGGCTGCTACTGCTGGTCTCAGACTCGGAGCCTTCATCCAGGCCGGTGTTGGTGGAGTTCCTCCAAGCCAGCAGCGCCACAGCACGCGGCTTCAGGAGCACACCGTTACGCCCCAGCCCATTCTTCTTCATCTGAACGACACGCGTGCACGCACGTGCACACACACACACACACACACACACACACACACACACACACACACGAGAGCAAGATGTTCAGATAATTCATGATTTAGTAAAATTCTTAAAACACAAATTCTCTGCTCATTAGTGTGACGTGTACCTGCTCGGTCTTAGCCTGGAACTCTTTGAGTTCGTCCTCTGTGAGAGGCTGGAAGTCATCATTCTCGGGATACTCCTGCCAGCCCATTGCTTTAAGCAGCCTATGGAGTGGGGAAAGGAGATGATGTAGACATTATTAGACGCAGTAGACACTACTATGGCATCTCAACACTCAAGGTCAAATTGGACAATTTTTCAGATTCAGATTGCTATTATGTAAGTCATAAAACAATCTGCGAAATGCACTTATAGGAAAATAAATCAACAGTAGGCTGGTTTACCACCCTGAAGTATTCTATTATAGCAAAACTGGCCATTTTTATTCCTCTTCTACCATAGTCATTTGCCAATGCTAACACGTTTTAATTTACTGAAGAACACATACATTTTATTCATTTATAGTTATGTGTAATGTTGTGGAACGTCTGCAAAACATATAATAATTATAAAAAATTATAATAACGCTACAATATTTGGAGTGAAAAATTTGTAGCAGTCATGCTGCATGTTTAATCTATTCTGCACATACCACAATTTAAATTAAAAAAAAAAAATCAAAAACAATTAAACAAATCAGGTCTTCAAGTGACGGTGAACAAACAGCACATAATTATTCTGCAATTTAAAATCTCCTGCTATTTTAGTTGACCTCTCGCTTGTGTCTGATTGGCAAACAAAACCACAAGGGCAGGAAGGGGAATTATTCATAAGTTCACGTTGATAATTATTTTAGACATTTGCAAAAAAAAGCAAATATTAATATGCAACTAAAATATACTGCTGAAGATTTTGCAAAAAATACACACTTTCATGTAAATCAACATGCATGCACTGTGATTAAAGTAATGATCTTCAGTGAGTGTGTGTGTGTGTGTGTGTGTGTGTGTGTGAGTGAGAGAGAGTGTGTGAGTGTGTGAGAGAGAGAGAGAGAGAGAGAGAGAGAGAGAGATTGCTGACCGGTGTTCGGCCTCCAGCGAGCTGGATAGGTGCTCAGTGTCAGAGTCACTAAGAGAGTGAGACATGCCGTTCTCATGGCTTTCCCCGTACTCTTTAGGCTCAGGAGTACCGCTGTCTCCCTGAAACACACACACAGGGCTTTAACACACCAAAAACAAACATAATACTCAATCATAATCTATCATTGTATATGACACTAACTTCCCCACTCTTCAGTCATAATAATTACAAAAAAATTGACTCCAAGAAATCTGCCAGAATTTCAATAAAAATATGCCAAGATGAGATGATGACATATCAGTGCTGTATAGAATAAACCCGGGTTTCGTCATCGTTCAGTGTTTAAAAAAAATCCTCAGCCCCAGTTATGGCTGCAGCAAAGACTTTTTATGAACAAAAAATAATTCAACTATGTAAATTAGGCAAATGTGTGCCATTAAAGGTTTTAGTTCTGCCCACAGACCCCAAACCAGCTACACTGTATTAACATGCAGATTTAAAACTGCAGTTAGATTTTAGTCAAGATTATTTAAACTTTTTGAGTTTTAGATTACATTCATTCATTCAATTTAAGTGACCAGGCAATTAGGCTCTTAATTATAATAGCTAAATAATAACTGACAACTATAATTTTGTTCATAGTGTTTAATGATGATCGCCACCATTTTTAATTCAGAACCCTCCTCCACAAACCCTACTCCTACTCTGAAAACCAAAGAGCTCAAACATTAAAGTAACCAAACCTATACTTTGCATCTATAAAGCTTAGCAAAATTTCAGTAAGCAAATGTCTTATTTAGTTTACTGCTGATTTCCCTGTCCTTGTATTCTTTCCTGAGGATGCAAAAAAGGAACCAAGAGTGCAAATGTAGTAACAAGAAGAACCAATAGTCCCACAAAATAACCATGGCCTATGACATTAAAGAATGAGTGAAATCTCTACACAGGGAGACAAGAAGCACCCACACAGGGGCAAGAGCATCACGTCATGCTCTCTTTATGTTCTCACCTCTGTTGGAGCTCCAGGGCTGTGGCAGCTGCTCACCTCTCCATTCCTCTCGTCCTTCAGTCCACGCAGGAACTCGCTCTTACGATCTGTGCCACGCCGCATCAGCTTCAGCCGAGGAGGAGTGATGTCTATTGGAGGAGTAGTGCTGGATGGTGGCTGTGAGAGACAGAACAGAAACAGAAATGAAGAAATTAGCAATGGTTATGAAGCTCTTTATGCTGCCATGCACAGGTGGCATGGAAATCACTGTCACAATGCAGTGCTTTTTGCTCAGTGAATGCCCCGTCCACACTGCAGATCCCCTCACCTCTTTTGGAGTGCCATGGGGTGGTGCGTTGACTGGGGTCAGAGGTTTGGTCACAGACACTGGGCTGGTGAAGGCTGAATCCCGACCAGAGAAATGCAAACCCACTTTACAAAGGGAAGGTAACCCAAAGGTTCCTGGTCAGACTTCTGTCACCTTCTCTTCCTTGATCTCGTAGACTGGTGAATGATATAAATAAAAACGGTACAGACAACATGTTAGCTGTTTCGAAGCTGTTTTGAAATTAATATGTGAAATTCAATGACATTCAAGATTTAACGTATACATAAATTTTAAGTCCACTTTTTAATTTTAAACTTCTTTTATTAGCGTTACTCAATTTTCCCTTGGTTTAATGGTCTCCTACATTACACACACTGCCTCTTGACTACCTGCTGCTTTGTTTCATACCTACCTAAAGAGACTGATGCAGCAGTCCAGCTTTCTCACCTTCTCATCTGTACACTTTGCTCAAACAGATCAGCTTCCAAAGCTTCAACTTTCATGCTAATACAGCCGTCAACTCCATTGCGCTTATCATCTTGTACACCGCTAACTAGCCGAGTCTCTGCTGTAATGCAGCGTAACAGTGTCATATAACTGCACTGCATTCTGAAACCAAGTCCAAGGTTTCCTGTGTGTACTACTCCTACTTTAATTTTCTCATTAATATGAAAATGGCGAGTGAGGAAAAAACCATTTGCTCTTGTTTCAGGTTCTACCTTGACCTTTCACTTGTGTTTAAGGCCTTTTAAAAATGTTGTCCTGTTAAACACTGTTGTAACTGCAGTACCAATATCACCCTGTGACATCAAAACCTCATGCATCTTATGAACAGCCAATATGTTGTCTTTAGACCATTTCTTCAAAGCTTCTGTTCTAAAACACTTCATGGAATCAACCCCGTCACCGTCCAAACCCTTGGTCCAAGAACATATGTGACCCAGGTCACTACCCCTGATTGGAGCCGTTGGCAGGCAGAGGGCCGGCACTGGCAAAACCAGCGGAGAATGCAGCACTGGGGTCCTCCTTAGACACTTTCTTAATGACCAGCATCTTAGACACAGCCTGCTTAGCGCTGGGAGGATTCTCTGAAGAACAGGAAGAACAAGCACTGCTTACACATAAAGCATTCAAACAACATGCATGGTGTGTTTGTGTGTGTGTGCATGCATGCATGCATGCGTGGGTGCGTATATATATATTTATAACGCATCACAAAACTCCTTCATGGTTCACATAACATATACACAATGATAATAGGTGCATCAGTGACTAAACATGTCTCCTTACCCCACACGCCTGCTGGAGTTCCCACAGTGCGAGCCTGACTCACTGGCTTTCCAGTCGTCTCTGGATTCAGGGAGGGCTGCATTGTGCACAGAGAGAATTTGTAAATAATCCTAAAAAAATGTCCACGAAACAAGAAACCTGGACTGAACTTTCATGCCAGAAAATACACTCACAAAGTCCTCTTCAACAAACTTTAGCTTGTCATCGTTGCGCTCCTCGTCAGAGTAACGGTCCTGGAAGGGGGCGCCTTTGCGTGGATGGAAGTTGCCGTTACGCTGCCGATGGCCGCCCTGCCTGTCCCTGTCTCCTCCTCCGCGTTTGGCATGGCGCCCGTGGTGATGGTGAGGGCCCTCTTGACCGCGTGGGGCCCCATGCCAGCTGGGGGTCTCCTTCCAGCCATGTCCGCTGCCCAAACCTCCCTGATTGCCCTTAGCGACACCAGAGTCCACAGAGTCGTGCCTCAGCAGAGACGGCTGGAGCCTGGGTAGTGGACTCTGTCCGTGTCTTGTAAGTGTTGGTAATCGGTTTCGCGTAAACGGTCACTAATCTTTAATTTCAGCACAATTCTTTTGGTGGGATGCGAGTGAGGAATGTGTGCCTGTTTTACCTGAAGGAGCGCGGAGCAGATCGTTGTTGAAGAAGCCGTCAGAGGAGTTGTGTCTACGGCGGCTCACTCCCGGCCGGCCGTCTCCACGAGCACAGTGCTCACCATGCTTCTCAAGAGGGGCTGCAGGGGACTGCGACAAACACCAAACAGCACACTTCAGGAACACACATTCATGACTCACTCATCTATTTGATCCTCATTAGCATACAGATTGGTGTCTGGGTCAAACCTGTTAACACCATGCTAAAATCTCACTTTCATTTACAGCAGAGACGCACACTGGTAGAGGATGATGCTTCTATAGAAACTAAGCTATACGGCTAACTCTGCTTATATTATCTATAAACAAAATGCTTTGTACTGTTATGGTATATTTTGAGGTTTGGCATTTGACAATACGACAATGGGTATAGAGACTGCACTTGTGCCAATCTGTCATGATTACAAGATACTTTACTAGCCGGTTGTCCATGGAGGCAATTCCTAGTTGTGTACTCATAGATTACGGCATTTTTAATGAGAATATAAACATAGGAGATTGTGATGTATTCCTAGACATAGAAAACATTAGACATATATAACTGTACTGGTATAAAATTACTTTAGATCTGCGTTACATTTTTTTCTATGTTAGCGTCCCCATCAATTAATTTGCATACGCACATACTCCTGCATTTCCAGTATTTCCATGCATCTTTGATTCAAAGACACCTTCAACAATACATCTGCATAAAAGTACAGTTTGCTCCTCACCTTGGCGGGCTGAGGCGTGGAGAAGTTAAGCCAGGCAGGAACAAAGTCATGCTGCGCCATTTAGGTCCAGTGTCTCCCGTCAGTGGATCGAGGCATGAAACCTCATGGCCTGAACTGTCATAACAGCAAAACAAACCCACCATGGACACAATCCTTAATAATAATAATAATAATAATAATAATAATAATAATAAAACCTAAGGTAGTGAGCATATGCAAAGTACAGACAGGAAGTGAGTATAAGAAAAGCACATGGCTGATTCTGTTCATAGATATTATGAAATACTGAACCTAGAAGCCTTTACAACTGTCAAGCCTCTAAAAGAGCCGCATGTGATCAATATGACTGCATGCACCAATTTCATTATTAGGTTTAATTATAACACCAAGAATTTTGCTCGGGCTAACTGGACAATTAAGCATATTTTCAGTATTTTCTTTCTTTTTGGATTTTTCCCCATAGACTTTCTCCACAAATTAGTCTTAGACCATTCCCACCCGCCGGTCAGGAGTCGCCTATCATACAACAGCTACCAATCTGGGAAGGTGAAGGCTGAAACATGTTTCCTCTGAAACATGTAAAGCCAGCCATCCACAACTTTCTGAACCGCTGCGCTTATTGCACCACGGGGAGGCGTAACACTTTTCTGTTGTTCCACAAATTTGGCTTTTTTCAATGAATTCAGCATAATCAACTGCTATTTGTAAGGTAATTGACTAATACTCGTGCATTAAACTGGGACTCCCTATTGATAATGTCCAACACCTGGCTGCATACTGTAGTAACAGTGGCTTAATTACTTGTTTACCTTTTACATTCAAGGACAAACACTTGACACATACGAGGAATAAAACACAATGAGATGGGCTGTTATAGGAAAATAATCAACTATACGATGTATTGTGGCTTGACACAAAGCAGAGTTACTGCTACCAACCTGAAGCTGATCATTTTCCAATAACAGCATGCTCTAAAAAATTTTTTCCCTCTTATACCACAGCAAATACACATTTTATGAATTTTTATGTACTTCACACTTGTTTATAGTTATGTTTAATGTTGCGGAATATTCAAAGAACATGACAGTTCCTGTTATCAATTACATTATAACTTATAAAGAGCCATTCCCTCACTTTCTGTTAATCAGAGTTAATAAAAGCACATTGTCATGTTACTGAGAAACTTGAAAATGCAACAGTTCCAGTCCTGAACACTTACCCGTGTCAGAAAACGTAAAGGAACAGCTTTATCTCTGACTACACTGACACTGGAGACTCCTTCCATAAATGTTACCTGTCTCCTTATGGAAAGCTGCACCATATCAATAAGAGCCCATTTTTAAAATCTGTTTATTATTAGGCTTAGATAATGTAGCTTAATAAACAAACAAACAAACAAACAAACATACCTGTAGCCAGCACCACTACCAGAACTGCTATTATAAAAAAAAAACTAATCAACACCTTCTGACCAATCAGAATCGAGAATCAGACAGTGCTGTGGTATAAAGGCTTGCACTGTGAAATGTGCTTTAAAACTGTTTCATGTTTTTTAACTGCCTGAATAGTTGTGAAAACAGAACTATTGTTTGTATATTGAGGCAAATAGTCAGGATTAGCACTTTAGGTAGTATCATGCAACCATACACTGTTACAAAATAAAAGATAAACAGCACTTAAGCTAAGCAGATAGTGTTATATGGAGACGCTGTGGTCCCTTACCCCAGAGTCGTGAGCTCTGTAGTCCAGTGGCCCTGTGCTTGGCTTTGTCCCTGCACTCGCTCACACCAGTCCACTCACACAGCTTCAGGTGTGCAAACGAACAGCAGCCACAGGACAACAGATGCTCGCCACAAACAAATTCCAGCCTCCAGGATGGTGCAGTGAGTGAGGTGACCTCGTTTTGGTGTCTGGATGTTAAAATGGAAGATGGGTGTAGTGGTCAGTGATCAAGAAGGAGCGCTTTTGATCAATGGTGGTGGAAGTACAAGATGTAGAAAGCAAGCTGTGATGGCTGAGTGACTCTCCAGGACAACCTCAATTCATCTCATCACAGAGTGCATTCAGAGCGACAAAATAAAGTGAGAATGGCGTGGAAGAAAAATCCCAGGAGTTCTGCACCAGTCTTTATATCTGGAAGCAGCACGTCGTGCTTGCTTTGAAGCTCAGAAACTCCTTTCACAAACTCATCATAAGCTGAGGATGCACACACAGGAAAAGAAGAAATAGCGTGGGGCTACACCACACAATGCTTTGTTGCAGAAAGTCACGAGCCAAATATGTTCACCTCATTAAAACAGCCAGGGTGCGAGATCAAGGCAAAAACAAAGGGGGCCGATGCGTCACATCACAAAAGCTGTGGGTGCCTGGCGCTACGAAGTCATGGGCATTGCTTTAGTTTTCAGCAACTCGTACTTTGGGCCATATCAGATGACAGTAGAGTGAAAGTAAAACTTGACATCATCTTCAGGTTTTGTCACTAGTGGGCCAGGATCACGTCAGCGAGCCAGAGTATCTGAAATGAAGTATGATCTGATCCTTCACAAACCTGTGGATTTTCCAGTTCATCAATTCAGAGCACGCTTAAACAGACACTGGAGACTGCAGCTTCTCAACAGACGCGTTGTTACACAGAGTGCACTGGGCATCAGCGATTCACAGACGACGTGATTATATAAATCCAAACGTAGTAAAAGACAAAAAGGGCGCAAAGGTTTAATTGTAGCTCATGTAGGATGTGTGTTGTTCGGGAAATATCCGGTAGCCTCCTGCTTCACTTCACTTCTTCACTCCGCAGATCAACTCTGAAACAAGAAACAGACATCTGTCTGAATGTGCTCGGATCAGAAAACATGGACAAAACTATACGGAAACAAATTCCTAAATCTGAATTATACTGATTTGTTCCTGAGGATCTGTATCAGAGCCTGAAATGTTGGATTAGTATTGGATATCAGATCTGACATATTATCCACTGACGTAATCCATGACATAAAAGTGCAACGCTGACGGACACTAAACTAATTTTTTGACAAAACACAGAATTCTTTTACAACACATCACTGACCCGCCTCTGATGTTTCATACAAGGACGCTTGCTGATTCTCAGCTCCTGACTACATGTCAATGCAGATAAATAATCTGTATCAGACACTGGTATTGTACTGAAATTGGACAAAAAGTTCTCTCTAGTGTATTGATTACAGGACTGCAACAAGAAACTGAAAGTGTTATCAGCTCATCTGCACTGATTACAACACAACAGCACCACATACATAACACCTGAGGCAATGTTTGAATCTAAGGAGAAAATAATAATGTTAAGTGTTATTTTTTTTCCTCATAAGACCCATAAACATGTTTCCTATCTCAACACATGAGGCATAAGCGTGTTTACTGCCTCGCTGTTTACACAAAAACATCATTATAAATAAGGAATTAAGTAATAAATAAGGCTGAACATGACAGAAATGTCATTACAAACTGATTAATCACTAACTCGTGCCTGCGTTGAACTTGTACCTTCGCGCCTTCCATCATATCTGTAATAGTGAATAGAGCCAGTTAGCCTAGCATATCTAGCAAGTAACTTAAATGCTCTTCATTCTAGCTAGCAAGCCCAAATATGCTAACCTTGAGTCTTAACTGACGCTCTGGAGCAGAAAACAATGCTAATTATATATATATATATATATATATATATATATATATATATATATATATATA
>CM074946.1:20797649-20808632 GCA_037577455.1 Pangasius macronema
CATCATCATCATCACTGCACACAGAAAGAGTTAGGTAAACATCATCATCATCATCATCATCACTGCACACAGAAAGAGTTAGATAAACATCATCATCATCATCATCATCACTGCACACAGAAAGAGTTAGGTAATCATCATCATCATCATCATCACTGCACACAGAAAGAGTTAGGTAAATATCATCATCATTATCATCATCATCATCATCACTGCACACAGAGTTAGGTAAACATCATCATCATCATCATCATCACCATCATCATCACTGCACACAGAAAGAGTTAGGTAAACATCATCATCATCATCATCATCACTGCACACAGAAAGAGTTAGGTAAATATCATCATCATCATCACCATTTTTTTTGTATTAAATTAAATACGTTCCATCACAAGCTTTGTGCAAGTGTAAAGGCTAGTCTTTGAATGTTATAATTTATATTTCAGTGCTTGAAATTTTAACAATCATGAAAACATTCTCTCAGTATTTAGTTCAGTGCTGTACACTTCACATTTCTGTTTGTATTTACTCGGTACGCTCTGTCAGAAGCTGCAGTCATTGTGGTTTTCCGGTCCTCCTGAGTCTTTTTAGGAGGCAGAGACACTGTTGTGTCTTCTTCACCACACAGCAGGGTGTTGAGGAACCATGAGAAGTTGTTGGTGATGTGCATTCCCAGGAGCAGGAAGTTGCTCACTGTTTCTACTGGGGTGTGTGATAACTCGGGTTCTTCTGAAGTTACTAACAATCACCTCGTTATTCTGGCTCATATGAAAAGAGAGATTGTTGTCCTTGCACCAGACCTCAAGCTGTCTCACTCTCTGTCTGCCCCATTGTTGCTGGTGAAGATGAAGATGATGTGGCTGCTGTGATGTTTGGTAACAGAGTCGTGAGTTAGCAGTGTGTACAGCAGTGGGGTTCCAGTGTTCAGGGTGATGGATGAAGATGATCTATGGTGAATCCTGATGTTCTAAGGCCTGTTGCTTTGCTTCAGGTCTTAGAGGTCGACTTCTAGAAACAGCTATTTATAGTAAGATTGAATTCACAAGAACAACCGGTTCACCCATAAGGCCAGGTGGAAGGCAGTAGATTTGGTGTTTGTAGTAGCGCTTAGTATTTTGCCAGTACTGGTGAGGGTAGAGGCACATAACGGGTGACTTCTTCAACACTGGGATGATGGTGGTCAATTTGACACAGTTGGAACCTGCAGTCTGTATCTTCATAAGGAGATGTGGAAGATGTCTGTGAAGGCACTGGTGAGCTGATGTACACACTCCCTCTGCACACAGCTGGTAATATCAGGGCCAGCAGCTTTGCATGGGTTCACCCTCATTAAGGTTCTCCTCACATTCGCTGCGATCACAGTTAGTACCTGGTCACTGGGAGGAGCTGCAATGCTTGAATCCTGGTGTAGATGTCATTAATCTGAAAGGGCAGTGTCGCTGATGGAGACAGGGTAGCGTTCTTCCTGCAATCAGGGACGGTTTGAATTCCCTGACATTTGCTGTGAGCCGTTGCTGGTGAAATGCTGAATCTTCTGTGCATAGTAGGCCTGAGCTCTCTTCATGCTGTTGGTGATTGAAAGCTTTATGCAGCTGTATTAACATTTTGATTGGATCCAGTCATTGTATATTATTAGAGACCTTTAGCTGNTGCTGTGAGCCGTTGCTGGTGAAATGCTGAATCTTCTGTGCATAGTAGGCCTGAGCTCTCTTCATGCTGTTGGTGATCGCTGCTCTGTCACCTGATCTGAATGCAACATGCACAATGGTTAAAGTTTGATACGTTTGTCTATTTTCTACATTAAATATGAGGAATATTTCTTAGACATTTTCTAAAAAAAATTTTCATTTTCTAAGAAAATGTCTACTTTAATGTAATTTTCCACTGACAAGACACTCAGTTTAGTAGAAAGGTTTAATGTCAGCTGTGAAATTAAAATGTATTATGTTACAATGGATTTAAAATGATATAACATTATGATTACATTTAATCTGAGTTGACTGTGGAATTAAAACAAGGATTTGATGATGGATAGATTAAATGCAGTCCTGATTGAAAGCTTTATGCAGCTGTATTAACATTTTGATTGGATCCAGTCATTGTATATTATTAGAGACCTTTAGCTGATTACACTTCATGAAATATTTAATGAATTAGTAGAATTTGGTGTTTGGTGTTAAAATTGCTAGCCACTAAATTTTAAAGAATGAATGAACAAATGAATTAATTAATTAAGGAATTATTCTTTTTTATTTATTTATTTATTTTTTTTAGCGGGACTCTTATTATGTAGAAACATTCGCCATATTGCTAGCTGTTGCCGTTGACCTCCGTATGTGCTGCTGGATTATAATGTGAAACCTTAAGTAGTTAGTAATTTAGAGTATTACTGGAAACTCTGTGAGAAGATAGTAAGTAAATATATGTGTATATTATTACCATGCTTCACTACAGACCGGAGGAAAGCTAGTCTCTTCAGCTAAGCTAACTAGCTAATGTTCATGTAACTAGCTCTGGTGTGTCTTAGCGTCCACGAGCTCGAATAGCGACCAGCCATATAATAATGAATTATTTCTGCAACAAGGTCATTAAGCTTGAAATGTTTTTATTGCAGGTAAAATGTCATTAGCTCTGTTAGGACGCCGCTTGTGTGGCAGCTTCTGGGTGAGTAACTTTACACCATGAGTACAAGCTGATTTACCTCAAGTGATTTATTTACAGTGCAGCCTGCTAGTGAGGATAAAACTTTACACTTTAAGCCTTATTACAGTTTTTAACAACTTTGCCCTCACTGTTTCTTCTAGATGTAAGCAATGCCATTACTCTTGCAATGTATCTTAGCCCATATAAACCTAATATCCTTCCTTGAAAACCCCTTTTCATCATCTGAGATGTTTGTTATCTGAATGGTGAGGTGTGTGTATGAGGCAGCAAGTCAAGTGGCTTATGTGTATATTGTATTTGTCAATGCACATCTGTAGTGTCTTGCTGATTTAATGATTATTTCAATAGATTTTATAGAATGTAATGCATACTGATGTATTTTTTAAAGTTAGAAGGTAGAGTAAGATTTCGTGAAGCAATATTGGTCAAAGCTAGGATTAAATCTAAAGCCAACCAAAATTATTTTTATAATGATATAAATGACAATATGAAAACAGTAACATTCAACACTATCTTTTAGGCCACAAGTCACATCAGCATACAGTCTTGAGAACCATGTGATTCACATCTGAACTTCTGTATCTGAACCACTTCCATATTATGGAGGAAGCTCCTTTTTTGGGGGATTAATTCTTCCTCGTCTAGGGTTGCAGCTCTGCCTTCTGCCATGCTTGTTCTCGTTCTATGTGAGAGTTGCTCGCATTGCAGCGTGTAAACTTGTCGTCGACTATATTGTCAATATTGTGGGATGACAAATTCTTATCATGGGGAGGAACTGTACCAGTATATCATGAATGATACGATATGGAACAGCCCTAGTGGTATAACTGCGGAACCAAAAGTCCAGGGGGTGGTGTAGATGCGGAACCAAAAGTCCAGGGGGTGGTGTAGATGTGGAACCAAATGTCCAGGGGGTGGTGTAGATGCGGAACCAAAAGTCCAGGGGGTGGTGGAAGGAGTCTCCAGTGTCAGGGCTTTATAACAGTCAGTTATAGTTACAGACTTTTGTCTTATTATCTTCAGGAGAGAGACAAAAGGAGGCTGATGAGTGAATGAGGGACTGGTTATAACATAACGGTTATAATATAAGAGATGACCGGAGATAACTTGTTTTGCAGACATTTCAAAGGATAAAAAGGAGAACATGATGTTCTTTAATAAATAAAAAGTTGTTTGCTTGGGAAAATTGCTGTGGTATAAAAGGAAATAATCACTTCAGGACATGCTGTTGGCAGAAAATGCAAATGTCCTAGCTTACAATCTTAGATGAAACCCTGTGGTTCAAGGTAAAACCCTTCACCAGAATATCTCCCAATCACATCCAGGTAGAAGCTTTAGGAAGCTATGAACTCCTAATGAATCCCCCCCAAGAGTGTTTCTCTCTTTATCTATGTTTATCTGTGTTGATGTGTGTGTCTCTTATGAACAGTGTGGGAGTTGGAGCAGACTTCAGCCCGTATCCAGAAGGTTTGTCTTCTCCGGCCACCAGATCCGCTGCTCTCTGTTTTTCATGAAAGACGTGAGTTGCCCTCTGCCTCCCAGATACGCCACAGGTTCTCTCATCCGAGCCGAATCCATCCACTCTTCATCACAGAGACTGAAGAAACGGCAGCCGGAAGAACCTCCTTCACGAGAACTTGACTTGCTTCGTTATGATCTGAAGGCTCTGAAGAACGCCCCCAAGCCAGCACTGTATCTGGGCTTTTCCGGTCTTGTACCATTTGTAACTGCTCCTTTGCTCATGGCCATCACAGAGACGTACATTCCTGAATTAGCTTATGCTCAGGTTGTGTACGGAGCCTCGATCGTTTCCTTTCTCGGGGGTGCTCGTTGGGGCTTCGCCTTACCCGAGGGCAGCCCAGCAAAACCCGACTGGCTCAACCTAGCCAACAGTGTTGTTCCCTCTATAATAGCATGGCTAGCTCTACTGTTTAGCCACAATATTATCCAGTCTGGCATGCTGGTGATCATGGGGCTGGGAATATCGCTGCATTACGACCTGGCCCTGTTACCCACGTATCCCAGCTGGTTCAAGGCAATGAGGACAATCCTCACTACAGTGGCTTTCTTCTCTTTACTGGCCACTATAGTTCTTAAAGGATTCTATCCAGAGAAGAGATATCTGACCCAGGAATGATTTCTTATTTATATGTAAATCTCACTTTGAACTCATAACATAATACATGTGTAAAATATACCTGCCATAACAAGCTAAGAAAATCTTTCTCAATAAAAATGTATAATTACACAATTTTTTAAAATTAAAATAATTGTGGACCCTAGACATACAGATTTTAGACATGTGTGGACATGATTGTGTTTGTTTAGTTACTGATACTTTTACTATTGACAGCATTGTCACTCCCCAGAAGTGAGTTCAGTTTAACACTTCAAACCTCATCAGTCATTCATATGCAGTAGTATGTGCAGCAGAAGGCAAATACATGATCAGGATCACTTTGCTGGCTTATTTTTCACACATGAATGTGCAGTAAAATGTTCAGTCTTTAAAGACTAGTTTCTGTCTATAATTTGCAAATGTGTGACTAAAATTACTGGTTATTTTATGAGTCTGGTATACATATAAATTCAAAATATTTTTCCCCCTGTATTTGTAATGAAAATATATCGTGGAACTTTTAGCTTATTTTCCTACACAAAATTAATACCAGAAAAAAGGCCTCCAATATTTCCTTCTAGTTGTCAACTTTTTTACTATTTTTTTTAACTAATTTTATTTTTTTACTAATTTTATTTGTCGCACGTACAACCATACACAGTATGCAGTGTAGTGAACTGTCTTTTACGACTGTCTGTAATATAAAATAGAACGTACATAGAGTTAGAAAATGGAAACTATTAAAGGAAAAGGTATATAAATATAACGTGAGGATTTAACGATAGTGGCAGCAGCAGTCTGATAAAGTGCAGGTATGTGCAGTTGTTTTGTGCAATATAATGGTGCGCAACAGTAAGCGGAGGTGGTTGTATGAAATTGCCCCCATCTATAATAAATACATATAAATGATATACTTGATTTTACACTTTTATTCCGTCACCTAACTACTGTTTGTGGCAATGTTATTTAGTTCATATATACTTCTCACCTTAGATGACATAATAATGCTGGTTAATTATTTCACTAGTTGCTTACTGATGTTCTGTTTATTGACTGCTTTCTAAAACCACCCATATTCATGTGCCACGACATCTCCCGCAGTCTTCAGGGCATACATTTCCATGGATCACAGGTCTTAAAGACAGACATTACCATAAGCTGCACTTAATAGCTCGAGTAGTTTTGACTTTTACACGTGCTTTATTTCAACATGGGATACAGAGCAGTTTGAGGTTTCCAGTTTCTTGACAAGCTGTGGGTTTGTTTTTTCTTTTACTATGTACAAGATAGAAAAAAGAGAGGCTGGTGAAGGATGATCATTTATAGCTGCTGTAATATAAGTGATAACAGGAACTAACTTGTTTGAGGACATTCTACAACATTAACTGTAACTATAAACAGATAAAAGTTTGTTCACTAATAAAAAAATTGCAGTCATTGGCAAATTGCTGTGGTATAAGAGGAATAAAGCACATTTGGGGTGTTCTGTTATAGGGAAAGATTTTATTTCAAGGTAAACACAGAAACTCCTCTTCAGTCCACCTGTCGTGGATGATTTTCCTATAACAGCATGTCCCCAAGTGTTTCATTGATTAATTACTGACTGTATGACCAAATGTGTTACTAAAATATGTATTATATGATGTATTAATAAATACATTGTATTTTGTTTTATGCAAAAATAGCATACATATTTGATTATCTAGTGTATTTTAATATTTAAAAAATGATTAAAATGTGATGGTTGTTTTTTATTGTATTATTGTTGGCTTTTTAAAATGATTTTTTGTTAATGTGAATGAACAAGATCCTGAACAAAAGTCCCAAATGAATAAGAAAAATAAATATAAAATAAATAAAAATAAACGAACAGAAAATAAACCCGACATTGCACAGGTGCACTGTAGGTGGCAGCAGAGGCACATCCAAATACTAGTGTGTAACACTTTCCTAGCGCTCAGCCAGCGTGACGCTGAACTGCTCCCAGATCAGTGCTGTGGTGGTTATCACGGCATCACCACGCATGCGCGTGCTCCGACAGACTGATCTCAGATCAGCGGTTCAGGAGCGATCCAGGAAGCGGCTAAATTGCTACCACCGAGGAGGTGCAGAGGAACTCGAGGTCCAGTGGGATTAAACCTGTCGTCATCCCTGCTGTGTGTTTATTCCGGATGTGCGCACCATGAGGGCCGGGAGACGGTGTGTATGTGAGACAGAAGCTATGCTGATCTGAGAGCAGTGTAGCGGGAAGGCTCGTGTGAGTCACCGGTACCGGGCATGACTGAGGCGCGAGCGCTTTGCTTTAGTTGGCTGGTTGGTGAAGTGAAATGCCAAGCAGCCGGTTTTAGCTAAACTAGCTAACTGATTCATCAGCTGCTGGAGCGGTGGAGAGACGCGCGGAGACCGAAGACATGCGACACTCATGAATTTTAGAGCGACAGAAAAAATAAAGAGCAAATTTCTAAACTCCACTCTGAATTAAAGAGAAGAGTTAGGAATTAGCTCAAAGGCTAGCTTCTTCACAGAGAAGCGGGAACATTAAATGCAGCTAATTGCCTCAGCGCCTTTATTAGCTTTGCTAGCTGAGCTGTAACTACAGTTACGGCTACCTTCATAAAGTGCTCATCTTTTTTGTATTTTTTTTTGGGAAACCTCTTTTTTTTGGACTCTCATTATCATTTCAGTGAACACTTTCAGAGTTTGTCTAGCTAGTTCTTATCGATATCCGGCTAAACGACCTCCTAATTTCTTCTAAACTAGGTTAGCGCTAGCTAAGTTTACATTTACAGATGTATGCTTGTGGACTGGAAGTTAGCGAGACGCAGTGCTGTTGCTGGGCATGACATCCCGAGAATCACACACAAAACCTTTTCTTCGTCAGACTTTATCAATTTGTGGTGTTTTCTCTCTCTCTCCCTCTCTCCATTAACTTAATGGATTCCGGCTGTGAAATTTCATCTGGGAAAACGACTTGAAGCTAATCAGCGACTATGATCATCTGATTTGATCAGCTTGTCAGCTGTCTTCTGTTTGCACCAAAATGAAGAGGACGGAGAACAAAAATAAAAGGAAACTGTGCAGCACCGAGCAGCAGACCAGTGGCTCTGAAGGAAAAGATGGGGTGAGTGAGATCATGTAAAAAATGTGGCGTGTGGATGTTGGTTATGACTGATATCATGTATGCAAAGCGAGATTACACAGTGATGGAGATATTCTCCAGGAGAATGAGTCCAGCACTAGATCTGCATGATCAGTGTTGAAGTCCAGTCTGTAGCACGGCACTGTGCACACTCATTCTCACATTCTCACACTGGGGAAATTTAGAGTCGTTAATTCACCTACTAGGAGAACAGGCACAGAAACAGCAGACAGGCAGTAACCCGAGCTCAGGATCAAACTGGGAACCCTGGAGCCGCGACCCGCTGAACCAGCGCGCCGCCCTATACTGCATTAAATGAGTCCAGTATGATGATCCAGTTCCATGCATCCCTTTCTTCCTTCCATCCATTGCTCCCAAACATCTATCCTTTTTTTCCATCCATCCACCTGTCCTTTCCATCCATTCCTTCCTTCCTTCCTTCCTTACTTCCCTTCCTGGTCAGGGTTGCGTGGTTCTATCCTGGGAACACTGGGTTTGAGGCAGGAATACACACCGGATGCAAGTTCATCACAGGGCACCATGCGCACACACACATTCGCACCTTCTGGCAAAAAGCATCTCTGCATGCACAAAATACCTTGAGGTGGATGTGCTACAACAGCAGAAGTTCACATCAGATTACAATTCTATCAGCTAAAAACAGGAATCTGAGCATATCACGGGCACAGACTCACCCAAACTGGACAGCTGAAGACTGGAAAAAGATCATGTGACACCCCCCTCCCCCAATTTTCAGCTGTCTTGTTTGGGTGAATATGTGCCCATGTTCTTGGCTGATGGGAGTGGAGCCTGATGTGATGTGTGAAATCCCCAGGACATCAGCAGCGTCTGACATACTCAAACCAGCCTATCTGGCACCAATATCCATGCAATGGTGGAAAAGTTCCAGTGACTTTTCCTCATTCTGATGTTATATTTGAACATTGAGTTCTTGACCTGTATCTGCATGATTTATGCACTGCGCTGATGCCACATGATTGGCTGGTTAGACAACTGCATGACTGTACAGGTGTTCCTAAGAAAGCTGAGAGTTGAGAGTTGAGAGTAGCTCTCCTGATAATCCCCCTGATACTTCGAACATTATTTGAGGATGTCTGCAAGTTCGGTGAGCTTGGACTGAGCTCAGATTTTCTCACCATGACGAATGTTCTGTATGTATTCGGGACTTAACCACTGTCAGTCTGGTGATTGTGTGGGTTTCGAGGAGCTCTGGGTGAAAGTAAAGGGCGTGCACACAGCCGTGATAAATGTATTTTCCTCTCGTCAGCAGTTGAGTGACAGCTGTCAGGTGTGTGTTTGCCAGGGCTTTGTACAACAACAGTGGCTCACATCCAGTAGCCATGTGCAGAGACAAGCTAGAGATAAAACTTTCATTTGTTTGAGCAGTGAGCTTTGTTTCCTGGGCCAAGAAAATATCAACAGCTATATCAATAGCTGACTTTTGATCGCAATCAGTAGCTGACTTTTAATGGCTGATAATGAGAATTTTCAACACAGCAGTTCCACAAATACATTATTAGACAGCCACGAAATAATTTTTTGTGGGGTGGGGTGGGGGTAGCAGTTGCACTTGTAAATTGTGTAAATATGCAAATTGGAAATGTCTCAAACTCATACAATACAAATGAACCCCAGCACACACACACACACACACACAACTGCCCCTGTGGATTGGTAAACTAGTGATCCATGGAATGCATAGGCCATGCGTTTTATAATGTAATAACACTGTCCTGCACCATGTAAAACACCACCTCCCATTTGTCATGGATAGACTCGAATCTATCTACAGGCACAACAGCTGCAGAAACAGTTTTCCCAGCCGCTTGCATGCTCAAACAAATGCCTTATAAACAGATTTCACTGTAATAAACACCATGCGGAGACCTTAAGAGAGGCATAGAAACAGAAAGGTGTTTATAATGGGCAGGCTTATAGTGAAGGGAAATACAGTGCACCAAGAATAATTACTGTTTGTGTTTCTTTTTGTGGAAAGTATTTATATATTTGTGGTGTTTGTTTCTTTATTTTTAATTATTATGTATGCAGCTTTAGTCACACCTGTGCTATAAGTTGCTGCTGCAGGAGCAGGTGGGTGACATGCTGTCTCACTCGGGTCAACATTTAATATACAAACTGATGGAACGAACCACTCTGAGATGTGATTCAGTTTGAGAATGAGATGTGATCAGCTTTGGTTAATTACCCAAAATCCAGTTTATGGATTCAGACTCTGAATGAAACAAATTCAGATTGGCAAAAACATGTAAACATAGCCGAGTCTGAGACTCTGAGGTCTTCTTTAGAATAAAAAAAAAGGTGTGCTTTGTTTTAGTGCTCTGAATGTTTTTATGAATCACAGGTTCATTATTAACCACCTCGGTTTAAAGCCAGACGTTTTCAAACCTGCTCGTGCCTTTTCACATCTCTAACATCGATACTACTGTTTCAGTTCATTAGGGAGCATTAGATTATTCATTAACATTCATTGCTTCCTTGACAGCAAGTAAAATATTTACAAGAAGAGTAAATATTTCACAGGTAGGAGCGTGAATTCAGGCCCAACGCACCTGGTCCTACTGTCTGAGAACTCTTTTCTTTTCTTTTCTTTTTTTGTGATTATAAGAACCTCATCACAGATTTGCCACCAGCACTCAGTGTGCAGAATCAGAGATTATAGTATGTCGAGTTGTGCTGTTGGGTCAGGCTTTAGTAGAAGGCAGGTAGTGAGTGTGAACTTGTCTGTTCTGTTATACCTGTGCACTTTGGAACTCTAAATTCTACCCAAATATTTGCTTATTAAACTATGACTGTCTTTTATCTTCACCTTCTCTTATTACTTAGGAATTGCCTTGTGTTTATTGTGTAATCTGTATAGTTTGTGTTGCTTGTACTGTGGCATTGTTACACTGTTTGTACTTGTCTCGTATCTGTACTGTTATATGTTGTCCCTCAATGCACACCAGTTCCGCCAAGCCGAATTCCTAGTACATGCTAGGCTTGGAGTGAAAGTATTGGTTCCAACTGTCGCGATGGC
>CM074946.1:20810075-20821120 GCA_037577455.1 Pangasius macronema
TATGTTTTACAGCAAGCTCTTAAAGATCAAAACTATCAGTTTGCATTAAAAGTATGCGGTGTATGTAGTAGGTGTGGAACTTGTGGAATGATGAGCATGTGGACATCGTGAAGATGCTCCAGTCCGTGTGATTTATACAGATTGTTTATATGGATTGTTCTGGATAAACATAATTACTGCCGATGTACTCTGGTGACTTTCCTTAACAGACTGTCTGAGGTCTGAATAGTGCTTTAGACTACATGTTAAAATTGTTCGCGCAGGCACGTCATGAGAAAGTACGCGTGCGTGCAAGCAGGAGTGCGTGTGTGTTCTGAGAGAGAATGCGAATGGTGAAGTAGAAGCTGTGGACTGTCTTGTGAAATCAAGCTTGTACTGTTTTCTCCAGCTGTGAGTCACACAGTGAGGAGTTCAGGTGGGGCTTCTCGCCAAAACACTGCAGACTTTCACATGTTCTCCTCTGATCTCAGTGAGCCGCGAGGCTCTCACCATATTTTCAGATGTAGACTTCAGTTCTCATAAGCACATATTTTCTGATAAGAGCTGGCAAAATATCCTATGAAATTAGTGAGCATGTTAGCTTCATGCAGGATTCATGCTTCTTTTGGAAAATTTCAGTTATTCCTACTTTGTATTGTTTAAGAAAACAGTGAGTCTCTCAAACATTGTAAAATGAATATTAATACTTTTCTGCCATCACTGGTTTTATATGTCTTCCTAATAAACTGTTGAAAGCTTAAGCACCTAAAAATACTCGGATAATGATATCAAGCTTGTGAATGGTGAAGTGCATGTCATGCACCTTGACGAGAAACAGTATTTATCTGTGATTTAAGAACGAGATGTGAAAAATTAAACCTGAGCTAACACCCTGTAAAATCTTTTTTTCCTTCGCATAACTCTATGAAACTTTTTTTTCTTCTCCAGTTTCATGATCCTAATTCACAACTTTTCACAACTCGGACTCCTGGCAGCAAACGTTTAGTACTGAGGAGCCGTGCCAATAACAGTCTTCCATCCTCTTGTTCTCCTAAAATAAATGTAAGAAAAAGAATTGTCTACAAAAATAAATAAAAATTATAATAATAAATGTGTTTACATTTTACGATTTTAAAGTTAAATCCAGCATTTCTGGACTTTTGATTTTTTTATTTTTTTTTTAAAATTTACTTTGAAGTATAGTCGGGTGATTATGAAAAAAATCATGATTTTTGAAGATATTTCTACAATATACGTTATGTATCATCATCATCATGCTATACATACTGTAGGTTAGTGTTTAAATCAGCATTTGAATCATGTTTGATTATACTTTCTTTAATGTCTACAAAAATACATCTATTTATTTTTATTTATAAGTAAAGATTTAACACTGAAAATGTGTGTTAAAATGAAAATGTGTGTTTGAGTGAAAAAATTAGTGAAAAAATGGAATAATCTTAAAATATTGTATTATTTTTTACAGTTTTAAATATTATGTATAAAATGTAACATCAAGTGCTTCCTATCAGTTTGTAACAAAATTTATTAAAAAAAAAGAACAAGACCTCACAGTATCCATGATCTCACGAAAGCGTATCCTGACGTAACTTATGACCTGCTTTGACGTGGGGTTACAGATATTTTTGTCGTAACATTTCTGCGGTACACGATATGTATCATGATACGTAGACTCTTAATAATCTGCCAGTAAAACAGCTGCGTTGACGAACAAAAAAATTGTGAAGACTATTGCGCGTCTACAGGACTAAAAATTCTAATAATAAATACATTTGCGATTTGCAATTTTAAAGATTGTGTACAAAATTAACATCAAATCATCAGAGTTTGTAATTGTTACTAAAAACGTTAGAAAAAAGACGTCATGACAACTGTGACATCTCCGAAAAGTGACAGTTCTGCTAGTGGCCATTTCAATCACTTTATCAGTATTACGTTGTCTTACTCTGAAGATCTGTTGGTCTTATTTGTAGCTAAAAACATGAACTATATTTTGCTGATGAAGGTCAGTGCAGGTGGCGTGAGCCAGATGCCTTTAGTTTTGCTGTTTATTCAGGATTGGAACAATTTGGCTGTTTTGACTGACACTTTATTGAGTGATGTCATAACTTCCACATGATCAGCAACACTGCATGACCATTTTGTAAGACGGCTGGATCATTAAATAAATGTGTGCTTCACATCTGTCTGTAATAACACCATTATTGTTCACAGCAATGTGTCTTCAAACGATCTTTAGAAAATGTGTTGTAAACGTGCCGTGTTTATTAACTGGGTTACTGCGAGCCTTCCTCTGCAGCTGCAGGATGCCAGCATTGGTATTACAGCCGGCCCGAGGCTAACATGCCTCTGCCACAGCTGCTCTGCTGAACTGAGCAGAGCAGGGGCATGTCAGAAGTGTGTGAAGAATGCTACGTGCATCAACCTGTATGTTTCTGAGATAAAATAATTGGGTTTTGGAGAGTAACTGTAAATTTTGTAGTTCTCCGAACTCTAGCATCAGTACGCTGTGATTGCATAATAAACCCCCACACCCTTATTTTATTCTTTACTCAAGAGTGGAAAAATCATGTGAAGGAACTTTACTGTTGCAATAGTTGTGTCATTTGAATTTTTCCATCTTGGAGACTTGGCAGCCGGCTGTATGAATGTCAGAGCTGAAAAACATCCTGTCGCTCTTTTGTTTTCTTCTTGCACTCGAGGTCTTTATGCTGATGCAGGTAGCTCACTGCTCACGCACTCGGACCTGCCACGTTAATAGTGTGTATTTCTTGTTGTACACTCTTCTACTATGTTTCTACTAGCTCAGTGCGTTTAGTGAAGCATGTCCTCACTGTTTCAGTCGAATTTATTAATTCTGAAAGGTCCAGTGCCAAGAATTGCTCAGCCATTACAATCTGTAACTACATCCAGTTACACAGTGACCAGCATTTCAGTACAGTTGTAACCCTGTGTTCACACCAGCAGCGATAAGTCGCTTGTGAAGCTTCTACTTTGTGTCGGGAAGTAAATTGCAGATATGAACTAAACGTGTCGGCGAAGAAGAAATGTCAAACGATACGGATCTTTCAAGCCGCTTGTTCGGATTTGTAGCTTCACTGCATCATGAGTAGAATTGAGAAATCTGTCGCTCTGTGTCGTGCACGTACGTTGAAAAGGAACGTCATGTGCAAGCAGGATCACGCTTCCACATTACACTGAAACTAATCGCTTTCTTCACCACCAGTCGGCTGTTTTGAGGTTGCGGCATGTGCAAGCCTCTTTTAGTTTGCATAACACTGCAAAATCTTTAGCCTTTTTCCGGTTTCTCAGCCTCCTTTGCATTGCTCTCACTCCCACAGCGTTCAGTGTGGAATCTTTCCCCTGCTGTAAAGAAGATGGACAGAAAGTGAAGTGAGACACACTTAATGCACTTTACACTCTTTCTTCTTAAACAGCATGCACTAGATTAGTAATCCAGTTAGTAAATTAGGACTAGCCCTGTGTAAAGTGCGTTTTAAACTGGCATGAACATGAGCGTTCACTGGTTCAGCCTAATGCACACGTTACTCTCGGCACTCGGTGAGAGCTTTAGCCACTTTGTTACGATTAGCTATTACATTTTAATGCGCTTCATAAATATAAAGCTGCCACATGGTGGTTTTTAAAAATCAAGATCGAAAAAAGAACCTCCGTATAAAAGAAGCTTATACCACAGTGCGGTTGAATGCTCCAATCCGATTGGTTAGAAGGCGTGCATTCATTGCATATAACTACACGATTCGGACGGTAGTTCCTGCTGTAACAATTAGCAATAGATTAATATTCATGTGCTCATTCTAATGCGTTATTGTTTCTGTAGTAACAGCTAATACACAGGTACTTGTACAGAAGACGTGCCACATAATCTAAGATTAATATTAAACACATTAAACAATTTAAAAACTGGTTGTTTACCAAAGTAAGACCTATACTCAGTGATGTGGTGACTTCTGTTAGGGACATTTATTTAATGTTTGTGGAAGAAGTCTCGGTTGTAAAAGCTTATACCAGTCACAGTGCACAGCTCAGGAAAGTCTGTTTTAAAGTGTGTATTAATAAACATATCTAACTGTAAAGAACTGTGATAGATGAGCAGATGTGGAGCGTGTTTCTGAAATCCCTGGACACAAATGCAGAAAAAGTAAGAAGCCGTCAGTGACTGTTACGCGCGATGCTTGCCAGACTATTAATCATTGGCAGCTCTGTCATCATTTCAATCCCCCGACTGATTTGAAGCAGGAACTCAAATGAAGCCTGCCGTAATTAAAAGCACCAGTGGCTCTAAGGCTGCGTGTTATTATGATAAACGCGTCCAGATTAGAAACCCTGGCTTTACTTAATCCACGGCGATTTAAACACAGCACACGTACTTGATGGAAAACGGATGGCTGCGATCGTGATGCCTTGATGTCTACTAGGATGTCTGTGCTCAGTAGGAATAAATCAGGATCTTATATTTGCCAAACCAAGCATGGTAAAATTTTATTAAAGCTGAACAATTAGAACCAACATGCGGATGGCGTCACACGCTGCGGTTTCAAATGACGGATGATTCTCAGAATGACCGGCTTTCTTTTCTACCGTTTGAAGTTTACCAAAGTTCATTATGCAAAGCCGTTTTTACACTGTGCTATATTCCAGCTTTTATTACTCGTCACACTGCATGAGATAATCCCAATAAAATCTTGCTAGAGTTCTATAACAAGCTGTAAATAAAAGATGATACGCTGAAGACCATAGACCTGTGATTAAAGAACATTACTGCGCTCTGCTTTGTCATCACTCGCAGCAATCATGTCTGGAAACTAAACAGAAATGGTAGCAGCATTCTATCTAGGGAAAACATGTTTATAAGGCGTAGAAGAGGAGTTTGGAGCTGTTTATGGCTGGGCACCATCTTCCTCTTTTGGCTTTTCCCTTCAGGGGTCGCCACAGCGAATCATCACTCTCCACCTATCCCTATCTTCTGCCTCCTCAACACTTGTACCCACTAGCTTCATATCCTCACTTATTATATGGCCGGGCACCATGAAATGCCCAATTTTTTTTTTCCTTCTCTCCCCTGTGATAGCAAAATTGCTAACAGTGTAGAGCCAGCTTAACACGATGCCGTGTGCTGTTATAGGAAAGTCACCTGTGTGTTGTGGTGTGGCTTCACGTGAAACGTCACAACCTCTTGTGCAATTTTGATTACATCACAATGTTGCGATATGATAGATCATATCATCTTTACAGTTGCACATATGATCATACTACTACTATTATTATATTCCACCCCCCTCTGTGCGTATAAGCATCGTTAGTTGTTTAACTGGCAGGGTAGAAACAAGTCTTAAGCCTTATACAGATTGAGATGAGTTTATCACGGGGACTATAAATCTTTTTACACGTCTCCTCAGTGATAAAACCTTCGCGTCCAGACAGCAATAAAACGACCACAGTATCGCAGGTTGTATTTCTGTGAAGCCGGATGTTTGTGTCATGTTTGTCATTAGATATTTAAGGTACCAGCAGTTACTAATTATTTATAGAAAATGAAATTTAATAATATCGTGTATATGTGAATGCAAAGTGATTCTTTATACCTGTAGCTACCATTAATAATGGCTCCTTTAATCAGTCTGCGTGATCTTGCTTTTCTTAATGATTTTATTATTCTTTCCTCTCCTGAAAATCCTTTCTCAGTAGCGTGTATAGCCGAGGTTTAACTGCCCAGACCAAGTATATGGCTGAGTGCCTCTTCTGAAGCATCCATGTTTCTTTCTGCAATTAGGGAAGTGTTTAATATCTGAGGGAGGGACACACACACTACCGTATTATTCATTTGTTTTCTATTAGTACTTATAGATGACTCGATACTTACACACTGTACAAGTCATGTGAATTATTCATTTTAGGTGTTGGATAAAAATGGCACAAACTGTGATTGACAGTAAGACAATATTTTTCTGTCTGACAGTACTATGCTGAGCAGTTTCTTCAATTTATGTTTCCCTCTCCGTCTCGAGCCCCTCTAATTTCTTCTTCAGTTCCTATAAATCTGCCTTAGTGTCCAGCCAAACTAATAATGTATTTTACGTTATTCAGTCCTTGGGGTAATAAATGAACGTCATCATGGGCTGCTTCTACTTGTATCCTGTCTTTATCAGGATATTTGAGCAATCCCTGCAGTGTGTTTTTTCCTCTCTCTTCTTTTTCCTTAATTTTATTCAGCTTTCATGTGCTGTATCACCCCAGTGCAGCTGCTTCGCTGTGCCTTTGTGAGTGGGAAAGCTTCCAGCTTATTACCTCATTGCTTTAGCATTTGCCTCATCTCATCATCTGGAGACTAGAATGCATCTGGAACTAAACAAATGATTGGTTTAGCTGAGGCTAGAAAGTAGGTCCTGGAATAAATTGAGTGTTCTTTAGTGACAGCTAATTTGATGCTTAATCACATTTAATTGAGTTGTAGTTTTTATTTATATAGCGCATTTAACAATAGACATTGTCACAAAGCACCTTTACAGAAATACAGATGTAGATTTAGATCTCTAATGAACAAGCCAGAAGCTTGAACAGTAACAAGAAAAAGTCCCTGAGATGACGTGAGGCAGAAAGCTTGAGAGGAGCCAGACATGAAAGAAAACCCATCCTCTTCTGGGATTATTCATCATTACAGAATATATTTGTAGAAAAGTAAAGTCAATCAATACGAAGTGTGTTGAAAGATTGTTTGGTTTGAGTCAGGCTTGTGTGATGTAACAATATTATCACCTGTCCATGATATCACATTGCCATGATGTACTGGGACATTTATCATTAATGATATTACCAGAGCTGCCAACCGTCATGCATTTTGTGTAGGAGCTTTGCAAAAACATGAGTATGTGCTCATACATGTTATCAGTCAAAACTACGTCGAAAGAACAGTCTTTTTCTTCCTGATAAAACGGGAGATGGGCCAGTTGATTTGTCGTGTAAGGCCTAGGATGGAAATGAATGCTTCCACTTACCATAATTAAGGCAGCAATTTTCAGCTGCATTTTGAGTCTGGCACATAAACGTTGTTTTCTGCAACTTCAGATTTTCATTCCAGTTACCTGACTTTACCCCAGAGCTCCTTCTGATCTGGACAAAGCCTGAAGTTGGTCGTATTACACTTTATTTTCCAAATGACCTTTAACTGTATGTAGCAGCAGGAAGGAAAGCCATCAAACCTGTTTTCACACCTTTCTGTTTCCAGACGCTATTCAAACGGTTCTAAATGCTAATCAACGCTGTATTGTGGTTCAGCTTCAGCTGGCAGGTTCAGTGGGAGAGCAATCCCATCATTCTTCACTCCTCCTCAGCTGATGAGCAGCGAAATGGGACACTTAATGAAAGTGACACTCCTGCTATTGTCAGCGATGCAGATGGATAGGGAGCAAAATCCTACACCGAGAAGCCTTTTCTTCTTGTCTGTCAATCACGGTGGAGCTTATTAAACATAGGAGTGTTGTAATTGAGCCTGGGTTCCTTATTGATACGATTCAACCTCCTGGGGAATTATTTGCTTTTTAAAGCATAGGATATCTAAACTGCTTATCTTCTCATGCTTTTCTCAGAAAATGAATTTGAAAGATGTGGTAATAAGAGTCCTTCTAAAAAGTGATTGACAAGTCGTTCTGGGGAATATGATGATATAGATATTATGATAAATTTTTCTGATACATTGAGGGTGTGAAAGTCAGCATCTTTTATAACACTTACAAACTCTGGAAGCAGCTGATTGTTAGATTTTAATGCATCTTATTACATTTTTCTTCCTTATCAGTGTTAATTTTTTTTTTTGTAGACGTTTTTTTTTTTTTTAAGTACAACACGACTGTATTTTAGGCAGTTTGTTAGCAAAACTGTATATTGTGATGCATGTTGTGTATCATAGAAATGCCTTCATATGATATTTTTCTTATATCGCCCACCCCTGCTGACCAGTCATAGCTTTGCGGTAAGAACATCTCAGCTCAGTAGTTCTCTCGGCAGAGGGGATGTGTGGGTGAGGTTTAATGAATCCATTAGTCACAGTGGACAGTGAGGCAGTGCCTTTGGCTGCCATGACTGTCTCTGAACCTTTCTTTTAAACTGCTCAGTGAAAGGGCTCATCTTGATTTCCTGCTGGTCAGAATGACCTCTGTAGAATTTGCCACCTTCTCTCTCATCACAGGAAATGCTTGGAGTTGTTATTAAGCTGCTAACATAATTTACAATTGAGTCAGTGGTTTGTTTTCTTGTTAAATGGCTTCTTGCATACGAGGCTAACTTGAGTGACATTTCAAAATTAATCCTGGATTAATTTTCCTTATTTTTTAACCGGTTGTGATATTTAAGGAGAATCCCCAACCGCACAGTGCTTCTCTGGCACTTCTGAGATTTGAACTCCTGGCCTTCCAGTCACCATCTCAGAACCTTAACAGCTGGGCTACCACTGTCCCTGCTGTGTTAATGCACTGCATTACATATAGATTAAGACATGTATGTGCACTCTGACCTTCAATATGCATTAAATAACTGTCCTTTGTCATGCAGTAACTGATGACTTGCAGTTCAGTATTGAACATTTCCCCTGACATTCAATCTGGCAGAACAGACGTCTGGCTGAAACCCTGATCACTTTGACCTTTCCTGACCTTGCCAGATGACAGAGTGAAGAAAAAAAGCATGTGATATTGATGTGCTTTTTTATTTTTTATTTCACCATGAGTGAAAGCTTACACTCTGCTTGTGGAGAGAACTCCCTGCGCTGAGCATGGTGCACTACAAATTGTCCAGAAAAGTCGATTAACCTTGATTCTGGTAGCACGATTAGGCTACAGTTCATCATACCCATTGGCATGATCACAGCAAGTTTGATCAAGTGATTCACGTTGTGATCATGCTGGGTGCAGTGTACTCCCGGAGCAGCATTTTGTTGCACTTTTGTCTCTGTCTCTACCGTATCTCCCCCCACAGGTCCTTTAGCTTGTTCAAGAGGGCAGGCCGGACATTGGCTTATGGTCTAGAGCTGGTGCTGTCCCACTCTTACAGCTGCAAGAGACAGATTAGAGAATGTCAGGGAAAAAAAAAAAACACACCATGTTTCTTCGGTCTGTGCTTTGATTGTTGCCATTAATATATTTTGGCATTGGTGCTACTAAGTCTGTGGTCAATATGGCAAAAAATATTAGGACATTTTCACAGTACATGATGTATTACATTATTTCATTTAGCTAATGAAGAGCCAAAAGTTATGCAGTAATTTAATGTCTACAGAATATAATTTAATAAGAAAGTGTAGGGAAAATAACCAGTACAACTGACAAAGGGAAAAATAGATTTTAACATCCAATCAACTGTAAGTAACAAGGAGTTTGTTAGTGTTGTAAAAGGACAGGCTATATCTGGCACATCTCAGATAAGCGTGATGTGGCACAGTTCATCACAGCATTGGTATTATATTGTTACATGGCCCAGTCCTTTTTACTATTGTGCCCTGACCTCAACCCCACTGAACACCTTTGGGATGAACTGGAACACCGACTGCACCCCAGGCCTCCTCACCCAACATCAGTGCCTGACCTCTTGTGACTGAATGAGCACAAATCCCCACAGCCAAGCCCCAAAATCGAGTGGAAAGCCTTCTCAGATGGTTTTTATAGGAGGTTATTTAACAGAGGAATAAATCTGGAATGGGATGGTCAACAAGAACATTTGGGAGTCCACAAACCTTTGACCATATAATGTGTTATTATATGGCTCAGCCCTTATTAGTATTGTTTTGGGGTTTTTTGGAAGTGAGCTTCTGTCTTGGAGGAAGCCAAGATCAAGCCATTCATCTTGAGCTTATTTCTGTTTAATCATCTGTTTCCTTGTAGGTTTGTATAGACTCTTCTCCTCACTGCATGGGAGACCCCATTACTGAAATGCATGTGATATGATCACATCTTGTTATTTCCATCTTTACTAATACCCTTGCTATGAATCACAACTCAACTGTCTTCTTTGCGCATCCACTTTATTACCACTTATACGTTTAGAGGACAGTGGAATGGATGATGGGGGAAAAAAAGCAGTTTTAATCTATCTTATCCTATCAGTATTTTGAAACAGGTCAAGAGGTAGGTGGTCTCCCAAAGAGATTACGCCAAAGACTATTGGTGGCATTCCATGGCAAAGAAATAATAGCATTTGTTATCAATTTAAAAGGTTTTCAGAAAGTAATTTCACAGTATGTTTAGTTTTACCCTTAGTTCACATAGGGCAAGTTGGATGACTCAAACTTCAAGGGTTCTGGGGTTCAGCTGACAGATTGGCCAAGTCCTGTTCCTCCCTGTAATGCACAATTGCATAACATACTCAGTTTGGAAGCTCTCCCATTGCTCATGATGCTGGGTGTATCGTGTTCTTGTGAATGTTCCTTCACAGTTCAGCAACACTGGTATGTTTTCTTTGGACACACACTTGTACACAGATTGCTCTCGTAGTCTAACTGGAGACGATCCCGTGGTTCTCTCACAGGAGCAGGTTGAAACAGCTGTCAGGAAGCATGCAATGAAAGTCCGAACTGTTAAATTAATTACTACATACTGCTGCGCTGGTCCCAGTCCACACACTTGTGCTTATGCAAACACAACCTAGAGCTGATCTGATATGTAAGGACTAAATCACGACAGGGTGTGCGGGTATTGGGAAAATAATCAACAGGCTGCATTACTGTTACCACCCTAAAGTTCTAATATTTTCAAGTAAATACACATTCCAAAGTTTTATTCCTTTTACATTACTATATACATTTTATTAAGTAAAGAATGGCACTCCATACTGGAGACTCTTTCCAAAAAATTCTCATAGAACTTCACTATATCAGTGTTTACATGTGGTTTTTAATCGGTGCATTATGAACACCATATTGCCAAAAGTATTGGGACACCCCTCCAAATCATTGAATTCAGGCGTTCCAATCACTTCCATGGCCACAGGTGCATAAAATCAAGCGCCTAGGCATGCAGACTGCTTCTACAAACATT
>CM074946.1:20851165-20897640 GCA_037577455.1 Pangasius macronema
AACTCCACTTCAGACTGTTAGAGTAATCATCAAAAAATCAAAACCCTAAGAGGATACGTGTTATCTCCCCTGTGATCTGTTTTCTTCCTAATCTGACACAATGTTCAGATAAAACACAAAGATAGGAGATATCTGTGGAAGGCGGTGTGATGCTCGTCAACCCAGTATCACCAGCAGAGCTCAGGAGAGACAATCTGGCATTATCATGAGTTTTGGGATGGAAAGAAAACCTGTGTTTGTTTTGTGTTCACTTACACACACACACACGCGCACACACACACACACACGCGCACACACACACGCACACACACACGCACACACACAGGTACTGAATACACATTGTGGGAAGGAATGGAAAAGGAGGGTGTGTTGATGCCTTTGGGGTCAAGCTGATCCTTCCTGATCCACAGACATCGGTTTTAAAAGCATTGTATTAAATCTTCATTTGCTTTACACTGACTGAAAGTAACATTACTTATATTTTCATATTTTAATATTCTTTAATATTAATTGTTATTAATTATTCTTCTCATGTTAAGCCGGAGATATACTTCAAATGAAAGCCAGAAAGACTCAGTGCTTTGGGTTTGTATGCTGTGGTGGGTGCGAGCTTCCGAACAGAATTCCTAAACACTGTCTTTTGTTCTGAGACCTCCTCCAGTCTTCAGTTCATCCAAATATTACACAGTCATGCAGCGTACAATTGCCCCTTCTTCTTCTTCTTTTTCTTCTTCTTCTTCTAATAAATAAAAAATAATCATGAGAATAAGTGTTCCAGTTCACAACTACACATCATGCATACAGTCATATACAGGGCTAAGGCTGAGTGTGCAGTCAGGAGACGTGCATGTCACGTTCTCCCAGCATGCAGACAAACCTTTTTCTGCTATAGTTCAAGTCAAAACCTTACATACACAGACGTAAACAGAGTCCTTGTTGTGTAAACAACTACATATTTGGGTGGATTTTCACACTGCCGACTTTTGCAGTTACTTTGGGTTTTTGAAATCTACTGTTCCATTTTATTAAAGCAGCTTTTACAAAATCAGTAAATAGACAATGAACTAAACGATATCTAACACATGGCACGTCTACCTAGGGTCTTCCTCCAAGACACGCGAAGTCAGTGCATGAACTGTTGCTCATGCTGCATCACAGGGAGTTGTAACACACACTGAGGAAAGCGCTATCTACCCTCTTCTGCATACATGAGCTCACAGAGGGCCACGATTGGCTAGTGTTGCTGTGATTGACGGCAGAGAGAGAGAGAGAGAGAGATTGTGTAATGCCATCCCTCACGCCCAGCCAATTTGTACTGTCTTGGACTCTTGGCATGGATGGCTGTGTTCGAACTATCAGTCTCCTAAAAATAGGGCTATTTTTTTGTTGTGCCACTTGCGAACCTCTAGATGTTCTTTTGTTGCAGTAGCTACTCCAGCCTGCGTCTCTGAGCTCCAGATAAAACGTCTTGCAGACACGTGCAGAGCTCTGAAGTGTCTGTGCCTTTATAAATTCCTGTACTGGCTGTTAGAGATCAGTGCGGTGATGTTAGGAGATATGTGGTATGTGTAATGTTCTAATGTTACTGTCACATGACGTAATTAGTCATAGCCGCTCGTACTAATATCATCCCCAAACCAAAGGTCACTTGGCCAAGCAGAGACAACACATGACGAGCGCTGGTGATATTGCTGATCGCTACCATCAGTGTTTTATTAGCATTCTATTAAACACAACATTAGTCACAGTGAGCTTAATGCTACTGATGCTTTATTTAACATTACCGTGGCTAAGGAAGGGTGTCGTACACACTGCTGTTTGCGTAACTCGTGCTCTTAGGAATAGCGCGGTACATTAGATGTGTAATGTAGCGTGCACTAGTTGTTGAGACTTTGAGCCGCAACTTTGTGCGATTTTCAACTTCTTTTCATCAGTGTGTCTGTGCAGAGTTTCATTTACATTCATCATTAGTCGTAGATCTGAGATTACAGAGCTGCAAGTTATGGACAAAAATAGTGTATTGCAGTTATATTGCATCACAAATTAACAAACTATAATACGCCTTGCAGTGTACAGTCAGCTCCAGAATTATTCGTATGCTTGGCAGAGGTGGGTAAAAAAAAAAGTTATGAAAAATGTCTTTGTGGTTGATTCGCTTAGTCTCGCATGAGAAAACATGAAAGCAGTCTGACCGTTATATCCACCAGGCTCATAATACAAAGTGCTAAATGCAGGGGTGCCAATAATTGTGACAACATGTTTTTGATTAGGATTTTTAAAAACTGTTTCTTAGAATACGTCCTTAAGTTAAATTTACATCTTAACAGAGCACAAAAACGACGCTCAACCCAACAATGCCACAGTCCCAAAGTACGACGAGTTCCTCACAGCCATTATCTGTGTTATAATGACAAAGTGATGAACACTGGCGATGAAATAGATTTCACTGAGTTGTCATTCTCAAAAAATATCTTTGGGTTAAGATTCTTTCGTGTCCTGTGGGAAAAGGGGTTTTATGCTTTTTCTTTAGTGAAATACATTGCAGAAAGCCCTCTTCCTATCATCTGTTCTGGTCGAGTTTAAAACAGCTTTTAGGTAAAGTATTGGGTTCCTGGAACATGACAGGTGAGTTTGTGCTTTCTATAGCCTACATACAGCTCATGGCCATGTGACCTGCTAATGAATGAGCGCATGGCCACACACACTATAACAGGCGCTTATAATAAAGCTCTATAAACGATTGCATTGTATTAAAATGGAGTGTATGTAGTGCGGTGACCACGCGTCACTCCCATCGCTATGATATTATCACGTGCAAAAGCATCACAACTACTGCAGACGTCCTCCGGCAGCATTACTAAATAAACAAATGTCCAGAAATCTTCCAGCAGAAAGAACAATGATTAGAGGATTTGATCTTTTTTCTATCCTTTTGGTTTTTCAAGTCAAGTCAAGAGGCTTTTATTGTCATTTCAACTATATATAGCTGACGCAGTACACAGTGAAATGAGACANAGTTGTCCTAGCCACATAAAGTGCATCATGTGCAACCTAGTGCAAACAGTGCAAAACAAAACAGTGCAGAACAGACAGCACGAGACAGTGCAGGACAAGTACACAAACACAAAACAGCAGCAACCCGTAACCTACTGTATTTATATCTATATACAGCGCAGTGGGCAAATTTACAAGAACTAAAGTGACAGTGCAGAAAGAGCCGAGCAGAGCAGCAGCAGTGGTGGAATGTACAATGTACACAGTAGAACAAGCCAACTTGTTTGTAGTAACATAATGAATGTATGAAGTTGAATGAGTGTTTGTGTGTGTGTGTGTGTTTATTGGTTGAGTAATACCCTGATACTTTAATAACCATGATCTTTTCAGACTAGCTTGTCATAACATGATCTTACTTGTGAGATTAAACTAGTTAACCACAGAGGCATTTTTTTCTTGACCTTTTCACACATCTTTATCAAGGGTGCCAATAATTCTGGAACTGGCTGTGTAGCACTGACCGTGACTGTGGGTATGTAGAAACCAATATTGTCTATGATCATGGTTATTAGTACAAGTTTACTGTATTAACTGATGAGTATTGTGTGTTAGTGTTTCCGTGTCCGTAAAATGAACACGGTTAAAGTGGTGATTTCTTTTCGCTCACCTTTGCGCTGAATATTTGCGCACCAGTCTGTTTTCATGACTAATTTATAGATAGCTCTAGGCTCACACAGTTTACTAGTGATAGCTCTGTGACAGAAAGGAGCAGCTTGTTCTTTAGATTTAGAGACATGTTTTCTTGCCAGAGAGAGTATCTGATTAATTTTCAGTCTCTCTCTCTCTCTCTCTCTCTCTCTCTCTCTCTCTCTGTGTCAGGGGAAAATGTTTGTGGGGTCTGTCACAACTTTGTAATGCTAAACCAGATTTTTTTTTTTTGCATCCAGTTATCCTGTCAGAATTTGTTTCTCTCTTTCTACCACCTTCATTGCCAACCCTTTTATTCTCAGAGCAGCTCATCACTTGGCTTTCTTAATATGAGGCTTTATAAAGGGTGAAAGCTCAGTGCAGCTTTGTGCATTAGAAAGGTTATTATTAAAGGGGTTTATTTTTGGGAATGTGTTTAATATTTATTTAGACCTCATTATTAGTAAGGAATACAACACTTAGGAGCGTGCTGTTATAGGAAAATAATCAGTGACTGGGTGGTGGTGTGGCCCAACATGAAGGCAAGTTACTGTTGATTCATTTCCAATAATGTTTTGAAGTGCTTAACGATTTTTAATAGTTTCATTTTTTAAATTTTTATAGTGGGAAAAAATGCTATATTTTTTTATCCATTTATAGTTGCATTTAATGTGATGGAAGATCTGCGAAACAAGTTTATCATTTACATTACAGCAGCTGTAAGTGGTCGTTCCCACACCAGCTTCTCTTCTTCTCTCTTTAAGTTAATAAGACGCATTAACGCAGCTTGTCATGTTACAGAGAAACCAGCAAACACAAAGCACTGTCCTGAAGACTGACAACGTGCTGTTACGAAGCGCTGTCACCGGAGGCAATTTTCACTCCTTCACCACATCAGCAATTACATAAAATGTTTTTAATCTATTTGTGATTTGTCAACCATACAAGTCCTTGTTTCAGCTGTTGCTCTAGAACCAGTAGGCTAACATATTAGCACAAGCGTGTTCATATACATTTGCCTCGTAGCCGATTCTACTGTCAAAGCTGCTGCTATAGACAATAATTCAACACCTTCTGACCAATCAGAGCTCAACATTACTGTGCTATAATAAATAATTACCAAACATCTCGTTCAGGAAATTCAGTATTTTGATTCAGCTTTTCATGGCAAGATAGAGGACATTAAGGGTCTCTTCATCTGACCTACTGAATTAGTCTGAGTTAGTCTGAATTAGTCTGAGTTAGTCTGAATTAGTCTGAGTTAGTCTGAGTTAGTCTCTTTCCTTGACCTCCAGTGCCTTTTTTATTAATTATTTTTTTAAAATAAACATTCCCTGGCAGTTAGCCATGCAACATCTGAGCATGCTCTCATTTAATATATGACGTATGAAGTGTTTTGTTAGTCACTAATGATCCTTTTCCTCATTCCTTTGCTTTTTTTCTAATGTTTGTGTTAGGCGTAAAAGCTGTTTTTCATGATTAAGTGGCTTAACTGAGCAGTGATTTATAGTGTTTGTGTCCCTGTTTTTATCGATCTCTACTGGACTGAAGTGACATTTATCTTTTTGGGTGTACATAAATAACTAGAAACTAGTTATTTAACTAAACTAACTAGAAAAACTGCTGCGTCTGGTTCTCTTTATTACACTGAGAGAGAAGGCCAGTTTTCAAGAGCATCTGATGCAGTGTAACCTTTGCGGGGACACAAGTGGAATCCTTATCAGAGTGAGATACAGCGCTATTCATAGAGAGCAGGCATTGTTTAAGACTTACATCTTAAGTGGAGCCCAACCAATAAAAAAAAAACTTATTATTCTTCTGTTTAAAGAGCCAAAAATGCTAACTAGTAATAAAATGAGCACTGATATAATTATAGGGTCAAAATGAAGCAGCCCTCCTCCAAGTACATTGTTTTCATATACTAACGTCATCTGGTGTGTGTTATTGCACTTACACTTCAGCGATATGACAACGATTACAACGTTTCACTTATTAATGAGCTTCACTTTGCACATTTTCACTCTTTACAGTTAGAATTCCCCTAGATGTCCGAACAGCTGAGTCACTGGCAGTCTCCAAACGACGTCTAAAGACTTGCCTCTTCATGAAGTACATAAGTTAGCACTTAACAAAACCAGAGTTTTGGGCTGATGGTATTCCTAGTTTGTGACCTAGCGAGCCAGTATTAGCAAGTATTTCTGATGAACAAAGCAGTTTTGTAAGTCACTCTGGATAAAGGCGTCTGCCAAATGCCATAAATGTAAATGTAGAATTAAATTCGTGGAATCTCAGCAACTTCATTCCCTCACCACCCTCTCTCTCTCTCGCTCTGTCTGTCACTTTAAAAAAAGAAAGGAGCTTATTATTTTAGCGACTAACCAGAAAGCATATACTCTTCTCTAGTCTCCTTCCATAAATTTAAATAAACAGCTTCTAACAAAAAAACTTCCTTGTATATGAGCTGTTACTATAGAAACTAATCGAGTGAGTGCATTAATATAAACCTATCATTCATGTTCCAGCCGGAACCACTGTCCGAGCTGTGCTGTTATATGAAAATAATGCACACCTTCTGACCAATCAGATTGAAGAATTTAGCCTCACTGTGGTGCATGTATTAATAGCCACCCTGTTTCAGACCTTGACCTATTTTTCAGGGTGACACAGCAGGTTGTGTAAGTAGTGTATAGAAGGCACCATGCTAAGGCTTTCAGCACGTTTGAGTGTTTAGTTATAGAGGAAGGGCTTACCGCCTCTGTAGCAGCACAATGACGCACATACATCACTGAAAACTAAGCCGCACAAACACGTTATTTGTGAAATACTGGATATGCAAATGAGAACCAGTTCCAAGACTGATTCAAATCTCAATAACCTGGAGCTAACGCTTGTAGCCTGCTTGTCATTTCCAGGCCCACTTATCCTGTACAAATATTTTGAAAGCGGGTCGCAAAGTGAAGAGAGTTTCCTTTCTCTTTTTGTCCTCATAGTCATCGCGGTTGTGCTAGTTATCATTACGAGCGAGAAAAGCAGAGCGAGGGAGGAGAGTAATGAGGAGACACTCCTGAAAATGCACTCGCATAGGTGGTAATCTTTCTCTTTCATGTGTCTCATGTCCCTGTCTCCTCCAGAGAACAGAACAAAGCAGTGAAGTGCTCTGCAGAGAGAGAGAGAGAGAGAGAGAGAGAGGGAGGCTTGCACAGGGTCCTATTAAAATATTTTTTGCTGTGTGAAAGCACTAAGCAAACAGACAAATGAAGAGAGACTGTGTTAGACCCTGAGTGAGTTTTGTTCAAGCATTAAGACTAAATAATTAATCCTGGCTGAGGGAATGCATCATTTATTCATCGTCGTGTTTCAGTGTGCTTTAGGAGGTGAATCTGGGTCCGTGGTGAGATTAGAATAGCAGGAGCAGGAGAGTGAACAGGCGGAGCCTCGAAGCTCCCCCATTCATATTATGTAAATGCACATGAGCTTGCCAGCACCCGATTGGCTGGCCGGGTGTGTTGCCTGGCTGACAGGAGAGACGGAGCATGCTGTGCAGCAAATGCTCCTACGCGATGGGCAGAGGAGGAAGGCATGTGAGGAACATGGAGAATGCAGAAAAAGCAGACTCTGCTTTCGTTTTCAGTTGCAGAGAAGGAAGAGTCGCTATCTGATTCACCACTGTACAGGTCCGCTGGACAAAGAAGCTCTACAGGACAAGCTGACTGTGGCGGCTACACTGGCAGGCAGCTCATTCATAAGCAGTGCCACATCAATGACGAAGAGGAATAGACGTGAATAGAAGTGCCACTCTTCCTTTGCTGCTCATGGATTACTTTATTCTCTCACTGCAGCTGTTCCGGATCAAAAACACTCACGGTTAAGCGCGAGTTCATTTTATCAGGTGGATGGAATGCCGGATAAAAGAAAACTGTACACGGCTACAGAGAAATGGAAACCGAGGAAAGTCTGACTGCATGCGAATAAACCACAGTATCTTCCCTCCATCTGTTTTTCGGACACTGGGAGCTCTTTTGCGCCATGCCTTGATTGAGGGAGTGGAAGGATTGGAATCTTGCAATGAGGGACTGAGTGGAGTTGTTTGCTTTGTACGCTGCTTCTGCAGCTGTGAAGTCTGAGTGGAGACGGTCTGTTATTGCAGATATTTTAGAACCAGCCATCCAAGTCAATAAACCTTATAGAACTGTCATGCAAGTTATGATCAGTTGAGAAGAATCTTGAACATCTTGAACATCTGTATTTTTTTCTCTATTTTTTTTCTTCTACTGGGAGTGGTTCTGGTGTGAAGGATGGTATTTGTGTTGGAAATGATTACTGTGTTTTAAATAATGCTTGAGAGCAGAAGGACTGCGCTGTCCTTTACATTCTATTTTTATCCTCTAAGCTGCCATTTTCATCACCGGTAGAGAAGAGCCAGGGGTTTCCATAGAAATCAGTCCTTATGGGAATCCACAGATAGGAAGTGTGAGTGGAGGATAGCAGAGGAAGGCCGATGGTGCTATCCTACACATCCTTGCTTGGAGGGGCTCAGCGCCAAAGATTGTTGTTTATCGTGTGCTGATCATACAATAAACATCAACACAGGACAAGTTCTGAGCGTTGCACTTTGGAGATCCACGGACTAGTTTGTTTATTTGAAGATCCGCATGCACCTGACGAAAACAGACGAGAAGAAACTGTTTTGTATTTTTTATGAAAGCATTAAGGCTATCAAAGCTGTTTAAGATCTGTTTTCTGTTGCTGTGACTTGCTAATTTTATCTCACAATCATATCAGTGTCATTGTGATTGATGATCATGCTATGAGGACCATAATGCAGATGAAGTAATTTTGCTGAAATGCAAACTAACTCATGAGCTAGTCTGTGAGAACTGAACTTTCTCCCTTCGTTTTTGCCTGCTGCTGCCTGTTCATGGCGCTATTCTCTGTAGTACCACTGCAGGGGGTGAACTGAAAGTGCCTGTCCTTGCCCCCGATTCCTTGCCCCCAAATCTTGGGTTAACTACTCACTCGTCTTTTAACAAGGTGCTAAAGCAGCATATCTGAAGCTCTTGTCTGGAGGACAGCACAATGGACGACTCGAGTATTCTAAGACGGCGAGGTCTCCAGGTAAGGCTCCTTGACTTTGAAGAAGCGTAATGAACGCGGATGCCAGAATTCTCATGCTCTGTTTTGCCCATCCATGTGTTAACTGTCCAGGATGCTTAACACAGACATCTGAGTTGTTGTTTTTTTTTTTTTTTTTTTTTTAAATTAGCACATCATCTTAAAATATTTAGCAGCTTTTTCACACCAGTTTGCTACTACCAGTTGAGCATCTGAATAAAGTTGAAGCCCATTTTGATGTTTGCTAACATTTCTCATAGCAGTCTTTGTGAAATACACCTTGTCTATTGATATAAACCTTGAAAATATGATGTAACACACTTCCCTCTGGATGTAATAATAAGTCGAACGCATACCGAGGCTACAGTTGGATGTTTCCTTTCATATCTCTTGAAAGAATTAAATAATCCAATCTCTTCACTGCAAATTTCTTTGCAACACATTTTAAATGAATAAATGTTAATCCATGTTCCCATAAAGTCTCAACAAACCACCGTGAGTCTCATCAAGCTTTAGCTTTACCACATCTACCATATGGACCATGAGCATTCAGGGATCTTGCTTATCTCTGAGAATTTAATTAGCGAATGTCTGACATTAACTGAGAAACAATGCTGATATTACACAAGGAAAACCACAGGCAAGCACAATGCACTTATCTCACTAGTATCAAGATTTTATTTCAACCATTGGATCAGTTCGAGTACAACTGGGACTGACAGTTTGATGTTGATTATTACTTTCCAAAGCTTATGTGAATGTTGTTTATTGATTAGATATTTTGTTGGATTGTGCACATATTACTAACATTATATTGAGACATTTATCTTGTGCACCCCATCATTGCTAGCATAAGTACAGACTGTACACAGTCAGGCTTTCCGGATTACATGGTTTATAGCCTGTAACGGAAATTGTGTGTGTGTGTGTGTGTGTGTGTGTGTGTGTGTGTGAAAAACATTGCTTTTATTGCAAGTTATTATATAGAGGAATTATTGTGTTGTAAATGAGTTTGTGCTAGTAGTTACTTGAGCATTATCAGGGTATTTATGTTTTTGGGTGAAGCGCTACTAGCATAATCAATGAGACATGACACTTATCTAATCCTAGCAAGAAAAATCGTAGTAGGATAGATCAGGTTTCTGCTCTCCTGATGAAAATGGAAAAAAATTGGATTTGAAACTGAGCAAAAATGCAGACACTTTACTTCAACCCAGGCTTGTCTTGATCAATCCTAATGAAGGCCAGACATCTTTAAAGCATCGAGGGGAAGTCCTGGTGTCATGAGATATAGTACTGTTATGATGAATGTCAAATGGA
The DNA here is from genome assembly GCA_037577455.1 of Pangasius macronema. Lineage (NCBI taxonomy): Eukaryota > Metazoa > Chordata > Actinopteri > Siluriformes > Pangasiidae > Pangasius > Pangasius macronema. Next base: position 20,861,279 of record CM074946.1, read on the forward strand.
TGTAAAATGCATACCTAATATATTGATAAACTGATTATTGCAACATGCCCTATGAGCCTGTGGGCTTAATCTGCCTTTTCTTTCGTATGGGGTGATGAGTGGTGATGCAGAGCGTCTGGCAGAGAGTTCGGGTGATGTTTGCTGAGCTCTGTGTTTTGCGAGTTCACTGAACTGTGCAGGGAGGGGTTGTTTTTGCAAATCCCTCCATCCTGAGGTTCTGCCAGCGGGGGCTCTGTTCTGTTAAAATCGGGGATCAGACAAGAAAGTGCCATTGAAAGCCTGTCCACTTTTTAGCTCTCGACTTGATTAGGAGCAGATATTTTCGTGGTGTAGTATTAAATTATTCAGCATTACTTTTTAATCATTCTGAATAAAGACCCCCTCCTCATCTCAGCTGCTGATGAATAGACCGTTATGACCTAAAGCTTTCGTCTTAATGCTCTTAATGCGTCTCTCTGGTGGAAGACCTAAACCCTGTGGTCTGTAAAGATGCACTTGCAGGTTCTTTTGGGACGATATTAAGGGGTGTGTGTGTGTGTGTGTGTGTGTTAATGGTGGTTCTACTAAATCTTGTTTCCTAGTGGTCTCCCAAGCCCTGGCTATGTTTGAGAGTCATTGCTCAACAAACAGTAACTAGTCTTTGTTCCAGATATGATGTGAATATCCAGTTTTCAATTGATTAGGCTGTTCAGTTTCATGGCCACATTTCATATCCAAATTGAGTGTATTTTTTCCCTTGAAGCATTTTAAACACGTGTGTCAGGGGTGTAAGAACGTCATGTATTGTGGTTAGTTAGAATTTGTAGTGAATCGTGTTTTCTTCTGGCTCAGTCTTCCCTCACACCAAACCCAGCTTGTCTCTGGAGTCCGGGGATAAAATGGGAAATTGGTTTTGCTGGAAGTAACACAGCCTGTGAGTAATAAGCAGCACCTAGATAAGCTGTTCAGGCTCATCTTTATGTTGCTGATACTGGGAGTTTGCTGATTTATTTCAGGCTTAGACCAGCAAATATTGCTCGAGGAGTTCAATTTGTCTGACGTGTGTTCACCAAGCTTTTGTGCTGACGTTCCCAGCATTTCCAATCCACTCCACTTGTCTAATATCTTAATAATAGTTGACATAAACCAGTTTACTTGCCCAATTTGGATGTTTTTAATAAAAGTCTTTAATTTACCTCTGCATTATTGCTTCATCTTTAGTTAAACCCACCGAGAGGAAAACAAGCTGGACTCCGATTATTGTATCTGTGCGTAACTTTAAACATGGTTTAATCGAACACACTCTCATCCTTTCAGTTTGTGTACTATAGAAATGAACAACTCTATGAAATATTATCCCATCCAGAAAAAAGAATTAATGTTTATATCTGGTGTCAGTGTTTTATGTTTAATGATGAGATGAAATGAATGCGCAGATTCTATAAGTCACATTTTGAGTAAAAGTGTTTTAGCTCATCGTCAGTGATTGTCAAACATTACTCCTCATTTGGCCTTGAGAGTGACTTTAAATTTAGCACTCTGAGTTGAAATTTAAGGATTTTAAATAAATATATTCAGTAAATTAACTTTTTGAATGTTAGGTGATACCCAGAAGTCCTATAGTGCACTCCTCTGTTGGTGTATGTATTCAAGCATCTAATAAAGGACGAGGAAACTGTTGAAAACTGTAGCAGTGATGCACACCTGCCCTTGCCATATAAAGATAAGCTACAGAGTATTATTAGCCTCCATTCTCATCTATCTTGCTATTTTCCAGATTAAATATTAAATTGTTCTCTAGTGAGCGTATAGATGAGCGCAGTGCAACTAAGAGAAAAGAGATGAGGGGAGATGAGCAGAAGCAATCAGTAGTGATGAATACTGTAATGGTGTACGAGACTCTTAGACATGCAGTGCTACTTTATATTAACCGTGTTGTCTTGGTGAAGTGACCCGGTGTGTGTTAGTCAGCCTCATTAGGTTCAATATTATTCCTCATTGACCGGTTCGACAGACAACTGCTCTTGCTGTGAAGTATGCAAATGATTACACAAGTGTGAGTTTTCTTCCTATTTTTTTTTTTTTATTACTTAGTTTTATAGTATGAAATTATGCTACTTACCTTGTAAACAAGCCTGTATTTTTACTGAACCTAATATGGTTCATGGGCATTATTACCAATATTTGAACAGACTTTATCTCTCCTTTTTAAGAACGGCTCACCAGGGGTTCCACTCATCCAGTATAGTATTGGTGGCCCTCAGGAAGCAAACGTTTCCTGCTTTCTCCCTCTCACACACATGCCCTCTTAGTTCTGTTCTTTAATCCGATTTTCTGGTAAAAAAACAAAGCAAAAAAAAACAGAGGGAGAGGTCTGTACCCGAAGAAATCTCTGGCTCGAGCACAGTTGTGGATGTGAGTGTGGGTGACTGTGAGGCAGAAGGCCATTAACNAGGAATCCGTACAGACCACATTTCTGTCTGAAAACTGATGGCTAAATTGGGGCATGGGTTTGACAGCGTGTAGACAGATGTGTGCAAGCTAATCATACCCTCAAACCTCAGTTACTTGATAAACAGCATAATTGTTTGACGTTGTTTTATCCGTTAAGGCTGGTTCCATTATGCATTGAAGGATACTTAGAAATGTCTGTAGAAACGCCAACTAGGGTTGCACAATAATGACAAAAATTACAATTCCAGTTATTGAAATAATGGCTGTTACAGTTAGGAAGCCAATTTATGACCATATTATATTTCTATTGCACTTGAAATATTTAAATACCTTAAATCTTTTACTAGATAGATGCAAAAACCATGAGAGGGAAGCTCACGATTGGAACTAGCCAAGTTAATGAAATTCTAGCTGTAGACAGTGATTGAGGGAGCCGAGCAGTTTTTGCCCCACGCCTTAGCAAAGGAGAAAGATCAGAAGCCAATGGACCCATCAGCTGAGATGTTGCCTCACTTCCTGTTTTCAGTAGCCCTTCCAAGTTGCAAATGAACTCAAAGCTTGTGTTTTAACATTAGGTCATGTTGCTAAATATGTGATGAGTTTTGTTTCAACACGTAAAAGCATCAAGCATCATTTTTTTTCAGGTCGGTTTCTTGATGCTGTCGTCAAAATGTTGTGGTGACTGGACAAAATTTGTATGAGAGGAAATTAAAAACAGTTTTGATTTCCTATTCGGAAATACTCACAAATTCATTACAATAAGAACACTCAGCACCTTCCAGGCAATCACAAAGAATCTGGATCTCATGTTATTAAAAAGTTACTGGCAATTTTACAAATATGTGAATTATAGCACCCCCTAGAGGTGAATTTAGATGGAACTTCTTGGAGTCTCCCAAAGTTTGGTCTGAATATGTCACACTTGCTGAGATATGCCCTCATGTCCTATTTGAGGACTCACCGTCATTCATTTGCACTTTATGGACAAAATGTCCCACATATAAAAAAATCAGAGTATTTGGGTTTAGTTTGGGTCGGTCTCACGATGCTGTGGTCACATTTTCATGATGATTAGACAAAATCTGTAAGAGAAGAAGTGGGAAAAAAAACTGTTTTTGAACATATGATAAAATAAAATGGTAGAAAATCCTCTATGGCAGAAATGAACATCATGGTCTGATGAGTTTGGCATGCTCCGAAAAATTAGAGGAAAGGAGAATTGCATTTCTGTGACGATGTTTGCTGAGTCATTATTGTAAATGCAGGTGATTTTGTGACCTTACCTCCATCTTGTAAGTTGTACAGAACGAGTACTAAATGACCTGTGATGTGAGTGCAGTCTCAAGAAGCCAAATCAAGAAGCCAAATCAGAGCTCTGCATTGTAGCAGTCTCATAGCAGGTCTCGCAGTACAGTATGCAGGAAATAAAACACAGTGGGATGAGCAGTTATGAAAAGAAATAATCAAAGGATGAGTGGTGTGATGTGGTCCAACAATAAGGGGATAACTCTGAAGCTGAATTTCCAATAACGTCATGTCCTAAAAAGTTAAAAAGACCTTTCTCTCTTCAATAATCTGTCCCAAAACTCGCCACGCATGCGGGGGCTAATGTATGCCAGCGCCACATCGGTCACAGCTTTGTCAGTGGGTGTTCCTGGATGTCCACTTCTCGGTTGGTCCACAGCACCTCCAGTCTTTTTGTATTTGTTAATAAGTTTCACATCAGTGTCGTGTGTGTGATGTGCTTTCCATTTTTCCTGTTAAAGTCCATCACAACAGTGCTTGTGACAGCTTCTCGATCCAGCCATGAGAATGATTTCAATCCGTTCTTCTTTTATCAAAGGCACTCTTACAGGCTACATGGGAAAAAATAGAACTAATTATGAAAAATTTTTGCTAAAAATATTCATTTCCCCTTTTGGGACAGCCTGTATTTAATGACGTGTTGAATCAAGTGTATGGATGCTCAGTACCACCTCAGTGACAGAGTTTACCCAGATCACACTGTGGAGCTCGGTAGTCTTATCCTCTGTTTTTTTTTTTTTATAATTATTTAATTTAATTTTTTAGCTGTTGGTTCCCTCCAGCTTCCTCTTGACTTCTGTAGCCTGGGCGGTCACGATAGACCGACTGACCTGCCTTTCCCGCCAAGCACTGGATAAATGTATTAAGAGTTCAGCAATGAGCTCACTCTGCATCCATGCTGAGAGCATGAGCTCATCGGTATAGCCAGAAGACAGAGAAGGAGGGGTGAAGGAGAGAGGGAAGTGTGCCAGAAAATGTGAGGTCTCAGCTGCAAGGGCCACACACACACACACACACACACACACACACACACACACACACAGACAGTCAGATATGGTTAGTCTTTGTGTGGAAAGCATGACTTATTGGTAGTGAATTCTCCTCTTTGATGGGAAGCTCCTCAAACAGCCAGGGACTGACCTGCAGTTAATGAATGAATGAATGTGTAATAGAAGCGATACAAACGTTTAGATGCGCTTTAATAATGTGTCTTGAAACATTTGAGAGGATGTTAGAGAGCTACCTGATATTAATTTCATTATCACACAGACACACTAGGTACTGCCAATATAACTTCGTCATTCATTGTCATGTAAATAGCTCTGAAGAACTTGGAAAATAGTCCAATAAACACACTTTAGCCATGTCCGACTCCTCTGTGAGTTTATTTACGACTGGGTTGGCCATGCTGCTCTTTTTCTCCGTCCTCGTCTGAGAGCATTACAGAGTGAATCACATACAGTTTTTCACCAAACTCAACGCTCGTCTGATTTTTAGTCCGTACACGTCTGGGATTTTCTATACAGAGGTCACACAACAGTGGGAGAAAAAAGATCTTTGACTGCGGCTACTTGCTGCATTTAGTCTCGAATCGCATGTATGTGTGACCCTCCCCCAGATATTAAACACTTTCCGAATGACTAAATAAAAATGGCTGCTTCTGGTACACTCTGATTAATGTTTTATTGTATTTTAAAATTGGTTCACACCAAACTGAAGTAAGAGCCAGGATCTCCTCTCTACTCTAGTGCCTCTTCAGCCGCTTGGATGCCATGCTGTGAAAGCTGGCACTCTTTATCACTGTTTAGGACAAGACCAGTCTATCTGCCCTGCTACGGCAAAAGCTATTCTTTGACTCTAAGTGAGTGAGCGTTAGAGATGAAAAATAACCGTACCATTAACTAACACATTACTGTATATCCAATGATCCAGCCGCTACTTTTTTCTGTTTTTTTTTATTCTATTTTAGTTTTTTTTTCACTCCATGAGCAGTTAAAGCCTGGTGCTTTAGTAGGACAGAAATGAGATCAGTGTTCCCTTTCTTAAATTAATTACTACACTGCAGACCTGGAATGGTTTCTTAAAGGGGAAACTCTGCTGTAGGGATTTTTACATAGATTGCATTATATTTTCATTACGAGTTCTGTAAGAGGAGCGAACTGAAGAGGCACCAGATGGATTTTTCTAAGAGTGTAAGTTTGTTCCCCGTTGTTTTCTATTTACTTATTGTATAATCAGCTGTAGGGTTGAAGCTGTAGAAGTCTAAGGAGTGTATGAGCTTCATTTATCTTAACCAGGCCTTTCATGCTGGAAATATGAAATACCATATTGATTTATGATATTTCTGCCCCTCTCTCTCACTCGCTCTTTTATTGTTTGATACCCTCTCTCTCTCTCTCTCTCTCTCTCTCTCTCTCTGTCTCTCTCTCTCTGACTGTGTGTCTGCCTCATCCCCGTGTCCTGTGTCAGCAGGTAATATTCAGATGTAGAGCAACAGCGGCATTGTGTTTGCAGTGTGTCAGTATGGGGGCTGTCTTTGATCGTCCTCCACTCGTGCACTCTCCTCCCTGAGGACCCAGACTCCTCCGTTTTTCCCCTTCCTCTAATGAGGACCATCCTTCATCCCTGTGCCGCTCTCCTTGTCTGTCCATGACGTGTAATTTTTTCGTCTTTGTACCTCATTTTGCACTTGAGGTTTTATTTGAGGTTTGAAAATGTTTATTTTGTCACATTATTCTCTCTCTCTCTCTCTCTCTCTCTCTCTCTCTCTCTCTCTCTCGCATCCATCTGTGTGAATGTGTCATGCTCTGTCTCGTCTCTGTTGTTGATCCCTGATTGCTTTAAGGCGCTTTATGTTTCTGTATTTATTCGGTTTTTCTTGTTAAAGCTGCCTCACGGATGTTTGGTGAGTTCTGAGCCAAGCAGTGGATCACCAGCGCGAGTCTGGAGGCTAAATGTGTTTGTGAGTGAGGGTGAGAAAGAGACAGCTTCTCTCCAGAGGTGTTTCTAGGGATGTGACTGTGGGGTTTTGCTGAAGGTGAGAATTACACGTTTGCACCTGTCACAGGTAGTTGGACCTGAGCACAGAATAGTGGAGGTGTTTCTGGCTGCTCGCTGGTAATGAACTCGGTCTCGCAGCTTGAAAGGCGGCAGAAGAAAGTAAAGCAGGAAAAGAAACAAAGGAGGAGATGTTAGCTCAGTGTTTTATTTTTCTCCATCATTCCAAAACCATACTTTCAGGAGTAGCGGATGTTGTAGTTGTAGAAGTTGTTCAAAATAAATCACAGTTTAATGCTCACATCATTGATTTATAGTTTTGTTCCTGCAGCGGTCTGTAAAGCATCTGCACAGAGGAGAGACGGTCTCTTCTTGCTGGTCAGATTATCAGTTGTTGTCTGTCTGTTATGAAAGATGAAGAGGTAATTGCACACTCATCTTCATCCTGTTTGATGGACTGTGTGTGTTTAAAGTTGTTTAGAGTTTCTACCAAGCACTAAATCAAGATGAAGTTGTATCTGAATGAAATGATGTGATCATAATCGGATTACACACCTCTCTTAACGTTGAAGAGAGTCTTAAATGTAGCTCAGTGCAAGACGTCCTGCCTTTACACTGAACATTAACATTAGGTGACAGTAGCTGTCTGTGTTAATTAAGAAATGTTTTCTGCCTCATTCACCAGGCTTCAGAGAGAATCAGTATCCCCTGAAGTTGACTAAAACGGTATCGACATCTGGATTCGGTCTTTACGTCGTCTGCCGAGTAAGAGTGCCAGGCCACCTATCGTTTTTCTTTTTACCTCTAATCACTAGTAACGTGCTTTGTGTCCTGATTCAGCGTTAGACCAGGCTAGCTTTACCCTCACAAGCAAAAGAAACAGAGCGTTTCACCCGAGTCTTTTTCAGGTTACCTCAATGTTCTGCACTGGCTGCTATATTCTGCTTATGGTCTGCTTATAACTTTTTTATCTGCCTGAAATAATATATAAATATAGATCTCATTATAAATATGACCTTCATAGAAAGTGTTAGCAAAAATTCTACCGCAGACATTTTGAAGAAGTGGGTTGTGCTGCACTCTTTCCGTAACATGCATTAATATCACGGCTGACAGTTCATACATTCGTGTCTCAGACCATTCAGGGCACAGCAAGTCGTAGAAGTAAATAATAATGACACCAGTGGTGTAGTGACATTTAGCGACATACTAATATTTAGTACATGGTTTGGGACACAGCCCATTATTCGCAACTTACGATTGCTCATTACAGACATGTTATAAGATTAAAACTAAACCGATACTGAGCACATCACTGTGACGCTGTGGTGTGTAAGCGGTGCTCATTCTGCGCTTTCACGAGCAGCTCATAACCTGCGGAATGCACAAGTCATCTAATGTTAGCTAGTGAACCCCAGACGCCCCAGGCAGCCTCTGCAACTCACAGCAGCTCAGGAACTTCATATTATATTATACAGCATTTTTTTTTCTCCCTTGACTCGACAATCATGTTTTATTTTTAACAGAAATGTCCTACACACTGTAGCTTTAAATATGCTTTTCATAATTCCCTGCAAGCCTCTGTGATGAGGAAATACAGTGTATTGCAAGCGATTTCCATATTTCTTCTCCCCTCCGAATACGAGACCGCATCGGAGACAGAGCCAGTTCTGCTAATGTTTACTAATCGGGGCATTCGTAAGAGCTGAGAGTGCTTGCGACAGAATATTGGCTTCAGCATGTTGGCACTACTGAGGATTAACACTGGCACTGGATCAACATGGTTCAAATGAAAGTCAAAAAAGACTCGAGTTCTTGCGTGATGCAGTGTGGCCCTCCCTCTGCGCTTAACCCGTTTTAATAAATGAACATTTTTCTATTGTATGAATTAAAAAAAAGCCCTGCCAATCTTCACTCCAGTATTCTATGCAATTCTTTCTCCATTATTTCTCCATAAAGGCATGCACACTGAATTTGAATATTTAAGCTCTAATTAATATCAGTGTTTCTCTATTTTTCTCATTTTTGCCCGATGATGGAGGCTGATATGATCAGGCAGACTGATCAGTGCAGATTATCTTTCCTCATTGCTGAGGAAGTGATGGATTGAAGGCGGAGGTGGTGGCGGGTCTCAGATTAAAGCCATTCTTTTATAAGCATGCAACAATAGCAGGGATAATAAGTTAGCGAGGAAGGAAAAGTAAGGCGTCTGCTAATTGTGCTGATTTCACACAAGCTCAGTTTGATGGGCAGCTGCAGCAGCCGTCTCCAAGTGTGTGTGTGTGTGTGTGTGTGTGTGTGTGTGTGTGTGTGTGTGTGTGTGTTTGGCTCATTTGAGACCAGCAGGTGCAGAGTGTGAATACTTTCCCAACCGTCCTTTCTTTGCTCTTGCATAATGTAGAGCCTCCTCACTGGCCCATTTTAGCACTTTGGGGATCTTTTCAGTATAAATGAGCCTGAGCTTGTCTGAGACACAGTGTGCTCTTCCGTGCAGCTGGATCCAAGTCCGTTCTCCGCTCTATACGACACATGGAAATGACATGGTGAAGTTTGGCGGTCATCTTCCCTTCTTCATCACAGTGCATGATCAGATTCACAATTTAAACATGGCCAAATTATATCTGAATTACATTTCCTTGGTTTGTACAAGTAGCTTTACATGCTATCAGCCATTAAGCTTTTTTTTTTTTTTTTTTTTTTTTAGCCATCAATCATGTAGTCGATAAGTCCATTCTGAATGTTCAGTGGATCAACTGAGCGCTAATGCTTTCAATGACATCATGTGAGTTATTTCCACAATGCACCCAGTTCTCTAATTAATATTACTCTCCTGCTAATGCTTCTCCTGTCACTTCACTCTCCCTCACCCAGCTCTGCTCCCCCCAAATGATTTACTTTTCATTTCGCCAATTAGTTAAGATAGGCTTAGTGCTGCACCCCACTGCCCCGTGGGATGATTAAAAACGCTGCAGCCTCGTTTACACTGATTGTGAGTTTGTCTAACAAGAAGCTCCACTGCTCCTTACTAAACTCCACTTCACATCATAGTATTGTAGAGGCAGAATGTGTGAGATTTTCTTTTTTTAAACGTTTGCCCAGATGTTACCCAAATGACCCGTAGTTAAAGCTGAGAAAATACAAAAAACACTCTCCTAAATAATTTCAGTAATATATTTTTCTAAAGAGTTTCACTGTACCAGTTATAGACTGTATAACACTCTGTATGTGACAAAGAACCTGAACTTGATATTCTACATAGAAAATGTAAACATCTTTAAAATCTACCCTTAATTCACACTTTTCCTCAGGACAAATTTAGGGGGAATCTAAATGTCAGTTGAACCCCCTTTAATTATGATAATTTATTTCTGTATCCTTTTATCCTTTTTATTTTATTAGTAATTAGTATCCCAAATTAGTAATCATGAAGGCGAAGGTGAAGGCTAACACTTGAACCCAGCCAATCGCGTCTTTGCAGCGTCGCAGGGACTCGGGGCAGCGTAACACACGCAGAGGAATGCGCTGTCTGCCCTCTTCCTCATACATGAGCTCAGGGACACACACGTTTGGCTAGTCTCGCTGTGATTGGCAGTGAAGACAGCGTATGACGTCCCTCCCACGTAGAGAACACGGAACATTGTGCTCCCTATGTTGCATCTAAGGAGCCATCATATTTGGATTTAAAACTTCTCACACTTAGATGCATGGTCTTATTGTATGATATTGTTTCTAAATTGTTTCAATAATCAAGAAAAAAAAATGATTACAATTTTAGCCATGATTGTAGAGCCCTAAATTGTTTCGATGTTCCTTGCCATTATGCACATTGAATGCAGTTTTATGGGTTGATGAAATGGTCTTTCTGATATTCTTGCAGCTAGATAAGCTGTTGTATCTGTTCCTGCTGTTCGTGTCCTATAAACGGTGGTTGCGTGGTGAGTGGAAACTGGTTCACAGGAATGGTCAGGAATGCTGTAGGGAAAAACACTTGACACTTGCTGACACTTGTCTGGAAATGCAGGACCACCAGACCCGCTGCCTTTTACATAAGCAACCCTTGTGTTCATGTAAAGGATATAAGAGTTTGGCTCAGAATAGAGAGTGTGCTTAGACATCACCGTCGATAGCCGTCATTATCTAACTGCCCCCGTTACTCCTTTCCCCTTTCCTCTCCTGCTCAGGAAGGAAGCACGGCATCCCTTCATCCTCTCTAATGGGTTCATTAGTCCTGCTGTAATGAAATAACTCATGTGCTGTGTGCAGAGGCGCCAGCCTGCTCGCTAGAAATCCGCTAATTTCTTTTTCAACGTTATGAACGATTCCTGATTTATGATTATTACTCAATTTATTTATAACGTTATTAATACTGTATGTAATTTATATTGTTGCACTATTTGCTATAGAACACTCAGTGAACCCTTTTTTCTCGACAGAGTAAATGGGGACTGTGTCTTTTGTGACATTAAATGCCACCGCAACTGAGACGTCAACTTGTGCTTTTCTTCTCAAATCTGAGTTCCTTCCCTGTGTACGGAGTGACGTCAAATCCCCATGACTTCACAAATAAACAGTAAAAATTCTTACCTTTGAATGCGTTATACCGTATATGCAAGTGTTAGCTTTAGATTAATCAACATACAGACATATTGGTTTGTTAAATCTAAAGCACTGACTATACAGTTCACTGTCTGAGAAAGAAAACATACAAACAAACAAAACATCACTCATTAGAGCAGCTGCCGAGCTCGTTTCTAATAAATACGAACACAGGAGCGTCTGTTTTCCCACTCCGTCTGTCGAACGCGCCGAGGTCGAAAGTGACATAATAACCGCTTAGGATGTAATGCAGCATTATATTTTTCATAAACTTGTTCTTCTGACTTTTCAAACCTGCACCAATGCCATAAAGGTGAAGTGATATTTGCACCTTTCTGTGCTGTGAGCTCAGTCCTCGGCGTGTACATGTACAACCTCGAATAGAATATTTTGAAAATCGCCTTAAAACATTCATTTGAATTACTAGTGAAAATCTCCCAGCATTATTCACCTTGCTCACATGTTTTCCCCTCCTCTACAGCATGGATAATGGAGCAGCCGGAGATGTGCAGGTCTCTGATCCATTCTCTAACTCGTCCCCATGCTCTGACCTCGCGCTTCTCCAGCCAGCTCGTGCCACTCAGCACAAATGAGCCGAGTCTGTTAGAAGAGACGAGCCATCTCTCCGCTCACCAAACGATCAATAAGCTTATAATTAAGGTTATTTAGCATGCACTAATGTCATTCACCCGTTTTAGCGTGGAGATTTCCATCCCTCCATCCCTCCATCCCTCATCTCCCATTCTTCTGTAACTTGACAAGGCTTTGGAAATTGAAATGATATACTTTGCCGATTGTGCTTACTTTTGTAGCAGTGTTAATTATAATTTTTTAGCCGACTGTATGGCTTTTTTTTGCGTCATTGTATTGCATCCTGCAGTAATTATGATGGCCAACCTCAGAGCTGCCATCTGAAAGGGTCTCTCCTCTTTTTTCCCAGCTCTGGCTTATTGTATAGAGATAAGCGCTTGTGCGTCTGCAGCCTCCTTGCTCTCTGCACCTGTGGCTCAGTCTGAGAGGGAGTGTGAGTGAGTATGGAGGGTGATCTGCTCTCTGTCTCTGCTGGCACCACTGCCACTCTGCACACTCCGTTTCCAAGCTGGCACACACTCAGCCCACCCAGCACCCCTGCCAGGATACGCCAAGGTCAGCTAGGGGACAATAAACCCAGGGCCAAGCCCGTCAATCACGTCCCTTAGAGACTGTGCATGATTGTGTGGACGGTATTGCAAAGTACAGACACATTTTCTGACCATGAAGGACTCTCTATGGCTTTTGTCGAAGTGTTGTGATGTTTAGCTTTCTTAACTAATGCGCTTCAGAGGTAGAAAGGAAGACTGAACACATGTGGGCACCACAGAGCATTCCTTATGCTCCGTCTGTTTTAGGCAACATTCATTATAGATCGATGTGTGATGTAGAAGTGGAGTGTTTATTTTTTTGGAATCAGGGACTTGATTCTGGTTATGTTAGGGTTATATATATATATTCAGGTTATGTTAGGGTTATATATATATATATACAGGTTATGTTAGGGTTTTATATATATATATATATTCTTCTTCATGCATCTTGATTTTCTTCTAGTATGACCCCTTGACCAAATAATCATGAAAAATATGTGACTGAAAATACATTCCAAACAAAATACAATTTTTATTTTTTTTATTTTTTATTTTTTTTTAATTAATCAGTCATTCTCTCAAATTTTAGCATAAGCATAAAGTTAGTTTTCTATCTAAACAGACTTTCAGTGTTCATTAGAGTATGACCAGGTAACTGAAAGCCTTTTAGAGACTGGCCTTTGTTTTCTAAATATTTATTTATTTATTTATTTATTTATTTATGGGGTCATTCATAGAGCCAAAAAATTGAGTTAAGCTGCAGGACATTTATAGTAGTTTCTCCGGCTTAAAAAAAAAACAACAAAAAAAAAAGATTTATTTATTTATTAAATAATTTTATTTGGTAGGATTTTTTTGGTACTATTGGCATTTTAATTTACAAAAGAACTCCAATGAATATAAGAATATATTATTTTTCTCATCCCACTCCTATTTTGTGTACACGTTTTGCTCTTAGACAGTCATTGGTGAAGCTAAACTCTTGGGGTGAATCTAAAAGCCTGCTTTCTAAACCCGCTGAAGCAGACAGTGATGGATAAAGAAAGATTGTACTTGTAAATATTTTATAGGTTAACCCTTTGACACTTCCATTTACAGCCATGAGGCCTGCACTGTATCTACACTCCTGATCACCTTCCAGTCTTAAACAACCAGCTGCTTTCAGATGACTGTCTCCTGTGCATCCAGCTTAGCCACACACTGCTGTTTTTCTGTCCATCTCTTTGATTAGATTTCCCTGCACTCTGGCCCGCTGTCATGCCGGATTACTGGAGGAATATTGATGCGCTCCATAAGGAGATTGTTTTTTGTTAGTGGGTGCTCCAAACTGTCAGTCCAGCTAATTTTACTGCTCTGCCTTTTAGCCCATGGTCATGATGGAACCGTGTCACAGAGGGCGTGTGTGTGTGTGTGTGTGTGTGTGTGTGTGTGTGTGTGTCTGAGAGCACCATGCGCAACAGCTGCTGTCTAGCGGTTAAGACACCACCCTGTATCGCTTTGTGTAATCAGTCTGCCTGGGTAGCCGTCCCTCAGTTTATCCATCATGAGTTTATTTATTTATTTCGTTATTTTCTGCAGCATAGACTATAAAAAAAGCACTGCTAAAAATCATCTCTGTTGTACCATCTTGCTGAAGAGAAAACATTCCATAGCCTAGTGATGGGCAATACATGTTAGATCAAAATATCTTTCTGGTTTAATTAGTGTACACAATATTTTTTCTTGGGTTTACTTAAATTTGAGTTGAATGCCTCTGCCACAACCCTGACCAGGATGAACGAATGAATTTCCTGCTCCTGTGAACTTAAGGTTTCATGCATGAGGCTTAACTTGTTAACTGGTGGGCCGTGGTCCAGATGCAGACCCAGCAAAGTATTTCAATGAATCGAACCAAGCGCCGCACCCACCAGCCAGCTCTCCCCAGCCAGCTCTCCCCAGCCAGCTCTCCCCAGCCAGCCAACTGCAGGTTTTCAAACTGCTGCTCATTCTGCATCACACAGCGGTGTACAGCAAAGCGCTGTCTGCCTCCTTATGCATGTACAAGCTCACAGATACCCTGATTGGCTAGTGTCTCTGGGATTGACAGGGGAGAAAGTGTATGCCCCTCCTAGCTTGAGAGCGTGGCCAAATTTGCTCTCTTGAACTCCCATCCACAGCAGGATATGACATCATCAGGATTCAAACTCATTATCGGGATTCAAACCCATTAGAGCGAACGCTTTGCTTTTGCACCACTCAGGAGCCCGACTCCAGGTTTATAAAACATGAACCATTAGGGCTTCTGTAGCACATCCTCTGATGCAGCATTTCTGTAAATTGTTTATCTCTGAGGGGAAAAATGGGTTATCACTAGACTTTTTATTTTATTGTCTTCCCTTTCCCATCTGATTAGTGACCTGATAACATGGCTTGCTTTTTTTTTTAAAAAAATTGATGACGAAAACAACATTGAAACACGGCTGGACTGAAGAGTGTGTATTTATTCACTGCTTCAAATTGAAAACAAACGTCTCATCTGTTTAGGGTTGATGGTTAGAAGTGGTAACGTGAAGCAGCTCTACAAAAAGAAACATAACTAGTTCAAATTGGTTTATGGCCATAATTATCATGACTGGTTTCACATTAAAAGATAACATTAAGGCTAAAATCCAAAAAAAACCCCACAATATTTACTTGGCTGTCAGTCGCTGTGTTGTGTGCATGAACATTCCTGATTGTGCCATTTCCATCAGTACCCAATGCCACACTCGGTCAATTCTCAGAGTATAAACAGGATGCTGAAAACTTATTGCTTCCAATAGTAATCCGTTTGTGTGATGAGATCGCTGCTGAACCGCTACGCAGTTTAAAAGCAAATGCATCAGTTCTGTTTGAGTTATTACTCAATCACAGATCTGTACTGGTGTGCACTGCTCAGCATTAATAGCATGCAGTACTACTGAGCACACTGAGCTCATTAAGAGGCCAACCTGCTCAGTCAAAGAGCTAATTCATGACTTGATTGATAATTCGATAGGCCAGAGTAGGTCATGTGACCTTTAGACACCAAGCAATCTCTCACAAAACATAGCTGTAGCTGTCAGTCCTACAGATTGGACACATACATGGAGTTTCTTTTCTGCATCAGTGCTCCTCATAAACAGTTGCTAAATCCCCAGTGTAGATGTCTGAAGTTATGAATTGAGGGCGGGAGTGGTGAAACATTAGACGGTTTAGACAGTGAAAAAGCAATCTCTTGAAATATAGCACCCGTATCTCCAGCCAGCGGGAATATCAGGTCGATATGGGCTGAGTTGCTTATTAAAAAAGTCACAGTGCTTTTTGCCTAAGTGTGCACTTTGAAGTTTTCTAGCGCTCGTATTCTGCAGGGCACTCGAAGCTTCTCTAGCTCACTGTCCTGCCCACAGCTCGCCTGCAGACAGACCTAGACACTCCTCACTCTCACGCCTTTTACTGCAGAGTTAAACCCCAATTACATTACTTTTTTGTTTGTTTTAAGTTTCTGACACAGGCATGAAAGAGCTATTAAGCACTTGCTGGCTGTTAGCTATAAAGGGCAGCTGTTCTACTCCATTTTTTTAATAATGACTACTGTACATTTTTATACACACACTACCACAACTGCTCATCACACATGTATAACACAGTGTTAAGCCTGCCAGCCTGTAATATACACTTCATACACTTCATCTGTACAGGAGTCTTAGTCTGTAATTAGCTGTTTATATTAGCTGTGTATATTTTTAGTCCCTTTAATCTGTGGTATATTCTGAGCTTATTGTGCATTTTTAAAGTCTTGTGAACTGCTAAGTCTTAGTCCTCGCTGTTGCTCTTGTTTTGTGGCTGTTGTGACAGCAAATTTCCCCTTTGGGGATCAATAAAGTATTCTCTCTCTCTCTCTCTCTCTCTCTCTCTCTCTCTCTCTCTCTAATGTTGAATTTGCAGCATACTAATTTGGTTAGAAACGTGATAGCGCTCTGTGCTCTGTGTTTTTGTTAGCTGATTTTGGTCAAAGTGTCTCTACATGCACGACCTCTGCTCCTCCACCCGTGCACTTTATGCCCTTATCAACAGATCCTCCAGGCCAAGTGAACGTGTACTCGCTGTGAAAACAGATCATAGCCGTGCTGGCTTGTTTGTTGACTCACTAGCTACCCGATTGTGCAAGATTTATTTTAATTACATGTAATCCCCCTGACGAACACCTGTCAGAAAATAAGTCTGCTGGCTTGATGTGACACACATGCTCTCAGCCTGTTGTTGAGCTGACCCTAGGTCTGTGCATGCTCAGGCTTTAGACAGGTCTGATTTTTTAAAATCATTTTTCAGCCATATGTATGAGCTGATTGTGTCTGTGATAGTGCATACACCGCTTTTTTAATTTAGAAATTTTTAGATGTTGATCATAGTGCTGTGTGTGTGTGTGTGTGTGTGTGTGTGTGTGTGTGCGCACATGTGCAGTCTTGCTCTGTTTATCCTCCCATGAATATTTACAGTGGAGTGGATTCACTCCCTACAGGCAGAGACAGATGGAGCAGCCTTTTTCAGTTTGCACTCTCTGCCCTAATCAGTCTGTTGGGTCTGCTATCATTAGGCAGTTATTCTAGTCTTAGAACAAAGTGTGTGTGTGTGTGTGTGTGTGTGTGTGTGTGTGTGTGTGTGTGTGTGTGTCTTTATATGTATTTGTTTTTGCTTTTTTTTTAGTCGATGTCTAATCTTTAAGTGAGCACTTTGCATTAGATTTGCTTTCATTTTTCATCTTTCGAGTCTCTTTAAAGCATTGACGTCTCATTTTGTCCAGAGTGTCTCCACTCAGAGGTAGAGCTCTACAGCATGCCACTGCCATCTACTGGCTGTGATTTACCCTCATCACTGTTTCCACCTGCAGGCTTCACTTTGTAAAAGCTCTTCCACTTTCTGATGTAAATGTGTGATGAAGGGACTCTGTAATCCAGATTTATTAACAAATGAAAAATCTTTACATGTTGTGGCTCATTCATGTGCAGTCCAGGATGTGTGACTTCTGTTAGGAAACATTTAGTCTGTTAAATAGTCATTTGTAGCATCGTGCTCATCATATATTTTCTAATCACATCATCTTGAATTTGTGTTTTTTTTTTTGCAGAAGGAGCTGAGCCTTCCCCGAAGAGGCAGTTTGTGAGTATCCATCATCTTACCAACCATTTCCTCTTACAGAATGAAGGAAAGTCCACTCTGAACTGAGCACAGCACATAGATAGTTAGCCTTGGTATAATATTCCTTGAAGAATAAATCACAACAGCGTTTTATTGAGATCTTTGAAAGATGTAGCATTATGGGTACACGTTATGACATGAATGACCAGGGATCAGTTTTAAAAAGCGCTGAATTAAAGGTGAGTAACAGAATAGATGATAGTTTCCTAACCTGTAGGATGACTGTAGGATATTTACAGGCTCTCTGTCGAGAACCAGTGCGCGCACAACCTAAGGTATTGCTAAACGACTTCACAAGTAAAACAAAAACTCACTCCCTCGCCACCAGGGATCCGAGCCCTACCGCACTTCAAAACACTGGTCTGGGGTTCAGTTCCATGGAATCGTGGCACGGTTCACATCAGATAGCGCAGGCTAACCGTGCTCATGCACAGTAATGCGGTTGGTTCAACTCGGCACATTATTGTCACCGGCATTACGAAGATAGAAAGCAGTTATTATGGTTATTGATATATGAGAGATTTTGATAGCACCAGTGCGCTGTAATTACTTCACTTTTGTGGAACGTGTGCTTGCACGGAGAGCACAGCGAAAACTGAACATCTCATGTCTGTCCCACATACGAGATCAGCTCCCTGCTTGCACGTATTCCTGCATGATGACATGCCCTGCATCCAAGATGTGTTTTCCTTTGCCATTTGATCGTTGCTACAACAGGAAAATACTTTTAACAAACTCAAACATGTGAGCCTAGTGCCTACCATTTTGCAGAACCGCGCTCTCTGAACTGGGGTGTGGAATTGCGCACAAAACTATCCCCAGTTCGGAAGGAATTCTTCAATGTGAACGCAAACCCGTGATTATGAGGCCCGTAAATTTGAATTTGAGCTTCTGGCCAGAGCTATTGGTGAAAATGTGTGTGTTTAGGCTTGATTCATTTGCTTAGCTGTCTAACTGTGGAGCTGTGGAACTGATGACCCTGTGAAACGGCTTCCTAAAACAAATAAGATGCTCTGTGACCCCTTCACTGGGTGTGTGTGTGTGTGTGTGTGTGTGTGTGTGTGTGTGTGTGTGTGTTTATCTCTCAATTTTGTGCATTCTCATTCTTCATGTACTTAAGAGTGTAATAAGTGCAGTTTTTGTTCTTCACATCCTTAAAGGCCGTCCAATGACTTTGTGAGTGAGTACGGACATTTTAAAGGCGCTAGATGTGTCACAGAAAAGCCGTTTTAAGAGCATTGGATGTGTCCTGGGCTTGCACTGGTCATGTCCTGACTCTTCTCTTGGCTACCTGTGCTGCTGCTGTCAGACTTAAACTAGCTGAAGTTTAATAAGGCTTATAATAATCAAAAAAGGTGAAGACACCAGCACCTGGCTGAGAGAACTTGTTACAGCACTTCTGATGCTTGTGTGCCATGCTGTAATAGGAATAAACTAAACCGTGCTCTTTCTTGTTCTATAGAGAGTTTAGCACTCCCTTTGAGTACAAAAGGACCCTCCTTTTGAAATGGGCTAATTGAGACAAACGGATAACTTCTCCTGTATGACAAACCACAGCATAAAGCCTTAGCTTCAGAATAGTGTTTAATCATATTATTTTAAGAATTCTGCATGCGAATAGTTAGGATGTCACTCATTGCTGGTTGGATTTGGAAATATACGCTTGATCCCCAAGGGGGAAAATGTGGTTACTGGGTAAGATTTATCAGGCCATTAAAGCATTTTTTCCATTCGTCATTCTCTGAAATGAGCAAAATCTACATTTATGAATCCCGAAGATCTTGTGTGCGGTTGCTGAAACACAGCATAGTAATGCTGGTGTAGAGGGTGCAGCAGAGGTCAGAGGGCGAGTCAGAGGTCAGCAGGGTTCAGATCTGGAGCAGATAGAACAGCTGAGTATCTGTGCAGCCATGGCCGGATTTTAACACTCCTCCAGCCTATTTTTAACCTGCTGTTGCCCGGTGAATACATGTTGTACCCTTATGAGGTATCCTTATGCTTCTTTGTACAATGTGCATCAGAAAATTAGCGATATGTGGTAGTGTGTATGAACATCATTATAAACCTTTCTGAGCTTCATGGTGTTCAGGAATCCTTTGTCACTTACTTTGTCACTTACTGACAGAAAAATTTTAAAAAAATAATTCATTTGCTTTGTTTTCCTAGTTGAGTAATTGAATTGTGATTTGTTAGCAAGACGAAGTCTGGCTCATAGGGTGTATGGTGAGAATAAAAAATTTTTGCCGTGTTGCTCACGTCTAGAGTGTGTACAGACGATGCATAGGAATTACAGAATTCCAAAATTAAATATGATGCAACGCAACGGTGTCTCGATATGATACATCTTTCATACAGCATCACCTTAGAAAGTGTCTGTTTCCATTTTCAATTGGTTCAAAATATTCAACAGTATAAAAGTGCAATAATTGAAACGATATAATGATCCATTCAGCCTCTTGGCAGCGTAAAGCAAACTAATAAAGCTGTGCATTAGAGTGTAATGAACTTGAGCATGGCTGGGAGTGCAGTACGTGTATGCAGTAGCACGGTGGTTTGGGTCTACACGCGTCTTCTCTAATGCTGCTGTAGCGAGTTCAATGCGGCTCTTCCATGAGCTAAAAACTCCTCAATGCTGCAGACCTGGATTAAAGATTTAATCAAATCAAAAGCCTTCTATTCTAAATCAGTTAGTCAGAGTAAAACACACACACACACACACACACACACACACACACACACACACACCAGTGTTTTCCTGGATGTGCAGCTCATATTTCAGTGTTATTGCATTCGTCTGTCCTGCACGTTAGTGTTATAATCACTCTGGCTTAACAGTGGGTGCTCCAGTTGCTCATAGTAGACTTGTTTATATCGATCCTCTTGGCTGGACTGCAGACATGGACTTCATGTTCTTTCGGTTCTGAGATGGACAGTGAGTGAAGAACGACAGCTGCAGACCCTCCCCCACACCGAGGTCTCGTCATATCACCAGAGTAGTCATGTGTATACGAGATGGAGGCAGCATTAGGCTAGCAAACTCTTCCACTCTCTTCACCCTCATGTCAGAGTGAAATGGATTTGAGATTTCTTAAACCAAAGACCTTCACAGCTGGAGATCTCATTTGGCCGTTATTGCCACTCAGCAACTAACCATGGGTTATGGCTGTCCTCTCAGACTGAGGTCATGCCTCAGCTTTCTCCTGTTGGATTCGTTTAACTCTCTACAGCTTGCTGCTTACCTAAAGCAACAACCTGCATTGTAAAGTGCACGTTTTGAATGGCGTGGTCTTTAGCCTTAAAACATGCTAAAGGTTAGAAGTCCTCGTTGCCAATGGTCTAACGGTCTCGTCATCGTCATCATCACAGCTGTATGGACTGGTCTCATCATGGTCTTAAGACAGAAGTGACTTTAGTCTGTCGAGAGTTCTTTAGTCTTGCTGCCTGATTCGTCACACCATGTCAGGCATGAAGAAAAGGAGAGAGAGAGCAGGAGCACCCATCCTGCGCATACAGTAAGCCTCTCACTGTCTACTGCCACAGCTGTGTACACACACACACACACACACACACACACACACAAAACACGCAATCTCTGACACCTTTAAATAGAAGTGTATATACTGAGCTAATCATATTTTCCAGTAGATACTGAACTCTGTTGAAACTGAGCTCTTGTGTTAGGTTCTTTAATATGACCGCTGCACTAAAGCTAAACAAACGAAGACTAAATAAATGGTCAATAATTTTTGTTGCCTTCATGATCTGCTTGTATTAATATAAATACAAATTCACCACCTGAAAGTCTCACACCCCTGTGAGTCATAAAGACAAGCTATTTAATATTTTTGCTTTTGTCTTTACCCTTTTATTCTAGCAGATGAAAAGATCATTTCAGTGATTCTGTTTATATATATAAATACAAGTTTCTTTTAAACATCACTGATTATGGTCAACTCCTGTATGAAACTAATGGATTTTCCGCTTGAATTGTGGACTTTGTTTAAAAAAAAAAAAAAACACTTCATGGCTTTGAAGCTATCATAACCGATGTTTAAAATTATTAGAGAAAACTTTGTCACCATTATGAAAAATCACCATGAAAATGATGTCAACTCAGATATGGACATTTCCCCTCTTGTCTCCCTGGGACAAATAAATAAATGCCCCTGCTCTCACACTGACAGTGTTGCATGGATGAGCTCGCTCTTCACTTGTGGGCTTTATAGCTTTAGTTTACTGACAGTTGCCTTGGTTTCACTGCTAGCGCCAGGCTAGTGCCGTAGCCATACAAGCTACCTGCGGGAAGTATGTAAAGTATATTAAAGCACTCAGTTGATGACGTCTCCCCATGCGTAAAAATACATGCAGTGCTTGACTATGCACCAGCATCAGAATGACCCTAAAACCTTTTGCTCTTCATGAGTTACGGCCCCAAAGGATTCACGACGAGAACATGGCCGCCGTTCAAACCCTTCAAGCTCGTAGCACTATCACCTGCTGGCTCAGGAGCTGCGAATAGGAACCAACTTCACTTAGCTGTTCGTGTCCCTCGCACGCCGCCTTCTCTTAATGTCCATCCCTCTTTTAAAGAGAATGACTCCTGGCCATGTTGTCATATCGTGTGGCTGCTGGTGCGAGCAGAGTTTTTATTCGTCCTTATCTAGATATTTGAGATGCCAGGATGAGAGAAGGACATTTTTAATTCGCATGTGTGACATTTTTATACTTTTCATTTTTTCAATTTCATACAGTTTAATATAGTGTATATGCTTTGAGCCCATCTCCACCAGAAGTAAAGGTCTATTGTTTTAAAATCCCCAAGAATTAAAAAAGGGAGAAATTTACATGTAAAGATTGAATTTCACCTGTGATGCAGGAGACATTTTGACAGCTGGTATCTGATTACAAACGGAATTGATTTGGCTTATATCCATGTCACACTGCCATGTAGCTTTCCAACAACTTGACCACTGAGTGAGGAAATGACACGTAGCTACCAAGGCTTTAGGCATCTTTAGGCAGACTGACTGCTTTTACTAATGACTCCTTACACAGCATGATCTTTGAAGGAATATTAATGTGAATAACATTTCGACACCATTTTAATGAAATATGTTTATGGTGTCAAAATATGTTATAGACAGAAACACCCAATTCTGGCATGTTTTTCGTCATTTTTGTCTGTTTGGCAGAATTCAGCCACAGCTACATCTGAAGGGTTTTCATCGACTGACACATTTTATTAAGAGGACTGATCCTAGTCAATTTCTTGTGTATTAAAGAAAGAAATTTAAATCATTTAAAGGAAATCTGTAGGTCATTTTTAAAGTTTTAAAAGTTGCATTTTCTGGACGTGCCTTAAGCAGAACTACCTACATTTGTTTCTGGATGAGAAAGATATCTGCACAAATTCAGTGAATGAGTGAGTGAGCTCAGCCTGGAGAATTGCCCAGTCCAGGTTGATGTGTCTGTTTTTAGTGCACTGGGGCATCTCCATTTTTGTATCTTCAGGGCCCTTCTATCTTTCTGCACAGCACATGGAAAGAGCTCAGGAGCAGATTTCTGGCATCTCGTCTTCTCACCAGAAAAGAGATTTATTCATAAGCTTCTATAGAAACGCTCTCCGACTCGGCAGCTTTTATTTCACACTGCTGGCTTTAAGAGGAGAAACACAGTGTTGATTTCAAACCTTGGGCCTTACAGCGTGGACATGTTTAAGAGTCGGTATGCATTTCTACACGCTGCAAGCGGACAGTGATGTATAGTAGACATCGAGAGATTCACGCACACCTGCTTGCACAGGAACACACTTCCAGTCAGCATGTAACCTGTAAATTAAAATAAATAAATAAATAAAAAATTTTGTGCCCTTCACTTTTTTCTTCTCTTCACGGTGCCACGCTCACTAGAATCTGGCCAACGGCTCAGTTCCGTTGCCATGGCAACAGCAGCCTCCTGCAGCACCTCCTCAGCCCCACATTTTTCTCTTCCTCCTCTTCCTCTCCTCTCCGCCTGTCACACGGTGGAGGGCCAGAAGAGGCCGTCTGTGCCCCGGGCCCTGCCTCTGCCCCGGCTCTTGGCCTCGGCTCCCCCAACCCCTTCTTCTGGAGGTAAGGAGTGGACACACAGCTGTCTCACACAGCATGGCCATTAGTCTGATACTAACAGCAAATAAAAATGAGCTTCATTCATACCTTATAAATATTCCACTTACATGGAATTGCATCACTAAATGAAAGCTTTGAAAGCTGACCTTTTTGTTCCTTGGTTATTTTGTGTTTCTTGTCATATTGTGCATGAGAGACTAGTATGAATCACTTCAAGGACAGCTATTTCTCTCCTCCTCTAAACATTTTCCTCTCTTCCAAGCACTAGCTACCACTGAGCAAAAGCACTGAGCCTGCTTGATTCATAAACAAATCACTTTACAGAGAAAAACATGCTGCAGTACACTTTATCTTTAAAAAATGACTTTAGATCTGAATTGAAAGAATGTAGTTTATTAGAAAAAAAAAATGCAAGAAATAGGCAACTCGTACACTAAAGATCCTAAAGCTGAAAAACCTGAAAAGATGATGAAGGCTGTTGCTACTTGGTCTGCACTTCTACACCGGCTTTGTTAGCTACTGCGCTACAATTGTGCAGGAAGCTAAAAGGTAAAAGTTTAGTATTATCGAAGTTATTCATTATTTAAAACCAAGTAACAGCCAATCTTGAGAAGTGATTCTGGCATTTAATATTTACATTAAAAATGTCAACTGTGTTGTGGTAACTGATAGCACGATAGCATGAGTGTCTGTTGCCCAAGCATTTCTCTCTCAGTCATTTATTTCATGTGTGTGTGTGTGTGTGTGTGTGTGTGTGTGTGTGTATAATTATTATTCTTTTTTTTTTAAATATAGAATCACATAATCACCAAGAAAAAATGGTTAATAATTTAGCCATTAAATGTTAAATGGTGTGTGTGTGTGTGTGTGTGTGTGTGTGTGTGTGTGTGTGTGTACATGTGCTGTAATGACATCTGGGTTTCTTTCAAATGCTGTTTTTTCTTTTGTGTTTCCAGAGTTATTAAATTGTTTGCATGCTCTTTTTAAACATGTGATGGTACTGCAAGCAAATTAAAAGTGATACTTTTTTGAGGCATAATTTTGTCCGTATTGTTTTGTTTTAAACTCGTTTTAAACTATTCCAGGCTTTTTTTCACTGATGTTTAAAGTCAGTCCTGAGCTTCATTTGTCTTTTCTCTATCGTGCGTGTTTGATGTCATTTAGTCTGTGTGGAGTGACTGCTGTGAGCCACCTCAAGGTGACACAGTGCTCTCCACGCTTGGCCGCTTCTACCTCTGTACACACACACACACACACACACACACACACACACACAGAGACAAACACATACACACAGTATAACATTCTAACTAGCTCTGTCATGCACCATAATCTCCCTTGATCCTCACACCACCCTGCATCCATCTCCGCATTACACTGCCTCTCACCAAATCCAGCTTTATTCTCTGTTTATCCAGCCGTGTCCAGCATCTTTCCTGCTGGGATGTTACAGGAATAATCTCATAGCTTTGATTTGCACCTTCTCATCACATTCACTGCTACTAATGACATAATTGCGTGACCGTTATATACGTGTGTGCGTGTGAGTGTGTTCATGCTGGAATGCATTAAAGGAATACTTCAGCATTTTAACCTAATCTGGTTCTGCGTGCATATCAGTGATTATAAAGCAATCTTCCCCCACTCGTGTAATGGAAATCTAAGGGCAGTTGTTGAATTCCATTAATAAAGAATATATGACTAGGAGTCAAATTAAAAGTTAAGTTATAGATTTACTTATACATCTATGTACAGATTAATTCAAGAAAATGGCTTTAACTGAACAATTCCTGAAAGCGTTCAACAAAATTACATCTTTCTCATAAACAACTGCCCTTAGGCTTCGATTATAAGTGAGTTTTGAGTAAACAGGTTTTCTATTCTTATGCATGTTATTCTTATCCGTTGACTCGAACTCAGAAACAACTCAACCTCAGTCAGGGAAAAGTACAATGGAGTGGTCATTCAGCTGGGAATTCCAAGTCAGGAGCTCGGACATTATCTACCTATAGGGCTGTAACAATAGATAGCGACACAAAAATGTGGTGATGTGCATTGTGGAAATGTGTGATATCAGCATTCTGTTTATTGTGCATGTAATTCAGCTGCACTGTTTGAACACCAGTGGTGCCAATCTGTGCAACCCATAGAGTTCAAATATATAGCGAGCATGCTGGTCACATGATCACATTCTTTTGTGGAGCGCTTCATCTGTACTTGTGAAGTGACCGAAAGGCCGATAGCTCTGAATTGCATCGACTGACACGGTTATACGCTTACACAGCTACGTTTATAACAGTTAAATAGAGCTCTTCAGTAGTTTTCAAACACTATAACCCGTGTTTTTGTGATTTATAATTACCCAAGAAATAGGACACAGAACACGGGTGTTTTAGCCGATTTTGGAGCTCTATTTCTCCTACAGAGATTATGTTTCAATCAGTAATATTCCCCAGGTCAGACACTTCATTTATTCAAATTTATTTATTTATTTTTAATATATGATGAACCCATAGTACATCATTTTCTTCATTCAACTATTGTTTAAATTTTCCAAAAAGGAATTGAATGGAATCATGACTGGAGTGTATTGGTACACCCCTATCAACCTAGCCTGAGTTTTCTGACATAAACATGCCTGACGTCAAAATAATATGACACTGCACACAGTCAGCAGTCAACTGACTTCCCTTTGCATCATCAGCTACTTGGTAAAAACCTGATTTGACTTGATATGTAGCTTTTGACTTGAGATGTAGTAAAGGCTTTGTAAGTTAAGATTTGTAATGTATTTCTGCCTGATTTTACTAATGTGATTAGACCATTGTAACAGGTAGTTTTTATAAGCAAAGTTGAACAAGAGAGTTGTCTTATTTTATGCTTTATTTATAATTGTGCTGAAATAATTAATTTTGATCATATTTATATGTTTATCATATTCAGAGACTAGCCATGCAAATATGACTGTGCTTTGAGCATCCATGAACACATTAATTTCAGAATTCTGGAAAATCGACTTGGAAATTTCTGAGCTCTGAGTACAGAGGATCGCAGCATTAGTACAGGGACATTCAGTAGCCAGAGATTATGTTAAATTTATTCAGGCACTTTATTCATTTAATCTAACAGTATTTCACAGCTCTCTGAGTTCTGTCTCATTTCTCTACGGGTTAGTCAAAAGCCGTGGTGTTTTCCATCATAGTCTTCCTAAAGCTTTCTCCTTCTCCTCCTAAAGGAAAGAGTCGTAGGAGCTAAGGCTCTACAGCTTCTTCATAAGGAAGCGGGTGAATTTAATAATGTTAATATAGCTAACACATTTCTCACGCTGTATACGCCTTAATGAAAGTGAATCGATTTCCATGACTTTGCTGGGGTGTCAGCTATGCGTGTTTTTATTCATTAAGGAAAATGACATTACATTTTATCTCATTAATCAGAAGGGTGAATTATTATTTAGTTCTTCTTTCATTTAAAAAATAATTTTGTCAACAAAATTGAGACTGGTGTATTAATGCTAATTTGCACAGACATCACATGACTGTGTTAGGTATGGAGCAGGTAAAAGGTTCTGTTTGCATGGAGAGAGAGAGAGAGAGTGACTGTGTGATGTGTGGAAGAGGAGGAGAGAGTGAGGGAAGGAGGGAGGGAGGGAGGGAGTGTAAGGAAGGCGACTGCAGCTCACACTACCTCTAGCAGCGTCACAGGTTGTAGGCAGCCGCACCAGCATTCTGACAGCTGGGGACACAAGCTCGCACACACACACACACACACACACACACACACACAAGCACGCAGACACACTCGTTTAGCATGGCTGTCGTTCATCCGCTCGTTGCTTTATGGCAGCTGGTGGGTTTGGGTTCTGCGTGACAGCGGTGATAGTGAAGAGCCTGGATCATGTCTGACTCTTTCTGGACTGTGCTCTCGAATTTCTCTCTGCCAGAGAGGAGCATGCTGCGTCGATCCAAGAGGTACCCTTTCTCTCTCTCTCTCTCTCTCTCTCTCTCTCTCTCTCTCTTTCTCTGAGTTCCATTTGATCTGTATCTCTCTCAGTCTGGCACGTAACTTGATTTACTCTGTCACATGAGCAGTAATGGAAGCCATTGCTGTTTCTGGTGTGTGTGTGTGTGTGTGTGTGTGTGTGTTTGTGTGACCTCCATTTCTCCTTTTGTTTGTGCATTTTGAAGGTTATGTATGCTTCAGTCATGCTTCTCTACTCTCTGTGATCTGCATGCATCTTGTGCTGTCCTGTTTTAACCTGCCCTGCAATGTTTTCATGCACACGCACGCACACATGCACGGAGTGAGACGAGGTTCGTCTTATCTGTTTCTCTCTTGTGGAGCAGGTCTTCAGCCCTCCTCCTGTCATTAGTTCCCAAATTCTCGCTGCAGATCGGAGAGATGTTGCTTCTCGCATAGCAACAGGGCTGAGAGTGGAGTACGACTCGTGCTGCTGCTCACTGCCTCTCTGCCCTCCCCCTTTTCTCTGTGTATATGAAGGCCAGCGTGGGTCACTACGCTACAGCGCGGGAAACACATTATACCTTTAGGGTTATATTTAATGCTTAATTTGACGGTGCATTCCGGATACATCCTGTGTATAGACAGGGCAAGCTCACACCACACATCAGTAACTACCAGTCAGTCATGATGATTTACTAGTCATTTTGTAGTCAAGTGCTTGAGCACATAAGAAAAAGAAAAACTGGTTGATTACTATTTATTTAAAAGAAGCACACAGTTTTGAAACACAATCATTTTGTTTTATATAGCGAGACATAACTTTAGCTTTTTTTAGGACCAACTGCTAAAATAACCTGCTGATTGAATGTATTTAGTATTAAAATGCATTCAAATGTTAATGATCCTGTACTTTTATGCTGCAGCAGACAGTGAACACAAGCACTAGTGCAGTAATATGCCTTCATATCGGCCTAAATGCCATGAACCTTTCTTAAAGGTAGATACTGAGCAACATTCATTCATTCATTCATTTGTCCATTCATTTTCAGTCATTCATTTTCTGGTCATGGTTGATCCAGAAACTAGCCTGGGAGCCCTGTGCATGAAGCGGAAATACACTCTCGATGAAATGCCAGTCGTACCAACATTAATGCACTATATGGCCAAAAGCATGTGGACACCTGACCACCACATCCATACGTGGTTCTTCCCCAAACTGATACCACAAAGTTGGAAGCACACAATTGTATAGAATGTCTCTGTATGCTGTAGCATTACAGTTTCCCTTCGGTGGAACCAAGGATACAAACCTGGTACAGCATGACATTACCACTGTGCACAAAGCCAGGTCCATGAAGACATGGTTTCCCAAACTCAAGATCTGCACAGAGCCCTGACCTCAACCCCACTGAACACCTTTGGCATGAACTGGAACGCCGACTGCACCCCAGACCTCCACACATACACCAGTGCCTGACCTCACTGATGCTCTTGTGACTGAATGATCACACATCCCCACAGCCATGCCCCAAAATCTAGTGGAAAGCCTTCCCAGATGACTGGAGGTTATTACAACAGCAAACAGGGGAGTAAATCTGGAATGCGATGTTCAACAGTAAAGCGACTTGACTTGAACAAACGCAAGTGGGTGTGATGATCAGGTGTCCACAAACTTTTGGCCATATAGTGTATTTTGGTCTTAATGCACATGAATGTTTTGGTCTTAACACACGTGTATGCTAATGCACAGTGAGGCAAAATCGTATTTGGCTTCTTGTGCACTATACGTGCTCACTGCATTGGGTAAAGCACAATGGCATTACAGAACCTACTTAAGCAGAAAAGCTGTCCTGGTAAGAACATGGCCTCACAGCGAGTCTGTCGTAACCTGAACATGTTTTTGCTGGTCTGATGCAGTTTACATCCTGTCTTTCCAGTAAGTTTTAAATAATGGCATACTAAGCTTAATTTGGATTTCTCCCCAGCATTACTGCAGACCAGCAAGCAGCATGTCTCGTGCCCAATAATATGCAAGGATTGTTGACAAGCCCCATAAAGCTATAGGCCCTTTTGTCTCTCAGGCCATGGAAAAGCAACTATTATTTAACTAATAGATTATAGAGATTATGTAGATAATTCATAGATTATATAATATATTAAATTATAATATTTGTGTCTACCAGGAAAAATAAAGGAGATGATTATTTTGATTAATTCAATTCAGTTCAGTTTTATTTGTACAATGGACACTGTCACAAAGCAGCTTTACAGAAATAAATGGATTAACAAAAAAAAATATTGTAAATATTTGAATTTATCACTGACATATGTGTGATTAGTTTTGTAGCATATAATACAATCTCTTGATGAGCTTTTTTCTTAGTTCCTCGAGCTCATTTTACTGGTCAGATTCTCTTTCTTTCTCTCTCTATCACCATCNTTTAACAATGGACATTGTCACAAAGCAGCTTTACAGAAATAAATGGATTAACAAAAAATATATTGTAAATATTTGAAGTTATCACTGAAATATGTGTGATTGGTTTTATAGCATATAATACAAACACTTGATGAGCTTTTTTCTTAGTTCCTCGAGCTCATTTTACTGGTCAGATTCTCTTTCTTTCTCTCTCTATCACCATCTTAGTCCTTGTTTATCTTTATATTTGTTCTCTATCTCTTTCTCTGTCTCCCTCCCTCCCTCGCTCAAACACACACACACATTCGCATTCATAATGTACCTCTCTCTCTGTCACTCAAAATGTCTCTCTCTCTCTCTCTCTCTCTCTCTCACTCACTCACTCACTCACTCACTCACACACACACACACACACACACACACACACACACACACACACACACACACACAATGTACCTCTGTCTCTCTCTCTCATACTCAGAATGTCTGTCTGTCTCTCTCGCTCTAGTTTCTGTGATACCAATCTACTTATAATCTGACTAGCTGCGCCTTGAATCTTTTTTTTTTCTTCTCTTTTTCCTTCTTTCCCCCCCTCTATTTATGAGTGCCTAGACAGCTTCTTATATCTCAACTAATGTCGACCACTTTTAGGTGAATTGATTGTCAGTGTAAAACTCAGGTTGGGAAAATAAAATGAAATCTAGATGAAAATGAAACACCTAGGACTTGATTCACTAATGATTTGTGTGTAAAATCCTGTGCAGCCTTGCTAGCACCCACACATACTCGGGTATACAGAGGATTGTGAATTCCAAATAAGAGCACGTTTTGTGCACTTTGCTTTAATGAATGTGTCATTTGTGCTGTTTCTACAGGGCAGAGTCAGTGCAAGTAGATTTACTGCAGTTTACTCAATCTGAAATACCTGGAATAGTGATTGAGTGTGCAGATGAAGATCACTGAAGGTCATGTATTAAATTTGTGGAAGTCTGTTTCCACAAGAAGATTAAAATCATTCCATTCACTGTGTTTTAATAACTTTAGTAGGAACACCTGTACACCTGCACATTCATGCAGTTATAATCAGCCAATCATGTGGCAGCAGTGCAATGCAAAAAAAAATCGTGCAAGTACAGGTCAGTAGCTTCAGATAACGTTCACATCAAACATCACAATGAAGAGAAAGAGTGTGCTCTCTGTGACGTTGGTCGTGGCATGGTTGTTGGTGTCTCTAGAGTTTACACATAATGGTTCAAGAAGCAAAAAGCATTGAGTGAGTGACAGTTCTGTTGGTGGAAACACCTCGATGAGGAAAATGGTGAGCAGAAAAGCATCTCAGCATGCACAAAACATCAAACCTTGAGGTGGATGGGCTACAACAGCAGAAGGCCACATGGTTCTACTCCTGTCAGTCAAGAGCAGGAATCTGAGGCTATCAAGAGCACAGACTCGCTCAAACTGGCCAGTTAGAAACATTTCAGATGAGAAACAAATTACCTGTCTTACCGGTCTTTTTACAGTCTTTAACAAAGTATATATATCCATTACAAAGTTTCATATTAGATACTCACTGCACATTCACACCTCCACTTCCATTCAAATGGAAACTTTGTAAACGTCTTATTCCATGGACACGTAGCCTCTGAACAGGACATAGTCTTATTCCATGGACACGTAGCCTCTGAACAGGACATAGTCTTATTCCATGGACACGTAGCCTCTGAACAGGACATAGTCTTATTTCATGGACACACAGCCTCTGAACAGGACATAGTCTTATTCCATGGACACGTAGCCTCTGAACAGGACATAGTCTTATTCCATGGACACGTAGCCTCTGAACAGGACATAGTCTTATTCCATGTTCATATTGTATTTGAACTCACGGCATTCACTCTGCATTATTTAGATTCAGTTTGACTTTTGTGGGAATCGTTTAGAGATCTGAACTCACTGTGGCAATCAAGAATGAACAGCGCATACCGAAGTCTGATTTACATAGCGTGTTCTACGCTTACTTTGCATGTGACGTAATTGTGCAATTATTGTTTGTAAATGACCAGCAACACACCCTTTTTTTTTTTTTTTTTTTTTTGAGTTCACAGTTTATCCCATTGCGCATGCAAATCAACGCACGTCATTTGGCATCTTGGTGTATCAGGGCCCTACTGTCACTGAAATGGCCTTTGCTGCAGAACCAAAAGTCCAGGGGGTGGAGCTGGATCTGATCCAATCCCTTCTATAACCCACAACCTGAACCCACACACTGCTGTACAACACAAAAAAACACATTAAACACACTTACCCAAGCTGAAACGCACTCCACCTCACGGCACTTTCACCTTGACCCTGCTCCACAGGTAGGAATTACATTCCGTAATTTGGGAAAAAATTTGTTTAGTGGGCAAACCCTTTCTTCCTCCCTCCCTCCCTCCCTCCCTTCTTCTAGCTGACCAGGGCTCATGCCTTACGTTTGTGTGTCTGAAGATTGTATTTATTTTAAGACAAGGGTTCCCTTATTGAAACATTTTACTGTACGTCAGTAACGTAAGTGACAACTGTAAGCCAGAAGAATATTCTTGTCTAGTGGAAAGTTGACTTTGTAATTATTGACATGGATGTTAAAAGTCAGGAGGCGTGTTTGAAAGGGTGTGTCTCATTTCCCCCATCACGTCCAGCTTCACGCTGATAGGAGGTTGCAAAGGGAACCGACACTTTCAGCTCACGCAAAGAAATCTCGAGGTGCTCTGTTTTGGCAGTGTACCAAAACTCCAAGCCACGTTCCTTGGTATTTACAGTCACGCTTGTAAATCCATATGCAGTAATGCTTTCGGTATATTTTTACTGCTTGTTCTCAGGAATTTCATCGTTCCACTGTGTCAAAGTCAGTGAGAAATACGTGCACTTTATTGCTGAACTCCAGCACTAGTGCTGTGTGTCAGGACAGGGGAAAACACTGTAGTAGTACGTGCACTCTTTATTTACATGTGGCTTGTTTGAATGCGACTCCCAGTGACATTTCACAGTAGAAGGGCACGGAGTCAGCCTTCGTAGTTAAAGCGATGTTTGTAAAATAAGAACACTTTAAGGGGGAATAAAGGGGGGATGGGAGTTTCTTTCATGACTCCATTTGTAAATCAAGTGACCCCTAGTTTGAGAGCCCATGTTTTAGGCCAGCATGTAGATTGTGAACAAGAATATTTGTCAGTTCTAAATAATAAGAATAAAAATCATATTCTATGAGAGAAAATAAATGATTTTTCTTTTGTTTCCATTTGACCATTTTCCCTTTTTCCTCCACTAATCTTCCTGATCCTCTAAGCACATGCAGTTCTGTGCATTATTAATGAGCTCTGTGTGTGTGTGTGTGTGTGTGTGTGTGTGTGTGTGTGTGTGTGTGTGTGTGTGTGTGTTCTTGTGAACAGAGCACCTGTGTCACACACTCGGTATGGTCAGTGAGCCCTGACCTTACACACACACCAGCACTGTGAGACACACACACATGAGCAGTCAGTGTGTGTCTGTTAGTGCTGTACTGTAACTAACTCTGCTCCTGTTCTGTCTCTCTCTTTGACGATTCTTACACACACACACACACACACACACACACCCCTCTTTTCTGCCTCATGACACCATTTTGTTGTGTACTGGTGACTAGTAGGCTTTCCTGCTGTGTCTTTACTGCTGCGTGCCACATTGTCCCTGGAGTGAAATGTAGCGATGTGTATAAACGGCGTTGTTTAGACCCCCAGCGTCGGGTGTTTAATAGGTCTAGAGCTCTATAAAGGCTGTAGGGGAGAACAGAGACAGTATCTGGTGTCGAGTTCCACATCGAACCTTCAAAGCTTCTGCAGGAAAGGAAAACTGAAGAATCCTTTATGGTGCAAGATTACTTTTACCGTGTAATTAGCTTCATTTTGCACTTCACAGACCGTTACAGGCTGAGTCACACTCGGCCAGGGTTATTCTTTCTTCTATACTTTTTCTTCCATCTTTCTCCTTTCATTTCTTCCTTTCTTCCTTCCCGCCTTTCTTCCATCTGCTCTCTTTTTTTTAATCCTTTCCTTTTTTGTCTTGCTCTTATTCCTCATCTTTCTGTCCTTCCTTTCTTTAATCATTTCTTTCTCCCTTCCTTTCTTTAATCTTTTCTTCCTTCCTATTCCATCCTTTTTCTTTCTTTCTTTCTGATTATAGCCTGATGCATTGAGACAGTAATTTAGCTCCTATCTTTCACTAATAATGCACCGAATCTGGTGGCTTGCTGCTTCTCTTTTCACTACTGAAGTGTGTATGTATGCATAAGTGCTTGCATGAGAGATTTCCAAAATCACTTAGGATGTGCTTTATACTCCTTCGTCTTCTGATAGCAATAGGTTTCTCTCTCTGCCCTTTTTTCAGCACGTAATCTCCCATCATTGAGCACAGCCACTTATCCTGCGGGAGGCTTTATAAGTAGCTTCTAGCGTCAGTTGATCTTTGACTGCGTTTGAATTGTCTTGCTGTGAGGTGTGTGTTTGATGATCTGATTACCTGCTCTGCCCTCCTGCCGTCTGTCCGAAAGGAAATTGCTGTCATTTAGAACGGAAAACACGGCTGAACAAAGACGCTTTGTGGCGCCCGGTGTTGGTAAAACGTCATACAGGGATGTAGTGTACTCACTCCCACGGCACAACAGCCACAACGGGTTCAACACACAGTGTACACCAACCTTCATCAAGCTTATCACTCGTCTTTTATGGCTTGTATTTTTGAAATATCTGCAGGTGTCTCTTTAAGCCGCAGACACCGTGGCGTGTTTTGTTCAGAGGATGGAGTAGGAAGAAAGCAGCGAACGTCTAGCGCTTTTTAAAAGTGAGCTGAGTGAATCACGAGAAGCTCAGCCAGCAGGTGTTTGTGCATAATTGCAGTGTTCAGTGTTAATGAGCCTGTCTCATCTGTTAGCCACAATTACGCCGTTCAGCTCTGTGACATTTGGTGCGCATGAGCCTCGGGCCACAAATTATTCTGTTTGCTCAAAATATGAAGAGCGTAATCATGGATCGGACGACAAACATAAATGACAATTAAGTGACTTTTTCAATCTGCTGGAGCACACTGTCAGGACTTCCTTGTCATCCTCAGTGTGTGTGTGTGTGTGTGTGTGTGTGTCTCCATCTCTGTGTCTGACCATCTGCTAATATGCAATACTATATGCTTTATACAGATTTAATGGATTCCTCTCTTTATACACTACCGCAGTGAACATATGGCTTTAAAATGTTCTGGCTGTGTCACAGGGGAGCTCACATCTCACTTGTCGCGTCTGAGCTCGTATGTTTTCTTGGCCTCAGCTATCCAGACAAACAGCTGCTCAGATATTCAGCACCACTTTGCTTTGGAGTGCAGAGAATATTTACGAAGCTCAGAATAAAGAACAGTTAAGCCTGCTGATGTAAAACTGTTCAGTTGTGCAGACAGTGTCCTCACAAGAGGGCAGCTATGCCACTGATGGATAGATAGTGAAGAAGGGAGGATTTTGTCCTTCAGCACACAGCAGAGAGCTGTAGTGTACAACTCCTACTTTCTTTCCTTAAATGGTAGATGACCTCCGTCCTGTCATCTCCTTGAGGATCAGGAGGACACACAGGAGCTGGCTTCTGCTGTAACACTGTGTGTTTTGCAGTAGAATCATGGGTCTGTAGAGTTTCTGGTCTTTGAGTTGCAGCTTGGCACCATTTCTGATTAAGATTATGAATTCTGATTCATAAACATTCACAGACACAAGGATGTGTTTGGCCACACTCATGACAAAATGCCAGTGGGGGTTCAGTAGTTAATGCAGTGGGCTTCTGATGGGAAAGTTGTGAGTTTAGATTCCCAGCATTGCCAAGCTCCTATGGGTGGGTTCTTGCACAGGACTCCTAACCCTCAGCTGCTGACTTGTCCCATGTCTCAGTTGTATTTCATTTTGCGTGAAGTTGACGGCTGAATGACACTCTTTGACTCTGTCCTTAATCGGTAACTTGCGCTATCTGCACACTTGCACATTTCTTCTGTGATAATGGTTACAGCAATGTACAAGATGAGCTTAACAAAATGATGATAATGGTGATGATGACTGCAGTTACAATACCAGCAGCGATGATCATAATGCTGATGACAACAATAACAGTAGAAATAATGATAATGATGACAGCAGTTACAGTAACAACAATAGAAATAATGATAATGATGACAGCAGTT
>CM074946.1:20897655-20917002 GCA_037577455.1 Pangasius macronema
CAGTAGAAATAATGATAATGATGACAGCAGTTACAGTAACAACAATAGAAATAATGATAATGATGACAGCAGTTACACTAACAATATTAATAATGACAACAATAATAATAAAACAGTGATGGCGGCAATAACAACGATGATGATAGTAATGATAATGCTGACAGCAAGAACAATAAAAACAATGATAATGATATAGATGACCACAATAACAGTAATAATAATGATATTACTAATAATAACAATAACGATGATAAAAATGACATCAACTATCATAATAATAATAATAATAATAATAATAATGATGATGATGATGATGATGATAATAATAGACGTGTCTGAGATGCCGCTGTTCTTGATCAGAATAGAGTGCTTAGTGAACGTTTCTGGCGGTTTTGTAATTCTGCCCTGCTGCGAATGAAAAATTAACACGTTTAAATATATACATTTAAACATGTATAATTTTATACTTGTAGCAGAAAGGACAAACAGCTATAAACTGCTATCTTAAAAAGAAAAGTATCTTTTGCTTCATTAATTATAACCAGCCTAAATAAACAACAATCAGCTTAATCAGAATGAACCGGAAACTCCAGTAAGATGAAATGAAACAGAAATAAAGTCCGATGTAATTCAGCCTTTCTTGGCATTTGCATGCTAGGAAACACTTTCTGTGCTGAATTACTGTAATTAAAGCCTAACTTTCATTTTCTACCCATGAACTCACTGCAGCTGCCTGCGTTATTACTATGCTAATGTAGCACGGCTTTCCACTCCACGTTCGTTGCTTTTCATGTTGATGACAGTGTGTAGTTTCAGTGAGCTCAGCCCCGTCGCTACTCCACACACTGGTCCTGCATGTCATTAGCATTCGGAAGCGGTTAATCCGAGCCTCTGGCAGCGTGCCCTCCTGCTGTGTTTGTTAAAAAGGTGCGAATACACAAAGAAATTGTTTCATGTGTGTAAAAGTACATATTTTACCACTTAACTTGTTTACTAATCTCACTCGAGAGATCCCTGGTTTAGGGTCACGGCCACCACACACACACACACACACACACACACACACACACACACATTCCTGCACATCCTTCAACACCTGGACATTTACTGACTCGACTTTCACTGTCACCGGCAAAATGTGAAAACGGATCAAATGGCCTGGAAATATAAATAATAAAGATATTATTTACACATTATCTACATACATCAAATTCAGTTTGCCTGATGTTATTTATTTTACTTTTACCAGGAGAATCCCACTGATCTAGGAGGAGGAATTTTGGAATTCTGACCTGGAATTTTATGCCATCAAATAGTTGTTATGTAAGGAATAAAAGACAACGGGACATGCTATTGAAGAAAATTAATCTATAACGGGATGACGTGATGCAGCATGATGCAAATCACAGTTAGTTAATTTGACCTTGTTGATTATTTTCCAATAATCGCACACCAGGTTATAGTGTTTATCCATTTATAGCTACATTTAATAAACAAGTTAGTTCCTGTTATCACTTGCCTTATAACAGCTATAAATGTTATGTGCGATTTCCTCTCTGGTGCGGTTTCTGTGGATGAGAACACGGCAGTCGCACTCGGGCGTGGACCTGAACACGCGGTCCAAGAACTCAGGGACCCGGTCTCATCATGGTTCTAAAGCGATGGGATCCTGAATCAACCCAAGTACAGGAAGGGAGCTAAACATGCCGTGTGTTTTGGGTTGCGGGTGACATTTTTCTGTCGATGTGAGCTGATAAAATGAGCTGCAAAACACAAACTGAGCCAAAGGAAAAGGCTGTGGAAATGTGTTATGTTCTGGAGATTTGGTGTGGTGATAAAAAGAGAAAATAAAAGGTGGATGTGAAAAAAGCAAAATGTTTGTCATTTCTATAATGGAAGAATGAGTATTGAGTGCAGCTTGGTCTTCTCTGAGCTCGGGTGATTTGTGTGATTTCTCTGTGCGCTTGGAAAAGAATTATTTATCCTTTTTCATTGTCGGATTTGTGACTAATGAATGAAGGAGCTGTATAGCTTTGGAGTTGTACGTTTTATAGCTTTTTTGATTCGTTTAAAAATGTGCAATGAGGAAACAAACCAAACGTAGCAGTTTTACTCTGATTTGGACTAATCATTGTCAAAGCGCACTAAAATTCCACTTTGTGTGTAACCGCGTCAAGCACTTGCATATTTTCATCTGTCTTCTCTTCTTCACTTAACCCACGGCACAAGACTGTCCTAATTCATAATGCCGAGGTGTAGTTGTAGGTGTAGTTGTGGTATAAAATAATAATAGTGGCCTAAATTATAAAGCTGAAAATCAATTTCACGTTTATGATGTGTGTCCATAATAACACTTTGATATTTCTCTGAATCTAAAAAAAATAATAATAAAAATTGGGAAATATAATTCATTAAAAAAAAAGTTGTTCTGCAGTGCCTGATGATCCAGTTGTTTAGGAGACGTTAGAGAATTCAGCTTTCACAGCTTTGAGCTTGGATAAAGAAGAAATTTGTCCTGCACACAGTGAAACAAACAAAAAGAGTTGGCACAATCTTTCTCTGTCATGTTTTGGTTATTATTCATCTATCTGGGGGGAATAAACTGCCTTGCACTGTCTTTTCTCTTTGCTTTCATTACATTTGAAGTGATGAAACTGCTAATTGTGTAAAGAGGAAAATGCGTTGCAACATTCATTGCCCAAAGTCTTTATGCAAAATAATAATGCCATATTAAACATGCTTTCCAGCAGCTGTGAGTGAGTGAGTGAGTGAGTGAGTGAGTGAGTGAGTGAGTGAGTGAGTGAGTGAGTGAGTGAGTGAGTGAGAAGAGAGAGAGTGTGTAAGTGAGTGAGTGAGTGAGTGAGAAGAGAGAGAGTGTGTATGTGAGTGAGTGAGAAGAGAGAGGGTGTGTATGTGAGTGAGTGAGAAGAGAGAGGGTGTGTATGTGAGTGAGTGAGAAGAGAGTGTGTATGTGAGTGGGTGTGTGTGTGTGAGAGTGTGTGTGAGAGGAAGAGGTGGACTTTTAGTGCTTTTCATGCTGTTAAAATGTTACACGCGCAGTAAGAGTGCTGTGAGAGTGCTGTGAGAGTGCTGTAAGAGTGCTGTAAGAGTGCTGTGAGAGTGATGTGAGAGTGCTGTGAGAGTGATGTGAGAGTGCTGTAAGAGTGCTGTGAGAGTGATGTGAGAGTGCTGTGAGAGTGCTGTGAGAGTGATGTGAGAGTGCTGTGAGAGTGCTGTGAGAATGATGTGAGAGTGCCGTGAGAGTGCCGTGAGAGTGCCGTGAGAGTGATGTGAGAGTGATGCGAGAGTGCTGTGAGAGTGACGTGAGAGTGACGTGAGAGTGATGTGAGAATGACGCGAGAATGACGCGAGAGTGCTGCGAGAGTGATGCGAGAGTGATGTGAGAGTGCCGTGAGAGTGACGTGAGAGTGACGTGAGAGTGACGCGAGAATGACGTGAGAGTGCTGTGAGAGTGACGCGAGAGTGACGCGAGAGTGACGTGAGAGTGCCGTGAGAGTGCCGTGAGAGTGACGCGAGAATGACGTGAGAGTACTGTGAGAGTGCTGTGAGAATGATGTGAGAGTGCCGTGAGAGTGATGCGAGAGTGATGCGAGAGTGCTGTGAGAGTGCTGTGAGAGTGATGTAAGAGTGACTGTATGATGTCTCTAATATTGGAGCTTTCTTGCTTCTTGTTTGGGAAGTGAAGGCGTGGTTTAGGAACGGTTCCTTCAGATGTTGCGTGTCTCTCGTTCATCAGCCTGCACTACAGTTTGTTTGGTGTTATGTGAGCTCAGTTAAGTGTGGCTCTCCTACATATGTGTATGCAGTGTGTATGTGTGTATAATGTCATGTAACCTCGTGTTTTTCTGTTTTTGTGTTTTTTAATTCAGTTGTCGGACGAGCAACAGGAAGAGCCTGATAGTGACTTCCAGCACCTCTCCCACTCTACCCAGACCTCACTCACCACTACACGGACATACTGGTAAAGACATAATACGCAGATAACCTGTTCATTTTCCTTAGGCGTGGTTAGTGTACATTACGCTCATTTCACAATGAAAAAGAGGAAATGGCTTTTACTGTAATTTTTTAATTGTTTCTACTTGTTTCACCACACAAAGTCTAAGAATGAAATATTCATGAATCCAAAGATATAAAAATACTCAGGCTGTTCTTCAGGCTGTTCTCTGGCTATGACGTGTACTCGGGCAATTTATTCTGTTTTCATAAAAGGTATAATAAAAATAAGATCAGCATAAGCAACAGTTTCAGGGGAGTAAAATATCTGTACACTGTAGCACCTGGGAAAAGCTGCCATGTCACCACCGTCTCGCTCTTTTTAAAAAGCGTGGAGTTATTCGTGTTCGCAGTACATCAGGCTATCATGCTGATCTTTAATCTGTCCTTACTGCTGTTGCTGCTTAATGGCTGCTGATGCGCATCTGGCTCAGTCAGGTCATTAATTTCAGTCTAAAATAGAATCTGAAATGACGGAGAACAAGCTAATGAGAAAGATCAGAGCTAATATTTTGTAACTTCTTTGCATATAATATTTTTATATCAATTTAAGAAAAACAAAACAAATGAATGCAACAAAGGCTACAGTCTCTGTGTTCTGTTTCAGTAATGTACGAAAATACTGCTACGAAATGTGCGAAAAAAATCACGAGTGAGAATCGTGATCTCAGTATTAAACAATATCTTATTTCATCACTTCGAAGTGGAGCTGCTGTGTCTCTTCTTGTTAAAACACCCCTCCCCTTTGTGAGTTTGCCCTAAATTATAACTAAATAAAGGAATAATAAATCTGACAGCAAGTTAGAGTTGCAGTCAGATTTATTATTGACAGCAGAAAGTTATCCATACGAGGCTCCTGGCTCCACTGCTCGGCCAACTAGGCGTAAAAACGAATGTCACTTGTAATTAAACAGCCTGCAACTCGAGGTGTAATTTATTATGGATTCATGAGAAAGCTTACAGTCTTTTCTCTGTAGTGACAAAAACTCTGTAGTGTGTTTGTGTTAACGATTGACAAGGTGAAGATTCGGGTTATAGAGCTTAATTGTTCTGTTATTAGATCAGAGCAGTGTTTTGCACGTGGTCTCACACACACACACATTAACACACACAGCATGGAAAGGAAGGAGTGAAAGGGGGGGATATATAGAGACAGAGGCGGAGAAAAAGCAAAGGAAGGATGACACTAACTATCTGTTTTGGTTAAATAATCTATATTAAGAGATAAGTTGTGAAATGCAGGGAGACAGTGAGTTGGAAAAAGCACAGTAAAAATAAGAAGGGAAGTATTAATTAGGGGCGGGACTGACGGAGCAGGAAACAGGTGCAGCCGTGAAGAGAGCTGAATCAATCTGGCTGCGAAGCTGAAGCCTGTCCTTACACGCTTGTCAAAACCGGCAGCGATACTGCAGGGAGTGTGAGAACCACACGGAGGACTGGTGTTGTGCTGAGAGACGTGAGGTACAAATGCAACAGGCTTCTCCGTTTTCTGCCTGTGTCTTAGTGAACAGCGTTGCACTCACTGTAGCCTCCAGTCTGTCACCAGCAAGCAGCAGCCTGATTCCTTCCTCAGCGTTTCACTTTCATCATCGCAAAACTGCACAGCTGAGTGAGCACTACAGAGGGACTGCATTTATCTACAGTTAACTCCAGAACTATTGGCATCCTTCAGATAACAAAAGATCTAAACAGCTAAACAAAACAAAACAAAAAAAAATCTGTTTTCTGCCTGGTCAGAACTGAGGGCATTTCAGATCGCGTGCTGATTGACAGAGGCATCCTGCATTGGCTGATAATATCACAGGTTATAATATTTTTACAGAAGTAATCTATTTTTTTTATATCGAACAGACGGACCAATGTCATGATGGTGTAGATTATCTCTGATCATTCTCATTTCTTTCATAGTTGAAAAAAAAAAGTGATGTACAACTATTCTCTATGTCCATACATAAAGTTCTCCATTAAGATGTGTTACTCACGCTCAGGCACTCATGCGAAGAAGTCGAGTGGGTAGGAGGGAGGTCTCTTGTTGTCATTGCTACGAGTTTTAGTCCCTTCCAACTCTTCTAGAAAAAAAAAAAATCTGACTCCGACTTACTCAGTCAAACAAATATTTGCAACAGTTCAACGATACTTTTGAAACATTTAGCATTCTGGCTGTGCTTTGATTGTATTTGAACTCTTTTGTAACTTGTATGTGGGATAGACGTCACAGGGATTTTAGATGACATGAGCATAACAGTGCAGTTTCTGGAGACAAGGTCATTTTAGATATTGTTTCGAGGTGCCAGTAATTTCTTTGAGAGAGATTAGCAGTAGGTATCAAGTTGTGTCAGTGGGGAAAGCTAAGTCCGTGCTGTTTAGTGCAATCATTTAAGGGTGCCAGTAATTCAGGCGTTATCTGTGTGTCATAATTAAAGTAATGACCCATATTAGTCTTAATACTGGAGTCATCTTCATTGACCTTGATGCTGAATAGAGACAGAAATGAGGGTGTGCCATCATCAGCCAGTGTGGCGTGCATTCGCTTTGTCTAAGACTGGCCAAGAGGAAGNGCTGCACGCCTCTGTACTGCACTGCACGACAAATCTGATGTGGTCAAATTTGTTGCACACAACTGATCTTCCATGTTCCTTTCTAGCAGCTTGTACAGCTACATGTTTCTCGATATTCCAACTTGCCCGTTGATCATTTTGAAGGAGGTCCGCTCCGAGCCCCGTGCAGCATGTTGCTGTGGAGCACGAGCTGCCTCCTGCCCTTTCTGTTAGTTCCTCTGTGACCTACTTCATTTCTAAATGAACACTTTTCTGTCAAGGATACACGTTCTGTGTGTACCCGGCTCTTCCTGCACACTTCCTGACAAAGAAATATGCACTCATTAATATTAAAGCTTTCAGCATCGGCCGGTTGGCAAATACATAATTAATGCAGGGGGGTGTGACCCCAGTGTCACCCCTCAGTCGGGTGGTGGAGCGCAGGCCGCTCGGATTCACTGCGCTGATTAATGATGCGTGAGGATTAAGGCTTTTTTGCGCAGGCTGTAGTCTGGCTTTGGGTTTTTCTTTATAAATCTACTCTAAAAACCAGGCTTGGGTTATGGAAGGCTGGAGGTTTATATCCAATTTAGCTCTTTTTTTGGACAGTGTTCTCCAAAGCTTTTTGCCTGGGAGCGTCGAGCAATTCGATTGCAAGAGAACCTTTCTTCTACAAATGATGAAAAAGCTTTGCTCTCCATGTGAGGCCTTCATCAATAGAGAGATTAGTTGTCCCTTCCACTTTACCTTGTAATTTATTTATAAATGGATGTTGTGAGTCCCTTTTTTTTGTGAATTACTACCGACCCCATAACTCTAGAAAACTAGTCTCCGTGTAAAATGAAAAAAAATTTTTCTCCTTTGCTGAAGAACTTTGTTGTTTTAAAAGGTAAACTACATGTAGACGAGAGGAGAGAGTGAAAGAGGTTGTATGTCTGGTAAATTAGCAATGCAATAAAGGAGGAGAACATAATAAAGGGAGCAAGTCTACGGTAAATCACTGTTATTAAAAATGTAGGCTTTGTGAATCGCAGTGTGCACCTGATTGAACAGAAGTGCTTCATGCTCTGTGATAGTAGCTCACTGAAATAGTGAGAACAGCAGAAAGTACGCTTTTATGAGCTCAGGGCCCATTTCTCTGTGTGTCGTTTGTAGGGAGCAGCCCACTGGACAGCCCACGCAATTTCTCCCCCAACACTGCAGCCCACTTCTCCTTCGTGCCCGCCCGCAGGTGAGTGACACTCCCAGCTCAGGACATCTCTGCACTTCTCAGAGCAATGACACTTCTTCACCTTCTGCCATTCGGAGTTATCCGGCAGTCTTTGTGTCTCGTCTGCCCGTCGTTAATCAGCCTCTTGTAATTATTTCGTAACGGTTCTCGTCTTGCTGTGTAGCTTTGAAGAATGACGAGGCGTGAGTTAATGAGTGAATCTGTTCTAAGCTGCAGACAAGATGATAATGAATTAACACTTGGAAAGAGGGCAAGACAGAAAGGGTGATATCATGGAGAGGGAAAGGAATTGTTTAAACTGCAAGCCTCGATGCAAAACCTCCTGCTGCAGCAAGTCAGAGAGCGAGTCAGTAGATCAACAGTGCCATCTAATGGA
This sequence comes from Pangasius macronema, assembly GCA_037577455.1. Lineage (NCBI taxonomy): Eukaryota > Metazoa > Chordata > Actinopteri > Siluriformes > Pangasiidae > Pangasius > Pangasius macronema. Next base: position 20,905,817 of record CM074946.1, read on the forward strand.
GAAGGGTGGTACTCACCTGGAAATTAAATCGAAATGAGTTTCAATGTGGCAGATTTGGTGTGTGTGTTGTTGTGCAAGAAAGTGTAAAGCATTACTCTTACACACACACACACACACACACACACACACACACACACACACACACACACACCTGTTAATCCTGTCCTCTTTCCCACACAGTCACGGGCACAGGACTGACAGGTACTGTTTCCCATCACTCTGTGTGTCTGTTTCCAGCATCCCTGTCTGCACAACATGCCATCGCACTTCATTTCATTAAGCCAGCAAGTCAGACCATCCTAATCACACTCCTGTTCCAGCCGCATTACTTTTATTTTGGAATGTACTGCAACTTTAGAATAATTACTATTTTAGACACAAACCGACAGTTTTACATCCTTATTAAGGTCACACTTAACGTCAGACACAAGTAGATCAGCTTTATGTTCATATATTAGCTAGATTTGGTCACACAGCCATGCATATAGCCGTATTCCTCTTGTCTGCGTGTGTAGCGGACGGATTAACTGGTACACTGCTGATCCGGGGTAATGATTGTCATTGCTCTTAGATATGTTTTCCCCCCCATATTGTTATGTCGACTCAGAATGCTATGCGATAGAGCAAAAGACTGAAGAAACAGATAACATGGCTTTCTATTACACTGTTTGCACACAGATGTTTATGATTTAAAAAAGCAGAACAAGTTTAGACAAATTATAGTTCATATATAATAAGCAAATCGCAACAAGCTATTTATTTTTTATTTAAAAAAATAATAAAGGTCTGTGATAAAGCAGACTTCATTCCATGTTGTAGTGGTTTGTAGACTTACAGATTAATATAAAGGTGAGGTTCAGTTTATTTTTGTTCATTAGGGAACCAAAAATACCAAACATATGGTCAGTAAATGTGGCCCTTGCAAGATTATACTGTGATATATACAGATATGATGATGATTATGTAAATGTTTGGCCATAGCACTCACTACTATAGTGACATGTCGTGGTAAATTGAGCAGAATACACAGATACTTTAACCCACCCGAGTCAAACACCTGACATTAGAATTATTAAGAGTGACATTACTTCACCTCCTGTGGGAACACTAACCCACCCAATTTCCTGCTTTTCCACATTATTTTATATGTTTTTTTTTTTTTAACTAAGAAAGTTAGATCAGCATGGGATGTCTGACTGTCTGCATAACTGTCATTTGAATCAGATTATAATATGCGCATGTGTTTGTGCTTCACTGTGTTCATTGTTAATGTGTCCATCACTCTGACACGCCAGCACATTTTCTTTTTTTTATAAAGTGCTTTCGGCTTGCTTGAGCTAAGATTGTGGAACCATAAAAACCGAGCACATTGGTTTGGCTTTGACATCTGCTTTAGGTATCTGATGTCTGGTACCTGGCCATCTGACTGAATGTTTTTCAGTTCTCAGGGATTTAAATAAGCTTATATAGTTATATAGTTTATATCACACTCAGTTCATCTTTGCTGTTCGATTGTGTTCTCGCAGGACGGATGGCCGGCGCTGGTCTCTTGCCTCACTGCCCTCTTCAGGGTACGGAACCAACACCCCCAGCTCAACAGTCTCAGTGAGTACAGCTCTGTCTGTCTGTCTGTCTGTCTGTCTGTCTGTGCTTTTGAAAGTTTGTGTGCCACAAGCCTAATTTATCGGAAATCTGTCTTCGTAGTCACAACGCAAACTAAACGTCAGGAAAGGGAGCACCACATAGAGTAACTAACTGCTGGGATAACCTGCAGCTCTGAAGCAGCTTTCTTCAGCCTGATGAAGTACCACTGGCTTGTATTGACTCATCTTCTTCAAAGGAGCTCTGATTGTTAGGCTGCTCAGTTCTCAAACCACATCAGTCTTGCTCAGCCTGCTGTCTATTCTTGAATTCCTATCTTTTTTTTCCTGGGCTTTACTGGAGAATAACATAACATTTAAACACGAGGTTGACATATTTCGCATTTACAAATTAGTCAATTAAAGTAGCTCACGCAGAAGTCTATTAGATGAAATTTCTCCATCTGGGATAGATCGTTCACGCTGTCATTGGCAGATGATGACTTTAATGGCTTTCGATGGACAGCATGACATTCCTCTTTCCCCGTCACTCACTGTCAATCAGTGGGCATCTGTTACCTTGTGTATATAAAAAAAAACGGGGCAGTTCGTTCTTTCTGTCAGCAGCACTAAGCTGACCGGTGTCACATCATGAGCAACAGTTGGAAAAGAAGTAGTGGCAGACATCATATCATGGAGGAATTGCATGTCAGTCCTTACCCTCTCAGATTTGATGAATGGCGTGCAGTGGGGGAGGGCTAGCTTGTAGGTGAGACAACAATCAATCTGCCGTATCATTTTACTTTCTAATTTGCCTGGACATATGGTAGAAAACCCCGTAATCAGTTTCCTTCCGTGGGCTGGCTGCCTACTCAGCTGTGTTTGTTTGGTTCTGAGATCTCTTCCTGTCTGTGTCTGGCCTAATGTCTCAGGGTTGCATGCATTATTGGGGAGCTTTTTGGTTTCTGGGGCCTCTTTAACGCACTTTCCTTTCGTACTTGTATGTCATAAACTCCCTTTTGTACGTCTTGACCATGAATGTAAATAGGTGTAGAACACATCCAGAGATCTTGATGTTCAAATTTGTGCAAATTCATGGCATTCTCGAGCTGATAATGCCAGCTCACTGTCCTCTAAAAATGATTCATTCTGTACGTCTTGTAGTGCGGACTGGCCTAGAAGCTCTTTCTGAGCACACTGTGTTCAACTAAATCTTGTAACTCTTGTGGCTAGGAAAAACCAAAGGAAACGCCCCCTCAATTTGGCATTCCTGTTTAGAAAGTCAGGAAGGTGTCCTCAACCCGCTCGAGTCGTACCGACTGTCGTACCGACGAGTGTGTCAGTCGTCATTTATTTACTTTAACATCATAATAGGTGTATAGTTTTTTTTATAGATATATAAATCTATAACATTGACCATGTTCGCTGTTCTGAGATGGTACATCATGATCTTATACCACTAACCTAATCCGGCTTGCTTGTTAACAAAAGGCGTCCATGAAATTCCGAGTTACGACTTCTGAGTTAAGTCGAACGTAGCGTTGCTTACAGCATGTTTGGGGTTTATTTTGTCATTTGAAGACTACGGTCAAATTTATCAGCCACTCGTTTGACCGTCGCCGCAGCTTGTGCCGTGCCTTCTGCCTTTGTAATCCCTCCCTCTCTGCTTCTCACAGTCATCATGTTCATCCCAGGAGAAGCTGCACCAGCTGCCCTTCCAGCCCACCGCAGACGAGCTGCACTTCCTCACCAAGCACTTCAGCTCCGAGAGCATCACTGACGAAGAGGGCAGGAGATCTCCAGCCATGCGGCCGCGTTCCCGCAGCCTCAGGTGCATATACATGCTCGCATACACACTTGAGCACATCTCCATAATGTCTTTTTGTGTGCTCCGTGGCACCTAAAGGCCAAACACTTCAGCTCTGACACACGAAACCAACACATCTCGCTCTCATTAAAGTTTCCTCTTTGTTATTCAGCCTTTCTGTCATTCCTACTGACACAGCGCCATTCTCCTTCTCCTCTTTTCCCTCCTGTCATTACTCAAGGCTTCTTTCTTTCTAAACCTTTTTTTTCTTCTTCTTCTCTTTCTGTAATATCTCTCTCCCTCTCTACCTCTCCCTCTTTTTGGTTAAGATGATTTATTCAGGAAAACCGTGGCCGTTCCCACTGCTCTATCTAGACTCCCCCAGTGGGGGGTTCTGTAGATCAAGATTATTAGATCCATAAATATTAAATGAGTGCCCTAGACTGGCTATTAACACATTTTCCCATTACATCTTTCCAGAACACTCCATCATCAGAAAAATCGCTTAATTCTTGCTTAATTAGAGGCAAGGAAATTAAGCAGTCATATGCTAATTTTATGGTCTACCTCTGTCAAATGAATTGGTACAGTGCTGCTTCTTTTTTCAACACAGGCTGTATTTCTCCTATAGTTGAGATACTTTCTCACACACTGTCATGTGCGCACACACACACGCACACACACGCACACACACAGTCATTCGCTTACGCTAATGAGCTCAACATAGATGTCATCATCCATCATGGATATGTCATACCAGTATTTTTAGAGTAGTTGTTGGAATGTTGCTGGAATGCAGAAATTGGTGAGAAGATAGCTGTCAGATTCCCACTTCCTCCCTAACCCAGCTTTCCTGTTGAATCAGACTGCCAAAGTTGATTTAAATGATGGAGATATTTTTAAAAAATATCTGCACTGTGAATTTTTCATGCTGCACAGGGTACATTTTCTTGTAACACTAGAGGAATAAAGCGTAAAGACAAGCTCAGTTGTATTTGACTGAGCAGTGATTAGCTCAGACACTAATTATTTATATTTCCTTCTGAATTGGCCGGCTGAAATGGTGCTTGTGGTCAGTTTTCCTTTTCATTATTCCGCTTATTTCTCACATGAGCTATCTGGGCCTGTGTCGCGGATCGTGTCTGTAGGGCTGCCACATGGATTTGTTATCTTTTTCATCACAGCACTGATATAGAAAACGGCTGAATGCTTGGTGTTGTACATGTATGCAGGCAGCAGGATAGTCACTTTTAAGTCAATGGAAGAATGATGACAGTAAACAGATGAGATGCGCTCTGATTGGCTAGTCGTTCTTACTTGTGAGCTAAATGGATTTCTGAGAGTTCATCATTGACAGATCTGTAGCACAACAGTAATTGAACTCTTCGAAATACGAAATAAAAAAACCGGGTCAGGGTAAGACTGTTCAAGTAAAAACGACCTATAACCAAACACCTCTCTGTCTTATTTTACTGGCTTATTTTATGTCCTGCCTTGTCCGTGTGTACGTGTGTACGTGTGTACGTGTGTGTGTGCGTGTGTGTGCGTGTGTGTGTGTGTGTGTGTGGGCACATTTTTTATTTGTTCATGTATTACAGTCATTCATTTAAAGCAGATTTTTTTTTTATTTTGTTGTTGCCTATGGTTTTTAATGTATGTTATATATATTTATATTGTTTAAACATTAAAACAACAGCAAAAAAACATACTTTTATGGAAATATTGCTATAAATCATAAAACCTTTTATAACCAGTAGTTTCATGCACTGCACTTCTGGGCATATATAAAGCAGATCCGTGACACACACACACACACACACACACACACACACACACACAAAATGCTTTGGTTTGGTTGTGCTATCAGAACCACCTGTTAGTCTGTTGAGATGCTCAAAAACAATCATTACCATGACAACTAACAGTACACACACTTTCCATTCAGCTGGACTCTTCTCAGCGGTATTTCTCTCTCACTCTCACATGGACACACACACACACACACACACACACACACACAGAGTATGTATAAGCTTATTCACCTACTGGCTCTTGCTCTCTTCTCTTCTTTTTTTTCCTCTCTCTCTCTCTCTCTCTCTCTCTCTCTCTCTAAAAATCAGCACACACAATACCTCCTCAGTTCTTTTTTCTAACTGGTAAAGAATGATCATGCCTGTGACCATGGTAAAGAAAGATCCTGTTTTTATACACACAATCTAATAAAATACTTTTCATATAATTATAGCTCTGATGAGAATATTTTTCAGGTTAGTGTGGAATTTTTAATAGCAAGCTTGTTTTTCTACTGTGATTAGAAGAAGAAATCATTACAGCACCTCATTATTATCTGTCTAAATGCAGGATACACCAACCGCACATTGATCCATCTGACGCTTCAGGTTTTATTTAATAAAGACAAAAATCGCTCGGAGACACTCTTTTATTATGCCTCTTAAACACACACACACGCACCCACACCCCACACACACGCTGTCTGTCAAGAGCTGAAATATGCTCACTACGATTGTTAATGCAGCATCCTTGGGCTATCAATCACTCTGTCACAGCTAACCTTTTCTTACTGCAGCCTCAGTTTGATTGCAGTACTCTTATTGAGATATTTTTCATGTAGACGTTCCTGGCGTTAGGACGCACCTGTTGATGGTTATTGCACTGGTGCAGTGAGAAACTACACCCTTGAGGTTGACCTAATGTGCCAGTTTGAGTGTGTTCTCATTCAATTAGGCTTTCTAATAGACCAGGCAAGCTGTCGATGGATGACTAAAAGCATGACCTCATCCATGCAGTCACATGACCGATTTCTCTCCGCTCAACAGTGTGACTCATGCAGACCTCACCTCCACTCCAACCCCCCCCACACACACACAGACACACAACACATGCCTATACACATGCACACTAACACACTACCAACCAGAAGGCTTTGTAGAAATATTTTCATTTTTAGGAGCAATATATAGCGCTTCTATAATGTTATGAATAAACAGGTTGTAATCTCTCTTTTTTTTTTTTTTCCTTTTATCATGTAGCCCTGGGCGCTCTCCCATATCTTTCGACCATGAGATCGTCATGATGAACCATGTTTACAATCTCGCAAAGGGCTTCCACTCTGTATAGATCTTTTACTGTCACATTATAATTTCAGATATTGATTTAAGTATGCAGTATGCAGGTTAATTTAATTGGAATTTCTTTTAAAAACACACATTGGAATTGGGTAAACTCCTTGAAGTCAGTGTCAATTTATAAGGATTAAAGTTCTTTGTCAACACAACAGATTACAATCATATTGATTTTATAGTGGTAATCTCTGAGATTAACGTATATTTACTAACAGAAATCGGTCAAAATTAATAGGGGATTGAGGGTGAAGCAGCTTTTGCATAATTTGCGGTAAATGCATCGCAATTTTTTTTTTGCCCTAACGATCTTTACTGAAGCAGCTCATACCAGAGAAGTACGTGCACAGGTCTCTCCGATACTAGTCTGACTGTCGTAACACGGACTGTGTAACACGCTCTGAACACACATCAACGCTGTCTACCTCATCAAGCACAATTTTTGCTATATTGTGTAAACCGAATCATTGTGAGAACATAAATGGCGACATATCTGTTATGAAGTCATGACGTTAGGGGTTATGAAGCTGTGTTTACAGTGTTATACATCTGCCATCTACCTTGATAGATAACTACCTAGAATTACTAGCAGGATATCCTGAACTAAAATGAACTGATTTTTGATGTAGCGCACAACACAGTAATGCAGTAATTGTGCTTGGGACAAGTGGTATGCAGCATAGGTTGCAATGTGTATATGTACCTAATTAATAGTTTTAGCTTCTCCTGTGTATCTGGCCCATACCTCATAAAGTGTTTTCCACTGTAAATCTCGTGTTTCTCCTGTCCCTACAGGCCACGGCTCAGATGGAGGAGCGTCTGGCCGAGTTTCTTTCCTCCTCGGCTCCAGAGAAGGTCATGCATCTAGCTGATGGTGTCTTGAGCTTCATCCACCACCAGGTAATTGAGCTGTCCCGAGACTGCCTGGAGAAATCACGCGAGGGGCTCATCACCTCCCGCTACTTCTACGAGCTGCAGGAGAACCTGGAGAAACTGCTGCAGGATGTGAGTATTGATGGATACGACGTGTGCTCAGCTTTTAATGATCATACGTTCAACGTTTTTGTCAGGACTTACTACATTCTATCTTCATGAAAGCACAGTGATGTCATCGTGAACATGCAATACTGCCAGCACAGGTGGCCACCTGTCATGTATCCGTCATGTGACACACTGCTGATATCTTGATTATCTCACTGGTAGAATCATAGGGGCTTTAACTAGCTTTATCACTCCCAGTGGTCCTATTCAGATCCACATTGTGTGTGTGCGTAATTGTGTGTCACTGTCTGTATATGTAGGGTGTGTGTGGTTGGGAATGGGGAAGCACCTCCCTGATTTTAATTTCACACTTCAGTAACCACCACTGGTGACGGATGACTCTCCTAAACAACCGAAAGGAGGGGTAAAAGGATGGAGAAAGAGAGAGAGGCTAATGCGAGGAGGAGGAGGAGAGATCTATAGGTTTAGACTATCCGCTCTTGTGGTTGGCCATTTCTGACCAACGCATCAGTGGCGGCTGTGTTGTGCTGATCTTGAGGCAGTGGAATGCCAACACACACGTGCACACCCACCTAGGCTTTCTCTTGTGTGAGGTGCAGGCGAGCGAGGATGACATCACCTAGTCCAGGCTAATTGGCTAGTTTGGGTTGGGGTTAACCAGAGTGACAGGTGGGGTAGGCTGCCGTGTAAAGCGTTTCTCGAGCAGGTGTGTACAGGAACGTGCACGCAAGCTCATTCTCGGTGTGAGGATGGCACGCGTTTCGTGGCAGAGAAGACTTGAGGAAGAAGAGCTCCTTCAGCGCATTTTGGAGCGAAGGGAATGGAGAATACTTCAGTACAGCAAGGACCTTACAGTTGAGTCTGGTGCTGATATTCTCTCTGAATGGATTTGTGGAATGGATGCGTGGATTGTGCTGGATTTGTTGGTGTGGATTCTGGAGGGCTGTGCTGTCTGGGACTCTGGTGGTTCAGTTCTGAGAGTTGGCGTGGTTTGATTTGGGCTTGGTTATTGCATATTGTAGTATGGTTTGGTTGGCATATTTCATTTCATTTTGTTGTTGAAGTGTCAGTCTTTCAGTTGAAGGTGGCGTTAAAGGCACTGACTTGATGTCCAGGCTTTTTTTCCATTTTCTTGTCTTTCATTCCGGACATAGTAAAGGTCGTAGTGAGGATGATCCAAGACAGCTATCTCTTTCTAAATGACCAATCGCTACCAAATTCTTATAGTTCAGTTTCCAACAGCGTCATCATTAGAAACCACAGGAACTAATCTAGTCGTTCCACTGACCTGTCACCATGATGCCTGGCCTCTGATGAATCCTGAGACTGTGCTCCTGACCTCATACCCCCTAGGGCAGATTGCGAGTTTTTCAAATCTCTTTCTCTCGTTCCCTGGTGTCCTCTGTCCTGTGGTGTACTCCGTCTAGAATATCTATTGGTTAAACCATTCAGTGTGTGTGTTTCGATGCAGGTTTCATTACCTGTATAAATTATTCACGGGATGATTAGAAATCCCCTGGAGGGAAGAGTGTTGTCTGCTGTAGACAGCTCTATTAGCCTGAGTCCAGCCAGTGTTTATTAACCACCCAGACTCTATTACACATCCGTCTGTGCCATTTCATCAACTCACTGCTCCCTATTCCATCGCTCCCCATCCCCTCATTTTTAACAAAAGTAGATTTTCTCAGAATTCACACACATCTTACCTTTGTTGTTATTACACAAGCACATTTTTCAATCTTTTCTAAACATTGTATTAAATTCAGAAAGGTTTGTCTCTTCACGTGAGATATGTGTACTTTTTGAAAATGCATTCATTAATTCTAGTCTTCCCAATGGAAGTGAAAGGAAATTATGAAGTGATTTTCTATTCATGTTTTTTTTTTTTTTTTTTAATTGTTTTCAGGCTCATGAGCGTTCAGAGAGTGTGGAGGTGACCTTCGTCACCCAGCTCATTAAGAGGCTGATGATCATCATCGCTCGGCCTGCCCGGCTGCTGGAGTGTCTGGTAAAATGCTATGTTCAGTCTTTCTGATGCTTTATTAACCTTGCTGTTATTCTTAGTCTGGATGCTGAGTGCAGTTTTCAGTAGTTAATGAAGCAAAGGAATTAGCTACAGCCAGAAAAATGCACAGTGAACCAAGACTAAACTGTGAGCCTATCAATCCTAAAACACTTCTCCTTGGGCACTGGCTGTTTGCCAGAACATTCTCTCTTTGTGGGTCTGGAATGATCAAGCGTACAGACACTCAAACTATGTCCATGTCCATGTGTTTGCATTGCTTCATTGCTACACACCTCTCATCTACAACTGTACAGTAATACACACACCCCCTGTAGCCTCTGTGGTCATGCTCGCATGTGTATTAAGAGCTGTTCACGACCTCTCCACCTCCATCACAGAGATTTAATACTGACACCAAACAGAGATTTTTCGGTTTATTATTTCTCTTTGTCGTCTGTCAAGCTATACTATTCCTTTATTTACAAAACTTACTAATGTACGAATGACTTTATCTCGTACGAATGACTAAAACTGTCTAGTAATTAAATTTGTGATTATTGATCTTGGAGAATACGACCTATTAAAGATATCCAGAAATAGCCTGATGGACAAACCAAACATAATATTGTCCTTATGGTGAAAATGATGGTTAGTGTGTCGTAAACATCTCTGTTCCTCTGACAATAGGTGGAAATAGTGCAGCCGCTTGTCATATTGATGCAATATAATGTCTTACTAGAGGCACGATCACTGAGCGTAGCGTTGCTTTTGTGACTGCGGAGTTTTAACACACTGACCGTTCTAGCCGTCTTCCTAATGTAGCTTTCCGCAGTCATGGCTAATGATGGTAAGATACTTTTCTATAAGTTAATCTTACAAAAACACAGATGGAAGTGGAACCATTATAAGTTTAACATGGTCATTATTTATTACTCTGGTGGAACAGACAGACAAAATGCATATTTAATGTTAGCGCACTCTCCAGGGTGCCTTTATGTACTTCTACTATGGAGAGAAATTTCCTCATCAAGCATAGGCTGATTAGACCTGAATGCAACTGTATTCTGAATGTGTTTCACTATTTGTTAGAAATGTGCTCACTTCATTTCTTTCTCTCTTCTGTGTGCTATAGGAATTTGATCCTGAGGAGTTCTATCACCTGCTGGAAGCTGCAGAAGGCCATGCAAAAGAAGGCCAGGGAATCAAGTCAGACATCCCGCGTTACATCATCAGTCAGCTGGGCCTTACTAGAGACCCCTTGGAAGGTAGAGCCAATTTCCAGTTTAGAAAACACTGTATTGTTCCTGTATTGTTTTAGTACACTGATTTGGTACATTTATAGGTTTTAGTGTTTGTTGCATTCATTAATGGAGGTGTGGGATTCTCTGGCTAAATCCTACAAAATAAAACACTTAGAACTTGATCACACTAGATGATGTTTTTTTTTTCCTCAACCTCCACTGCATATTTATAACTATGGGAAGTGAACATGCAGTGGTTTAAAAAAGAGCCACCATTTTATTTCCTTCTTGTGTTAATAAAACTTTGTTATTTAACAAATGCGATCTTTAAGAAGTACACTATATTGCCAGAAATTTTGGGACGTCTGCCTTTACATGCACATGAATTTTAATGACATCCCATTCTTAATC
>CM074946.1:20917102-20947723 GCA_037577455.1 Pangasius macronema
TCTAGAGTCCAGTGGCGGCGTGCTTTACACCACTGCATCCGACGCTTTGCATTGCACTTGGTGATGTGAGGCTTGGAAGCAGCTGTTCGGCCATGGAAACCCATTCCATAAAGCTCTCTACGCATTGTTCTTGAGCTAATCTGAAGGTCACATGAAGTTTGGAGGTCTGTAGCTATTGACTCTGTAGAAAGTTGGCGACTTCTGCGCACTGTGCTCCTCAGCATACACTGACCCCACTCTGTGATTTTATGTGGCCTACCACTTAGTGGCTGAGTTGCTGTTGTTCCCAGTTGCTTCCACTTTGTTATAATACCACTAACAGTTGACCGTGGAATATTTAGTAGTGACAAAATTTCACGAATGGACGTATTGCACAGGTGGCAACCTATCACGGTACCACGCTTCAATTCATTGAGCTCCTGAGAGCGACCCATGCTTTCAGAAATGTTTGTAGAAGCAGTCTGCATGCCTAGGCGCTTGATTTTATGCACCTGTGGCCATGGAAGTGATTGGAACGCCTAAATTCAATGATTTGGAGGGGTGTCCCAATACTTTTGGCATTATAGTGTTTTCAAATCAGTCAATAGTCAAATCAGATATTTTTCAATACTAGTGTTTCATTGTTGTGTTTGCTGGTATTTGATGATATGGTCACACTGCAACTTTTTACAATAGCCTGAATGCTGCTGTTTACTGAAACAACTTCCTCCTCTTGATCTTCTGTGTCCTAAGTGAAGCAGCCTAGTGCTTGTATACACAGAATGCATACTGAGAAGAAAAAGACTTATATTTACATGCATACTGAAATACATAGCATGAATACAGCTTAAGAAAGTATTAGAATGTTGTGTAACCTAAGGTGTTATACTGTGATGAAACGGTCTCGTCTGGTTTTCTTTAATGTTAGCTCAGAACTATATAGCAGAATGATGAGTCATTTCAGGGTTTCAGCTCAACACATTTTCACTTCTTGTCCTCTGTTTAGAAATGGCCCAGCTGACCAGTTATGACAGTGGAAACTCAGAAACACCAGAGACTGAATGCAGTGCTGACTCCTCGGAGGTAAGTCAAGCACTAGGTTCATGAAGGACGTGAAATCAAGAGTGTCAGTTTATGGGTCTGATGCTCAGGTGGACTGTAATTGTTTCTGTTCAGAGTCGAGGTGCTATGGTACAGCCACCTCAGCCTCCTCAGCCACCTCAGCCACAGCCTAAGACCAAAACACCAAGAGAAGAGGACTTTGAGACCATCAAACTGATCAGTAATGGAGCTTATGGGTAAGACATCGTATGAAAAGCTGCTTTAATAAAAATGCATGTCTAAAATGTTGTAGAGGGCTGTAATTACTTAACAATATGTACTTCTTCCAGGGCTGTGTTTTTGGTGAGGCATAAGGAGACACGTCAGCGTTTTGCCATGAAGAAGATCAACAAGCAGAACTTGATTCTGAGGAACCAGATCCAGCAAGCGTTTGTGGAGAGGGACATCCTCACTTTTGCTGAGAATCCATTTGTCGTCAGCTTTTTCTGCTCCTTCGAGACGCGCAGACACCTCTGCATGGTCATGGAGTATGTGGAGGGTAAGATGCACTTTTATTTGGGTCAGCATTAAATAGCAAAGAATCATGATGCGACATAAGTGCTCATATCTCACAGCAATGTCACAGTCCAAAGTCCAAACTCTAGCGTCACCAGTCTACATACATGCTCAAACGTCATGTGACTTCTATTAAAGGCTAACACTTCAGCACTTTGGTCACGAAAGCCTGATCCATAAATCCATATCCAAGTCAAATACATAACCAGCTTCAATTACACACCAATTCTTTTAGATTTATTTACAGGTGCAATATTTAAAGCGTTGGGTACATTACAAAAAACTGTTCCTGCCAATGCCCTTCTATTCTCTATGTATCTAATTCATGGTGTTCTGAAAATGTCTTGTGAAAATGCTTTTTATAAATTAAAGGCTATTTAAGACATTTGATATTATGTCATAAACTAGATCAGTAGCATGCGGTTAAACTAAAGCTTTCAGTATTTGAGCTAGAATGCATATAGTCATGTTGATATGGGGGGAAAAGATTTTTTAACCAAAACTGTCTATACTATAAATACATCTAAAGCTCAAGCTCCTTAAATGTTTTATTTTAAAGGAATAGCTTTCGCTAGCTAATGAATTCCTCAAAGAATTAATGAATTTGCCTATCCCTGAATGTCAGTAAAGTCTTCAGAGTTATTTGCAGAGGCACTGATGGAAGCTGTACTAAAGGCTGAGTGTGACTGTGTTCAGGTGGGGACTGTGCCACTCTACTGAAGAACATCGGCGCTCTGCCAGTGGATATGGCACGCATGTACTTTGCTGAAACTGTACTGGCACTGGAATACCTTCACAACTATGGCATTGTACACCGTGACCTCAAGCCTGACAAGTGAGCTCAACACACACAGGGACGGGGACAAACACACAAACACTCAAAGGCTGAGACACACGTACACAGAGATCGAGACAGGGATGCACATAGACAGATACATGCACATACATAAACACACAAAGAAATACAAAAGCGCACAGACACAGGCAGAGACACACACACTGACAAAGAAAGAAAAACAGAGACTGACAAACATAGTATGCGACACACACAGGCACACGAAGACACACACAGACTATGAGACACACACACATGCAGAGGCTAAGCCTGACACAGAGACTGCAACATACACCGACCGATACTCATGCACAGAGAGACAGAAACTGAGAGACACAGACGCACGCAGATGATAATTTGCTAAGCATCATAATTTCCCTCCATAGTTTATTGTAAGAATTTCTGGAGTTCTGTATGCACTTCATGTTGTCACTTATTCTTCTTTTTACAGCAGCCTGTGACTTTGTTTTTTTTTTTTTTTATTTCAGTCTTCTAATCACTTCAATGGGACACATCAAACTGACAGACTTTGGCCTGTCAAAGATTGGCCTTATGAGTCTCACCACGAACCTGTATGAGGGCCACATTGAGAAAGACACACGCGAGTTCTTAGATAAACAGGTAAAGACATTTTATACCTCTGTGAGAGTTTCCATTCCTTTTCTCTCCTGTGGCCATTCTCTACCCTGCTCTTTATCCTGTTTGCCTGCTAGGTGTGTGGGACGCCTGAATATATTGCCCCGGAGGTGATACTCAGACAGGGTTATGGGAAACCAGTGGACTGGTGGGCCATGGGAGTCATCCTGTACGAGTTTTTGGTGGGCTGTGCTCCTTTCTTCGGAGACACACCCGAGGAACTGTTTGGACAAGTCATCAGCGGTTAGTGGCACAGTTACGATTATACTGATGAATTTAGAAATGTTACACACTTCCATTTCAGGTTTTTTTTTTTTTTCAGTAAAGGTGTACCTTTGAATGAGAACAGCAGTAATGCTGTGGTGAATAATTTGTAAAATTTTGTGGATAATTTGTAAGATTTTTATATTTTGTGTAATGTACTGTCAGAGTGAGTATGCACAAGTGGAAATGTGGAGGAATGTTGAATTTGATTTGAATCATTGGTCTAGAATAATATTGAAAAAAAAAAAAATAGATGCAGTAAAACTTATCTGTTACTTCTCATAATTGAAGAGACATGACATAAATTTTGAACGTCTTTAAGTGCTTGCAAACACACTAAATAAACATAAGTAAGTAAGAGTTGAGTAATTACTTATGATGACATTAGTTACTGGATAATATGGAAAAACTCTGAAAAAGACCACAGTGAAGCATGTAACATTACCATGTGGTTACCTGCTAACACGAACAAGTCACAAATACAAAACTTGGGATTTCTTAGAGGACTAAAGTAAATGAAAAGAGAATAAAGAACATGTTACAAACGTACAAAAATGGACATGACGTAAACATATGGAACGCAGCACTCGTGAGCTAAATGCTGAGAAAAGACGCATCCTGTCAGCATCTTCCAGCATCGCACAAAATCTAATGTTATTGTGGCTCTTTTAACAGTAACGAGTTACCAGAACATCATAATGATAAAGGTGATAAAATTGATTTATGAATCCACACAAATATCTACAAAAATACTCTGCACTGAAATATGTTTTACATGTTGCATTTGTATGAATGGAGAAAAGTGAACATTAATAGAAGACAGATATCTTTATGTAATTGGAGAAAGTGAGGACAGTGTGATGTTGGTGCTGGACCGTATGGGCATGACGTGGGGAGGAATGGGATGGGAATGGAGCAGGAATGGGATGGGAATGGAGCAGGAATGGGATGGGAATGGAGCTGGAATGGGATGGGAATGGAGCAGGAGTGGGATGGGAATGGAGCAGGAATTGGATGGGAATGGAGCAGGAATGGGATGGGAATGGAGCACAAAGGAATGGGGAAGGAACAAAACGAGGCCTGTGTGGATCCTCTGACCGGTGAACCTTTGCCATAATCCCTCCTGTACTATCAAAGATGAGGTGTAACTTGTATGTCTACATTGTAAACAACAATGTTTGCTTTTTTTGCTGCAGATGAGATAGTGTGGCCTGAGGGAGATGAAGCTCTACCACCAGAGGCTCAAGACCTCATCTCTAAACTGCTCCGACAAAACCCACTGGAGAGATTGGGAACAGGTCTGCACTCATACATAACACATGCAAGGCCTGAAGAGCTAGTGTGTTTTTCTTACATTGAAATCAGACTTATGTACTTGTCTTGTGCATTGATGTTGTGTTATATTGATATGATGAGTCTCCAGCTCTTTTTGATGCTGTTTTTTTTAACTGTGTTTACACTCTCCTTCTTTGTTTAGGAAGTGCGTTTGAGGTGAAGCAGCACAGGTTCTTCATTGATCTGGACTGGAACAGTCTCCTGAGGCAGAAAGCCGAGTTCATCCCTCAGCTCGAGTCTGAGGAGGATACCAGCTACTTTGACAGTAAGTCTTCAAATAAGCCACATTTTTTTTCTCAACCAGGAATGGAGTCAAAAAAAAAAGAAAAAGTGTGCACTACTTTTATCTGTCAGTCTTGCACATGCACAGCCTGGGTCTGTTTTTAGTGCATTTCTCTTTTTTTCCTTAGCTCGTTCAGACAGGTATCACCATGTGGACTCCGAGGAGGAGGAGGATACAAATGATGATGAGCATGTGGAGATCCGCCAGTTCTCCTCCTGCTCCCCACGATTTAACAAGGTACAGAATGGACTTGCACACCTAATGCCAGCTAATCCCATAAACCACTAAGCATGCTCAGTCCCGCTTTTCATTTTTGATATAAGAGTTCTGATCATTAGCGAATACCTAATCTGCTGCTGACTTCATTCTGATCCAGCCTTTATGTTCTGAAACACACACTCTATACTGAACCAGTGCATCCCTAAAAAAAAACAAAACACACCCCTCTGTCGTATTGCATTTATACATGTTCAGTGAGACCTGGTGTATGGTGTCTGTGTTTCCTGATCAGGTGTACAGCAGTATGGAGCGTCTGTCCCTGCATGAGGAGAAGCGCACTCCTCCCCCCACCAAGCGCAGTCTCAGTGAGGAGGGCGCCGAGCGACTGGACAGTCTCAGCAGCCTCAAGTCTCGCGACCGCAGCTGGATGGTGGGCTCACCTGAAATGTACGTGCTCTGCTTTATCTTATGTGTCTGCGGGTCATTAACATGTCCTGTCTCGTTACATTTTTACTTCCGTAATTTTTATATTAGATATCATATTAGATGTCTCCATGTAAAAGTAATTTGATTGATGGAAAGAATACAGAAAAATGCTGTGCAGATTTAATTCAAGCCACGCATAGTGCAGCCTGTTGCTGTGACGTGACCCATTCTGTTGTCCGTCCACAAAATGGCTATGAACATTCAACAGCATGTTTCTGTATCTGTCAGAATCCCTTAAGTAAGCTGCAGGCTACAGATTTCATATTTGCCGCATAGCTTTAGTAGCCCATAAAAAAGACACCATTATGAATTTGAACCATATATTGGTTAGTTCTAACCAACGGTAACATCAAATTTTAGTAATTTAATTGTTTTTTCTGTTATCCAGTTTGAGAGTAGATTATTTAGTAACTCACATGTGCGTTTGTCTTCAGCCTGCGTAAACGTCTGTCAGTGTCGGAGTCGTCACACACCGAGAGCGACTCCAGCCCCCCTCTAACGGTTCGCCGCCGCTGCTGCTCTGCGATCATTGAAATGCCTCGGTTCGCTATCTCCACCGAGGAGGAGAGTGCCAGGAAGACTCCAATCAGGGCTCAGCGCAGTGAAGAGCTGCCTTCTGCTATCCCAGAACTCCCAGTGGAGAGGGAGCTCCGACTGGATGAGTCTCCCATCACACCAGCCTCCACTTCCAGCCAAGCCACCCGTGGCACACTCACACGTCAGTGCTGTCTCTACAATCAGCTGCACATATAGTACAGCTAGATACACACAGATTAAGCTTCCCACTATGAATAACTAACACTCAGTGTCTGTATTGTGCCTTGTGTACAGCTGGCAGTTGTGGCGATTCTGTGGATCGAGGATCTCCTCGCTGCAGTAATAATGAGGGAGCAGATAATTCCACTCCTAAAGCCATCAGCGACCTGGCAGTCCGTCGAGCTCGCCACAGACTGCTGTCAGGAGACACAGAGAAACACACGTCACGGCCACTCAACAAGGTCATCAAATCAGCCTCGGCCACTGCGCTGTCGCTCATGATTCCTACAGGTGAGTACGTGCCTCTGTGACTAAGGGAATGAGAGCACTTTTAGCATTTAAATGGTGATTTCCTTACATTGACTTAGTAGATCATACAGGGTTTAAATTTTTGTCATTTACTATGCAGATGTTTTAAAGCATATTAATGTCTTTCCCTCAACTTCTTAATTCCTAAAATCAGCCTAAACTTCAATTGAAACCTTTTGGGGAAATGAATTTGAGTCAGTATTTTGGTCAAAGTGTGAAAATGGTCACTGCAGTAGTTTTGCCTTATTCTTTGAAGAAACAGAGGGAGCTGAAAATAGTTAGGAAAAATGACCAACGTGTGAAACGTTACGTTTCTCGAGCGATTTATAATGGTGATTTTTCAGTAAGTGTATTTTTCACATTTTACATTTTATCAATCGCAATTTCCTGGGCTCCAGAGCACCATGGCGCCTCTCCTTTGGCCAGCCCAATGTCTCCTCACTCCCTGTCCTCCAATCCATCGTCTCGGGACTCATCTCCCAGCAGGGACCTATCACCGGCTGTTTGCAGCGTGAAACCTGCCATCGTTATCCACCGAGCAGGCAAGAAATATGGCTTCACGTTGCGCGCCATCCGTGTCTACATGGGAGACACTGATATCTACACTGTACACCATATGGTCTGGGTGAGTTAGTTAGACCTCTAATAGAGATCATTTTGAATTTTTGGATCCTGTTATAACGGTATAATTAAAGTGTGTTGTCTGACTTTTTTTCAGCATGTGGAGGAGGGAGGACCAGCTCATGAAGCAGGTCTGAGAGAGGGAGACCTCATCACACATGTTAATGGAGAACCAGTCCACGGCCTTGTTCACACGGAGGTTGTGGAGCTCATTCTCAAGGTACATACAAACACAAACACCTGCTCTAGCCATGTTACAAATTGAGCATGTTTAATCTAAAACTAGCTTTTGTTTCATGCAGAGTGGAAATAAGGTGTCTATATCAGCCACTCCCTTTGAGAACACATCCATTAAGGTTGGCCCAGCTCGTAAAAGCAGCCACAAGTCTAAAATGGCCCGGCGCAACAAAAAGACCAAAACAAGAGAGGGACAGGACAGGTGAAGTTCATTACATCTTTCATGTTCTGTTTCTGGTTGTGAATAGTAATAGTTTAATACTTTTTCTATATTGACTTGCAACTGTGCGTTTTGTGCCTATGGGTACATTCTTGCAGTAAGAAAAGGAACTCCCTATTTCGGAAGATCACTAAGCAGGCGTCTCTCCTGCACACCAGCCGCAGCTTGTCATCTCTGAATCGTTCAGTGTCATCGGGTGAGAGTGTGCCTGGATCTCCCACACACATGTCCCCTCGCTCCCCAACACAGGGCTACCGCTCCACACCGGATTCATCCCATTCTGGTAAAGCGCTGAGCATGCTGCGTTATGTACTGCTGTTCACATCTGAGCATCTTATCCTTCCTGATGAGTATTGATGCTCTGAACTCCCAAAGTGCTTCTTAAAGCTGTAAAGCTATGAAATAAAAAGTTGTTAATGATGTTCTCTCTATTCTGTCTTTATGCATTTGTTAAAGTGTTGGCCCATTTGTTGCGGCACAGTAATTGGTATAGCACTTCTGGTCATAAAGTTAAGGATTCAGCTATAATTGGGCAGCAAATTCTTTCACTTTTACCTTGACATGATACTTAAGTGACACTTGTGCATTGCATAAGTAACCTTCTGTCTCATCCACACCGACTGTGTGTCAGTAAGCCTTAGCAGAATGAGTAAACAAACAGNATTATTATTATTATTATTATTATTATAGTTACACCTGATCTCACCAGCAGCACATTGTTGTAGATGATTCATTCTTCAATACCATGCCCATTTTGCTTATGTGATATGATTATATATTTTGAAAGTACGTTTAATGATTCATAGAACACTGAAACAGTTTATGATTTTTGTCTGTTACTGCAGTTGGGGGAAATTCTTCTCAGAGCAGCTCTCCCAGCTCCAGTGTGCCAAACTCACCTGCCAGCTCTGGTCAGATCAGGCCCAGTTCCCTTCACGGCCTGGCCCCAAAGCTGCAGCGCCAGTACCGCTCCCCTCGGCGCAAGTCTGCTGGTAACATTCCCCTGTCACCGCTGGCCCGTACTCCCTCACCCACGCCCCAGAGCACCTCCCCTCAGCGCTCCCCTTCTCCACTGCCCAGCCATGCACTCCTGAGCTCCTCCATTGGTCAGTCCTTTCCTGTAAAACTACACTCTTCTCCTCCACTAGTGCGCCAGATTGCTCGTCCGAAGAGTGCTGACCCGCCTCGCTCCCCTCTTCTGAAACGTGTGCAGTCAGCTGAGAAACTGGCAGCCTCACTCTCCTCATCCTCCTCGTCTCCCTCTCCTTCGTCTGCTGCTGATAAAAAGCTGCCGGTGTGCGCCGGCCGCAAGCACAGTTTGGAACTCTCGCACACAGAATTTAAGAAGGAGATGCTCCAGCGGGAGCCAAGTTTACAGAGCTTGCAGGAGTGTGCTAGTGAGACTCTTCTGGGCGGGAGGGTGTCTCCAGCAGAAAAGGGCACTCTGCAGAAACCTTTAGCACGTAAGCTAGGTCGGCAGGAAGGTCCTGACTCTGCAACTGGATCCTTAGGGCTGGCTCCTGGAAAGAGCAAGCTGAAGGACAAGCTGTCAGCTATCCGGCAGGACCGTGCCGAACGCAGAGAGTCTCTGCAGAAGCAGGATGCCATCCATGAAGTGAATTCCTCTGAGGATGAGACAGATGAGGGTTCAGAGGACAGCCAGGATGGACGCAGGACAACTTTTGTCCCTCCTAGCCATGTGCTTCGGCCTACAAGTGTGATAGGATCCCCACATATCAGGACAGGGCATGCTGCTTTAACTACTCTGTCTCTGACCCCATGCCCAGTGGCTCAGTCCAGCTCCCCTCAGCTCAGCCAAAGTCTACAGGCCCAAAACCAGACGCAAGCCCAACCTCCATCACTGGCAGCTAATGGCTCTGAGCAAAAACCCACCCAGACCCTGATATCTGATCCCTCTGCTGCCTCTACCTCAGCACTACCAGAATATTCCAGCGAGAGACGGGGAAAGGTTCAGGATTCTGTGTCCAGCAGTAAAACACCTGGTCCTCAACCCACCTCTCTGACCAGCACTTTTTCTACACCTGGTAGCGCATTTACCACTGTCAGCAAGGACCCTTTTGTCAAACCCTCAGCGCCCCCTCCAGACCGTAAGACTGCCAAAGTGAACAGCAACCAAGAACCCAGCACAGTGCCTGTCATAACCCGGGAACCCCAAAACCCTACTCCACCAACTGGAGGCATCACGAAGGAGATGAAGGAGGCAGACAACCGGAGACAGGCTGCCGCTGCTGCCGCTGCTGCAGCATCCTCCTCCACCTCCACAGCAGCTGAGAGTGGAGTGGATAAAATGGTTTCCCAGCTGGCTACAGTGGCCAAGAGCGTGCTAGGGCCAGTAAAGCTCAACATCCCAGGGACCAAAGAGGCCACTGAGCGGAGCAAGGATGCCAGACCCCAGGCAGACATGGTGCACCCAAAAAGCAAAGATCCACATTTGAACAGTTCTCGCTCTCCTGAAAAGACATTTCCATCTGTTGCTTCTGTCTCCCAGAGAGGGCAACAGTCTGAATCCCCCACTCGACAGTTTTCTGCAATATCTGAGTTACCTTCAACTTCACAGAGGTTCCAGGAGACTGCAGGAGCTTCAAAGAGGCCTTCCACCCCAAAAGACAGCTCGTCAGGCCCAGGAGAATCCCAGGAGAGGCCAGGAACTCCACGGAGCAATGCCTCTCAGAGGCCCAGTCCTGAAGCGCATTCCCGGAGCCAGGCTAAACCCAGTTCCTCCACACAGCAAGACAAATCCAGCAAGAAGACATAGCAGCCTTGCACAGGAAAAAAATGACAACTCGCCTAACATGCATGTTGAAAAATAAAAAAATATACTTCACACTAACCGTGAGATGAAAGCACCGAAAGAAGAAAATTCTAGCAAAGGAGCTCAGCAGCTTCATTGTGGATTGTTCAGTATTGAGGGCTTTGGATTGCTTTTATTTTCCCCTTTACTACTTTTTTCAGCATTGTTTTATTAAGTTCAGAAAAAAAGAAAATATGGGGCTAGAAATAAACCATTTGAAAGACAAAAATAGTAAAATTCAGTGTGTGTTCACTTGAATATTAGGTTCTCACTTTATTTGCCATTTTAGATCTAGTGGTGCCTTAATATAAACTTAAAAGTCCTCACTTGTAAGTCTGTTTGCCATTCATTGATGGAGGTAAGATGTATCTCAGCAATAAAATCAGCGTATGCTTAGCAATTTCTATTAATGTAGTAGAATCCTGCATGAGGTTGGCTGAAAGCCACCACTACATTTTCCTTCATTCGCTATTTTATTGACAACAGTGTGAGTACTGTACAAATTGTATGTCTGGTTTCTGATGAGTCTGGAATATTACACACTTCTCCGTAGTGCTAAAATTAATTATGATTTATTGTGTGGTTTATTTCTACAAAAGAGCCTATAATAATATTTAAAGCAGGTTTCCCAGGTAAGAACAAAAGGTTAAATTAGATGTGCGATTAAAAAAAAAAAAATCACATCCGTCTTTTTCCCATCTTGTCTGTTTTCAAGTTGCTTAGCTGTAGCTGCCCCATATACAGATCTGTAGAAACTTACTTCGTCTGCCAGGTTGTGTGTGTAATTAATGATGGTTAAACATCTGGCCACATGTAAATGCTTGATGTGTAGATGATTGTAAATGATGGACTGATATTAATGGCATCATCTGATTTTAATGTCTGTATTCATACTGAAAAAAGTGCTCCAAATTGGATGTTTTATTGTTTTTATTTCTAGCCCCTGCTCTCTTTTTTTTATCATTATTAATAACAACTTAAACATTTTTACTTTTAGGATCTGGACCAACTTGCTGTGTTCTTTCTGTATTTTTGCCACTAATCTTTTAATGTCAGAAAACTTGTACAGGCTTGTTAATAAGTGAGCGAGTGNAGTGAGCGAGTGTGCGTGTCGGGGAGTGTGCGTGTCGGGGAGTGTGCGTGTCGGGGAGTGTGCGCGTGCGCATATAAATGAATATTTAAAGTTCTGTGTCAGTTTTATATCCAAGTGTATTGGGAGTGTATCTTAGATTAGATTCTGTCTTTGCCATTTCAGCTGTGTCTGATTTAGACATTTATTACTAGCAGGCAAGGATGTATTTGCACAATCCCTTTTTACTTTGTGTCATATGAAAATGAAAACTAATAAAATACAGTCCAATCAGATCCCAGGGCTTGTTGGGGTCTTGGGGGGGTTTGACCAATCATTTAACCCCTATTAACCTGTCATGTTATGTGGCTACATTTATGTGTTTACACCAACGTGAGTGAATCGGATGCCTGTGGATGTTTAAGTGCACTCTCCTATTTCTCCTGTTCATACTGGGTTTTTGAGCCTATTTGTGCTGACATTTACAGAATATCAAATACTTTCATTTAGTGTTTTATCAGCGCTGTTATAATGCTATATATTAGTCAATGAAGAGTTAGAACTGATCCGGTTTTAAACAATTGTTGATTAATTGCAGGGTATTCATAAATGTCATTTCATAGCGAAGCTGATTATGTAGGACAGGTCAGGCCTGAATGTCTCACAGTTTAAAAACAACCCTACTATAGTTTGTAGCTAACTCTGATTTCTTAATATCTTCTTAATAAGGAGAAATTAGTAGTCACATGATGGTTTGTACAGTAATTCAGAAATGTTCTGTCTGTATGAAATGAAATGCTATTGATGGTTCTTTGAGCCAGAAGCTTCATTTCAAGCTTAACGGTTTCTGTGAGTATTTTACATTTTGTGTCTTATTGTCAGAGCTGGCGTTTGGCCGTTATGCATCCGAGTGGCTCTCTCCTGAATTCATAGCTTGATGCACAGGACCAAATACTGAGCTGCAACAATCTGTTCCCTCCAGAAGATATCGGACATAAAGCTTTTACCTCTTTATTACGACTGATTGTGGATGGAGGCTAGAATGTGGAGGTGGGTAGAGATTACTAAAAAAGTGTTAGTGGCTTATTTTAACCATAAGCTATGGACTGTACTATTATAACAGCTATGATAACAGCTAAAATCAGAAATCTCCCAATAAATGAAATAAAATGTCAAATTTAGAAAGGTTTTTTTTTATATATTTTGGTGACATCATTCTCAATTAAACCGACCAAACTCACATACAATCTTCATGACTGGGCCAAACCACTGGGTGTCTAACCATAGAAAGCCCAAGTAGGTGTGTTTTAGGAGAGAAATCACCAGTGTTGGTCTCCAGCAGTCCACTGGATTCTAATGTCCATTACAGTCCACAGGTTATGGTTA
This sequence comes from Pangasius macronema, assembly GCA_037577455.1. Classification (NCBI taxonomy): domain Eukaryota; kingdom Metazoa; phylum Chordata; class Actinopteri; order Siluriformes; family Pangasiidae; genus Pangasius; species Pangasius macronema. The sequence continues at coordinate 20,930,167 of CM074946.1, forward strand.
AGCATTATAAGTATACCTTGTTACTGTAATGTTAATATAGTATAATATCCAAGTAATGTTATATCTGGAATAATTAGGATCAAGAAGTCTCTGAAGCTTGACTCATTGGGCTGTGGCTTGTTTGGTACTCACACACTCACTGTTGGATAGTTATGCTATATGTTCAGATTTGGTTAAAGTGCCAGAATCCTGTGGAGTTGTTCACTAATAAGTCTTGCAGCCATATGGCATCACACAAACACACTGTGGGCGTGTGATATTACAGCCAGTCCTTCTCACCCTCTGTCTATAAAACGAAACCACTAAAGCACCAGTGAATAGAGAGACCACCAAGATAGTCACACTGCATATAATAAGTATCTGAAATAACAGCTGGACAGAATAGGTGCTACACCTCCTTCCTGAGGGTGATTATAGTATATGTCTTGTGTTCTCTGTGGTTGTTTTCCATTTTTGCACAAGACAGGTTATACAGTAACAATTGAACAGAGATAGGATTTGAAAAAAGAAAAAAACTGCTAGTTAAACCAGTGCAATATCTTTTTCATTTCTGTTGTGGTAAGACGCATGTTTGTTGTAACTCCTTCCTTAAGAACAATAAAGATTTTTTTTTTTTTTAAAGAACGTTGTCTCCCTTATTTTTCCATGAATATGTACCTACTTTTAATTTTGCAGACGTTAAGCTGTCCGTTTTAATCTAAAATGTACTCCAAGCTGTAATTTAAACAGTTACTTGAAATGGGGTCTTGGGAGAGTATATTATGCAGTCTGGGTTTGGAATGAGCAAATCCTTGGTGAATTGGTGTCATCACCTGTCACTCCATCTTCTCATCTCTGCTCCACTGCTGGGAATTACATCAGGAAAAATAACCCCTTCAGCTTAAATTATTTGCCTCCAGTAACACTCGAGATGTTGAGGAACAGTAATAGAGACATCAATAAATGCTGCAAAAAAAAAAAATGGCCAAAAAAAAATTGGCAAAATGTTTAGACACTTTTGGTGATTTACAAATTTAAAAAGTAGTTATATCTGTCCAGATATTATAGGGTTCAAATGAGGCATTTTAGACACAAAGCATGATTTATCCACTTAGCAGTAGGACTCTACATTACATTAAGTTTTGATGCACTAACACTGCTTTGGTTGTGACATTTAATAGTAATTGATCACTTTTTACATCCAAAGTCACTGGAATGTACTCTGTCTTGATTTTTTTTTTTTTTATTTAATTTGACAATTACATTTCCATCACAATCTTAAGAACCGCCTGTAATGCCATGACGAAGCCCAAGGGGTTTGGGCAGTCCTAAAACAAAAGGGTGGGTGAGCGAGGCATAAGATAAGCCATGAGGTTAATTGACATGGCACACTGAAAATAAGCTTTGACAAGACCAACGTTAATGGAGCCTCATTAGATTAGTGTATGTATGTGCTTGCTCTCTCGGGACCCCGGTGTGTGGTGTGTGACTATCAGAGATCCACCCAGTTGGTGGAAAGAAGAAGAAGGGGTCACAGGTTATCCTGTCTGCTTAAAAGGCGCCTGCAATGTGGGATAATTGGTCTCTGGTCTGGCTTCACTCAGCTGGTTCTTCTATCTGTGTGTGTGGGCAAGTTTGTCTTTATGTCTCAGACCTGCCTGAGTGTTGTACATGTGAGAATTCTCTTATGAGACGTAGGGGGATGGAGGGACTTTGACGAGCTGTATTTCATCCCTACACCCCCAAAACTACTACTCCTCTGTCTCGGCTTCGTTCCGTGACAGGAGGCTGCTGTTGGTGATGAATTGCTGCTCGAGCCCGTATCTGACACCTGCCCTACATGACTGGTGCAAATTCATTCCCATCCTACACAAGGGTCCCGTGCCAGGCTGCATGGCCTGACGGGCCGTGAGCTGAAAAGGGGTCGTGGGGCTCGATACCTTCTCTCACGGTACTGAATTTATTTTACCCCTTTCCACTCTCACTCCTGCTTATGGGTTTTCTCAAGAAAAAGACGGGAGAAAGGAGAGAGGGGTACCTACTGAACTAGAACACGATTTCTTCCTGCCTCAGCATCCTGTCTTGCCTCGCTTTTGAGGTTGTCTGAAAGTAGTCGTCTTTCAGGAGTGTCCTCTATACTCGTGCTGGCAAGCTAAGCTGCAGACCATCTGTTCCTGCTTCAGCAAATTTTTGTTTATCTCTGTTCTGTTTAACAGAGGTTAGCACTGAATACAGGTGCGTCACCCCTCATTTCAAACTGGTTTGCATTATACACGTATTAATAAATGCTTTAATTCTCAGTCTCATTCACCATTAGCGATGAGCTCCACCTGGCCAAAGCATGACAGAGAGCAATGCTGTGCTGTGGGCTAATTGTTCTCCATGGCAGCATGTGCCAGATATTTAATGAGCCTTATTCACTATGATATATGTGTACTGTATACATACATACACACACCACGTGTTCAGCAACGAGGCCTGATGAGTGCCAGGCTAATAGTCTGTGAAAGTGTGGTTCCTTGGGGGTAGAAAAGCCATAAATTAATCCAGGGGGGGCTGAGTGAAAGGTGCGAGGTTTGGCTTCTCTGCTGTTCTGCTGATGCGGCACAGAAAGCAGAAAAAATGATGGACAAAATGGAGAAAGTGGCTGGAATTCAGGGCCTGCTGAGAAGTTCATTCTTTGGCTTGCTTGCTTTAATCTGCTTTAACACCACCCCTCAATGTACATGATTAAAAAAAGTATATATATATATATATATATATATATATATAATTTTTAAAAAGCTAGTAAGCAATTTGCTAATCTCTTGTTTGACAGAAGGATGAAGGACAAAATGCATAAAAATGTTGTATTTCCTGATTTCATTACTTTATACTTGATTTTGGGCGGTTTCATACATTTTTATTTTCATACAATACAATTTTATCATTTAAAAAATATATTTACAAATTTATGTCCTCAGATTTTCCTCTGCTATAATAGATTATTGTTTATTGTTGCACTTTTTTTTTTTTTTGCTATATTATTTGGATAACCTACAAAAGCCACACTAAACCACACTACACCACCTGAAATTCAAGCTAGATTTTGCTCTTACAGTGATAGCTTCTACTTGGCTATCTGTTAGACATTCTTAATGTTAAATTTATTTATAAAACTATTTAATTTTTTTTAATTCATCAACTCACTAACTTTTACAGATTTATAGTAAACAGTATACTATTGTATGTTTAGTTTAAATACTGATATGGTAGGACTGGCTAGCAGCTGAAAAAATGCCTTTTACTGATGAAAAAGTAGATGGCACGATTGTCTATTTTTTTTAAATTCCCATAATCCTGTAATTTCCTTTCTTTACTTTTCAGGGAAAACAGATTTGTTTCAGTGTCTGCATGCTTGACTTGTCTAAACAACTGTAACATTGTTACTGAGCTAAACCACTGACTGTTTCATCGTAGGTGGCACAAATGAGCTACATATTTTAATTAAGAAACTTTTCAGTGAATGTAACTGAATCTGTGAGAGCTCCTGCCTGCCCTCCTCCTCCTCCTCCTCATCCTCCTCCTCCTCATGGCGCCACTATGCTGTTTTGATAGACTCTCTGTAGAGTAGCGTTTCCTTAAGCATGTGCTTATTCTACCAGTAACTCATCAGCTCATTTCATAGTCATTAGTGTGCTGGGCCTGAATCATTTATGAGTATCTGTATACTGAACTACTGCACTAATTGTGCATATTTCATATTGTTTGGAAAATAAGTACTGCTAATAAACATCCTTTTGGACATGCAATGCACAGCTTCTGTGCTGGAGGGCTGGAGTCTGGCCGAGTTTAATGATCAAAGCCACCCGATTGAGCTCACCAGGTAATTATCAGGGTTAGGTGTGTTCAAGCAGGATAACTCGCCAAACTGCCTGACTCTGGCCCTCCAGGACTGCAGGAGTGCACCTCTGCCTGTGGATTTAATTTACAAGTACCAGTATCTTGTTATCACAGATCACTAAAACATTTCATTTTATCTTTACACTGCTGCGTCTCCACTGCAGAAACATTTTCAGTTTTCCGGAACTGTTTCAGGAACCAAGAAATTTCAAACGTGTTTCCACTGGAGTAACTAGAGCCACATTGCAGTTCATGGGCTGAGACGTTTATTTAGTATTTATACATTTTTGTTAATTTAGTTGCAATTAATATTAATAAAGTTGCAATTTTGTTGGTGGCAATTGGTGGCAATATTTGTTTCAATATGTCGTAAATTTCAGATTTTTCGCCTGCAACTTGTCCTCCATGTTTTTTTTTTCTCACTTGTTCCAACTTGTATTATGATTGGTCGAGAGGTAAAAAGCGCTTGACATCACTGAAAAGTTGCACCCAAAGAGTAGAATGCTATAATACTTATGCATATTAATCAGTTTCTGTCAAATTGTGCATTTGGCTGCAAAAAAAGACTAAATTTTTACTTGTTTTTTTTTTCTTTTGAAGAACCAATTTATACTCGAGTAGGGCAGCCTCATTAATAATTGGAAGCGATGTCATCTTATATGGTATTCATTAAATGTAATTAAAATCTAATATAAAATCAGAGGGCATTTGATCTTGTCTTGATGTCGTACTTCAACTGTATGAGAAGTGTGTGTGTGTGTGTGTGTGTGTGTGTGTGTGTGTGTGTTTTGGTACTCTGTAATGGTGTTAGTGCTCAGTAATGGTCTGTGGTGGAGGGGCAGTAGGTGGGCAGAAGGAGTCCAGCCACTGGGGGTCTCCATCACTGTCACTCTGATTGATTGGAACGTCGGCTGAAATAAAATATTCCATCCTGCATACAGCTGAAACCAGCACCCTTGGGGAAGGTAAAAGGGCAGCCCCCCACCCCCAACACACACACACACACACACACACACACACCTGCGTAAACATATGGTCACGTACACATTTACTTACACACCTGCGCGTGAGCCGAGCTCCACTACTTCACTACACGCTGCTACTCTAGTCGCTACTGTTGCCTCCCTAGAGATTCTGCTTGGCCTCTGAGATTCTGAGTTTATTTGTTCTCTCACTGTGCTGTATTTCTCTTTATCTCCTGATCTTGGTTTTTCAGGAAGGTGATGATGAGGAGGGTGTGCTTTGATCTCAGTCACACACAGCTCAATCAGAGCGGAGCTGCAGCTTGAGCCTTGAGCATACTCCACAACTCCAGCTCCTCTTTTTATTATGAGGTTTCATTTCTCTCAGTGGAGGGACAGCTCGTCTCCTTAAGCCACACTCTAACCATCAAATGTTGATGCCCAGCGTTCTGCGCACTTTGTTTGTGCATAAGAACAGGCGGGGATGTTGAGTGTGTTGCCTGTTTATGCCAGGCTCTGCAGGCTCATCAATAATTCAGTACAGCTCTGTGCTTCTGAAAATCCCACTTGCGCCTCTGGCTGACGGCTGACTGCCCGTAATGAAGGCATAACTTTTTGTGAGAGAAAGTTTGTTCGCTTATGGTTCTGTCTACTTCAGAAATACATCCATATTTTTAATCTCCTTCCTCGTACACGTGTACCTGTATGAGCCGTGCCGAGCTGATATCACCCTGCTTTTCTCTGGTGCACTCTTCAATCCGTATTTCATTTTCTACCTGTCGCAAGAAATCTGATAAAGAACGATAAAGAGTCCCTTTTAAATCTTAATGATAGTTACTAAATTAAGCCATAGGAGGGCAGCATTTGATTAAATTATGTATCCAGAGACCCTGCTGTGTTTTGATTCAATATCAGTGTCTGGTTATTTATGTTTTTTTTAAAACATAGCTTTACATGGTTATTAGGATGGAAGACGCAGATAATGACCACAAGAACACACTCCACTCAAGGCAGTTAAAGTACGGATTGGCTTTGAACCCTAATGCTTATTAAAAACAGCCCACAACACTTTTATAATCATCTAAATTCTCTGTATGACTTTAAGATATGGGGATGTGCATACTTAATTACGTATTTAATTGTATTTTAAGGAAATGGGTTACTGCTACAGGCTACATTTGATAAGGGTAGTAAATTGAACCTTGTGATTACTGGGCTGAAGTAAATAAATTATTCACACACTTGTTCACACACATGCAAACACATAAAAAAACCTAATAAATATTGAGAGAGACTCAGTATAATAAGAAACCACTGACGTATTGTGGTTTGTGATGGTTCTCCCATTGCCACCTTGTGGTGAGAAGAAGAAAGAACCAAAAAGAGAACAAAGAAGCAGACTACAGAGCTGATGACAACTGCAAGGGGAAAGATTAGAGAATGTTTAGCTTATTTGGTCAAGATTTCAGTAGATCTACACACTGGTGGCAAATTAAGGGGGAAAAAAACTGGCTCTGTTATTCTCTGGGGGCATTTATTTCTTTTTTGCTGGTATGGTTTAGGTCTACTTGTCCTTATAGAGTGAAGCGTCACTGCAAATCATTGAAAAGCTCTTCTCATCTGATCAGTTTTACCCTATGTTGAAACGTTTCTATCCTGACGGGCGTGGTCTGTTCCAGGATGACTCCGCCCCATTCAAGGGGCCCAAGGACTTGCAGAAGGGTTTGATGAGAGTGAACATTATGTAAATTATATACTATGGTTTTTGAGCATCAGATATCACCCCAGTTGAACACCTGTGGGGGATTTTGGAGTGACAGTGTCTGTACCACTACATATTTTTGGGAGAATGGTGTTCATCACTATTACAGTTCCTGAGACTTGTAGAATCGATGCTAAGGTAGACTGAAGCTGTTTTGGCAGCACTTGGTGGTCCAACACCTTTCTGAGCCAGTTTGTCAGTTTAATTTCAGTGGAAATGCATCATGTGTTTTTGTGTATTTCTGCTGCACACTCCACTTCAGAGCAACTGGGATGTGATGCTGATTTCAGTATGCAAGACTCCTCTCTAGGCGTTACACTGACCTGTCGCACCCTAGAGGACTCAATACTCTCTAATATTTAAAACCATGGAATTCATTACTGTCAGCTTTGCTGAAATTTTGTCATAATCACTACAGTATAATGTCTCTTGCTTCCATTGTACCATTCTATGACATCGTAGTGTACATGAACTGCACCTCATCATCTTCACTTTCATTCTCAGTAAAGACATTGAAATTAAAGAAATAATACTGCATTTTCCAACCTAATCTCTGTTTACTGCATTCATAGGATATATGTGATCACCACAGAACACCTGTTTGCTCACTTATAATGGAAGTTTAAGGGCACTTATTGGCATCAACAAACATTAAGCTAAACATACGTTTTTCTAAAAGGCTTTTGCAAATTCTTCAGTCAAATGTGTTGGTAAATAAAGCTTTTATTCTGTAAAATTCCTCCTTTCAGAGATGGGGCTTCTTTTTCAGGGTGGAAGAATTTGTGGAAACATGGTCAGACTTTGAGCATGAAGCCTTTGGAGAAACGTAACTGGAGAGTTGAATAAAACTCAATAACAACTTTCCCTCATGTCTATCTCAGTCGAAAGCTTTACTGTTCAAGTGTCATACCTGTAGTTTTGTGTTGTATACTGGCTTATTTTAAGTGTTGATTGATTGAGTGTTTATTGATTGAGTTCAGCTACTGCTCCTCCATTATAAGTCAGTCAGAAACAAGTTTTGTTCTTTTATCAAAGAAAAAGAGAAACATGTTGAAATGATTGTTCATGCCAGTTACTACAGATGTGGTACATACAGATTAGGGTTGAAAAAAATAATGGAGATTTCCTTTAATGCATGCATACAGCAAATACACACAACATATACACACAAAACAAACATACAGCAAATACACACAACATATACACAGTGAGGGAGGAAATGCAGCAGCTACACTACCACTTAGTGAAAGTTCTAGAAAAAACAGGCTGAGTAGCAGCAAAATGTTCTTTTTCTTTCTTTCCTTCTTTCTTTCCTTCTCTCTTTCTTTTGTTCTCTCTCATTTTATTTATTTTGTTCTCTTTCTCTTTCGCTCTTTCTTTTCTCTTTTTCTTGCTTTCGGATTTGGATCATTGTGTAACGTGTGTTTAAGAACGAGCCTGTTTTGTTTTCTTCTTATTTAGAGCGATAAGTGAATACTGAATAAATGGAGCATAGTTAATAAGGGATGAAGCGACATGCTTTTTACCCTTGTCAGTAGTCAGTGACGGACAGTAGTCAGTGATCAGTTTAGAGAGAAAGTAAAGTTTGGCTTGCTTCTGGCAGATTACACAGAATATTTGATACACAGCTCATCTTGTGCTCATGAGAGCTCTGTAACTCTAAAAATACATCCATCAAAGGGAAGCGAGGAATGAAAATGGGCTAAGCTTTGATCAGGACGTTCTCAGAGAGACGCCACAGTTTTCCATCACTTCCTCTCCTCTTTTTGACACAATGATGCCCCTTTGTTTCTGACTATGTGTGTATTTTCCATCAGTCTGCCTTATACATCAGTCTTTTGTCTTTTTAACCCTCTCTGTCTTTGTCCCTCCTTCATTTACCTTCCCACATCCACCCACTATTTGTAATGCTATACAGCAATGCTATCTATATGTTATGTCCCTTTCCCCTCCTCCTTCTCCTTCTCCTTTACCTGCCCTCATTTTTCCAGCCTAGCTCTGTTGTCTCTTTTGTTGTCCAGCACTACACTGTCGCTGCTAATGACCTTATCTCACACCAATAGCACTCATCTTGCATATCTTCAGAATGATCCTCTGTTGCTCTTTCCAGCAAATGAAGGACTTATTGCCTCATCCAATTACCTTAATGCACAGACGGCTGAACAAAAGAAATGCATGCAGTAGGAAGCATAATGGCTGCCTCATTTCCTGTACTGGATCATTAGTAACTGAGAAGCTTTAGTGTTAAGGACAAAACTGTATCCACCATCCAGCATAATAGCACTTACCTGGGCTATGATTATCCAGTCCTCATGCTTGTGCCTTATACGTTATAAATAATAAATTGTGCATTATTATTTTTTTAAGCCACAATGCTGTTCTCGAATCTGACTGGTCAGAAGTTGTTAAGTTTCTCTACCAGCAGCTCTGACAGTATTTCTAGCTGCAGGAATATATTAATTGCGCTCATTCAGCCCCACCCCCCCATTTTTCTCCATAATTTGCTCACTTGCCAATTCCTACCGGTCGCATCTTTTCAAACTGCTGCTCATGTTGCCTCATAGGACGGCATAACACACACAGAGCTCAAACATGAGCTCATAGACGCCCGTGATTGACTAGTGTCACTGTGATTGGCAGGGGAGAGAGCGTAACACCATCGCTCCCTCCCTGAGGGCACAGAAAATTTTGCTCTCTTGTACTCTCTTGGGCTTTGTCTTCAGAAAGACAAAAAAGAGAGGAATGACTGTTTACAGCTGCTATAATGTGAGTGATGACTCACTTGTTTCAATGACATTAGACATAATAAATATTTCATGTTGATGTTCATTAAAAAACTAAAATAAGTAATCACTGGCAAGTTGCTATGGTATAGAGGAATAAATACTTTGGAATGTGTGAATAATCATCAGGGTGCTAACATTGTAACATCGCACCACCTCATCACTGATTATTTTCCTATAACCTGTTGTGTTTTGTTCTTTACATACCCATGCTTTCTAAAATTTTCCACTTAATTCTCCAGTTTTAATCTTACTCTGTTCTGTGATGTGCTTCTCCTGCGGGTTTGGATCCTAACAGTTGCTGCAGTGTCTACAGGATGAAACTGGACCGTAGCCCAGTTCTCTGTGACTTGCAAATGTATCCGGCCCATAAAATGTTTCACGCACATAGCTCTTGGTGAGTCCTATGTCACACTTTCCTCTTTCCTCGCAGCATGAAGATCTCCAGATACCTCATTTATCACTGTTCTGTTCTGGCACAATGCACCTTTCTCTGGTAGTTATATGGAAACAGTTAATGACTCTTTACAATGACTGTTTACACTGGCAGAAGCTCAACAGCTTCACTACATGTAAACTAATTTAATTTCCCTGTAAGAGCACACAGACAACAAAATGACTTAAGCAGCGGCCATTACACATTTACTGGTCACAGGGAAACTCTATGGGCCTGCTACAGGACTGAAACAGTGTTAACTGCTAAAGAAGTTGTAGTTTAGATTCATTTTTATTACGGAATTTAGCTCTGTTATACCAACAAAAGTTACTCCTATGTATAGGTCTCATAATATCTCATAGTGTGTTCATGTCATGTCGGAATTATGGTAATTATGAGCTTTTGTTCACATTTTCGTCCAAACCATGTAACCACTAGCGTGTGCAATACTGATGAAGGACTTTTGTTCTGTAATCACGTCATGTTTCTCTGGAAAACTTGAAAAGTATATTTAACAAGAGAAAAACTAAGAATAGGGCATTTATTATAGATACAGATCATTTCCCTGTCTCAGAACACCACAGCCAAAACATTACCTTTCTGTTTTGCTTGTAAATTAGCCTGAGCATTTGTCTTATCCATTCAGGGTTATATCTCTAATACATGTAGCTAACTTAACACTAATGTTCCCTGATTTGTGAGGCTGAGCACATTCTGCAGTCTGGGTGTGATTCGCTGTCACGGCGAATGTGAATGTTTTTCTTGAGGTCTCCATGCTGTTACAAAAAATAACAACACTTAATTTTGCCATCTTTACAAGCACTGACATCAAATTTCATCTCCAACTTTTACGTTTGCACATCTTGCATGTCTACACTTGAGCAGATGCTCAGGCAGATGGAGAATTACACAGTGTCAGATAGTCGCCTACAAATAGTGAAACTGTTTAACTACATTTCCCACTATGAAGCTGGTAGCTTTATTACATTTTCTATAAAGTGACTTGTGAATAGGTAAGTAAGGAATGGAAAACAACGTTGGTGCTAGGAAAATAATCAAAGACGAGGTGGTGTGAAACAACACTGACACTGCAGAGTTAGTGTTCCCACCTGAAGTTAATTATTTTCCAATAGCAGCACATCCTGGACTGTTTTATACCTCTCATACCACAGCAATTTGGCAATAATTATAATTTTTGTATATTAAAGAACGATGAGAGACTTTTTTGTCAGTTTATAGCTACATGTAATATTGAGGAGCATCCGCAAAACAAATAAGTTCATTATCACTGTTATAGCAGCTATAAACAGTAGCTCCCTGAGAAGTCTCTATTTTTCTCTCTCTCTTAAGCTTAATTTCTCTCTTAAGGTTGCAGGTTGTCATGTTACTGACAGTTACAAAGCGCCGACACTGGAGACTCCTTCCAAAATTGCTAAATATTGCTAATGTCTCCTCTTCACCATATCAACAATTACATTTGTTTTTTCAATGCATTTATGTGGAAGTGTCCTCCATACAAGTCCTCGTATAAGTTGTTGTTATAGAAACAATAATGCATTTGAATGAGTGCATTAATATACATCTGTCATTTGCCTTAAAGCCAGCACTACTGTCAGAGCTGCTGTTACAGAAAATTAATCAACACCTTCTGACTAATCAGAATCAGAAATTCATTAAATTTGCTCAGTTGCTGAGAAATACATCCTGACATCTTTATAACCTGGGACTTGAGCATTAAGGCTTACTTGTTCTTTGCAAAAGAATGACTTCTCACCTCTGCCACATTCAAACACACATGCAGTCTATGACTGTGATTTTATTTTTTTGTATCAGCAAATACAGTTTATCCGATAATATCATCCCAACCTACATCCCTACCTCTAGAGTAACTCAATTATCTATGTGGGACTTCAGCATGTCCTAACTTCATCTACATCTCACTGTATTTTCAGTTCAGGGTTGTGTAAGAGAGGATTGTCCCTATAGGGCCGTTATATAAATGAGACGTGTACACTCAAAGTGCACTCAGGGTGTAGAGGAGTCCTTAGAGGACGCGTCTCATATTATTGAATAATTACACCTGAGCAGCACTGGCCATATTGTCACACCCTCCTGCTTATGTTCCACTGATTATCAGAAATAATCTCTTTATCTGTTTAGCCCTTCAATACTCTGAGGGATGAAGCCACTATTTATGATATCCCATTAACTTGTCTACCACTTTATAAGAAGGTTAGTGTGTGCCAGGCCTTTGAGATGGTCTAGTGATTTAATTTCCATATGTGTATGTTTGTGCGTGATTGTGCATGTGTGTGTACTGTATTCCTTGCATGTCGTGTGAGTCATTACAATAGTAGCTGAATGTTGTCCTAGAAGTCATGAGGAACACTCTGAGTGGATCTATAGAGCTTTAGAGCATTATATCTTAAAGCTATGGCTTTTACTTTCTCTCTTTTCTTAAAAAAGTCAGCTTTGTATGATCTGTACAGTGTATTGTTTGAAGTTCTGCATGTATGCATGCTAGATGTGTGAATTGTTTCGATTCAATTCATGATTCTTTGGATTCAATTCCAAAGTGATTTTTTTTTTAATAAATTAAGAAAGATTCATATTAAACAATGATGATTCAGTTTAGTGATTCGAGTTTTTTTTTAAGAAATATTCTAAAATGAATTAAAAGTGATTCTAGAAGACTAATATTTTTCTCTAATATATTTCTGCTGTGTCGGCACTGAAATCAGAGCAGAATGACTCATCACATATTGCTAGTGGTTTGTATTTGATTAAATGTATATTTTGCTAATAAATTTTAAAATAGATTAAGCGATGTGAATTCGGTATCATTCATGCATTGATTCATCTGTAACAAATGACTTGCTACATGAATCATTAATGCATGCATACAGTTCCTTCATTCTTAAGTGGGCAGAAATGCCACAGTGGCCTGTGCTAAATTAAAATAATAATTCCTTTTCACTAAAGGAATGTTATTTCAGTCTCTACATGGCATCAAGTAGGACCTGGTTGTCATGACTACGTGCAAGGGAGGTTTAATTATGAAAGTTGTTATGAGAATGGGCACTTACACGGAGAGATTGTTTATGAGCTACGTGACCTTGGTGCCTAGGAGCTGAGATACACCGCCTGCAGGGAGACCGAACATAGTAGCGTTTGTGTGGACTTAATAAAATCCTCAAGTTTCATGCCTACTTGGTCTTGGTCCTGATTCAGGGCCAGTTTTTTTTTTTTTTTTTTAATTTTTTATAAGTATTAAGGTGGAGGGCTTTCACGCACTGCCGTAAGCTATATAACTCTGTGTGCAGCACAAAACCCACAGGTCTGTGATATGTCAAAGTGAGATCGGCTGTGCTGCTCGAATCTACTGTGTGTGTGTGTATGTGTGTGTGTGTGTGTGTGTGTGTGTGTGTGTGTGTGTGTGTGTGTGTGTGTGTGCTCACTCCGCTTGTTAGTGACCTCCAGGAGGATGTTTATAGAGGCTGAGAATACACAGACACACTTCTTCAATCAGTGTAGTACGAGAGGGAGGAGAGGAACAGGGAGGGAGAAGAGAACTCCTCTCTCCCCCTTCACAACCCCCCTCTCTCTCCAGCTCTCTCCAGCTCTCCATTCTCTCTCCAGCTCTCTCACTCTTTCTCTCCAGCTATCAGTCTTTCTTATAATGTACCTCCCTCTGTCTCTCTCTGTGTGTCTCTCTCTACACAAAATTTTCTCCGTCTCTCTCACTCATAATATCTCTCTGTCTGTCTGTCTGTCTGCCTGCCTCTCACTCATTTATCTCTGTCTCTCACTCAGTCACTCAAAATGTCTCTCTCTGTCTCTCACTCATAATATCTGTCTATCTGTCTCTCACTCATCTCTCTCTCTGCCTTTCTCACACACAATCTGTCTCTCTCTCCTACTCATAATTCCTCTCTTTCTATCTGCCTGTCTATCTCTCATCTCTGTGCCTCACTCAAAATGTCTTTCTTTCTCTCTTTCATAATTTCTCTGACTCTCACTCATCTCTCTCTCTCTCTCTCTCTCTCTCTTTCATTCATAAAGTATCTCCCATCTGTCTGCTCTGTCTTGCTCTGTCCTCACACTGATCTGTCTCTCTGTCTGTATTGTATCTCTCTGTGTCTGACTGTATCTCTGTCGCATTAATCTTTTGGTGTCTCCATGTCTCTCTCTGTCTGTCTCTCTCACTCACAATCTGTCCCCCCTCTTTCTCTCTCACTAACAGTCTCTCTCTGTTTGTCTTTCACTCATAGTATTTCTCTCTCTCTCTCTCTCTCTCTCTTTCACACATGCTTTCATATACCCTTTCATGCTGTAATTTTTGGAATGTGCATCTGAGGAATGAAAATAATTTGTAAAATGCTGTCATTATATTATTGTCTTTATCTTTATACACTTGCTTCCTTAAAACCCTTTCATTTTGATTTATTGCAAGTGAAATAACTGAACTATTTTCTTTCTTTGTCTGCAGGATTAAAACACATCAACATTCTCAAGTCCTTCTCTTCTCTTTGGTCCTTTATACATGCTTCTTCCCTTTCTACTGTCTGGACGCTATGCATTTTTAATTAATTGTCCCTAGAGCTAATAACCAGCTGCATTTACAATATCTGCATCACACAGTTTTTTATGGTGTGGACCATTTTTCCTGGTTTTAATTAACATGCAGATCTGCAATGACACTACAATGGATCTTAATTAAAATGACCATGCTTCTGCAGAAATCCCCTTCCTGTGCTTACTGCAGTAAAAAAAAGAAGATGCCCGTGTTACATGAGTGTCCTCCAGAGATATCTTCAGTGTGGAGTATGTGTTAGGATCATGTGTGTGTGTCCTGCTGCAGCTGTCACGAACACTGTGAGGTTGCCCACACACCTCCATGCTGGGGGCTGGGGAAGGAAGGCATTTTACACCCAACCACGTTTATTCTCAGCTGGAGAGAGTCATGGGAGTAGGGTGACGAATGAGGCATGTTCGGGGAAGAATATTAGATAAACGAGAACACCGCTCTGCTCATTAGCAAACGCTTGCTAAGCCACATTTTCCTAATCAGTGCTTCGATGCTCATTCAGGTATCTGGACATTCTCCTTGCTGCCCAACCAAAGGGCCTTGGAAGAAAAATTCTTACCCATGCAAACACACACATACATGCAAGAAACTGGCTTTTTCTTGGGCTGGATGTTGTATTATATGCCAAATCAATAGATCACCTGAAAATGTGTTTGAATTGATTGGTGCCTGACTGATATGATTATCAAGTCTACTATTTATTTAGGACCTGACTGGCTTTGACAATTATGTACTTCCTTAATGCATAGTCTCTGCTCTTAGACATCCATCATCATTGATTCTTTATGCTCTCAGATGCTTAATGGCTGTTGTTTTATTGAATGGAATCAATCAATTCTTTCTTATGAAGGTGAACTTACTGAAATAAGAATAGTAGCTCACAAGGGCATCATATCATATTTTGAGGTTGTTTAGATGTATGGAGAATGATTGGTGTGTTAGTTTATGAGACTGTAGTTTGACTTCCCAGTGATTACATTAAAAATTCAGGCATAAACATGCTATCAAACATTTTTCACATGTATTAAACACATTATTACTTTAGGGATTCTGCTAAACTATAATAGGATGTATTATTATCGATCATAAAGCATAGCTTAGGGTATAGCTTAAGTTTTCAAACTTGTTTTTTTCCCCCTCTTTTTCCCCCCTCAATTGCCAGTTTAACATGTATTCTGATGGGAAGTGGATGGAATGTGGCCACTTTTAAAAAGTGCTGCCACCAGTTATTTTTTAATCTCAGCGGAGCTTTTAAAGTCCAAAAAGTACAACTTTTCATAAAAGTGCCATCAAGCTCTTTTTTTTTTTAACCTCATGACCAATCTGGTCACAAGTTGTTGTGCAAACAGGAAAAACAAACACAGAGGAACATAAATTAGAATTGGTGAGGGAATATAAGGAAATTAATGTAATGCAATGTAATTAAAAACAACAACTTGTCTATTTTTAGGACATTCAGCTGTCTGTGATGTGATGTCCCACTTTAACTGTGGCTGCATGCAGTCATACAAAGTCACATAAGCAACACACATTCTCTCGACTTTCCTCCTCCAAAGCTACAGCGAAGGCGAACGACCTCCTCTTCACTAGAGTTAAATGCATCTTTATTTAATCTTTATTACTTATAATAGTAAATGTAATCGAGATGACAAGTGAAGCTATATAGTTATCCAATATTAGCTGTTAAAAGGAAATGTCTCCAGATTACGTATGTAACCATGGTTCCCTGAGGGAACGAGATGCTGTGTTGAAACGCTATGGGAACACCTTCAGCGTGACCACACTCTGATTCACATGTGTAATCAGTCCAATGGATGGGCGAGATGTCACGGGCGGGGTGACGTAGCGACCAGGAATCTTAAAAACATGTGCAGTGGATACAGCGGCAGCTTCGAGAATGAAGCAGGCGCTCGCAGGGATGCCGGAAGTATGGCATTTAGATGCAGTGTCTTGTTACCTCAGGGAACCATGGTTACATACATAACCTGGATATGTTCCTCTTCAGGAACTTGAGAACGAGTATGCCCACGCCACCAGACTTACAAATCCCTGCCCAGTGTGGAAGAGCACAGTTAGGGTGAGAGAACAAAAAAGCCTGGAGTGGCTCGCATGTCGGGCCATAGAACCCGATGAAAGTCAGGGGCATGGACCAACCCACAGCGTTGCAGATGTCCTGCATAGAAAAGACATCTGCCAGAAAAGCCTTGGAGGCTGCCACACTTCTAGTGGAGTGAGCCTTGACTTCCAAGGGTGAGGGGAGATCAGAGGACTCATAGGCCAGACAGATGGCATCCATGACCCACCGGGCAGCTCTGAGGATGTATGCATCCAGTGCTCACACTGCACACATACATTTAAGCCTCTGCTGGTTGGGCTCCCGAAAGGGAGAAGGACAGAAAGCCTGGAATAGAAAGGCCGTGGTGTAGAGGAGGGAACTTTTAGGAATATACCCCGCTCGAGGGTAGAGAGATGCTTTGGCTAAACCAGGCACAAAGTCTAAAAAGAGAGGGCCACTGAGAGGGCCTGTAGATCCCCAACTCTCTCGACAGAAGGAGGTTTACAGAAAGCCTCAGCACCACAGCCAGGTTCCACGGAGGGACACGAGATCGTACCGGAGGCCTCAGCCTCAGCGCACCGCGGAGGAAACATATAACTAGGGGGTGTCTGCCCATAGACTGATCACCGTGAGGGGTGTGATAGGCCACAAAGGCTGCCATTTAGACCCTCAAGGTGGAGAGGGTCAACCCTGCAGAGAATCAGATCTGCAGGAACTCCAACACTGTACCAACTGGGTAGTTAACTGTGTCGAGCTGGCGATCTCTGCACCAAGAAGTGAAAAATTTCCACTCAGGGTGTACATGTTTCCTCTTTGAAGGAGCTCTGGATTAGAGAATGGTCTCAACAGCCTCAGTTGAGAGACTGGAAGCTAGACCCCCCAGAGGTCACACCCACAGCCTCCACAACTCCAGGTGGGGGTGGAAGCCTGTCTGTGAGAGGAGGTCCCTCCAGATGGGGATCTCCCATGAAGAGCCATTGAGAAGGGAAATCAGGTCCGAGAACCATACTCAGCCCGGCCAGAATGGGGCTACCAGCAACAGATGGACCCCGTCCTGGTGCACCCTCTCCAGAACTCCTGGGAGCAGACTGACCAGGGGAAAGGTGTAC
>CM074946.1:20977296-21005794 GCA_037577455.1 Pangasius macronema
GCTATGGCCTTAAACTTTTGATCAGCTGATGAACAGCCTGTTTGAGTTTAAATGCAGTTTTCAATAAATTGCCAGTCTTGTCTCTTGCTCCTTTTTCTTCTTTTGACATTTTGAAGCAGTTCTTACAACCTGGTTACGATCCACCAGCATTTGGAATGCGAATACTTGGAATGTTTCCCCCGGTCTTAAGATATATTTCTATAGCAAGAAGAGGACAAAGATACTGAAAAACCCAGACAAATCCACACAAGCTTGGACAAAATATTTTCTTTATTCCGCAAGAGAAATGAATATTGTGGAGTTCCATTGAGAATATACATGAGTTCATCTCATAACAAATGGAGAGTCTACAACCAATACAAACTATTGTAACAGATACAAGAAAATATGGTGGAAAACAACTGAGGAGTATCAATAAGCCTGTAGCAAGAATGATATTCAAATACTGAGAAAGAGGATGTTTTCTACTCGTTCTCCAGATATAATGAACAGAACGAGATGCTGTCGTATGACTGAGGCGGCAAGTAAAAAATGCAAGTGTAGGTAGTGCAGGAGAGATTCGAGTTTGGTGCGTGCTTTTAGATTTCTTTTCTCTTTTTTTAAGTGTTTTGTGGGATACAGTGATTTAGCTGATTTCAGGGCCAACGGCTTATTGCTCAAGCTGAGTCTAGAAATATCTGCTGGTGTCAGGCAAATATTCACCGAAGAGAGTGCATTCAAATTCAACTCATAAAAATGTTGCTGTTTCAAGACTTAGGTATTAGTAGATTCTTGGACTCTTTGTCGTTATCCAGTGATGTATCGGTAAAATCCTGTGGGAAAAAAGTTGAAACCTGCGGCAGGTTTGCTATTGCTGATGCGGCTCCTCATTCTCAGTATTTAGGAACAATATCATGTTTTGCGTTGTCCACTGAAACACAGGGTTCAAACTTATTTCAGCTGAAAAAGCAGTGTTTTTAATAAGCGATATCAAAATGTATATCTGACTACACCATAAACAGACAAATAACAGTTCTTGTTTCAACATTTTTTTTTAAACTTTTTCTTTTTTACACAAAACAACAGTCAAGAGTACCAAAGAAGCATGCTGGGTTTGTACGTATGTCAAAGTGGGAGGGAGAGTGGGTTTTGTTTTGTTATTTTTTTTTCTTTTTAAATAATTTTTTTTACTTTTCTTTTTTTTTTTCTCCATTTTTTTTTCTTTATTTAAATATAAGAAGCTTTACTCCATTAAGCTGTGCTGGGTGTCATGATGTGACAGTAGTGGCAAGAACATAAAAGACTCCCAATGAGAATCACAACATATTCAAACCCAACTGCAAATAAAACTTTGCAGAACTGCACAAAAGGGCAAGAGAATCGTACATTGTGGCGTTAACAGTCTTGAAATAACCGAAGCCTGGTGATCTAATCATAACTCAGACAGTTCGAGGTGAGTGGAGAGGTTTTGGTTCATGCCCAAACCCTTTGAGCTTTTGAAGTAATGCACCGTTAATCTGTTTTTCTTTAACTCTGTTTAGTTTCCCCCGTCCCTGTCCCACATCTTCAAAAAAAAAAAAATAATAAAAAAAAATAAAATAAAAAAAATTTCACAAGCATTTTTTCCCCCTCTAGTAAACATGTCCTTCATACGAACCCCCCAATGCAATGCTTGTTTTTGTCCCTGAAACCTTTAGGAAAGAAAAATGAAAAATGAAATATTGCATGCTTTGTGGAGTGTGTGAACAAAGAGTGCCAACGAACCCCACCGCTTTTCTGCCCTGCAGAGAATGATGATCACATTGCGTTTTTTTTTTTTTTAGACAAACCACAAATTGCTAGGTGCACTAGTTCGCTTTTCTCTCTACAAATGTCCAAAGGAGAGAAAATCCAGGCCTCCAGCTAGGCCCAACTTTTTCTGAATGTGAGAAAAAGAGCGTCAAACAGGATTTCGGTGGCATGATGTGTGTCAGTGAGCAGTCGTTAAAATGAAAACACTGATGGCACACTAAACTATTCAAGCACTTCCTAAAATTGTCGGCGGGGGAAAAGATGAACCTCAGGGTTACTCTTAACTGGTTTAGGGGTAAAACAGTTTCTTAATTGGGAAGATTTTGCCCCTTCACTTAAACGGTCAGATTGTTCAACAGTCTGAGTATACTAACCCCATTAATACAATTCACAATAGTCTGTTATCCTTTTGATAAGACAAATACGAATATAGCCCAACCAGTATATCACCTTGAGTTTTCACTGGAAAAAAAAAAGACACTAGGGAAAAACTACGCATTCGCTCAAAACAAACAGTAGGAGAAAAGAAATCAAACTCAAATCTTTGGTCTCAATGCCAGGAATTAATAAAACTTTTACAACTCAGCCTTAACAACTGTTCAATAAATGTACGAACATGATGAGTTGTATGACACACACAGAAAAACCTCACTCTGTCACCAGCCTTGTAAAGTTGTTCTATAAAGTCTCTTCAATATGATGTGTGCAATATTGGACAGCAGGATCCAATAAACAGTCGTATTTCAGTTAAAGCAAACCCCTTTAAGAAACAACCAACACTTGAAAGTTGTGTCTTTGAATAAATGTGTTTACATATATTCCGAACTCGGCTGTCATAAAAGGGATTTCCTCTTCTTTAATATATTTGTATATATGCAATATAAAGACATTCAACAGTGAGCAATGCAATAGTTCAAGTAATAGAGAGAGGACCCGTCAGTGGCCCAGGTTAGACAAACAATCTGCATCTTTGAAAAAGGAAAACAAAAAGAGAGACGCTAAATAGAATCTTTGATCTATAAAAGTTTTACAGAAAAAGCGAACCCCGTGCATGTGAGTGGGGTTCAACGATGCCTGTGGGGTCATAGTGCAGAAGAGGAAATCAAGTATTTGTTGGGAAGGGGTTTGAAAAGTGGAGATGTTCGTGTGGAGACGTTGGTCATTCTCCAAATATCCCAGTGTGCACTAGGAAGCTTCATTGCTGCTCTTTCCTCAGCAATTGCAGCCTAGCTAGAGCCATGATACACAGTCACAAGGAGCTCTATTGCTCTTATGCTAGTTGCCATGGTGCGAGGCAGAGGCAGGCCTGCAATGTAGAGGACAGAGAGAAAGGAATCCTTCACTGTCTGGCCAACTTCAAGTCACAAGCTGTGAGGACATGTGGCTTCTATCAAGGACTCGGGGCCTGAATGTGGTTTTTATCTTGAAGCCGTACACTCAGGGCGTGAAGAGGGAAGACAGATAAAGCACACGCACTCAAGGGAGCGGTGATCAGCTGGCTGTGTTAGACGAGGACACAACTAAACCGTGGCCTTGCTGTCCTGTCAGTTGTGCTCAACCTGACCCGACTCCACTGACTGTACCAGAAGTCCTCACCGTCCAGGTTCAGACACTTAGAATGACCACTAACTCCTGATATAACAGAGGGGACAGGAATACTGACTGTGCATTTGACCTTTTTGTACGTAAACTTGTGAATAACATTTCACAACCTCTCTGGTGTGGAGTACAATATAGAGGAACGAGTATGACACAGAGGTGGACATAATGCATAGAGTTTATAAAGGAGGAATAAGCACGTTACGCTCCTTCAGCTGCCCATGCGGTGTGTGAAAACTGACATCAAAAAGCAATCCCGCACCAGGAAATCAGGCTGATCTCGCTTTAAAAGAAGAGCGTGGATGAAACAACAGTACCAGGAATGAGCAGCAGGGAAAGAGAGAGTCCAGTGCTAATCAGAAGGGATGTGGCCAGTATAATCACAGAATATTGTGCATTTCGCTGTGACGTTATCTAATTTCTGAAAAGGTTTTATTGTGCAACATGAACACTAACATGTAGCCAAATGTTCAAACGTTGACCTTTTAGCTTTTTGACAATGAAAGCATTCACTCATTTTAAGAAGCACCAGGTAGAAAAAGAAGCATTTTTCCTCAAAAGGGGTCTTAGTGCATGTGATTATCGCTCATCGGTGCATCAGAGCTTATTCTGTTAGACCTCCATGCTATCAATACACGTGTTGGATTTCACTCTCTTCAAGTTTTTTGTCATCTAAAGCAAGTCTTTCTCATCACTGACCCACTGCCTCTGCTTCTTGTACACTGAATCATTCAAAGCTGAACAGATAAACAAGTCAAACTTTTGTCTTCACCAATCAATAGAGATTCTGTATCATTTTAACAACCACACATCAAATAGTGTTTCTCCTTTTGTTTCCCGTTTTCTGTTTTAATTTGGTGTACAAATCGTGTAGCTGCAGGATTTATCATGGCAAATAAGTGCTTCACATTGACTGCTTCCGATTTTGGTAGGAAAACTTTGCGCTTCAGCACGGGACACAGGTCCGAACTCTATTTCATGTGTGGTTAGCAGTTTATTAGCATAGGCATCAGCAGAAGTGACATTTTTCCCTAAAACCTATTCGGACTTAACTAGAGCTGCAGATGACAGGGGATTCCTTGACTGGCTTTATTTTTAATAATATTCTCATCACTGTTTGTGATTCTAGGAGTCATGTGTCAAAATGTGTCAATAAGTTTTATGAAAAGAAGAAAAAAAAATCCAGTCAAGTAAATTATAATCTTTATTTCTGTCTGGAGCTTTAGTTATCGAGTCTTAGGTTTTAGGGTGAAATAACACTTTCCTCTCACTCTCATTAGGCAAATGAACAGAAAAAAAAGAAAAACAAAAAACAAAAATGACACTTCCTCCCTATGCTAACTTTGGTCTCTGCACTGGACTGTAACACCATTACTGCTCAGAAAGGTAAAAAAAAAAAAAAAAAAGATCAGATCCAGCAAGAAAAGCAAAAAAACAAAACAAAAAAACAAACAAAAAAAATTAAACAACTCCCCTCCAACATATAAATGCAAGCCTGTTTTGTTTAAGACTATGACATATTTTCACTTGTGCCCTCTCAGCTTGTCCCCCCACCCCTGTCCTGTTCCATTCCCTCCCACAATCCCTTGTTCAGCAGCAGTTACTGTGAGAAACACTCTGGAAAGTGTCAGGCGTCTGTTTGCTACATACATTTGCCTTTTCAGCATACACACAATGAGAAAGAGGGAGAGAGAGAGAGAGAGAGAGAGAGAGAGAGAAAGAGAAACAAAACATATATTTTCCTGCCTTGCACTTAGTAAAGGAGGATGGGACAAAGGGATAAAAATGTACAAATGAATGACAATGAAAAAGAAAAGAGGACAAAAAAAAAAAAGCTTTAAATCAAGAAGCATGTAAAAAGTCCCAGCTGGAGTTTAGGTAGCAGCGTGGGTCACCTGAAACTCGCCTCTTCTGCTTCCTTCTGTCTTTTTTTCACATTCACAAACATTTAAAACTTCCTTGTGCAAATCAAGCAGTCTTTAGAAAGAATGCCCTCCAAATTGTTCTAGTAAAAATATAGAACTCCGAAGGTGGCTGACGTGTGTGTGTGTGTGTGTGTGTGTGTGTGTGTGTGTGTGTTGCAGCGAGTGTTTGTTGTGTTACGATTTTGTTTTGTTTGTAGGGACGTGTGTGTGCGTGTGTGTGTGTGTGTGTGTGTGTGTGTAGGAGTGGGCAGGGCCTCATCTGTGGGGGCCTGAGGGCATCTGTGCGTAGACGGGGTAGGCCAGACGCACGTTGAGCGAGTCGTTGTGCTGGACCAGCGAGGTCTGGTGATAGTGCAGAACAAGGTCTTTCAGAGTGCTGTACAGGTTGTATGGCTCAGCGAAGCCGTAACCGCGTGGCGTGCTGTAGATCACACAGTGCTTCACTTCTCCATCCACACTACACAAGGAAGAAAAAGAGGGAGCAGAGATAAGTTCAGGTCATTAAAGACAAGGCCTGTTTATTCCCAAAGTCTGCATACATCACTGATAGTCATATATAAAAGGCTGGACCATGATCTGAAACAGATCTAACCTCTATACACAAAACTTTTCTGAGAGTCTCACAGGTGGAACGTCTGGTCCCTCCAACAACAAAGCACTGCACCTATTCCTCCAGGTTTATTTGCATCCTATTGTTACGTATTTTTTGTAAAGTACACATCACGGTTGTTGTGATCATCAGTGTGCACCTCCTACGCTATGAACCACCTCAGTCAGAAAGAAAACTGTAATTCTACATTCTAGTTCATAAAATGGCAAAAATTGTTATTTGTTGAAATAATTCGTTGAGACATTTACAGCATTTATCCACAGCGACATACAGGAGTGCTTTGTAGTCTCAATCTAAAGCATATGCTCATGCTCATCCAATAGGTCAGGGCCAATAAAACCCTGTTAGAGGGAGTAGTTAACACACTACAAGCCTTTTCTGTCCCCTCCCCACCCCACCCCACCCCACCCCCAGCCCAACCAAATCAGCACTCTTAAACAGCTAGACAAAATATCAACAGTAGCTGGATACCAATCAATATAATACACCAGTAAATGTTCATTTAATTATATGAGAAAAGAGGTATAGATTTTTATTTAAACAAGGATTCTGTTTTATTTTATGAACTGAATTGAGCCACACGATAAACCTTCGTGTCTGAAGGCCGCTTGGTGCAGAGCAGGAAGTGCACACTGATGATCATGTGGCTGTGCCTGGTTAAAAGGAATATGGTTTTAGGAGCAACATGCAACATTCTTGGATGTTGACCCAGGAACATGTTGTACTTGATGAAATCGCACTCACTGTTCAGATGATGTTTTTTCCCCACACTGCCCACCGCTAATGGTATGTCAATCAATCAATGGCTTTGGCCCTTCACTGACAGCACTTTTGCAAAATTAAGTGTTACTGAAGTGTTCTGTAGGAAACTTAATGTGAATTTGAAATGTGAATGCTACTCACACTACAGAGCAGGCGTAACAGCCCTTCTTGCTGCTCTCCCGGATGAGGAAGGCTCCGTCTGGCTTGCCCAGCAGAAGATCCTCAGCCTGAGTGCGGTTCAGGTCCCCAACAAACCAGCTCTTCTCATCGTAGTGTGGCAGGTTCTCATCCTCTTCACTCACAAAGTAAGTACTGGACCCAAAAAAAAAGGCAGAGCATGGTAAGAGACAGAGCAGTTACAGTTCTAGCACTAAATAACCGACACTGATGACTCAGCAAGTCTTGTTTCTATTTAGTGAGCAAGCTGCAGAGAAGGCCGGTAAGTGAATACATAGCCAGCTCTAACAGTGAATCCAGAGGACTGTAAAAATAAAAGGAAAACGGGGGAAAAAAAAAAGTACTTCTAATGAACTTACTCATCTGTGTTCTCGTTTTTGATGCCCAGCCAGTCATTTATTCGTTTCTGACGTACGCCTTTGTGATTGAGCCAGCTGCGAAGAAGGAAGACAGAAATTACTGATGAGGGAAAAACTCACAGACATGCACACGCCCTGCTCTACATGGAATAAAAGCAGCCACTTACACAAGATACTGATCTCGGATTTTCCTCAGCTGGATAAGATCTGGCTTTAAGCTATTCATCTTTTTGTCCGTCTCCCTGTTGTCTAGAGCTTGCGTCTTCAGGTCCTGCTCCAGGCGGATTTTGCTTTCGTGGATCTCCCCTAGTCGCGATTTGAGTTTGGCGTAGTTCATCATTATCCTAGCAGAAAAGCAAAGTGTTTTATTAGTATGGTGCACTGGTCTATATGGGATTTCCAGTGACCTTTGCTGGAATTAGGACCAGAAGCCTGATTATTCCAAACGAGTGTGTACCTTTCGATCTCTTTGTCGTTGCCCTCTCTGCGGAAGCGCTCGATATATTCCTTGCTGTAGCGCTCCTGCGTGTGACATTGCTCTTCGAATATCTTGATGGTCTCGTTGAAGGCTTCTATTGCAGTGCGCTTCATCTGAATCTCCTGCAATCGAAGGCAAAAGAAAATCAATGCACTCAATACTGACACAAATTGGGTTCTTGTCACTGAAACACCGCTCCAAATGGCACATGACATGTACAACTCATGCTAAACCCTGTCACAATGGAGTACGTAGTATGTATGTGTGTGTGTGAACAATGAATATGAAAGTATGCCAGTGGTACCACAATAATGCACCACTAGTGCTACACTGATGTTTCATTTTCAGTACAAAAGAAGAAGAAAAAAGCAAATGTGGCTGCAATTATACACTGTAACTGTGCAGTATAATACTGAATAATACTGAATAGTACTGTATAATTGTGGGAAGAACAGGATATAGCATACACTGTATATACTACCATTTCAAACATAGCCACTTGTTGAAAACAGGTTATGTTGTCAAAGCTGAGAGTACCACATGTGGAGAGTTTATGTTTAAACAAATGGGCCTGGATATCCTAAGACGAACCAGTCTGATGCCACTGTAATCTTTATTTTATATACCTGCGAAGTCTTTGTGTACTCGTCATAGAGTCTGTCATACTCTTTGCTCTTTTCCTGATATTGATTGTGATATTCCTGGAGTTTCTTCCCCACAGCATCAATGTTGTCTTCTTTTACCAGCTGATCCTGAGAGAGACAGAGAGAGAGGAGCGGGTAGGAAGAGGTGTTACTGAAGAAAATAAGAGGCCTGCAGGGACAACCTTGTAATATTTGCTCACAGACTCGAGCTCTTTCCTTGTAGGAAGAGGGAATAATTAATAAAACCGAAAATTAAAGTGCATTTTTGTGGTACCTTCTAAATAATAGTTGCCATGCGAGTGCCTTAGAGACACATGGTGATGGCGGTGTGTGTGTTTGTGTGTGTGTGTGTGCGGGGATAAATGCCTGGATGGCCTTTCGACATTGTGGATGTGTGCAATTATTTATAGAGTGCGCTGCAGTGGCAAATAAGCACAGTAATATTTCATGCCGTGAACATCCTGCTGCTTTGGCACTTTCACAAGCAACAAGCTGCAGTGTTCATTGACCAAACAGAGTCTTAGAACAAGCGTGGGGGGGGATGTGGGGTGGCAAACAGCATCGAGAGAGAGGCAGGCAGGCTGAAAGGAGGGGGAAGTGAGAGAGGTGTGCAGTGCTTGTACCTGCTGGAAGCGGGAGATGGGGTACATGAGCTTGACGTCCAGTTTTGTGTTGTACTGAGCCAGAGACTCGTGTCTGTAGTGACTGATGAGCTCCACCACTGAACTGAAGGTAAGCGGGTCCGAGAAACCATATTTGCCGTCACGATGGTAGATCTTTATTAGCTTATTGTTGCCACCTTTCCTAAAGGGACAAATCAACTCGCATTAGACAATGAATCCAAAGAGCACATCACAACCTAGAGCTTAAATACTTGAAGCAGTTCCCACCTTAAAGTTAACGTGTAGTCTCCCTGCATTTTAGTCGAGGCGTCCCGTACCAGGAAGGTCCCGTCCGGCATGTCTCGCAGTTTGTCGTTCACCTCTTCCCTGGATAGCAAAAAGGAGTTGAGATAAGGAGACAGAAGGAGGGGGGAAAAAAACGTGAAGACGGTCACATTAGAGGCATGTATGACATCCCTGAAATCTTCACAGACAAAAGAACAGTAAAAGCCTCTGCTCTGTGTCCTGTCTGTGTGAGCAGCACTGGCGTAAAAGTGCTCTCCTGCTGCTTTCTCCTGTCAGGAGTGTGTGTTTGTTCTGGATGAGGACGAAGGCATTAGCCTGTGACCGTGCGGTCTGATGCTGCCGTCTGAGAGCGAACGAGATCACTCAGAACGGTTTACTCTTCCTAACACTCACACTTCTACTCGTTAACAGACATTTTCTCACACCTGCACACGCTGTTTTATGCATCAGAGCTTCTGTTCTGTACTGATACAGAACATCAAAATAGTGTTGTAAAAATGTCTTTTTACAAAAAGAACGTATCGTGTCTTCATTCAGCTATTAGCGATATAGTGATCGTTTATCGCGATGGACACATGATCTGTCACGTTCATACAGATTCGCACAGAGAGGCCTTGTTCCTCTTTCAGAAAATCCCTTTGACCTCGACAGAACCTAAGATTTAAAAAGAGCTCAAAAGAGAAAACTCAAGGTCTTGTCTTCTTTCACTCTTATCCAACCTGTCTGAGTCCACTCTCTCGTGTCCCTGTCTGGGCCCTCTGGTCGTCTCAGTCACGCAGCTGCTCAGCTGACCTCAGATCCTGTGTTCTCAGGAGGGGCTTATATTTACCCTGCTGTGGGCATCTGAGGTGAAGACACTATCACACAATGTTGCTCCTACCTCTGCAGCAGCAATGGGGAGCAAACTTTAAAAACTTTTTTTTTTTTTTTTTTAAATACAGTCTGTATTCGGGGGCTTGTGAAATATTTTTGGTACGATGCACATATGCCGCCCTATTTTAGAGTATAGTAGAAATGAGATAGGGCAAGCTTCAGGTCATTCGAGGAATCAGAGCAAGAACACAAGCGGGATGATTTTGTATGAGTGATGTACTTTTCTCACCACTCCACTCTCAGTCCATCAGTATGATGATTTTAATGTGCCCCAAAAAAATCCATGACAACACTACCTTTAAGTGTAAAAGGATTTGCTCAAGGCAAATTATTCCGACATGAGCAATCAAGCCATAAGCTTCCAAAAATATATCCATATCCATATCCATATCCTAATGTTACATGGCAGCATTAAGAGTTGCAGACACACTAGGAACAAATACACTACTAAATGCCAGATCTGACTGGCTGCTTCTAATTTTACCTGCAAAATGAGTCACACGCTGAAAATAGCTAGGATTTCAGGTCAAACTAAAAGAAGCTCGAGGCTTGCACGGAGTCCTTCACCTCTGCGTGTGTTTAATGGGGATCTACAGCGGTCTCAGATGTCTGCCTGATTCTTAGAGCACCTTAGCCGCATTTCTGCACGCTCCACATCAAATGGGGATAAAGCCGGTCAATAAGCAGCCCTCTAATCTGCTCAAACCTGAGAGTTTTATGGACTCGCCAAGCTGTTTGACATTTTGGGAGATTTAGGCTTCTTCTAGCCCTACTATATCTGACTAAAATGCAGCTCTCTGTTTTTGTTTTTTTTTTTTCCCCCCTCTCAGTTGTTGATTTAATCTAGAGCAGCTGCCAGGCTGTCATGGCCCTTGCAGAGCTATGTGAGGGAGGAAGAGTGGAACAAAATAAGTTAATAAGAAGTTTTGCTTATGGAAAAAAAAAAAAAAAGAGAGAGATATCCAGTTCCATCCAGTAGCCGTGAGATTTGTTCTATTAACAGAGAGCAGGCGGGTGTGCTGCTATATGAGAAAGGTGTGAGCAGAGTGAAGCGGATGACGCAGCACTGTGCCGAGAGACTGGTTGTCGGCAGGGAGATGTGGCGGCACAGATCAGGAGGGGGTTGTGGAGCGATGGAGGAGGAGGGAGACGGGCTGGGAATGGCTCTTCTTCACACAGAAGGGAAGCTTATGCTGTGGAAACCTGGTGAGTCTTTTATCTCATCTGCAGGGGATCTCATGACTCCCATCACCTGACGTGGCTGGGTGAATAATTGCACACTCCGCAGAAGAAGTGTGTGTGTGTGTGTGTTCACAGTGCAGGCGGGCAGAGAGGCAGAGACACACTTCTTACCTTGATATGTCTCCCCAGTACCATTCAGCTTCCTGCAACGAGCTGCTTGCTGCCTCCTTCACACCATTACTGTTGACAGGAGTCATGGGTTTGGCCGGCTTGGGAGGAAGAGCTGTGAGAGAGAAATGACGCTTTAATATCAGAGCACAGAATCGTCCTTGAGCTCTTATAAACCACCATATGCAAATATCAAAGCTAGTCTCCTTGAAGATTATCGAACAGTTCAACTGTCAAAACAGAAGTCTGTTAGTAATTAAAAAACAAGACAAAACACAAACAGCTGGCCCACTGGCCCACAGTCACGTGATGCTGCCGTGAGAATCTAAATTTGAGCAGTCACTGTGGACAGAGCAACAGTTTTTCTTACTTAAAAAAAAAAAAAGAAAAAAAAACTGGCTAGATTAACCATACCCACAGACGAGAAAGCCATAACATCACCAAATAAAAACAGGGCAAGGCTATTTCTCGTTAAACACACACACACACACACACACACACACACACACACACACACACACACTTTGCTAAACTAGGGTTTCTGCAGGTATCAGCAAATCCAATTTACTGCTTTTTATAACCCTATAATGCAGCCTTTTAATGCCAAGGAGGCCCCATCTGTGCAAATCAGGAATACTGATATAAGGAGCCTGCGGTCGAGAAACAGATGATGTCTTGGCAACACTTTGTTCTCTAACGAAGTCATAACTGAACTAAGTTTGTTTGACGGAGAAGAAAGATGATCACAGAAATGCTGATATCAAGCGCAACATCGCTCCAACTTAGGTGACATTGCTTACTGCATCAGTTGGTGTCCCGGGAGAATTATTCCTAATATTTTTTTCTTATTCATATTATACAGATACAGTGAAATGAAAAAAAGAAATACAAAAATGAAACTACTGAAGAATATATAAACCGCTGAAGCCATTATTATATAATGCTTTCTCATGTCACATGAATACCTGCTAAAGTCCACAAGCTGAAGACACACACCCGTACCTCACTTATTTTGGTTGTCAAGTGTTTAATTTGTAGTAAATAAACAGGCCTGACTGCCCCTGAATGAGAACGTGACTGGCCATCATGCGTTCTCTGTTTTTGTCCAAACATATTTTAACAGCTGGAGCAACAGCTCACAGAACACTGAAGCTGCTCGCCACGCTTTCCAGAGTGGAGGACAAACGTGAACAGCTCTTCATCATAGTCCAATCAGACCACAAAATTTAGTGTGTGAAGTGCCTCTTCTCTCCAGAGGCTTATTCCTCTATACCCATCACCTCCGTCCTCCACTGGCATTAAGCTTCTAAGCTCCTCCAAGCCCAGAGTAATCAATTCAGGAGCCAGCTAAACGAGCCAGCTACAGGACGGTGGCTAACGACATGCAAAGGTACTATATATCGCCTGATGGAGAGCAATTTCAGTGTAATTATCCTGAGCCAGAGGTGGGGTATAGCTCTGCGACTGAGGTTGATTTAAAGATAAAAAGCTGCCGATGCTTGTGGTGTGTGTGTGTGTTTTGTGAGTGAGGCCAGGTTGAGGTGTGTGTGTGTAGTGGCTTTGGCAACCTGCACCAGGCCAGGTGCAGCTGGCAAGGAAGAGTTACCGACTTTGAGGGAGCAGAGGGGAAAAATAAGCTCGAGCTTTAACTCACAGAGGGTGCAGTGTTCGGCACAACCCTCACGCCAAGCCAAATTAAACTTCTCCTGACCCAGTCTGAAGCCTAACACGCAGCACCGCACCCACAACGTCCGTCCACCACGCGCCTAGAGCTGCTGCCGCGGCCTTTTAAGTGAAAATCAAAGACACACTCCAGCCCTTTTCACAAGGGGAAAACATCAAACGCCACTGACTTGGGTGGAAAGCAGACGAGTACAAATAGGAGAGCAGAATGGTGCAGAAATGCACCTTGAGTGAGAGTGGCTATTCAACATGCGTTGTGATTCCCACACAGAGTTGTGGAAAGCCTCCGTGAGGGTGCCACCATCATCACGAAGGGGGTTGTTATGTATTAACACAGGATGGTTTTGGAAGAAACGGTGAGGGCTCTAAAAGACACGGCCACATCCTGGATTGTTCTCACAGTCTCTTCTGGCCCAGGAAGAGCTCTGTGGAATGTCAGCTGAGTATCCTGTACATGGACAGTCACTAAAATAAAACCAGACAGGAATGTGCAATGCTCGGTGAGACCAGGGAGTGAAAGATCTCTGTTTATATAAACTGAACAGAAAAAAAACCTGTATAATGCCGTGTGAATGTCGAAAATGTACCACCAACATTAACTAGAACAACAAAACCGAACTCGTCACCGATTCCCTTCATGCATTGCTATGTAAGAGACTTCATTCTTCAAGCTGCGGGTTTTAAAATCAGCTTCAGCAGGAGTGGAAGGAGGAAGAAGGGAGTATGAATGGTGTTCTTTGAGGCATGATTAATTAAAAGCAGTGCTGCAGTTTGGGAAGTGTGGAGTGAGTTAGAGCGGACACACACACACACACACACACACACACACACACACCCCAGGGCGGGACTTACACCCACATTAACCCGGTGGGGTGAGGAGCACAGACCAGTCACAGAGGAGCTGGCTTAACAGAGCTTCTACAGGTGCACGTCCCCTCTCTCTCTCTCTCTCTCCCGCTCTCTCTCACACACACATTTCAGTCTGACAGAGAGGGGGAAGACAGGAAGCCAGGGGAGGAAAAGACACATTTGGCCTTTTGAGAGAGAAAGTAAAAGACGTAGAGTACAGTGTAGAAAAAGGGGAAAAGTGAGAACGTGGCCTCTCTGTGCACTTTCTCGCTGTCAGAAGCTGGGAGGTAACAGAAGTCAGCTGGTCTCGGGGATGGGTACAGATTCTGAAAGCAGCTTTTCTGCATCACGTATGATTTATGTTCCTTTTATTATCAGATCAGTTGTGCATCTTTTAAAAATAAGTCTACAAAGGTTACCTGTGTGTGTGTGTGTGTGTGTGTGTGTGATCAGTGAGGGGTCTGAGGGATTTCATGTAGCCACAAAGGCCCATTGAGGGCTACAGTAGCAGGGCGGCACGCTGCCATGAAGAAGGGAAATGCCTCTGTGGGTTTTACACACACACACACACACACACACACACACACACACACACACACACACAAAGAGGCCAAAAGGCAGGTGCACCAACAGAGCTGAAACCTCACATTCCTGCCTACAGTTTTCCATGGTCAGCTCTTATTGCCCCCCCCCAACCCCCCATTCCCCCCCCCATGAGTTTTCCATCCCCAAATGGAAAACGAAACACTTCTAGTGCTACATTTGGACCCCTTCTGCTACTACGAATGACAATAAGGCGTGCTACACAATAGTCGACACACTCAACAAAGATTCCTCATGTTGACATTGTGTTCCTCGTCCATTAAACAGTATAATAAAATTAGCAACACCAACTTAGCACAACTCTCCCTTTCCCTGAACCAGCCTGACACAAAAACGAAACAAAGCGCATTCTCTCTCTCTCTCTTTTCTCTCTAACTTAAGCCACTAAATTTTAAAGTCACAAATGAGGACAGGATGAGTCAGATCAGGACAGGCGGACACAATAAGAGAAAGCGGAATAAAGAAAAGTGAGTGACAATACATTCCCGCAGCGCAGCTCCAAACAAAGGAGCCTCCACATCGAGGGGTGAACTCTGCTCCCTCTTATTAGCTGCGACTTGCATCGCTGACAGGATGCTCTACGCCAAAATGATGACATGCTACCAACGTGCCTTTATTCGTATTAAAAAAGAAAGGAAAAGAAAGGGGGGAAAAAAAAGGTCTAAATTCTTATTGTAGAAAACTTCCAACTCCACAGGATGCAAAGTAAACACACGCATACACACACATGCATGCAGTTTGTCTGGAATGTGCAGAGGCGCATTAGCACAAGAAAGGCTGCTTGACAGCGACTAAAGGCAGTCAAATGAAGACTGCTGCATACCGAAAAATTTGTAAAACAGCTGGACAGGGGGTCTGACAAAAAAAAATAAAATAAAAAATGGAGCATCGTATGAGCCAAATAAAGCATGCACGTTACAATCATATGCTTCGTTTAACAGCCAGCCATGTTTATCCTAGGCTCTTGCAACTGACTGCGTTTTACTAACTCTTTTAGTAATACTTTTATTTATCCAGAGAACAAAAATACAGAAATTTAAAGAGGATCAGGACAATGTCATTGTCAACTCTGCACATCCAGCTAGCATCAAGTATTACGACTCAACACACAAAAGGACACACTAATTACCACGGAGCGTCCTTTGTCTCCCAGTGGGACGATTACAAAGAAGACGGAGAAGAGGCGACAGCCGTGAAATAAGAAGAAAAGCAGAAAGATGACAGCACGCTTACCTTCCTCCACTGCTTCCTCTTTCAGCTGCATGCGTACGGAGTGCGCTCAGCTGCCTGGGACACGAGTCCTCTCTTTCTCTCTCTCTCACTCTCACTCCCTCTCGCCCTCCCTCTCTCTCGCTCTCTCTCCACCCTCTGCCTGCGTTGTGGCTCTCAGACTGAAGCCAGAGGGAAAATCCCTGCTCCTAAATTCAGATGCTGCTGCCTTAACAAACCCTCTGAATGGAGACATCGGCTGCAGCCAATGGGAACGCGGTTTGGGGGGTTGGTTGGGGGGGGTTATGACCATATGAGAGAGAGAGAGAGAGAGAGAGACAGAGAGAGAGAGAGAGAGAGAGAGAGAGAAAGCTCAGGGGAATGGTGAGGGAGAAGGAGGGGAGAGACGCTCCTCCCAGAAAGGAACGAGACACAAACGTAGACACACACACACACGGAGCAACTTTGTGCCCCTCGTCTCAAATAGCCTACATGGAAACTCCAGAAAGGAGTAAAGAAAACGACGTAATGTCACAAAGACAACTGTCACTTCTTTGCGGCTCCAAAAACGTCCTTTTACGTCAACATGTGGTGAGTAAGAGTCAGAAAGTTCTTGTCTGAAATGGTGCCCTATTCCTTATTATGGATATCCTCTACCTCCTAGTGTACATTAGGAGGTACAGCAGTGCATTATGGGATTTCATAAACACACTTTATTCAAAATAATGCAATTCCCCCAAATAGTTCAGAACTAAGCTGAGAAATGAAGTAAAAGCCAGAAGGAGACACAGAGAAAAAGAGAATGGCTGCCCAGCATGTGCCTTCACAATGCCACATCTTTCAGAGCTCACACCCAACTGAAAATATCTTAAAAAAAAAAAAATTTAAATAATAGCCAGAGGTCAGTCTCAGTGGCAATTTCCATTCAGTTAGACACTTCTATCTGCTCAAGCGCCCTACTCTGTGTCCTGGGACGAAAATGGAACACCACCCACTCTCTCTGACACATTTGGCGCTGCGAGTTGCCGCTGCCTTCGATCCGAAGTGCAGGTTCCCTCAGGGGCGGCGTACCACCTGTGCTCATTGTGCAGTGCAACGGAACAAAGCGTCCGCCATCTCTGCTCTGAGTGACATGCGCACACACGCACGCGCCAACGCTCTTGACCTCCTGAGCCTTTTACATTTCAGTTAAATATTCTAATGAACATCTGCACCAGGAGCCTCTCTCTGCACCCCTTCCTCTTCATGCTCCCCTGGGCCAGGGGGTTCTTCACCCTCAGGTCCCACAACCAGCATCAAGACAGCTGGCCAGAGGATGACAAAGCGGCTATGTACACTGAAATGATATTCACTAGGCTTTGTGCTGTGGAGGAGAGAAAGGTGTGTGTGTGTGTGTGAGAGAGAGAGAGAAAGTGAGAGAGAGAGAGAGAGAGAGAGAGAGAGAGAGAGAGAGAGAGGTGTTCGTAAAGCTCTCTCCCTCACCATAAACCAGCACGTCTTGACATTAAAGCAGGAGATAAGATGAATGTGTGGACTGATCGCGCTCATTCATTCCAACGGCAGCACAATCGAACCGCTATTCAGTCCATAATTCTACCTGCCACAACGCTGAAGCCTGATTCAACCTAGCAAAGCTCTATCAGGGGGGAAAAAAACATAAAAATAGGCAGCTGCAAAAAACAAAGTGTTTCGCTCGAAGGCAGGACTGAAATCTTATGCTGGAATTCACTGTACTGGCAAATTTAACCTAAAGTATCCAGACGATTGTTGAAAATCATTTAAAAAAACATGATGTGATCTTGACTCTCTAGGTAATTTCACAGTATGATTTCAGTTGAAAAAAATACAAAGAAAACTCTGGAACCTCAGTTTATATTTCAAGATTCTGCAATATCTGTGTTAAAAGTGCAATCATATTATTGTGATGATAATGAACATACGATATATTGTTCAGCCCTACGTCACACAGCTTGTGCTTTGTTTGGGCAAATCATAACCCAAGCCCTATGACCGTTGTTGAAATAAAATTACAGCTCCAGTTCGCTCAAGTCAAACACAGACTCTTTTCACGCAAACTGCCTGCAAAGAGTCATCCGAGTCTTTATTACAGGAATCATCCCATCAAGAATTAACGGTCCGGATTAACGAGCCATTGTCAGCCGTGGCTCCTGAATGGGGTCCGGGCTCGAGTCTATGACATCACTATGAACGGCTGTAAAACGCTGTCAAAGTCATGTTTAATATATTACACAGGCCTGGGAGCTGCATATGAAAAGAGAGAGCACTGAACTGAAACAGAGCTTTGCATAGCTAACACTAAAGAAAGAAGGCTCAAGAACGTTCCAGACACGGATGTCAGAAGGTCCGGAAGAGCGCTGACGCCACTAATAAGTGCAGTGAACACAAGCCGAAAGAACTGGCTAAAGACAAATAAGTAAAAACATGAAAATAACTCTTGGTGAAGAAAGTCAAGCCGTCATTCTACACGAGTTTCAAAAAAATAAATAAATAAAAATCTCTCTTAAATGATAAGATTTAGTTTAGGGTTACTAATCCTCACACTGTCAAGACACGGCACTAATATCACTCCAAAGCCATGTGTGATATTAATCGGTTTATCTGCAGTTATTATTATATCAATCACATTCTGTGAGTAGTTATCGCTGTCATCACTTTGTTAGTAAATATTACATGAATTACACTGTAATTATTATAGTAACTTTGTATTATAGTCACTTTCTCTGTACTTATTATTATATGAATCATTTTGTCTGTAGTTATAATATATAATAATAACTACAGACAATTATTTGTAATTTATTTTGTCTGTAATTATTATACAAATCATTTTGTCTGTAGTTATTATACTAATCATTTTGTCTGTAGTTATTATGAATTATAAATTGCAAGGCAAATGAAAACCTTACAAGTGCAACAGAAACTTTTTTCTAGACAAATGCAGACACTCATTAAGCGCTGGAACACTGGCACTGAATGAAATAAAGATTAGCCTATGTAGAAAAAAAATGATACACTTCTGTGACACGTATTTGCAATAAACAGTCAAAAAAAAAACTTGTCAGATGTTCTTACTATAATTTCTTTGTGTAATTGTCATGGGATTAATCACTGTGTTTACAGCTGAACTGTCAACACACTCACTACTGCCTGATGTCCCACAAAGTGTGAACTGTCTTTTCAGGATTATTTGATCAGGACAAATAAGAGAGACTATAGCTACTAAACCTAGATAAGATCTTAACAAAGCAGATCCACACAAACCTGCTGGTGTCATTTCAAGGATTTGATGCAAATGGAGGTGGCTGGAGGACACTCACCAGCCTCAACTACACCTACTGTAGAGGGCTCTCTCCATTTCAATATGCAAAGCCAAGGACACGTCTACTTCACATATTCAAAAGGTGAACAGCAGTCCATTATTCAGCACAGTCCATCCGCGCGCGCACAGACACACACACACACACACACACACACACACGTACGCGCGCGCGCGCAATGATGTCACTGGGTTACTGTCTGCAAAAGAATAGAAATGTCTCAGGGCTCAAAACGCTGCATTAAGAAGAGCTGAATGTGAGGAAGAGCAGAGAGCAGAGAGAGACTGGGCTGGCTGGGATGAAAAGCCGGCTGTGACCTGCTTACAGATGGCGCACAAAAGACTGCTGAGTGAAAAGGGGGGAAAAAAAAAGAGAGAGAAAAGTTGAATGAGGAAGAAAAGCCAACAAAGCTGCGCGCTGGTTAGCGTTCAGAGCCACGGTTTTCTCTTTATCCCCAGTAGCACTGACTCAGGACTGTAGCACTGCATTGTGTGCAGCTAGAGACGCTTAAAAGTGTGTTTTAAGTGGCAGTGCGTTATGTAATCTCTCAGCAGAGTCGTGTCAGGGTGCTCACCTGGAGGCTGGTCCATCTCAATGTAAAATATCAGTTCTGTGGAATATGGCATCATCAAATCATCCCTCGGCTCGGCATCGTCTTTCTCCGTATTCCACACTGTATTGTACATTGTCTCACTCCAGTGATGAATGACACTTATCCCTCGTCAAATCATTAAAAACAAGCTCGAATGAAGACACGAATCCGAAGTGCTAGTGTCTGATTTAATCCTGCAAGCTAACGTTAGCTACCTTAGACTTGACTTGACGCACGAGCTCAATTTCTTTTTTTAAATTCTCCAAATCTGAATGCCCGCTTCAGACTACAATCTTGCTGTAACTAAACGCAATAAAGCGCCAGGCTTTTTCAGCGATATAACGTTACTTCCTGAAATTTCAACATATTACAAAACAGAACAGAAAGTAGATACCAGCTCTACAATCTACTGAGCCCCATCAAGCCGAAACGGTTAATTCTTTCATTTCAAGTGCTCTCACAGCAAACCTTTCACTTCATGTGGAACCAACCATTCTATAGGGACAGAACGGGGGTTGACACGATGTAAAAAAAGTCGTGCAGGACGACTGCACTATGCCACACTAAAGTTCTAATCAATATTATAGATTATATATATTTTCTGGCAGCGAAATGTACAATAAATTCAGTCTCTTGGTTTATAGTTAAGATTTTATTTTAGCGAAACTTCAATTACAAGTGACATCATATTTTAACACCCCTCTCTCCGAGAATTGATGGTGTCGCCCCAGTCCGAGCGACGTGCCATGCTCAAGCGCTGCTCTGTGCGCAGACTCCAAACTCGCCAGCCAATCAAAAGCGCCGTTTCTCCGGGTCTGTTGCCAAAGAAGGAATTTACATACATTTTTTTGGAGAACCGCGTGTTTCTCAGGAGCCAATGAACATGCGAAAAAAGCTGAACTTAAACTCTGATTGGTCCAACCGTTACTATGAGGAACATAGGGGAAAGGGGGAGAACATGGGTACAGAGTAAAAATGTAATTGAGGACTTTTGAGGACTTGGAATCTTTGCACAAATTCAACATGGAAAGATGAACAGATAGCTAGACATATTTTGGTTAAATTACGTACTTCTGTGTTATGAAGATGTGTAATACCGCTAGCTCTAAATGAGCAGGACAATGACAGGGGCTTTAATGCAGTACAGTTCAAGTTTATCCAGTTAAATCCCACCAACTTTATCCAACATCACTATTACTCATTTCTTATTTTTTTCCTTTACAACATACAATTTTTGGTATTACATTAAAAACAGTATGTTACAGCTGTTTTATTGTAAAGCTTTTTCTTCCACGGTGTTACATGAAAACTTAACAACACAATAACTACTCCAAAAAATCATCAAAAAAACTACTAGGAAAGAAATGGTCAAAGTTACACTGTTTCCTATGTAATGCATTTGACCCTGCATTGGAATAAGGACTGCTTCAATCAAAGTAGTAAAAAAAAAAAAGAAGTAAAAATCACAGTGGAAAAAAGTTGTCAGTGATATTTACTAAAGTCTGATAGAAAGTCTCATTAACAGGCGATTTCTGAAAGTAAGTGGTGAGAGTAGACATTGATCCACCTGTCTTGTCCTCTTTTTTATTCTCATCTGTCAAGTCTGAAACTCTTCATGGATAAGGATGTCCATCTTCCCCATCCTGCAGAGACCTCAACATAACATTAAGAGCATCTATTTAATTCAACACTCAGAGGACCAGCCAGATGGCTTCTGCCTGCCACCGGCATTTCTTATCAAGTGTGTCAAACTTGCTTAATTGTCACTAACTGACAACTAACTGCATCGGTCCTGTGTTGACAGATGGATCCGAAACAATGACCAAGCAGTGACTCCCAGTGGAAACCTATTACATCTAAAAGATATTCACAAACTGCATTTAAACACTGGTTTAACAACCATCAAAATTAAGACTCAATAAAATATAATATCAAGAACATCACCATATAAAACATTACATAAGGATATTCTAATGCGTGTGGGGGACAGCTTTCTGTTTAAATCTCTTGAGGTTCAACCATACGTTAATTCCCTTTACACTGAAGTCTCACACACACGATTAGAGTGAGGTGGCCATAGAAATCAGTCACAGATCCATATGAAGAGTATGCTATCAATGGACAGGACACTGATTAAGCAAGATTCAGAAATTTTTTTTGTAGATAATAAAATACTCAAATATGTTCTTATAAAACAAGGCAAAGAAAAACGTATGCACATTTTATATGGTGAGGTTTTATGTAAGGAGAAACATATTCAGGCTAGCCATCTGAGTACTGCATTTTTTCTTGAAGAGAAAAAAAAAGAATGGCTGGTGAGAGAACGGCTGTTTTTAGCTGCTGTAATATAAGTAATATCAGGAACTAACTTGTTTTACAGATGTTTTACAACATTGCTGCTCAATAAGACGATTAAAACACTTTGTGATATGCTGCTATTGGAAAATAATCAACTTTGGGTGGTAACAGTCAGGTCATTACACCACCCCATCGTTGATTCATTTCCTGTAACAGCACACCGTGTAGGGTTTGAATCTTTACATATATAAGCTATTAATTACGTGCTGTACATTTTGCAAACTTGAAATGTCAATACGTGATTAGATAGTTATGAGTTAGTTAGTAACAGGTAGATAGTTAGCAGCTAAGTATCAAGTGTGAAGTTCAACAACACCAGAGTTTCTGCCACATCAGCATCCATAATGCATCCATATGCAACAATCCCAAAAGATGTTTAAAATGTTCTGTGTTTCAGTACTGCATGATTTCCGCATGGTGTTTAGGTCAGAAAAATTCTGTCACATGAATTATGAGCTTAAGGACAATCACATGATTGCTGCATCGAAACTTCAACACAAACTAATGCTAATGTAAATACAGCGTCCATTCTCTGGCTGTCTTATTATAATAATACAAGTTGTTTCCACGCCTCAGTCTAAACCTGCTTCCATAACTGATGGAAAGAAAACTTGTTTCAAACAGGTTGTAGTTTTATTTACAAACCCAATCTCCTGCCTTAATTTTTCATCATGTCATCAGAGTTAGTTGTAATTCTCTGTGAGGGGTTCTGCTGAGAATTGTTCGCATGTTAAATTTTATGAGCTGAATTTTCTCATTCCACTCTGCCTCAGTGCATGTAGAGTGTTGACTTTGAGCCAAAGAGCAGGCGTGACTAACTGAGAGATTCTAATCAGCCTGACCACATTGTGTATGTGTGTGCGTAAAATAAAGCCTTAGTTGATGAAAAGATCTGATTATAGAGATTATACAGTAGCCTCAGGCACTGTCATAGTTTTTTCTGTGTCCTTAGCAGCTCAAGTGTACAGTTTTCGTGTGGATGTGAACAGACTGTTCTATGGCACAAGTTGAGTATTAAAGATACACACCACTGTGACTGTTGTGTAAGCACTGATCTCTCTGATACATAATTCATAAAGTTTCTGAAATCAAAAGAAGGCAATGCCATCGCTCTCCAGCTGAAATGGCTAAGGGAAACTGGTCCCATGCTGTTATAAATTACATGGTGAGAGAGATCGCCTTTTCACTTTTTTGCTGAGCTCATCAGATCCAGGCTGCTCCCTTCGTCACTGTCTCTCTCGCTCTATCGCTCTCTTTCTTTGTTTGGTAACACAGTATAAGAAACTGCCAGTCTAAGCTGTAAACCATCTTCGTCCAAACTCCGTCTTCCATATGGTAACGTGTGAGACCAGAACAGCCCGCCCCAGTAACCCCAAACTTAGGCTTCCTTTCACTTCTATTTTTGCTGCCGTTGCAAATTTTCATTCCGTCTAAGAAAAGCATGCCTTGTAAGAACATACAGGTAACAGCCACCATGGCTTCCCAGATAGAATATGGTATCGTTTGCATTTGCACAGACTCTTCCATTAGAGGTGAGACACTAAATAATGGGTTCACATGACAAGCCTGGAACCCATCTGCCTGAAAGCACATTACAGACCAAGAGGGCATTACAAATTAAAAAAAAAGTTCTTTATTATCAGATACACTTTCGAGTGTGACTTGCTATCAGCCTGTATTTTTCCACTGAGCTACACTAATGGGCTCTTATGGCTGCACTCCCTAGGAGGAGTCATGTGTCTCGGATAATGTACGCTCCGATTCGAGTTAAACGATTAAGCGTACTGTCTGGAAGTTTCACTTCGCTTTTTTCCTCTGTGCAAATTTCTGTACATTTGTCTGGATGCAACCATGCACTGAGAATTAAAATATGCAGGAAAACACATGACTAGGCAGAGCACACACAAGCTACAGGGCGGCCTTAAAACTGACACCAATGTGTTAATGACTCTGCCAAAGTGAGAGGTGGAGATACGACCCCCTCCCTTTGAGAGCTTATCAGTCTCTTCTCCCATCCTCCAAACCGAGTGATGTCATCCTGCAATGTGAGCGTCCCTGTTGGACTGATGCAATACTCCGGTGACACAGTGTAATAAGCTGGTGACACCCACCTACCCGCCTCTCTCTCTCTCTCTCTCTCTCTCTCTCTCATTCTCATCATCATCATCATCATCTTTGTACACTCTAATGTTATGTTTTGGATTGTAATTTTTTTTCATCCCTTTCCTGTCTACTTTTTTGGCCTGTCTCTCTCCCCATCACTTTCTCTCTCCTTCTCTCTCCCCCTCTCCTTCTCTGTGGTTGTCATGGTACCGGCCACCATGGCTCAGCATTCTGCAGATAAAGGCCGGACTCTAACTCTTTAACTCCTTCCTGCCTGCAGGCTGAATGACTCTGACAGATACAATATCAGCCAGCTGGATCCACATACCCTTCTCACATTTACAGCCTGCAGTGCTGATTAAGCAGCTATTGATGCTGCAAGTGCCATATCAGCCATAAGATATGATAAAAGCCTGCAAAACAAACAGTAACATCAGAGGCTTGATATGTGGATTGAAGTTCTTCCAACCCCATGTACAGAACCAGCCAGGGGAAAACTGCAATGCTCTAGTGCTAGTTTGATGACAAATAGCTGAACAGTCTTTTAAACTGAGGCCATGATTGTGTCACATCAGTGAGAGTGAATCCTGATTATGATCATGATTGAAGATAAGTAGGTTATTAATGGAGTCCATAACACATTAAAAATGGTTAGAGGCATCTTCATTTCTTGGCACAAAGTGAAACAGAAATCTGATGATTAAGATTAGGATCAGTGTCCCAACACTGATCCCACCACATATTTAAAAAACAAGGACCAATCCAAACAAGAACCAGCAGAAACTGGGGTTTTAGACAACTGGATCCTGGTCAGGGTGGCAGTGGATCCGGAACATACTCCCAGAACAACGGAGCTATTTGAGTGACATTGAAAATAACCGTACCACTATAGACTAGTGAACAAGTGAACAAGTGAGGGTATCTTATTTATTTATCTTCTTGGGGCAGTTGTGGCCTAATGGTCTGAGAGTTGGACTTGTAACCCGAAGGTGAACCCGAAGGTCGTGCGTTCGAGTCTCAGGTCCGGCAGGTCCTCTCTGCCACCCTCAATACCATGACTGAGGTGAGACCCTTGAGCAAGGCACCGAGCCCCCAAATGCTTCCCAGGCACCACAGCAAAAAAAAAAAAAAAAAGGCTGCCCACTGCTCTGGGTGTGTGTTCACGGTGTGTGTGCACTTGGATGGCTTAAATGCAGAGCACAAATTCCGAGTATGGGTCACCATACTTGGCCACAAAGTCACTTCCACTTCCACTTTAAACACTGCCTCAAACAAAACTCTGGAATAACTTTTAAAAATGGGATGGCATTTTTTTTTAATCCAGTAACTATTTCCTACTGTGTCATAATGTTTAAAGGTTTGCTTTCTCACCAGAATCTGGTGCATGAAAGTGTGACTAGCCAATCAGACCTTCAAGATTCTGATGCTTGGTGTCAGCTACACCATAGTTTGTGGGTGGAGCCTCTGAGGTGGAGGCTACTGATGCATTTCACTTACCACAGAACTCAGAATTACTTCACCTTCGGAAGTCAGTAGTCGAATGCAGAATATGCTAGGATTAACACTGACTGACTGTCCATTAGCCTGCTTATATTAGCTGCAACCAAATTATTGGTATTATTAAGACATATTGATGACAGAGAAAGAAAGAAAGAAAGAAAGAAAGAAAGAAAGAAAGAAAGAAAGAAAGAAAGAAAGAATGAATGAACGGTATGTTTGGTATTGTTTCGGTACATTCCAGCATGAAGAGTCACCAGTCTAAAATAAACCTTAATGTAATCTGCATGCTATGGTTTAGAGGAGTGTGGATAATGCATCTAAGCT
This sequence comes from Pangasius macronema, assembly GCA_037577455.1. Lineage (NCBI taxonomy): Eukaryota > Metazoa > Chordata > Actinopteri > Siluriformes > Pangasiidae > Pangasius > Pangasius macronema. The sequence goes on from CM074946.1 coordinate 21,003,311, forward strand.
ACATGAGCAGCATTCATGTCCCTGTCTGGATGCAATTCAAATGCTTAGCAACATCTACTGTGGGAGTTGTGGGTATTCAGAATTAGCTACAGTGCACGTGTGAGTGAGGTTAGCTATCTGTCAGGGGATGATCTGGGCATCAGGTGCCAGGTATAATTGTAACCAAGTGCAACAGAGGGGGCTTTATTGGATAGTTTGTTCACCTCAGCATGAAACCTCAATGGAAATCATACAATCATCAAACAAAATTAATTACACAGCACAAAGCTCCTTCAGTATAGGGACTATGTGAAAATACCTACTTCAAATGAAGGGCCCCTAGGCATTGTTTAATGCTTGAATGGTTAGAGGTGACATATTAACACCTAAAATGACTGTACTGTACTACATCAAAGCTGAGATGAATATCCATGACAACATGGAGTGATTTTAATTTAAGTGTAGCTTATGACCAGTTTGAATGTGATACCGTCCATGTTCCTTTTAGCGCCCTTACTGCAGTGCTTGGATAGGATGGAGATTTGTACTGTAACCTGAGAATCCACTGCATTCGCTCTGTCTGAACTGCACTGTACAAAGCTTTAAAAAGCCCTTGTCACAACGGCCTGACCCAGGCTATAGCCACCAGCCTACAGGAGTCAAGCAGAGAGAACAAAGCCACATGAGCACCAATCAGCCTGGTGCTTTATGATAGAGGGGCATCAGGAGAACAATGAGGTCTTTAGTAAAGCAGGATGTCATGAAATGTCACCCAGTGTCCATGAGTAGTAGATTATTTGATTAATTTGTTAATTGTTAACTTTTCAAAACCTTTCAGAAAGTTATAAACAGCTGACCTAAATGGTGTAAAATGCAAAGCTGACTCACAGCTGGTCGTCATCTCCTCACTTTAATTTAAAATAGGCTTTCAGACTGACATGGTGATCCACTTTCCCATGCCAGTAGATGAACTGGCTCAGAGCACTCGTTCAGATGATGCATGCAACAGTGGATGGAAAAATTCACCGTAGGCCAGCTGGCTCAGGAAATGGTAGTGTCATGACTTGCCAGTGAACCTCTAATATAACACCACTAGTTTAAAATATAATGTACACTTTAGCTTTCTTCCCATAGATCTAAGGCAGACGGTGCTTTTTAGTATTTGCCCATTTTTGGTCTGATTTACATTTGTGTAGTCTTGAAAAATAACTAAAAGCTAAACACTGAAGTTGAACTGCACATGTTGGAGCTGGGCGACTAATACAATTCCTACACAGGCTACAGGGTCATATGTGTCCAAGGCTCATTAATGCACATGGGGAGCGAAGGCTAGCCTGTCTGGTCCGATCCCATAGAAGAGCTACTGAAGCACAATTTGCTGAAAAAGTTAACACTGGCTATGATAGAAAGGTGTCAGAACATACAGTACATGGGGCTGCATAGCCGCAAACCGGTCAGAGTGCCCATGCTGATCCCTGTCCACCGCAAAAAATGCCTACAATGGGCACATGAGCATCAGAACTAGACCAAGGAGCAATGGAAGATGGTGGCCTAGTCTGATGAATCACATTTTATATTACATCATGTGGATGGCCGGTTGCTTGTGCATCGCTGTCCTGGGGAAGAGATGGCACCAGGATGTACCATGGGAAGAATGCAAGCTGGAGGAGGCAGTGTGTTGCTCTGGGCAATGTTCTGCTGGGAAACCCTGGGTCCTGGCATTCATGTGTACATTACTTTGACATGTACCACCTACCTAAACATTGCTGCAGACCAAATACACCCCATCTTGGCAACAGAATTCCCTAATGGCAGTGGCCTCTTTCAGCAGGATAATATGCCCTGCCACACTGCAAAAATTGTTTAGGAATGGTTTGAGGAACATGACAAAGAGTTCAAGGTGTTAACTTGGCCTCCAAATTCCCCAGAGCTCAATCCAATCAAGCATCTGTGGGATGTACGATCCACGGAGGCCCCACCTCGCAACTTACAGGATTTAAAGGATCTGTTGCTAACGTCATGGTGCCAGATAGAACAGCACACTTTCAGAGGGTTTGTGGAGTCCATGACTCAAAGGGACAGAGCTGTTTTGGTGGCACAAGTGGGACCTACCCAATATTAGGCAGGTGGTTTTAATGTTATGGCTGATCAGTGTACACACCCATGTTTACCTGTGAGGGAGCACTAGAATGCACAAATAAAATGTGTTCAACTGATAAAGCAGGACATATGCTGAATTCAGTAGAAGTGTGTCTTTAATCAGTTGCTGAATACAAGCATCAGAGCTCATGTATATATCATTATACAGAGACTCAATTAGAAATACAGACATTAGTGTTTACTACCAACTAAGATTATACAGAGTTGTAGGATGACTTTGGTGGTCTGTAAGAAGAAGAGGTCAAAGATAGAGATAGAGAAGAAAACTAAGTGGTGGAAGCTGAAAAAGGAGGAATGTTGTGAGGACTTTAGACAGAAGTTGAGGCAGGCTCTGGGTGGTCAGGT
>CM074946.1:21013792-21024840 GCA_037577455.1 Pangasius macronema
TGGTTGTTTTATTTCAAATCCATTGTGGTGGTGTATAAAGGCAAAATCACAAAAACTCTGTCATTGTCCAAATACTTACGGACCTGACTGTATATGCAAAGAAATGCTGCAGAACAAAGATGCCTTCAAAAATAATGAAATTAAATGCAACAAACAATAATAAATGAAATAAAGTCAATATTTAGTGTCACAACCCTTTACTTAAAAAAAAAGAAACGTTGACTGTCACACTTGCTTCTTATTTTTGCAGCAAAACCCAGCAGCCTTCATTATGTTTTTTGTCTGAAAAGTCATCTCTTATGTAACATGCTGCTTTCTTTACTGACATACAAACATTTTTTCTGTAACATTTAAGTTTAAGCTGGAAAACTAATGTTTGGCAATCTCAATTAATTATAAATATAAAATTATCATATATATGAGAGAGAGAGACCAAATTGATCAGTGACTCTGATCAGTCATCCACTGTTATTAATTAAAGTCCTATTCAAACACACGCACGCACGCACGCACGCACGCACGCACGCACGCACGCACACACACACACACACACACCCCTAAATTTATTTCATTCAGATCATACAGTGGCCAGTGGCACCTGTCCCATGTAACATCTTCAGCTCCAACATGCATCACATCACACAGCAGGCCTCAGGAAAATTTTGCGTACAGTACAGTGACACACAGAGTAACACACTCAAGCACCACACTCAGTTTATTATTGTTTTTGGCCCGGCAGTCCTGGCATATGTCTCTAACTTAACTGAGAAGTGATATTAATCAGGAAAAGACCCCCACTACTGCAGCTGATCAGCTGGACACACTCTGACCACCCTTATTTTTAATATGAACAACAAAAGTGTGACTGATGAGCTGTCTAATTAAGTGTGATTGGGACATTAACAATGCATAAACACTGATAGGAATAACCGGCATCATGCCACCTGTTTGTAAATGTGAGCATGCTGAGTGGTGCAGAGTGCTTATTGCTTGTGCACAGCACGCATTCATGATGAATTAATACTGACAACACAGAAGGCTGACTCGAGTCACTGGATTTTCATATACCACCAAAAAGCCGAATTATTTTCCCGTATAGACTGTATACACATCAATATAACAGTTTCATGTGAGAAATATTTCTGACATCTTTGCATTTTTGCTTGCTACCATTCTTAAATATTCAAGAATGCAATTAAGAAATGCTTACATTTGCAGAAAAAGGTACTAAATTGTACATATTGTGTCACAGGAGTCTTTTGTACCTTTATGGATATAGCACCTTCAAAGTAAATCAAAGCTTACATAAACACTGTTTTAAATGTTATAAACATTAAAACGGTCTTTACCACATAACCATTTACCAACAGGAATTGAAGAAATATTCATTATATCTTTAGCTATAACTAAACACTACAAAACTGAATTGTTACGCAAAAAAATAGATCTTGTGAAATATAAGTGAAAATATCTTGAATATCGGCAACTCTATCAATATGTCTTATTAAAAACAAAGGTACAAAGCCTATTTTAGTCTAATTATGAAGCTTTTTTTTTAGTAAATTCATCCTGAATTCATCTTATTCTATTGGCAAATAATTTAGCTTCTTTCTAAATATAAATTCTTGAAACTATCAAAATTATTTGGGAATAGTTTTAAATAATTTTAAGCTTGAAGTAAAAGCTTTTGGTTTACAATGAGCTTTACTGTCGTCACATTTGACTCCGTTCTATCACGCTGATGGCATCACGGTTGGTGAAGGCTAATTAATAAACCAGAGCCATGCTTATTCATCACTGGGTGCAGATGATTTGTAAAGATTCTCTACAGTTCTTTGATAATAAAAAGTATGGATAAAAAGGTGTCATTCTTTAATTAATAAAAATATCTTTTTTGATAAATTTCTGCGATTATAAGAAGAATAAAACAATTCAGGACATGCTGTTATTGGAAAATAAAAACCTTCAGGTTGGTATCTCTATATCACACCATCCTGCCATTGATTATTTTCCTGTAACAGCACACCCTTGATTGTTTTATTCCTTACTCAATGTAAATAAGCGACTGCTCAGATCATTAGAGCAGTTTGATTTTTTCATACATCCAACACTGGGATTATGCACTACTTTCTGTCACAGCGCTTTCGCTGATGAACCTTGGACTCTGTCCATGTGTAATGGATGTGTGTGTCCTTTTCCCCTCAAGATACTCTGTTTAACCCTACACTAACTCCCCTATCCTCTCATCCCTTGTCCCCTTTTCACCCTGTCAAGAGAGCGTGTTCATCAGGAGGCTCCAAACAAATGACTATTGTGCACAAGTTCCATCCTTCATTGTGGCATGTGCCAGATGTATGATGTCTGGAGCTGAAGGACTATTGTGAGTAACAGAAAACAATGCAAAAATGAAGGAAAAATGAAAAGCTAAACACACAAAGGGAAGGAAAAGCAATTAAAAAGCATGACATTATAGTGAAACCAGATACAAATAATGAGAGAAATGCATAATTAAATGTACAGATGTCTTACTGTAATCAATAGCAATATACAGGCTTCAATTTCAGTTTTACAGCCATGGTCTTAATATAAAAGCTTTTTATCTTCAACACATTTCCCCTTAATAATCAAAATATATTGCTTTCTATTGTTTTAATATTAATGATGATTAATTTCTGAACCATGAGACTTGCTCCTGGACTTAAGCCTTTTTTTTTAAGTATCTTTAATATACTTATATATATATACTTTTTTCAGCTAGTATATATATATATATATTAGCTGAAAAAAGTATTGCTGCATTTCAAAAGGAAAAAATATCTACTTTCTCTAAGGTTTCAATACATTTTCAATACACTACATTTCTACACTACATAATCATGATAGCTAACATTTGAGAGATTAGGAATAAAGCTGTTTTTAATTAGTCTTAGCTAAAGTTCCCATTTTCCACTGACAATAGGGCATTAATTTATCATCAGTAACTAAAATTAGCATGTGATCTGAGGCACATGTCTTTTTCTTTTGGGAATCTTTCTTGTACTTTTACTTTCATTCTTTTAGTAAAACTTGAGTTTATACTTTTCCACTTTAACATATGTCAGGATTTTGCTGCTGTAATTCATCTTTATTTAGACCTTCCAAAGTCACAATGGTATACCCATGACTTTCTTTAGGAAATTGACCATTTTTATAATGGTTTAACTGGTAACAACATAAAAAAAACCTGCAAAGTACACTCATTAGATAGCTGTGTATCTATCTGTCTCAGATAGCATTTGTCAGCCACTATGAATGTATGAATGTAGCTCAGAGGAAGATCTTATACAAGTTGCAGACTCCATAACTACTACAAGCAAAGCTTAGATGAGTGCCCTCAAGTCAAATTATAGAGATTTGACATGTATTTTTTAGTGCTGAGTTAAAAGAAACCTTTATGTCAGGCACAGTACAACACTGTGTTCATTAGCTCTATTGTCTTGAGAAATGGAGCTCTTGTAATCATTCTAATGGATTCCCAACACTACGCATGTAGCACACTATAGTGATTATGACAGCAGCACAAAAAGCTGGATGCTGATGATAAGTGATTGACAGCATCAATTATTAAGCATGGGCAGAGTAGTGGGGATGACGTGGACAAAGCTGCTTGGCTCTTGAGAGGCTCTATCTATATTTGCCTTATCGCTCGGACACAGAGCGCAGTTCAGCACGAACATGGCATCATTATTCAGGCCCCAGATGGAGAGGTCTTTTGTTCGAAGATCGTGGGTTTATCCTGCAGCCGGGAGGAGGGCTGACCTACCCTCCTGACCTTTTCCCCGAGCTGTACCTGTGAAGCGGGATGATGGCTGAAATCTTCGGACAACAATGGCAGACAGAGACACTGACAGAGGATGAGGAGACAAACATAGAGGCTCATCAGTGTCAGGCCGAAAAGTAATGACCAAATTCACAATGGAATACTGCTGCAAGTCATCATTTAAATGTGGCTGGATGGGATGAATCCCACATATGGCCTTCTGATTGCTGGTTAGCAATGGACATTGAACTGGAAACAATGGGATTATGGAAAAAATAGTCTTGACATGGAAGGGCACTGTAAAGGCTAGCTATTTCATAAGAGAAACTGGTCTTAAAGGTGGGGGAAGGTGGGGGGTAGGTTGTTGGTTTGGGTGAGATTGAGATGGTCAACCTTTCAATAGACAGAGTATACATTTAATATTTTCTGCATAGGAAGACTATTCAGATGAGCAATGGAGAAGCAGACCTTGGAGACAGGACCATTAGATGATGCTGTCAAAACACTGGCTGTCTGCATGATAACAAATTACCTATTCAGGCACAAATCCCATCTACTCCCATTCTTACTATCTACCCCAGTGGTTAACAAGCTATTGCAGGAGTGATAAGACCCAGCGCCCATGAAAGACACAGCCTGATTGGGTCAATGTTTGATGTAAAGCCCCCATCATCCCACTCACATCTCAAGGTCTCCACTAGCCTCATTTCACCTTCTGTAATTCCACCTTCACCCAGACCCCCCCCGTCTCATCCCTCACATCCATCCAGCAGCCTGCGACAAAGCAGAAAGATGATGTTCCCATTCTGCCTTCCTTTGAACAGAAAGAAAGTGTGCCAAAGAATCAGGTCTAAAGCGAGGTTTCATGATTTCATGCTTGTGTGAAAATCCTGTTTCCAGCTCAGAAGCGATTTCAGCATCCAGACCCCTTAGCTTCCATCGGTCATGTGAAAACTTGGAAGGCTTGATGGACAGGGCCATTTTCTTTGTGATAGCTACAGTAATCCTTCCTATTAGACACACGCAGGCGCTCACGCAAGAGGGACACAGGGTCAGTAAGGCAAATTCAGCCAGGCCAGCTCAAACCAGTGCTCAAAAGTGCGCTTTTGTTCTGTGCTTGAGTTGTGATTGAATTATATTTGCCCTGTTGATAACAAGATTGAGAGAGTTTGGGAAGAGAAGAACAAGAGAAAAGGGAACTAGTCAGGTGGTATGCATGTAGAGCAGAAACACAGCATTCATGATTTGTAAAGCATGCCACTGTACTGAACTTTTCTTATGTTGTATTATACACAAAGGACAGCCATGTGGATATCTCAGTGAAATGACACATAGGGCAGCTTTGTTTAGATTCAGGAGTGTACCACTATACTACCAAACAATACTCAACACTACATCCAATCCAAATCCATAAGAGCTGTTTTACCAATACACAGAATTTTGGTAAAGCAATATCAAGCCACTATGACATATTGTCTAGTCTTCCCTGACACACTCTTAAAACCGCAGCTTCATGATTGAAATCTAAAGCACTTATCTTGCTGATTACATGATGTCTGAAAGGCACTTCTGTGATTCAATGGATCAATACCATTATAAAATGAGCAATCTCACAGCACAGCCAGTGTTCTCTCGATGTGTGTGTGTGTGTGTGTGTGTGTGTGTGTGTGTGTGTGTGTGTGTGTATGTGTGTGTGTGAACATGTCTGAGTGAGTGGGCTCCTGGGGAAAAAAACAATATTCAAGCTACTGAAGATGTGTTTTAATCTCTATTATTTTCAGGCTCTGTCAACCTCCTGTCAGGCTCCAATTAAAATGTATGCTTTTTACTGACACCGAGCACTTTTCTGTCCTTCTATAACTAATGTTTAATTGCATCAAGGTATAGAGAGACACAAGGAAGACATTAGTTTCTCTTTTCAAGAGTTCATCACATTGGGATCAATATGTACCAATGGAAGGTAGCTTGGCAAAGGCTCTCTGTCACTTATCATAGTATATGAAGAAACTCTATGAAATTCTTTCATTCATTCTTCTTTAGCAAGCTCTTTATCCTGGTCAGTGTTGCTGGATCCTGGAAAAAAATGGGGGCAAACAATGGATGCCAGTCCATTAGAGAACTGAAAAGGACTAAATTTTGAAGGAAATTAGTAGAGCCACCAAAACTTTGCTTACGAATTCTGTTGTGTGGTGTAGAAATAGTACGATACTTGACAGCTACAGTATGTAAAGTATACAGTATTGCTATAATACATTTAAAAAAAATAGACAATACAGATTATAATTCTAACTAAAGCACTACTGAATTCTCAATTCTGACTGGTCAGAAGGTGTTAATTAATTTTTAATAACAGCAGCTCTGACAATAGTTCTGGCTGTAGGGCAAATCTTTCTTCCTCATGTCATCTCAGGGTCCTTGCCACTGGCACCTCTTTCTCACTCATTTTGGATCTAAATATACATCCTGATTTCTATAAAGCTGCTTTGTTACAATGTCTGTTTTTCATAATGGAAGATGTATTTAACCGAGTCAACTCGGTTGACTACAGTCTATAGTAAGTCATCAGTACATTTAACCATATGGTTTACTCCTGTGATACTTCTCTACTCCTTCTTGGTTTTTCCATAAAGACTAAACTTCTCACAGAACAGGTAGAACCTTTGTGATAGTATAATAGTGCTGCATCTGTGGTGAGGACAAATGCATCTTTACGCACATAATGAGCCATAAGATATGCTGAGGCGAAGGATTTTCTCCTAGTCAGGACTCCTTTCAGTGGAGCATTCATTTTCCACTGTACATACACGTTCCTGCACATCTACCATGCTCATTCCTTATACACATCTTACTCAGCTGAGTCTTAATTTTTTCTCTGCCCCACACACACGTAAACACACACACAACACAACACTGTTGTTACATAGGCCTTACTCAGCATGGCATAAATTCTCCCTTACATGCAGGAACTAGTGAGAGCTTAGGAATTCTGCAGAGAGAGTACCTGCATTTGCTGTTGTGTGCAATTCTGCATCCTAGTATTCATTAGGAATAGAATGCTAAGATGCATCTGATCCATCATGGAGGCACAATTAGCAATTCTTTTCCACCTTTATCTTCAGCAATACCAAGAACAATGGTGCTAAACTTACTTTATAGTAATCAAGAATATAATGTGAAGGAACTTTATTGTTTCTCAAGGAACAGTCCATCCATTTACAGTATGGTCACATTGCTGACAGGTCAGATCAATGGCAGATTTCCTCCGAGGCCCATTTCAAATTATGTTGTCCAATACTAGAGAGAAGCAAAGAATTGTTGCGCTCCAGCACGGAGGACGGAGTGAGCCATGACTGACATCAAAATTAAAATAAAACATTGATTTCCTACACACCAATATTGCCTGTCTGTAGTGGGTGTGCACACACATTGCCCTTGCAACTGCAACATGGTGTACATTTCATGCTATTCGATCTAATGACTGAGAGATGAAAGCTTGGTGGTGAGTTGAGACCTGAGAGGAAGACAGCAGACCCATGGCACACAGGAACAGTACTCCTATGATGATATATTCAAGGCCTTGCAGAAGCAAGGCTGTCTGAGTGTTAAATGTGTCCTTAAGGAAATAATGAGATTATTGATCAAAAAAAAAAAAATCTCACACTTCCTTGTACAGTTCCCTAGTTATCCATTTATGGAAAAGGTCCTGAAGTGGTAGAAAAGCGTTACAATGAAGCCTCATGGTTACCTCTGTACCAACCACTAGAGGCTTTCAATAGATCTCTAATCAGCGTTATAGAGGACAAAAATATGGCTTTGTGGCATTATTACTTTCCCATTGGCTACAAGGTGGCTGTGAATGTCCTCACTTCCTTCTTCTTTGCCTTCTCTCATGAGGCTGACCATAGACACTAAGACCACAGCTACACACAGTCACCTCATTGCAGGGTTTCTCAGAAAAAAAACAGTTTGTCAAAAGGGGGTACTTTGTGAGATAAATGAAACAAATATGCTCCACAATGCTCCAGACTCTCCACTCCCATCTCCCATGACCTCCATCCCTTCATACCATATATGATGAATAACAACGGGTGATGTCCTAATTGCCTGCCAGACTGCCAGGGTGGTACCCATTCTGAAAACCCACTCTGATGTTAGCAGCTACCAATTGATATCTCTCCTTTCTTTCTGTATTAAAGCCTTTAAACGTGCTGTCTACAATTCTTTCTCACTCATAACCAGTTCCATGATTCCAGTCCCTCTGGTTTTATACCACAACACTTAGCTCTATGGCACTAGATCAGCCAAACATTTGTCACTAGTGGCTGTGAAAGTCCTCACTTCCTGATTTACCTTGTCCCATGAACTGGACTACAAGCACTAAGACCACAGCTACACACGGCTGCCTTCTCTCAGGATTTCGCCAAAAAGAACACGAATGCAGATTTCAGCATGACAAAAGGAGGCAATTTGTATAACTGAAACAAATATGGGATTCCAAGTGGTGCAAGAGAATCCGAATCCCAACAATGCCACAGCCATCCATGACCAGATCAAATCGGCAGATACGACAAATATTTCAAATGTTCACTAATCTACCATTGCTTATATCTAGATGTCAGGAATTAAAATATAAATTAAAAGACAAAATCAAGACACATCCCTGATAACTGTAGTGCAGTTTTGTCACTGTTTGCTCATGGAACTGTTATCAGCTGTGAAACAAAAGCACCCAAGCCAAGTGAATAAGATTATTTAATCTAATAGGTTTATATACAGTGAGTGTGGTTATGATTAAGTGCTTGTGTGGCCCCAGGGGAAATAAGGGAGTGCTGACCTTTAGCTGTGGTAGTATTCACTTTCTAACACACACATGCATGCAGACACACATGTGCACATGCACTGTCAAAGATCATGTAAAGGCATTATAGCTCTACTTCCTGATTGGTGTGCATCTGTCTACTTCTGTCCACTGATTACAGATGTAGCCCAAACCTTCCTCAGTCCTGCCACTCATCACTAACTGTTGAAGTCTTATTTCATTCAAACAAGGTTAGTGAGACTTTTCAATCTTTTCCATCAGCCACTACTCCTCCCACTAATCCTTACTCCCACACATCAAATCCCTAGCATGCTTCACTCCCCCTTCTCCAAATGACTTGAACAACAATCCATCCATGATGCTCCAGGCTCTCCACTCCCATCACTCATGACCTCCTTCTCTTCATCAGGTCATGTCCTGATTGCCTGAAAGACTGTCAGTGTGGTACCCATTCTGAAAACCCATTCTCAGCAGCTACGAACTGAGATCTCTCCTTTCTGTCAGTACAAAAGTTTCTAAACGTGCAATCAGTTCTCACTTATAACCAGCTCCCTAAGTTCTAATCACACTGGTTTGAAACTGCAACACTTAGGACCTCCATGCAACTACATCAGCCAATAAATTGTCAGTCCTGATCCTTCTGGACCTCAGGGAAGATTTCAAAACAACTTCCTGGGATTCAATATCCTCCTGTCAATCCTCACAAGCCTAAAATCACTAGTTCAGCAAGGTGGTGGTTTGCTTCCTACCTGGAGGAGGCTTGTATCAGGTCACATGTAAAGGATCCATATCTGTTCTACTGTGGTGTCCCTCAAGGCTCAGTGCTTGGGCCCCTTATGTTTTCAGTCTATACTCATATATCTCCCATAAAATCTTCACATGACTTCTCTGCTTTCTCTTGTATGAAACACCCCTACACACACACACACACACACACACACACACACACACACACACACACAGTGTGAACTAGTGGCCTCTGAGTCAATGTGTCAGCCTCATTACTGAGCTCCTTGTCTCTGGAGGCAACTGATCCACTGAGTCCAGTTCACATTAGGACACAGAACATTGACCTAACCTCTCCCTAATCTGCTTATGCTGTGTCATGGTCTCTGCGGAATGCATGAAAGAAAATAGAGGCAGGCACCACTTCCCTTTTCCCTCTTAGAGGATGAAGCTTGGAATCTTACATAACAAGGCAATTTTCTCTTAAAACCCTTTCATACAGGGGAATTAGACCCTGGCATTTAGGTAGCCTTTGCTAAAAGCAGTAATGGATAAAAGACATGCTTTATTTCATGTTTCAAAGAAAAATTACTAGATAGGTAGGCTCATCCTTTTAAATAACTCAAGGTAGTCTGCACTATCTTAAGGGCAACAAAAGAAGACAGGGTAAATAAACGGATGTCAAAATGGTGGAGAGCTTGTATATGTTTTGTGCTACCTCAAAAGGGATCTGACAGCTGAGTGGTGCTGAATTCAAATGATCAAACTCAGCAGGTCATACAAAAAAAATAATACGAGTGCATACAGAAAAAGACAGCAAAAGAACAAGAAAAATGTCTGAAACTGAAACACCAAGGTAGTAGGGGGTGCTGGCTTAATAGGGCTCTCTACTTGCCTTCCACTTCAGGCAGGAAGAAAAAAAAAACAGCCCTCAGACTGAAGGAAAGTGAGGTGCTCTGAACATCATGGGAAGACATCCTGGGCCTCTTAAAATAAAAACAGCAAGTCCTGGTTAGTCATTTGACATTCTGCTGCAAAAGAAACACAAAAAACCTTTGAAACATTCATTTATGGTTTGAAGGAAAACTAAAGTTTATAACAACAAAAACAAATAAATCACATGATATACAGTATACACACACACACACACACACACACACACACACACACACACACACACACACACACACACTACTGTCTTTACATTTCTTATATAATGTCAACTCTTATGTTTTAAATGAGCCAGTTTATTCTATATAGTGCAAATATTTAATTGACAATAACAAAATAATAAAATAATGCACACAATATACTTTCACATTTGTGTCACTTATTTACCACAAATTGTTCTACACAACATTATACACTGCCCAAGCAAAAAAAAGTAGCTGTTTAGATTTTAATAGGCAAATACATAAGAGTCTATGAATGAGTCTATGAGTGATTATAATGTTTCTAGCATGTTATATGTTTGGCAACAGTTCTTTTAACAGTTCTTTGGGATGTGCTGGGATGATACTTTACCAAGGAGACTTCCACCTCTTGAGGGAAATAACATCACAACATTTATTTCCATCAAGCGGTATATCAGTTTTTGGTCAAGATCTTGTATTGACAGTGCAAGAGCTGAGCACTGTTTAAAGTCTCCTCCAGCACATCCCAAAGACTTTCACTGAGGTTAAGGTCAGGACTCAGAGGTGCCAA
>CM074946.1:21025319-21038581 GCA_037577455.1 Pangasius macronema
TCTCAAAGAAAGACAGAAACAGTGGGATTTAAACAAACAATCAATGAGTTAATACAGAACAGGTGGATGCAATTGGATATTACACCAATGACAAGGCAAGGGGCGGAGACAGGACTAGAACAGAGCATGGAAATATAAACAAGACAAGCACCGAGAGGGAACATTCATGACAATTATATTGAGCTATTTGTTTGTTTGTTTTTTTATACCATTTTGAATAAAATAGGCAGGCACGGAGCTAACCTAAAAAAGTACAAGAACAATGGCTTTCTGGTTAATGTACAGTGGGGTCCAAAAGTCTGGCAGCACGAGTCAAAATGCTTCTATTGTTCATTTTGTTCTAATTTAAAAAACAACTTTCATTACAAATTATATTATTAACAACAACTTGAGTGAAAAGTAGAATCTTTAGAATACTAGTGTTTCTCAGTATTTGGTACATCCTCTTTCTGCTTGAATGACAGTAATCACCTGAACTGGACTCCACAAGTTTGTGCAAAACCTTAGGATCCAATTGAGATCAAATCCATTTGAGTGTCATCTGAACACATGCTTCAATAATTTCTTCAATAAGGCATGCGGAAAATCTGACCTTTTGTACAAAGCACTTAAGTTATGGTCAATATCACAAACTTGCTTACATTTACATAGGGACCTAAAAATAGTGTAGAATCTTGATTATTAGCTAAATATCTAAGATACTGAACATTTACTCCCTTTGTTTTAAACATTTAAAAATTCCAAAACCTTCTTTATTTTCAATTTTAAATGAAAAAAAAAATCCCAGATTTTCAATGTGGTCTCAGACTTTTGGACACCACTGTATGCCTTTAAGGCTCAATTCAAACTGCTATTCAAGGCCATTGTAGTCATTTAATGCACAGACCACGAGGATTGTGACTAACATAAAAGCCATTTCAAGCAGGCTTGTACTGTGCTCAAACTAGCATGAACACACTTTAGCACACAAAACTCTCTTCCACACACTATTAGGCGATTACAGATTATAACAAAAAGATCTCATGGGAAAGCTGCCCATTTTTATGCTTTCCCTGCTCTAACACACCTGATACAATACACCAATGGATTTATAATTAGCTGACAAGTTGAATCAGGTGTATTCACTGAGTGGTACTGTACATAGTCATAGAAAAGACTACAGGATAAGAGAAAATAAAAGAGAATATTCAAAGTGTAGATTAAGATGTCAAAGGCAGATTATTAATTAAAGATTTAGCACAGGGGTACACAACCTCTACCCTGCAACCCTGCCCATACTGTATATTCACCAGTTTATTGCAAAATTCTGGGCTTCTAAATTACAAAATAAATAAAGAAATACAAAATTACTGGGTATCTAAGGGTGCTTTCACACCTATTAGTCTGTTTGCCAAGCAGAATTTATAATTTTGGTGCATTTGGTGTTTGGTTTCACATTGCACATAATCAAAGAAGGCAAAAAAGCAACCAGCATTTATTTTCTCACAATCTAACCATGCTGGAGCTCCCTTGGAAGCAGACCAAGACCACCTTGTTCATATGCTCAAGCACCATCTTTTGGTTCACAGAAGAGTGGAAAATATGGAGTATATGTGTTAGCTGAAAAAAAACAACCTAATGGCATTTTTGAACAACAATCCTCATAATAATGTTCACTCCTTTTTTAAATGACAATCAACAGAAAACCTGACCACTGGTTCTTGGTTCCTGAGCTGCAACAGTTTGTTCCTGGAAGTGAACCAATCTGGCCCCTCAAGAACTGGATCTTTTTACGAATAAAGTGTGAAATAGTTCAAGATTAGGCATGACCTGGACTAGTATCTTCTGTGTGTGGCAAAGACATGTAAATTACTTGCCATTTCACTAAAAGTTAACTTCTTCTACTAGGACCACTTGTATGCACAGGAACATCAGCATCATGTGTCTTAATGTAACATGCAACTCATACGCTAACTGAAAAGACACTGCCACAAAATTTTTGACCACTATTAATTTGTGTTCTAAACATTATTTTTTCAGAGTGGTTATCCAGTTGCTGAACATCATTCAAGCACCAACCAATACAGTTTTCAGTCTCATAAAGGTGATGCACTTTAACTTCATTTCAAATGGAAATGTGTGGAAAAACAGCCAAAACAGCAAATACTGTTTATCACTGGATTCTAGTGTAACGCAGATGAACATGTATGCAGTCTGCCACCTTTGTTTCCCACACAAACCAAAGCTTTGCTGAAGGCGCAGGAATTAAGTCCAAAAGACGGGGATTTTCCTCATAGCCTGGTTCAGAGAAAGGACAGACTCTTTAAGCAGAGGCTTAGATTTCCCACAAAACTGCTTGTGTATAATTTAGTAACATAAGCTCATGATTGAGAGTTCTTAATCCATGATAGAGACTAAGGCATCCACTGCACTAGCACAAAGAGCGGACTCTCTCGGGTCGAACCAAAGGTCTCTGACTGGCTCTGTTTCTGGTTAAATGCTTAAACTGAATGCCTGCTTTTATGTGTACATACATAAAACAAAGTCTTTAAAAAATGAGATAGAAAGAAAGAAGAGTATTTGAAAAGGTCTGTCTATGCACTGCTAGACAAACTAAAATATGACCCAAAATATTAAAAGCCATGATCGTGTTTACTTTGTCCAATCACTAAATTCTCATATTACTGAACAATCAATAGACAAGTTGGCCTTGTCCGTTCTGGTAAAGTAACGGACTACAGAGGGAGTCATGTTGCTAATCCTGTTTAGGTTGCTAAAGGCTACACTCTTTTGTTTGAGAGAATTATATGGCTTACAACGAGACCTTAACAAAATACACAAAACTGACATTCTGCTCTCTCACTGGTCTCTGCTCACGGCTTGTTTGCATTTGGCTTGAGGCAACAGTGAACAGCCAAACCTTCTGCACTCTGACCTTTAGCCAGGTGTCATTAAGTCAAATGATCTTCAGTTGCTTGTCACGTTTCTTCTTTTGCTTCCAAGGAAAGCGAGAGAACAGGTGATTTTTAATTCAGCTGAGACAAATCTATTTCCCTTTCTAGCAGTTCAATGCATAACAAACCAAACTGTCCTAAACAGAATGGTCAAATAGCAAGCAGAGGCTTTTGGGAAGGTGAACGCTGGTATGCTAACATATGAGAGCACTTATTAGAAATGAAAGCTTTCTCATTTTTTTTCCACTTTCTACTCAAGCTGTGGTCCATATTGATGTGCAGCAAGGTGAGGAGATCAATACAATCCCTTTATCAAGCTAAGAGCTCTGTCAGTGTCAGCTCTAAACCCCTGGGGAGGTGGAATATGAGAGAGAGAGAGAGAGAGAGAGAGAGAGAGAGAGAGAGAATAAGAGCAATGGTCAGGGAAGGAGAGAGAACCGTTGCACGGTTGGTGCTCGATAAGGGAGGATAGCGTGAGAGACCGGGGTAGAGGGCACGCAACAGGATCTATTGCCTGAAGAGCAGCCCCCATCACATCCACACACACATCCACACACAGATACACACACACACATATCATTTTCCAAGTACATGGTCTGCTGGTGGTGTTGTGCAGCCCCTGGGCTGTCAGGAAGAGTGACCTGCGCCATCATTTTGGTATGTAAGGGAGAGTGGGTTCTGCTCTGGGACCACCAGCTTCCCTGATGATTCAAAGCCAACAGAGTCTAATAACTCTATCCTCACACCACACTCATCACTCTTTTCTATCTGTGCTGAAGTGGACGATGCCATACGAGCACCAATAGCAGCAAAAATGCACAGTTTGCTCAAACAATGTGGAGGAAAAAAACACATCAAAAATAATAAATATGAAGAAGAAAATAATTGCCACAAAGAAGGGAAAAACAAGGGACAAATTATAAAATTGTAAAATAAATGTTATTTCTTTGGAAACCCAATTATAAAAGGTGCTAAAAAGGGTCATACTTTTTTCACTCAAAAGTATGACAAGCTAGTTACGTGTTTTAACACAGACTATGGAAAATAAGGGTGTGGGAGTGACAACGCTATGTAGATAATGTCTCTGCTGATGAAGCATATCATGTTTGCACCCTCGACTAAAAGCTAACATTTCAGCTTTGAGCTGTGATGCTCTCTCATTGGAAAAAAAAATTCTAGAGTCTTTCTAACGGCTTAATTTTTGTTTGATGAAGTGTTTAAATGTGAGGTGAATGCACAACTTGCGAGTATGATGAGTTATTTAACAGATATTTTCACATCCCTTTGTATTCCAGTTAATATTGTCTTACCTAATTAATATGCCTAAAACTAATTCCTGGCTAGACCATGTCCTCGGTTCATGTGTGTAGAGCCGCAGGTGGTAGGATTTTGAAAAAGCATTAGAAGAAGAAGCAGCTTTTATTTGTCACATACATTACAGCACAGTGAAATTCTTTTCATCGCATATCCCAGCTTGTTAGGAAGCAGCCATGATACAGCGCCCCTTGAGCAGAGAGGGTTAAGAGCCTTGCTCAAGGGCCCAATGGTGGCAGCTTGGCAGTGTGGGGGCTTGAACCCCTAACCTTCTGATCAGTAACCCAGAGCCACCACTCCACCCCCCCCCCCCCACACACCTCTTTTATTTATTTATTTATTTTATTTTTTATTTTAACGAAGATTACATTTAAACAAATCTATCAAATCATAAGCTTTCTTTTGTGAAAGTCCATAGGGAGTTGAGTTTGTCTTTTCTCTGGTTGTTGTATGAGTGAATAAAAAAACTTGGCTGGGCAGAAAAACATTACTGATACTTTGCTTGTCGTAGCTCGAAGCTGCACTATGCACACCATGATAGATGCATATGAAATATTCAATTCACAACTCTTAATAGAGCAACACTTTGATTATGGCACATGTTAGAAATGGCCCACTGACATAAATATGCTTTAGTGTGAAGCCTCAGGTCTAGACATTCACTCATCTTGCGGCTGTCCCGTACTTCTTCATTCCAGAGTTTACAGTGTTTGTGCTTTAACTTACAGCATGAGACAGCAGTGCCATTGTAATAAAAAAGTCTTGCCAAGTTAGCAGGAGCTGGGATGGTTTTGGGGGCCGCTGGGGTGCTCGTTCACTGTTTAATGACTTTCAGATGTGCTTCAGTCTTTCTGAGTTTCTACACTAGAAAATATCCACAGACTTGATCTTCGCTCCTCCATCAACTGTGTTCGGACATACCGAAATGGAAAATGTCATAAAATTATACTGGAAGAATAAATCTTTTCAATTCCACATATTGCATTACATAATAAAAGAAAAAAAATATCAAGATATGAATAAGTATCCAGAGAGATGATATTTCAAGATATGTGGATCAAATGTACGTTTGCCAAAACGTATGTTAGGGAAACACAGTGACAATACTGAGAACCGAGACTGATCTGCCATTAACTGCCTCTTTTCATCTGCGATGACAAAATCTGCTTCCAGCCATAAATCCTTATCAGGACCATAAAGCCCGCCTGCTCTCTTCCTATGTAAACAGCGCTCAAGCACAAAGGGCTGCGGTAATACAAATGCCATAAAAATACAAAAAAAAAAAGAAAAGAAAAAGCACTTAAAACTACTTCATATATCTACTACAGAGTAAATGTAAAGGAATTGTGCTGCAGTCCTTTCAGGGGAAAGTCAACCTCTCTGTCTTTACTTTGGCTGCCATCGTCAAAAATATTACACACGATTCATCCTTGTTGTTCCTGAGGCATTTAGAAAGATCAAACAAAGCTGAGGCACAGACCTGCTGTGTTTGACAATAATCAGAGCCTTTTTACAAGGTCACTAACTGCACAAAAAGGCTGGGTATTTAAGAGAACTGTGTGTGTGTGTGTGTGTGTGTGTGTGTGTGTGTGTGTGTGTGTGTGTGTGTGTGTGTGTGACCCCGGTCATTAAATAAAGTTTTAATAATATGATCTAATGTTTATACATTTATCAGAATAACAATGTGCTCATTCTAATACATTTTCATTTCTATAGTAACAGCTAATTCACAGGCACTTGTATGGCAGATGCTCCATATAAACGGATAACAAAAGCATGTGTAATTGTTGATATTGTCAAATTTTCTGTGCGGAAATGTTCAAGCTATAACTAAGTTTTCCTATACAGGAAAGTTTTCAGGATGGTTGGCTTTATGGTTTCTTAGCAACATAACAAGCTGCATTTTTTTGTCTTATTAACTTCAAGAGAGGAAAAAGAAATAGAGATTGGTGAGGGAATGACTGGATAGCTTCTATGTTGTGCTAGACAGCTGATCCCCTCAGCAAAGGAGTTGTTGTTGATTAGGAGTTGTTGAATAGCATGGAATGGATGAGATGGGGCGGTGTGGGGTGTGGAAAATCTGTCACTAATGGAGAGAGATAGGAATTTATAGGAAGTTAATTAGAAAGGCATGGTCTCTTTCCCAAACTTCAGCTGTTTCATAATATAATTATATTGTGGGAAACAAGCAACGTAAGCAGCCCCTAAATAATTAGTCACAACAATTTTTTCTAGACCTATCAGCAGCCAATGGTGATTTACTTATNCATGGCCAAAAGGGTGAATCAATCTTGGGAATTCATCACTGGCGAGGTTTCTAACAATAAAAACTAACAAGTACAGTTATGCTGTGTTCATTTATTCATTCATCCATTCGTTTGTTGTTTGCTTATCTAGATTATCATTGGGAAGTCTATATTCAGTAAAAGATTTTGTTTATTATTAACTGAGTTTTTGCATTGCCCTTCTGGCATGTCTGTTGTGTTTTTCATAATCAACTGTATGATTGCTCATTAATTAAATCATTCCATCACTCACATATGCTATACTGGCACTAACTAAAAGTCCCATAAAAAAAAAAAATGGAAAATTTAAAATTGAACCTGCACTAGTGGACCTATGTATTAACATAAAAACAAATGTGTACACACATGGCCTGGTTTGCTTGTGTAGAACATATGCAAATTTGACAACACCTGCAAAAACCATGCAAGCTAATTTACTAACAGGAGCTATGAAGGATTGGGCATTTCCTTGGGCAAAATAAGTGTAAAAGTCCCATTTTCGGGGACTTTTACACTTATTTTGCCCAAGGAAATACCCAATCAGAAAGTTTTTCAAAAAGTTAAAAAAAAAGAGCATTCAAAAAGTTTTTCATTAACATTTGCATCATCAATATCAACATAATCTACACTCATCAATTCATATATTTCATGCTATTTTTCTGCCCCATCTCACTGCATTTGGTTGACTTTACACTTAAGCTACCACTGCTACTGGAAACATTTAGCGCACACAAAAAAAATCTTATTTGCATGTTGTTTTCATACGAAATTCTTCTTCATAAATCACCCGGAATTTATCCCACTGCACTTGTACATTAACAGTCTTATTTTGGATTTCAGTAAATCAAGGCCATGCAGTTTCAGGTTTCATAATGCATGTCATGTTTAACATATGATCAACACCATTGAACTTATGATCATATCTTATTATATAAATGAGTGTCCAGGTGACAATAAACCCTACATACAGTATACATCTAACCCCATGTAAATTATTTCAAATTTGCATTCACTTCCACTCAGTCTGATTTCCCCAGCCAATCAAAATCAATAATTCAGTCAACCTCAGCCAGTCATTTACATTAGATGTCTCTAAATGATTCAACAAGAATCACTAACACAGGTTAATTATCTTGGTTGGGTTGGCCTCATTAAGATGGATAATGAATTAAGCTGATTACCTCATTGTCCAATATAAAGGTATTTAAGAAGATGGTTAGAACTGGCTTGGTTGTTGGCCTTTGTTTGGTTAGGTTAACTAGGCGGACTGACACCACAGCAGCTATCGCCATTGGAGATCTACCTTCTCACAGAATTAATTTTCATCTCTAATTCGGCACAGTTGCTCCAGATAATCAGTCGAGTTGATTAGCTGGATTAGCTCTGTTGTATCCAAGCTGGAAGTGAATCCTGTAGAAATGTAGATCTCCGGGAACAGGGCTGATGACCAGTGTGTGACAATTCCTGCCTCAGGAGGTTTTTCTAGGTTGTCGAAGGAGTATTTAAGGACATCTCACTCAAGGTTCATTTTATAGACAAATCCTTCATTGTCCAGGGTAGTTTATTATTTCTGAATCAGATAAATGACCTCTTGCATAGTTTAGTGATTTCCCTGCTCAAACATCTACAAAATCTGGCTATGAACTGTTGAGTTAAATCAGCTGCTAAAAACCTTACAAGAAGACCTACAAGAAGACCTATTGCTTTCCTCCTTTGTATTTTATATTTTATATCCCAATATTCAAAACAATCTTGGCTTATGAGATATGGCACTCAATAAACATATCATTGTAGAACCTGGTGTGTGAGGGTGTGGAGGAAGACTTGGGAGACATGTGGTATTTTAGCTGAGCTCTGGGCTAGTGTTTATTCAGTCCATGCTTTTCAGTGCACTTTCAAAAACTCAACAACCAAAACAACTCAACGTCCCGGACTCGCAGCTTTTGCTCCGTCAAGTTCAAGGTCACAATCTGCATTGTGTGTGTGTGTGTGAGTGTGTGTGTGTGTGTCGCAATCATCGCCTGCTATATCGCTTTCTATCTCTCTCGCCGGTTACAGGAAGCACTAAAATCACAAAGAGACAGACATAAGTGGACTGGTGGTAATAAGACACAGGTGAGAATCATCACACATTACCTGCCGGTTCAACCCTCCCCTCCACCCACAGCTGACACTCGAAAATTTCCATGCCATCAAAATCATGTACACCATAATAAGAGCTATTTAGAAATATATAAATTCTCATTGTCTGTGGCACACAATGTGGGACTTGTCATTGTATAAATGACCAAGATTGACTGATTGATTGATTTTATTTATTTAAATACAGATTTTCACTGAAGGTTGACTTGCTTTAAGAATTCCCAGTGACTGGAGATCTGTACTTTTAGAATTATTATAACTCTAAGTAAGGTCCCACTAACTTAAATGTTGCCACAAGTGTCACTACCACTTTTTATGTCTTTTCTAAAGAAAAATTAAGAATGCTAAGTGGGAATGCGAGAATCACATCAGGGCTGATTTATGTGCATCTGTCCATGGCCTGTCTGAGCAATCTCAGCATTGCGATTCTCCAATAAACAAGTTAAAATTATGTGGGAACATCCAGCAGATCAAGCTGGGCACAGCGGGGTGCATTCTATAGCCGTCCAAGTGCTCTGAAAATGCGCAGGAGCAGAAGTACCACACGCTATTGCTGTTGCTCTCAGAGGAAATGTTGTAGATACATCACTGCAGAAGCAGCCTGGGAACAACTCGGGTGTGGACGGAGGACTTGAGACTGCATGGTCTGAGGTTGAGGGGACTTTTCAGTTCTCCTTTTTACACTCTCGGATCAGACCTCACCCTGAGGCGACCTCCGGAATGCTAACAGTGTGGCTTTGTGGTGAAATGGGAAAAAAGCAGCTTTGGGAATGTAAGAGGACAACATGGGTTGTAAACGAGGGACAGCTCTTTAGAATCAGAATGAGTTTTATTGGCTAAGGAAGATTAACTTTCAAAGACTTTGACTTGACTCTAATACTGACGTGGTAACAAGAGTATATTCCTAAAAAAGATGAAATCTAGGACCTCCTTTGGGTGTCCCATTAAGGGAACACTTAAAGGTTCCATGCAGAACCCTACAACTCAATGTTTCTCCATCAGAAGCAGTTCCAAGCAAAAGATAATGATAGTTAACTATCCAGGAGTTTTCAAGAGTTCATCGGATAGTTAATGGCCACAATATAAATGGATAGTGGATAGTGCAAGTACGAAGATAAACATCTGCTGTTTGGAGTACATTACATCTAGCACCCTAAAGAGTTATTCAGTTATTTCATTTGTAATAAACCCCACCAGTTTCACAAAAGTAGAACCTCTTCAGACAGCTAGAACCATTAAGACTTCCAGAGAAACTTTTTTTTCTAAGAGCATCCTTATAAAATATAGCAAGTATGAAGCATAGAGATTGAATAGTACAGCAAGTACTGCGAAAAAGTAAATATATTTTGTGCATCATATAACAACACCACCAAAGGTAATACTATCCTCTACGCAGCTGTTATAGCCTTATCTTATTCAACAGATCTAGCATAACTAGTATTAACAAGAGAGGACTGTTAGTAATGATTATATGACTTGTGGCATGATGTGCTTAATGGAAATACACAATCACCATCTTTGGTGATAAATATTTTTCCAGTTCTCAGCATGTGGGCCAAAACCAGCATAAAAAAAGCACGTAGGTAAATAAAGCAGCAGATGAAAATGGCTCTGGTTAGGTTGCGTGCGACGTGAATGCCCAGTGGCTTCTTGGGAGTGCATTTTTCTCTGACAGCATCATTAGGCAAAGCGAGTGCGGCCTGGGAGCCACATTCTATCAATAAAGAAGCAGAGACAAGGGGCGTCCGGCCAAATGCTGCCCAGGAGAGGGTTGCTGAGCTGTGGGTGCGGGCGGTGGCTGGAGTTCGGCCCAGTGCTAGCTCCCTCCAAGCCCCAGAGGGCCTGCCTTCCACCAACACACAACTTTCTGTTCCTCGTGCATTTCCTCTATATGCTGAAATGTACTGGATAATAATCAATTTCATTCGCATAATTAAATTAATGCTCTAATTTACTATCTTGCCTCAGTAACAACTGTTTCAACTCTTATTGAAAATAAATAATGTGTGATTGCTTGGTCACATCATGTTTTGCCACGCATGGAAATTAGGATAATTATAGATGCTTATATGTACATCCCATACCGGTACTGTGATAGACATACGCAAAAACAGGAAATCAAACTGCTATGCAGCTCACAGGAAAAACAATACGAATACCCAGCACCATATATATTTTGACATGTAGCTTTTTGTCTTTTCACTACATGACTGTTTATAGTAATGATCAAATTCCCACTGTCCACTGTTGCCTAAAAGAGGATAGGTTCCCTTTTGAGTCTAGTTTCTTTCAGTGTTTCTTCCTCCTGTCCTCTCAGGGAGTTTTGCCTTGCCACTATTCTTTAGGGCCATGGTTCCAAAATGTGGTCCGGCAACTTCCAAGGGTTTGTGATTTACTATATCTCTGGGGTCCCTTCCTGTACTGCCTTCTTTTTTTAAAATAAATGACAGTGGTGGAGTTTACAAGTATCAACGCTGCTATGGTTTACTTAAACTGCAATTTGTTAAAATCACGAAGTGCCATCAATATGGCTTCAGATCTACAGGTTGCATACTGCCCTTTCATTTTTTTTTAATTACATATCTGCTGTGTCTTGGAACTTCTTTTACTCTGGAAGGGGTCCCTGGATACAACAAGTTTAAGAACTTCTGCGTTAGGAAAAAAAATCTAGATTTTGTATACAATGTGTACTCATACAATGTGTATTGTTAGAAGAGCTATATCAACTATGAGTGTGGCAACCTGGGAAAACCTTTCACACTGTGAGATTTTGATGTTGTTCTGGAAACTACAGACTTCCCTGAACAGAAATTGGTATCTTATCTGCAGATATCTCAACCATCAGTAAAGTTCTAGCGTTTCCAAATCTGCTTACCCCCAAAAGTCAAAAAGGAGAAAATTCATTCCGACTGTAAGATTTCATTCTGAATGTGGTGCAGGAAAAATTTTGACAGTACATATCTAGTAAAAAAGAAAAAAAAATGGAATTGATTAGGCTTATGTCATTCCACTACAGCATGTAACTATCCAACAACCTGATTAAAGTGTGACATTCACACATGCCTAGCAAGCTTTTAGACATCTTTAGGTGACTATTTTTACTATCGCATTTGTTAAACTGGCTCCTTACCCAATACAATCTTTGCAGGAAAATAGTCTACGTAAGATTAAAAATGAAATAAAAAACACTGTTGTGTCATTTTGGTGATATATGTTTATAGTTTATTAATTTTTTTTCCTGTGTTATGTAGAAAAACCCAATTTTAGTTAAAACCTGAGTTTCACTCATTTTTGGCTGTTTTGCAGAATCCAGCCACAATAACATCTGATGGGTTTTGTTTTTTGCCAGTCTGCCTCACATATACAGTGCTTGCAAAAATATTCAACCCCCTGTAATTGATCAGAATTGTTCAAATAATAAACTGCAGTCAACAAACAATGTTCAAGCACCCTGAAGAACCTAGAGCAAATCTGCCAGGAAGAATGGGCAAAAATCACTTTCCCAAACAGTGTGCAAAGCTGGCAGGAACTTACCCCAACAGAATTAAAGATGTTACTGCAGCAAAAGGTAGTTGCACCAAGTACAAGTCTGAAGGGGTCGAATACTTATGAAAGCAGCATTTTTCATATTTTGTTTTGCATTTTATATATATAAAATGGGGGCAATGGGGGCATTGGGGGCACCGGGGGCAGCCTAATGGTTAGAGAGTCGGACTTGTAACCCGAACCTGAACCTGAAGGTTGTGGGTTCGAGTCTCAGGCCGGCAGGGATTGTAGGTGGGGGGGAGTGAATGACCAGCGCTCTCTTCCACCCTCAATACCATGACTGAGGTGAGACCCTTGAGCAAGGCACCAAANGTGTTCACTACTGTGTGTGTGCACTTGGATGGGTTAAATGCAGAGCACAAATTCTGAGTATGGGTCACCATATTTGGACACACGTTTCTTCACTTTTATTTATATATATATATATATGTATAGACACACGGAGGTCCAATTTTTGCATTCACACAACTGGGCACCCAGTGAAGTTTAGGTGCTCTGTCTTTTATGAACCACTATATCACCGCCTATATGTTGAGCTATCCATACATGTGTTGCTGGCTGTCTATATATTAATGAAACAAAAGGGAACCCATGCAGTGTGCATTCTGGTGGATTTTCTAATAACCGGTGGTAGCCTGCTAATTTTACATGGGAGAAAGGTATAATGCACAAACCCATTTAATGAAGAAAGACAATATATTGAGAGTTTTTTAATGTAACTGTAATAGAGGTTCTGTATATACATTTACCCCGATCAGCCATAACATTAAAACCACCTGCCTAATATTGTGTCGGTGCCCCTCGTGCCTCTAAACAGCTCTGACCCAGTGAGGCATGGACTCCACAAGACGTCTGAAGGTGTGCTGTAATATTTGGCACCAAGATGTTAGCAGCAGATCCTTTAAGTCCTGTAAATTGCGAAGTGGGACCTCCATGGATCGGACTCGTTTACCCAGCACATCCCACAGATGCTGGACTGGATTGAGATCTGGGGAATCTGAAGGCTAAGTCAACACCCTGAACTCTTTATCATGTTCCTCAA
>CM074946.1:21074096-21097529 GCA_037577455.1 Pangasius macronema
AGGGAGGAAACTCAGAATTTGAGTTTTGAGAGCATGGGCTCCAGACTTCAGGCAGTTTACAATTATGTCACTTTGTCCAAATACCTTTGAGCCCCTGAAAATGGCTGTAATTCCTACACGGTAATGAACGAAGACTCTTTTGGCTGCTCCCGTTAGGGGTCACCACAGCAGATCATTAGTCTACATATTTGATTTGGCACAGTTTTTACGCCGGATGCCCTTCCTGACGCAACCCTCCCCAATTTTTCCAGGCTTGGGACCGGCACTGAGAGCGCACAGTTGCACGCTGGGATTCCCTGGCCGGGAATCGAACCCGGGCCACAGCGGTGAGAGTGCTGTGGCCTAACCACTGGTCCACCAGGGACCCAATTCCTATGCTGTAAATGCCATATTTTTGTGGAACCTTTTAAAATAAAGCTGAAAGTCTACACTTCAATCACATATTGATTGTTTTATTTCAAATCCATTGTAGTGGTATATAAGGGCAAAATCACAAAAAGTCTGTCACTGTCTAAATACATCTGGACTTAACTATATATATATACAGTGTAATATAAAAAAGCTTATTTGAATTAAAATATGCATTCGTCAGCTTTTTGTTCATTTTTGTTTAATATATTCATGATATATTGGCTGTTATTCAGAAAGCACTGCTTGGCTGCACACTCTAACTAATACCTTTCCTCTATGTCATCTATCCCTTTTTATATTAGAAATCCATATTATGCTAAATGTATACCACCGCACTGCTGAATTCTCAATAGACTGACCAATTTTCTACAACTAAGTAAAAGATATATTCTCTCACCACGGTTGACGTTTTAAGTATAACTACACGAAGGTCTTATTATTTCTACAGTAACAGCTAATTCACAGGAACTTGTATGTTGGACACTTCACATAATCTAATGTTAATAATAAAGTTTAAAAATTAAATAAATAAAAGAGTGGGTGGTGAGGGAACAAATGTTTAAAATAAGCGATAACCGGAACTAACATTTCACAACATTGTAATGTAAATAAATGGATAAAAAGTACAACTTGGCAAAGAAATTAATAAAAATTTGACAAATTAGTAATCGTTTAACGACACCATGTTCTCCTTATTTTCTGAAACGGATATTCATGGTTATAGGAAAAATAATCAACTTCAGGGTGGTAACAGTAACTTCACCCATCTTTGATTACTTTCCTCTGATAGCATACCCTGTTGTGTTTTGTTTCTTTCATTCAGACTATTACAAACCTACTTCATGTTTAGGTACACCTCCAAACTAAAGCCAGAAAAACATAAACCTGTGTGTTTATATTCATTCAGCCCTACTAACTCCAGAGGTTCAACAACCATAACTGTTTTAACTCAAGATTACAGCCTTCGAAGGAGGAGCCTGGCCATTCTCTCTCTGTGTGAGAAATGCATAAGTTAAATAAACTTTAGCTGAAGAACTGTATCAGGCACCGAGTCAAACTCCTTTCATTAAACCACAAAACAGACCACGGAGGGAGCCTGGGCTGCCAAAAAATCCCTGACAGGAAATCAAGATTCATTGCCGCACACTGCTGCCAGGCCTCAGAGGAGTCCGAGTCAGTCCTTGGACAGAAGGATCATCTCCTGCTCGTTTGCTCCTTGCTCTCTTCTGTTGCCATCTATCCACAAACATTCGTTGGCCCCTCAGCACCCTTCATCAGTCACCAAGACACACACTCACACTTTGCTAACTTTATTTAGGAACAACTTAATCACTTCCAACAGAGAGACAGATACCGTCTACATTGACGCTAACAATTGCAATTACTGAACAGAAATTATTATCAAATAAGTGACCTCAGCTAGGAAAATATGCTGCGGTGCACATCTGCTTAAAAAAAGAGCTAGAGCAGGAAACTGATAACTAAGAGCCAGAACCTCCTCATGCTTTGGATTCATATATCAGACCAAAATGGAGATCTTGCCTACCTGGGGCTGCTTGCATCTCAGTCAGGCCTCCCACGATGATGAGGGCTTCCAAAATCTTCATGTGATGATCAGGGTTCACATCCGCACTGGATACAAAGGAGGACAAAATACCTCAGATGAACTAGAGTCATTGTGTGAGCTCAAAAGAGGCATATTAGCATATTAACTGCAAGCTACTTGCTGCACAGACCCATGGCCTTGAATGTAGATTGGATCCTGATAAGATTTTAACCACAAACATTTTTTTTTTTAAATATAATTGTGTTCAAATGCAACTTTGGTTAGCTAACATCATACTATCATACATAGTCTATCATACATTATTATTATTCAAATCAGCTCAGTACAATCACCAGCTTCCTGTTGTTCACAGTTTCTAGCTGTTTTAACATTTTTTTTACAGTTGCTGTAACAAAAATCACAATGTTGTCTGGCATTTATAATTTCCTTAACTGCACCAACTTCAGTCACCATATGGAGCTTGGATCGGTTGTTTTCATAAATTATTTAAATGTAAAACGGTTACAATAAAGAAACAAAACTTACACGATTCCCATTATAAAACCTTTAAACATATAATTTGAAATGATCAAACTTTCATTTCAGAAATATAGCTTTTATGTAAATTAGGCCAATGGGGAAGCAAGCAGGATTCCCAGGGAAAATTAAATGCTTTGATTTGAATTTTTTAATTTTTGAGATTTGTATTTAGGACTGTAAAACTGTAACCATTAATGCCAAATTATCTGCTTTTAAAGGCAAATCTTACTCTTAAATAAATGAGAGTTTAAATAATTTATGTGGTGTCCTTTTATATATAAGTCACATGTTACACATGTATTAAATTTATGTGTAAATGTAGTCAGATACTTTTGTGAGCTTCCAAGCTTAATACCACTGCTCACGTGTGTTGTGATGTAATATATGAAATTGCTGAATATGACTTGGAGAGACCGACGCATTTACACTAATGTGTCAAAGGCTTCATGAAGTGACTTGAGCGACTGGATTTAAATCTGCATTTACACCTGTATTACTAGGCGGATAATCCTGATACTTGACATGCAAAAAACACCCAGGTATAGAATGACCTGACATGACTCTGAACAAGCTGAGACTCTGGTGAGCACCCACATGGTGATCATCCTTCACATCCTCAAATACTGCTTTCAACTCCACTTGAAACCCTTTCAAAGCTGATGTTAGAAGTGACACTTCTGCACATAATTTTTTTAATCAAGATTGGTCTCACAAGCATGCACACACACACACACACACACACACACACACACACACACACACACACACAGTCACAGGTTAAGCTCATCATACTCAGTCATGTCACAAAATGCACTCAGTCACATCCTGAGATTCAGTGGCTCATCTGCCTGGAAGACCAGTGACTCATTTTTATGGTCAGAACGTCATGCAGGGAAGTGCTAAAATTCTGAGAAAGAAAAATATACCAATGTTGGGAAGCAAGACTGCCAGTAACAGGTTTGGCAATTTCACCCTAAAACTTAATGTCTATTCAGTAAAACTGAAAGCTACAGTTAAGGACCTTGGTGTGAACCCTTGTAGCTGCTCTAGCATTTCGTTCCCATGTTGGTAAAATCTCCACTTGCATATTATGATTTGAAAAACATAGCCAAAATAATAAATATGGTATAACCTGTTTATATAATGTTAGTTAATGCTTTAATAACCTCTAGATTTTTAACCCTATTTTATCTCTTTAAATAAAGTTCAGCTGGTTCGGAATGCAGCAACATTTACATTAAATTTACATTTAGTGCATTTGGCAGATGGTCTTATCCCAAGCAGCTTAGTAGTCTCCATCAAAAAACATATTCTCATGCTAGTACAAACAGGTCTAAGAATACCATTAAGCTAAAACACTGGAACCTGTATTCTTACCATCTTTTGTTCAGGTAATAGGATCACAATAATTTTGCTGAGATGTTACAGGACGACTACTGTCAAATTTGAGACTTACCCGTATCTTGCTGATCATATGAAGTAGTATAGTTAATCCATGCACGGTGCTAAATCTAAATATAAAGCCATATCCGCATTTCTGGTTCTAAAAAGGTTCTTAAAGGGAGTTTTGGATATTTAAGCATTCTCAGAACCCTGTCTGTAAGGGAATAATAATAATAATATGGAACCTTTGAGTGTTTTCCCAGGAGGACAAACTAAAGAACCATGTAAAGATATACAGTTTAAGCTTTAAGAGTGTATTGCTAAACATACTTTTCATAATTTGTATTAATTCTTATAGATTTATAATATAGTTAATGGTACGAGCTTTCATTTGAACTTTGAGCTTTTCTGAAACGGAAATCTGTTGTAGGGTTTTAGTAAAAACTTCATCCAAAGGAAAGTTCATCCAAAGGAAAGAGCCATTGCAGGTGCTATATAGGACAACTGTATTGTTCATTAATATACTTTATCTTAATTTTATACCAAAGTGCAGTTGAATTCTCAATAGACTAACCAGTCTTCCACACCTAAGTAAAATATATTGGTGTGAAGTCATGAAGTCATGAAGGCCGACATTGTATAAACACAGGTTTATATTAATGTGCTCACTGTAATATCTTATTGTTTCTACAGTAACAGCTTATACACATGGACTTGTATGGTGGACATTCCACACAATCTGAGATTAGCAATAAATGTATAAAAAAGTGTTGTTTAACAAGGGAAAGGAGTCTCAAATCTTTGTAACACTGCTTTGTAAACTTTCCCGACGCAAGAATGTCTTCAGGACAGAGGAGCTTACACTGTTCGGTTTCTCTGTAAAATGATAAGCTGTGCTTTTTTTTTGTTTTGTCTCATTACCTCTAAGAGAGACAATACAGTAGAGGCTGGTAAGAGAGCAACTTGTCTTGTGGACGTTCCATAATGTTAAATGTAAATATAAATAGTTAAAATGCGCAATATGACAATAAAAAATGAACATCGTCGAGTATCACTGTGCTATAAGTGGAATAACACACTTCAGACCACACTTCAGTTATACGGAAACTAACCACATACAGTCTGTGGTGTGTGTTATTCGTTACTAAGTTGTTTAACCTTGTTTTCGTTCCATTTTGCTCCAACCTTCCATTGTTTAATTTTATGTATGCAAAGCACTCCAAACCACAATTACAACAACTACAGCTACCACTATTACTGGTATTACTTATATTTTAAACCTGCTTCTTAATAGTGATGATTACCTTACATGACCCTTGTCATCAGCTGTTTGTGCTGACTAAACAAAAGGAGTGTTTGAGGCATAATACAGCCCATCCCCCTGTTAATCTCACAAGCAAGATGGACAAGTGGATCTGACACTGTGAGAAAGGAAAGTCCCATCCCTCTCTCTCACTTGGCACCGAGGCAAGGAAATAGATCACAATCAAATAAGAATGAGGCGAGTTAGGAGTTAGTGGAGTACAATACGCAGGCTGTGATCCCAACAAGCTCGCACACTACTCCCTTCTGTGTGTATGAAAGTCTATCAAGCAGCAAGGCACTATATAGGATATCTGGTGTCACTGCTTACAAGGTAATTGTGATGAAATGTGATGAGGCCTTGAATCACCAGGGCTACTTCTGCCCCTTAGCAATTCATCACTGTGTTCTTTCTCTAACTAAAATTAAGAAGTTACTATTACAGTCATTACAGTGATGTGGCTTCCATGGGAAATTTGTCATATGCTGTGAATGTAACCATCTGAGCTGCTAAGCCAATTTTGATATAAATTTTACTCATTAAAGTAGATTTTACCCCTCAAAATCCCAGGAGTGACTGGTTGGTCCAGACTTGCATTCTTCACTGTCATAACTACAAACTATTCCCATTACTTCACTGTAGTTGTTGAATAATTCATAGCAATTCCTGGATAATATGCTTTTAGTATACATAACTGAATAATAAAGATGGGAGGTTAGGCGGTTAAAGGGGAGTACTCTTCTTTCTTTCTTTCTCTTCTTTGTTTTATAGCTGAATCCAAAATAGTGTCTTTACATATGTAGTGAATATGAAGCTAAATGCAAATCGTCCTCACAAATCGTGTGTTGGGGTAGCTTAACAACTGTAGATTTTTTTTGCATTAGAAAACAAAAGAATATTCACCTTCTGTGATTAAAATTATAGGTCTTTGTCAGCACTAGACTATGATAACTGCTAACATCTTTTTAACTTATTTTATTTATTTATTATCATCAGCACATCTTATTCTGTTGTGTGATAGTGTGTAGTTTGTGCATACATTTATGAAACAAAGACTTTTATGAACCAAAGATGTGGGCTAATTTAATTAAATGTTAATAGGACGGAAGATAGGAAGGAAGGAAGGAAGGAAGGAAGGAAGGAAGGAAGGAAGGAATGTATGTATGTATGTATGTATGTATGTATGTATGAAGGTAGATAGGTAGGAAAGAGCAAAGGAAGGAAAGAAATAAGGCAAGAAGGAAGGAAAGAAAGAAGGAATGTATGTATGTAGGAAGGTAAGAAAGAGGAAATGAAGAAAGAAAATAAGAGAAGAAGGAAGGAAGGAAGGAAGGAAGGAAGGAAGGAAGGAAGGAAGGAAGGAAGGAAGGAATGTATGTATATATGTATGAAAGGAAGGAAGGATGGATTTGGACTAACGGATTTCATTTTTACTTGACTCATTTTTGCTTCAGTGAGATTTCTGTCTACTCAACCTCATTCTGGTTATTATGCAACATCATCATTTTATACAGAAAAACTGTGAAAACGTGAGGTGCCATTTTTGCCAACAAAAAGGTCCTGAAACACTTTTGTACACAACAAGCAAGGGATTCTTACATCCTACAGATTCAACAGTCATCCAAACACAAGTTACAACATCTGCATGACTGGGCTTTAAATGTCAAATTTAACTATGTCTGTGTATTTGTCTGGGTTTAAGAGGGTTTCCATGTTTATGTGTGTGAGTGTGCGTCCATGTGTAATAATGTGTAAATGACACTGCATGCAATAAACACATTGTTAAAAGGCATTTTTTGCCCAACAAAAATATCAAATACATGTTTATATTTCTATATTTGAGCAGCTGCAGGTCAACAATGAAAATGTCAACCCAGCAGAAACTTTTGACAGTTTCCATGAGAGACATTAGACAAGTAATTTTTAATCATTAATCATGCCATGTATCCAGCGGGGGTACAAAGTGACGGACTTCTCCACTACAGGTTTGATACACGGCTTGAAAACACAACACCCTCTTCAATATGCAGACTACAGAAACACAGAAGCACAAAGGAAAGTCCCTGCTAGCACGTGAACGCCATCCACAGCCATGGTTTGAAAAGACAAGTATATATAAGTGCCAAAGTCCGAAGCATAATTAAAAAAAATACTGGAAGCAATAACTTTATCAATAGCCAAATGTTTTTGCTAAATTCCATGCAGTATTTTGTACTTATGTTTCATTAACCGAAATGAAAATGAGGAAAACAAGAACTTGCTGAAACATGCCTATTTTGTGTATTTGCTTAAGTTAACACATAATATGGGGTTCATTCCTAAAGGTGAAAAATTCAGGGTGGCTTTGCAAATAGATTTGTTAATAATGTATACGAAACTCACTTCTGGAACAGAGACTACGGATGTAAATTAAATGTTTACTTCCCGTCCATAATTTAGGTACCTTCGGGTAAGGACTTATTTTGGTAAACAAAGAGTTTAAAATTCTGTGTTTCAACAACTTGATGTGTAATTACTCATGGGTGTCAAGCTTCAGTTTCACTTTCCTGGGAATCTCTTTGACATCTGAATTTACTATGGTTACAGATAATTAGCACATGCAAAAACTGCTTCTTCACCTTCTTGCATGTGACATCATATATGCCATTATTCTTTGCCAATAACCCACAAGATGATTAGAGCCTTAATGTACTAACACATCTGTCTGACAAACAGGGTGAATATACAGGAGTAAATCTAGATATCTCAGTCATATTACAGGCTCTGGTTTTCGTTAAGGTTTCACAACACAAGTGGACAAGTGGAGATTTTTTGATGTCACATGACGAATGTGGGTTTTGTGTTGGTATCGTCATTGGGGTCTTTCTCTAGGTTAAGTTAAAACTATGCATCTTACCTGAAATGGCTGTGTTTAAAGACCGCCTCGATGTAGGCCTGAGCCAGAAACTTGGCACTTGCCTGAGCAGCTCCTCCACTCTGAGTCACTTTGCTGAGGTGACGGGTCAGATAGACCAGGAGCTGGTGGTTAGATTGTGGCATGCTGGGGGAGTCCAAGATCCTCTTCAGCTGCTGACCACAATCCTCCAAACTTGCTATTTCTTTAAAAAAGACAGAAGCCATTCAATAGGTTAAACACTTATTATGCAATGTCATGTCCATGTATATTCAGTACACATACTGAATGACAGTATCAGAGGCTGGAAAGGCACTGGCTACACATGCTTCCTGTGTCAACAGCTGCCATGTTTAATCATTTCTTTTAGCCAGACAGCGTTCTATTAGAGTGCATAAAGAGAGGTGCTAAACAGAGTCTTTTATTTGTGTTGCATTGTTAAATACATCAGCAAACATTCCTCTGTTGCAGAAGTTGATTTGAGCACAAAACAAAGGTTGTCAAGTGGGAAAGACTGATGTCAATGTGTCATTCTTCGTTCATATGATTTCTAATTTTAATTTTGTTACAATAAGAAAGAAAGAATGAAACAAAGAAAGAAAACTGTGATCGAATTGATTTTGTAGCTGGACATAAGAAATAATTTTCAGAGGAGAGGAGAGGAAATGGTGAAGGAAAGGAAAGGAACGGAAAGGAGAGAAGAAAAAGAAATAAAGTTAAAATGCACTGAAATGTGATTATATTGGTAGCTGGACATAAGGGGAAAAAAAACATGAATCATGATTTTCAGAGGTGAGGAGAGGAGAGGAGAAGGTGAGGGAGTAAGGGAGGAACAGAAAGCAAAGGAAGAGAGGGAAGTAAAAGAAAGAATGGGACGGAACAATTACAGGAGTCAGGAACATTATGACAGTCATCCCCGTTTCCTCCCATCACCCAATAACAGTAGGTGGATTGGTGACTTTAAACTGCCCCCAGCTATGTTGAGAATACATGCGTACATGGTGCTATGAGATGGACTGGCATCCTACCCCGGGTGTACTCCTGCCTCTTGAAATAGGCTCCGGATACACAACAACCCTGAAGATAAATGGTCTACTGTTCTACTATTTAACCACTGGTCTAATTCTGCAACCCGCATCTGCACCTTCTCTATTTTGTGCTATCGGAGCAGCTTTTCAGAAGCTACTGCATGTGGGTTTCCCAACGCCGGTGTCTGGGAAGGCCACGTACGTATGTAGCATGGTTTAGAGACAGGCTGTCAGGGAAAAAAAAAATGCTCAGTCAGCAAACCACCTCTTTTTCCCCAGTACTCACAAATATGAAATATGTGTAGCCATTAGCTACTGTGTGGACTGATGGGCTTACCCAGATAATTAATGTTAGTCTATCATTATACCTATCTATCAGTGACATTATACATCTCTATGCTGGGGATTTAGTGTTAGCCCAGCCAGGGCTACCGCAAGCATACTGTCTGCTGTGACACTGGGGAATAAAGCTCTGATTTAAAGCACAACCTATGTATTAATTAGCAATGTTCAGATTGGCTTTCCCACACTGAAAAAGGACATCTGTGCACAAAATAATTGGAGGAGGTGCAGACCTCAAAATTAGGCCAGTGATACAACGTAATGACTTTCGCATACAAAACAGTGTATTGAACATTTAGCAGAACTCTAAAGGCACAATCTGCTCATCCATCGGTGTTGAGTGATAATCATCACACAATCCCCAAGAGCCAGAACAATGACTGATACCTTATAATGGACCTATTAGACATGCACGCATGTTAAAATACAATAATTATAATTGACAATTGTCTAATACATATTTATGGCTATTTATGTTTCAAGCAGACAGCGTTGCTTTTAGCAAAAGCAATGTAAATCTTAGCTGTCACAATGCTCTCAGAGTAAGTAAAGACAAATGCCTAAATGGTGCTCATGCACACCAGACTCACATGAACACATTCTTAACCCCTTGCCAATTACATTTCCACAATGAATTATGAGCATCATTACGATGTGGCTGGTTAAGGCACATCAGCAATGGTGCTTATGTAAGATAAGTGTCCTGGGGTCAAAGGTTATGAGCAGCAGGAGGTGGGGAAATAGAATGATGAATGTTTGACAGCCGGCCGGCCCAAATGTGGGTCAGCACGTTGACCTTGGCCTTTGACCTTGGCCTAAGACCAATGACATAGACCTAGATCCTATGCATGCACATACACACACCACTGTCAGCTATCACCCTTGCTCTTTAAATGCACATGTATATCACTAGCTGTTTGAAGAAGAACAGCCCCCTCCACTCCTCCAATCCAACCCTGCTAGTCATAATCAATGGAGGTGTTCAATAAAGGCCAGGACCGCGGGAACTTAGCTGAGCCCATCTGGACTCAGCATGAGACATGTAGGGGGGTAGGGCTGTCCAGAAAACAAGCCTTGACATTCCTGGAAAGGGACGCAGCAGCCCCCAATAAGCCAGATGAGCACTGGTACATCACACTTATACACTCTGACAGATAACAGCAAAAGATACCTTTAAGATTAGCATTAACTGGGCTTTGAGTTGAACCCCAGTCAAGAACATTTAATGGCAATTAGCAGCACATCTTCTGGGAATGACGCTGAACCTATACAGCCATCGTAGACCATTTAATTGT
Organism: Pangasius macronema; assembly: GCA_037577455.1. Lineage (NCBI taxonomy): Eukaryota > Metazoa > Chordata > Actinopteri > Siluriformes > Pangasiidae > Pangasius > Pangasius macronema. The sequence goes on from CM074946.1 coordinate 21,084,838, forward strand.
GAAGGTTCCTTAGACTCACTTTGCAGAGACGGATACACTCCCACTCAGAAAGCAAATAAATAGCTTAATTGTTCCTGTAGATTTTATTACAGCATGACACAAACTCATTCTTGTGTTAAGAAAAATCAGAAGACTGATAATGATGGACCAGTGACAAAATGACATTCCACAGAAGTGCAAGTGTGTAAAAACATGTGCAGACCTCACTAAAGCTGATTTATTAATGGTCTGACAAAGGATTGTGTCGTCCAAACCAGCAAAATAACCCATCTGGTCTGTTTTGCATGTTTGCCTCAATCATTCATCTTCAGTAACAGTTTTGTCCTGGTCAGGGTTCTGATGGATCCAGAGGCTATCCTGGGAACACTGGGCACAAGGCGGAAGAACTCACTACACATGGGATGCCGGTCCATCGAAGCCCACCATGCATACACACATTCACACACCCCTTCAATTTAGAGTAGCTAATCTTCCTGCAAGCATATTTTGTACAGTGGGAGGAAACTGGAGAAACCCATATGAACACAGGAAGAACATGTGAAAGTCCACACTGACAGTAACCTCAGGAAGGAAGGAAGGAAGCTCTGGACTAACTTGAACCAAGGACTTTGAAGCTGTGAGGTGGCAATGCTACCTGCTACACCACCAGGCCACCTCTCTGCTTTTATTTTAGCACTGTTCTCGCTATGTAATCTCACGTGTGGCCATTTTCAGTTTCAGTTTTATTCTTGCAGGAAAACAGGTTTCAGATGAAAAAAAGCATAATTAACTACTGAGTCCGCCACCTTCCTTGTAGGTGACACCATGTATGTAATTACTTTTTGCAAATGCCCTGCAACACACCCACGAATTGCATACCCAATTTATCAAAACGCATGCAAATTAGCCTTGTTATTTGGGATTTTAATCAGGGCATTAATGCACAAATCATCAATACACCAATTTAAGAATCCCATTTTAACAATCTTACTGTAATCAGTATAGTATACAATATATAAAAATAGTGTACTTAATATAACGCACCTTCGAAAGGTAGATTGTATTTTTTTTTATGAACGACAAGAAGGAGTTACTGTTACCACATGTCCCAAGCACATTCCAAAGTGTTTTATTCCTCATATCACAGCAGTCTGCCAATGACTGCATTTTTCTAGTTATTAAAATATCATACTCTTTAACTATTTATAGGTACATTTAATGTTGTAAAGTTAGGTTCTGTTATCACTTATGTTATAGAAGCTATAGACAGTAAATTCTGGACCAGTCTCTTTCTTGAAGACAAAAATGCAACTTTGTTGCTAAGAAATGAGAAAGTGCAAAGGTCTCTGTCCTGAAGGCTCTCTGGTGCCTTTAAGCTTTAAGCAGTAACTTTATCTCAGACTATTATAAAGTGCTGGCAGAGGAGATTCCTCTCAAAAATGGTAAATAAACGCCTCCTCACAAGAAAACTATATATTAGAACATATTAGAATGAGTGCATTAATATAAAACTGTGATTGAATTATAGCTGGCATTCATGTCAAAGCTGCTGTAATGAAAACTGAATCAACAGTGTCTGACCAATCAGAATCAAGAATTCAACAGCGATATATATACATATAAACACAGTACCATTATTTTACTGGGCATAGTTATGAAGGGAAAGATTTAGGGCATGAGGCATTGCTGAGAAAAAAGAGCACTTACATAATTCAGCTCATGTGTCCTAGCTAAATCAGGTCATGCTCAGGATCAGATGAGGGTAAGGGAGAAGGCAGACTGTGTGTGTGTGTGTGTGTGTGTGTGTGTGTGTGTGTGTTTCAGCATCAGTGGGAGTAATTTAGAATGAGGTTAGGGATAAATGCTGTTATCTCACCCTCAGGCATGTTAGCAACCCCTCTAAAACACAAGCACACACCCACATTCACCCACACATGAACAAACCCAAACCCTCTGTGACATGGAGTATTACTTTTGAACAAATTGCTTACAAAGTTTTCTGTGAGGAGATATTTATTTAGCTTCTTATGGAAGGAGTCTCCAGTGTTAGTGTTTTGTAACCTCAAGAAGTAAAGTTTTAACATAGGAAAGTCTTTGGATGGATGGGTTTTTGGTTTCTAGGTAACATTATTAGCTGTTGCAACATAAGTGATAACAGGAACTAACTTGTTTTGCAGATGTTCCACAACATTAAGTGTATTTATCTATAAACAGATAAATTGTACAATGGGATCGTGTGAGGCTTGATGTTATAGCAAAAGTAATCACCTCTTCTGGACTCCCTTTATACCAGCTCACTCAATGAGGTCATATCATCACACAGGTTTTCATACCAATGCTATGCAGATGACACCCAACTCATCTTCACCTGTCCTTCCTCAGGCACTCATGTTTCTGCTTGGATCTCAGCAGGTCTGGCAGACATCTCGTCATAGATGTCAGCTCATCAGCTGAAACTAAATCCCAGCAAGACTGAGCTGCTGTAAATCCCTGGAGATGCTCTCCCATGTCAAGATCTTGTGACCTCCCTGGAAAACTCAGATCTCACAATCTGTCACTGCACACACCCTTGGGGTAACCAAGGACAACCATTCTTCTCACCTCACATCGCTAATCCTGACTTGGTCATGCAGGTATCTCCTATACAACATCAGGAAGAGCCAGCCATTTCTATCCACAGACATTACAGAGCTGCTTGTTCAGTCCCTTTTCATTTGGACTACTGCAACTTGATCCTGGCAGGTCTTCCCCTGTACACCTTCCGACTCCTGCAACTGATCCAGATTGCAGCTGCACAACTTGTTTTCAACCTCCCAAAATTCTCTCGCACCACCCTATTGTTACATTCCCTCTTTTCACTCGCTTCCTGTAGCAGCCCGCATCAGATTTAAAACACCAATGCTTGCACGCAAAGCCAAAAACAGACCAGCACCCACTAAAGCACTTACCACACCCCGCTCTGAATCAATGCTCCCTCCAAGCCTCTAGCACGGTTTGACTGGACCCATCATTTCTCAAGGTACATGGAAGATGTACATCAATGATCTTCTCTGTCCTGGCACCTAGCTGGTGGAATGAACTTCCCCTGGCTGTCCGAGCAGCTGAATCACTGGCTGTCTTCAAATGAAGACTAAAAACCTACCTCTTCACCAGGTACTTGAATTAGCATTTTGTTAATTGATTTAAAAAAAAATTTTTTGTCTTGTGTTTTTCTTTTTGTACTGTACTAACCTCCCCAACTGGGTTTTTAGATGGATGCTACCCTTAGTCCTTGACCTACTGACTTAGTCTATAGAGACTACAAAATACTGCTGTAAGTCACTCTGGATAAGTGTGTCTGATAAAAGCTGTAAACGTAAATACATTGCACAACCCCATTGTTTATTTTTCGATTAAAGGCAGGCTCGGATTGTTTTATTCCTCTTATACCACAGCAGTTACGATTCTTATTCACAGACTGACACGTCTTATATTTTATCAGTTCATTGTGGTTACAGTTACATACTCTATTAAAGCAGATAGTAAATCATCCTTTCATCATCGATAATATACAGTGGCTGTATATTGCTGTATTATGGTTTCTGCCTATAGGCCAGCTTACCCTGAGCAGTGTAGACCAGCTCACTGTAGAGCACAGATGGGATGATGGGACATGGCAGCTCCTGCAGGTAAGCCCTGAGAGTATCAGCCAACACAGCCAAGTCATACTGCTCACACTCCACTGCAGCGGGGTCTGAGAGGGGGAAGGTACAAAAACAGGAAGAGGGAAAGACAAAGAAAGAGCAAGAGAGAGATAGTTAACTATAGGCATCTTCCAGACAGTCTCTCCATTATTCATCTTCATAGGGCAGGAGTCCACTTCAAATAATCACTTCTTCCTCTGAGCAGGTCTGCTTGATTCCATAGCATTTATCACAAAGAGAGAGAGGCACTCTGAGTAGAAGATTACTAGACAATAATTCACTGCTTTGGATAATGGCACTTCAGCAGAGTGCAATTATACAGTAGGAATTGTAAAAGGCCTTGATTGTACTAAAATTATAAAGGCATATTGATGTATTGAGAAAGCATAAAAGAGGCTGGCTGTTTTCTTGCACATTCCTGATGAGAATATCCTAATTTATAGTTAGGACATAACTGTCGATAGTTCTGGCATGTTAAGTAGCATGGCTGCAAAATGCAGAAAGTACTTCATGTGAGTGAATATACGTAGTCCTACAGCTTATGCATTAATGTCTCTGGCATACTGCAGAAGTTGAAACATGGACGTTGTCACCGTGAATGAAGACCTTAGAATCCAGTATATATCCAGATGCATGATAAGGTGAAGACCCCTGATTATATTATAAGCCCTGAACTGCAAATTGTGACAAAAATGTTGTGCTTTATTATTATTTCAACTTAATATGTCATTAGTTTGACTTGGTTTTTTTTTCATGACAGTATGTCCTTATTTAGAGTTAGGACCTCTTTATTTCAAGGTAGCACATCATTACTTTAGCATAATGTCTCATTATTTCAACTTAACTATACATTTAAAAAAAATAAGGATCTTAAGATCTTAAGTTTGAGATACTAAGTTGAAATAACAACAGAGCACTTCAACATTTTTTTCACAACTTGTGGTACGGTAATAGCATGTGTTTTAAGTTGCCACCTTAAACAAAGTGAAAATATAATATTAGTTATACCTGATAACCAAAACTCGCAAGTCAAGAATAGACATTTACTTGGAAATGTTGTTCAGTGTCCTAATCCTCTGTGCTGCCTATATTAAAATTATTCCATATAGTTGTATGTCTATGCTGTATAATCCACAGCCCTACAGTTTTTGTTAGTTTCTGGAAAGTCTTACTTGTATTTTATTATAGAACTAAAAAGTAAGATCTGTAAGAACAATGATTGAAGACAATTCATAAGAGGGTATCAAAAAAATCCCATACATTCAGCTCATCAAGGACATTTTTTCAGTGACTGTTGATCGATTTCTTTTAGAATATTTACAAAGTAAGACACTTAATTGCCACATAGTCTTCCTTAGCTACCATGGCTCAAAATGCTTACAGTACAATACTAAGCATCTGACACTTTCATAGGCCAACTGACTGTCAGGAATTGCTCCTGTGCATTATAGACAACTGAAAGCTACACAAATGAAACTGGCTTTCGGCTCACTTCTGCCCCACAAAGCATTGTTTACTTTGGATGTGACCTTGAGAGACTGTTAGCAATGAAATAACAGATTGCCTTCCAGAGTCTTGATTGAATTGAAAAGGGTAATGAATGTGCATGTTAGTCAGAGAACAGATTTAGACAAAATGCACATTTTAGATATTCATAGGGTACTACTAAGCTTGCTAGAATCACCAAAGCCAAAAAAATGTAGTGTACTTTTACCAAAAATAAGGGACAAACCATACAAAACGAGAAGCATGAAAATACGGAGAGTAACTCTTATGTGAGGAATTAAACAAATTCCCTGAATGCTTGCCTCTCGGCTCTCTTCTTCCTCAATCTTCCTGTTATCCCGCTGCATCTCAACACTGCATTGATCGGCCCTCTGACTAATTGTAAAGGAAAGTTTCTCTGTTATCGGGTTCCAGTGAGATGAAAAGCCCATTAAGCTCTGCTGATGACCTTCTCCCTCATGATTAAGTTTGTAGCCCGGCTAAACGTGATTAGTTTGTACACCTGCTGCTGCACGTGCTGCCAATGTTGAGGTTTAGGATGTTTAATATAAAACAGACCAAAATACATACAACATTTAAATGTGGCATTCAATCATTTAAACTAGCGATTAAATAAAACCTTGCTAGTTTCACTTATCCTTAGATAGCCCGATACTCCTCCGCAACCCTACATGCTTTCTATCACATGCTCTGTGAGTAAACTTAAGTAAAAGAGTCATGCAGAGAACTTCTAGGTACCAGCAAGCCAAAAAGATTAGACTCTTCTCTCCTGTTACATAGAATGAAGCACAAATATTCCACATGACCCTGAGCAGCCAAATACTTCAGTGAATTAATGGAGCGGCCTACATTCAGCAGAATACCTCTTGGAGATGCAGCAAATGATCTTAGCAGGTATTACTAAAGATCACCACAGCACGTTATCCATCAACAATCGCCACCAGCACCTTATTGACCAACTGCTGAAAGGTGATGGGTGCATCACTGTAATGGGGAATTGCCAGTCCTTTTTCCTGTGGTGCAAGTAGCACCCAAAGTACCAATATCCTTTGTTTAGGTTGACCAAACCTGCAATCATGATATTGATCTTTGGTTTGATTGTTGTTGAATTCTTGATTCTGCCAGTAGGCCAGTAGGCTTTGATGAACTTTCTATTCACAGGGACTTGTATGGCAGATGCTCCACCTAACCTATGGCTAATAATAAACAAATCTTAAAAATGTGTTTTGTTATTTAACAAAGAAAAATGAATTGTTGATATCCTGATTTTTTTTATTAGGAGATATTTATTTACCATTTATTGAAGGAGGCTTGAGTGTCAGAGCTTTGTAACACTCAGTACATTTTTCTGACACAGGAAAGTCTTCAGGACAGAGGAGTTTGCATTTTTGGTTTCTTGGTAACATGACATTGCATGTTTCTTTGTCTTAAGAATTTGAGAAAGACAGGATAATACTTTATAGCTGCTATAGGTAAATGATAACTTGTGTCACAAGTGGTCCATAATATTAAACGTAACTATAAATGGTTAAAAAGCATGATGTGCTGATCATTAATAAATTGTAATCATTGGCAAATTGCTGTGGTATAAGAGGAATAACCACTTCAGGATGTGTTGTTATGGAAAAAAAAAATCCACTTTGCGTCAGGCCATATGCTTTAGTCCATGTGACAGAGAGCGTATATTCTATTTTAAACTCATTCACTAACCTGTGCTTTAACAATACTGAGCTGGATTAACACAGGGATTTTCTATATGGGCTGCATTTTCCCATGGTACTGAGGCACAGCCATGCGAGAAACTAACCCGTATTGATCCATCCCCTCTCAATGAATCTCATTTATTGGTCTCCCTAACTAGTTATTGCATCTACATATATTTCTTAGTTTTCTAATCATTTCACAGTTGATGCCCATCTCCTGGCTTTTCATTCTTTGCCATGACTCCATATTGATCGCTTCCTAATGCCTGCTTTGATCCATATGTTGTTGGAATTTCTCTCTGTGAACTTATTGATGGCTGACACCCCTCCCTACTTTGCTAACAGACTTCTTCAGCTCATCAATCAGTCTTTGGCTCGCCCCTCCTTACTCCACCAAGCTTCCACTTCAGCCATTTACATGCCTGTCATTGGATTTAACTGTCAAATTTGACCGCCTGATCCATCTGGTCCAGCTCTATTGATCCACTTGAGGCTTTATCTGTGTGCCTGGTGCCTTATGCTAGTCATCTGCAAACAAAGCTATCCGATCAGCTGGTCCATCCTTGGCTAGAAGCCTCTTCACAACCATAACCTCACACTGGGTCAAAGCATTCTGGTGTCACTTCGCTTGAGAGGCTACATCACAAAGACCCCATTCAAGTAGGTTTCGGGGGCTGGACACTAGACGTGACATTAGAGGTCAGGGTTATAGTTTTCAGGCAGACTTGAAAGCATAGACATGACCCATTGTGTTAATCTGTTAGGTAAAGGGCATCAGGCATGGTGGGTAAAGCCATGGTCATGGTCAGAAATCGTGCGTATAGAATTGGCTTCACTTACTAAAACCAAATCCCTACGAGAAAAGCAAGGACCTCAAATTTTAATCCAGATCTTTTTGTTGTACCACTGTATTTCTGCCATTTCTAAAGCTTATTTCCCACCACAATGTATTTAATTCTTTTTATACCACTGCATGGTTGAATTCTTGATTAAGATTGGTTAGAAGGTGGTGGTTAATTTTCTATAACTGCAGTTCTGACGCTACTTCCAGCTGCAAGGCAAATCACAGGTTTATATTAATGTGCTCTTCAAGTACGTTATTATTTCTGTAGCAACAAAATATAAATCTGTTGAATGGCTGATGTTCCACATAAACAAAAAAAATTTGTGTAATTATATAGTGACATTTTTTTGTGAGGAGATGTTTAGCCTTTTTGGAAGGAGTTCATAAATGTAACTTTAAGCTTTCCAACATGGGTCTTCAGGATAAGGGTTTTTGCAGTTTATTGGTGATATGATAAGATGCATTTTTTTTGTCTTATTGACTTCAAGAGAATAAGAAAAGAGAGGCTGGGGAGGGAACGACTGTTTATAACTGCTGTAACATAGATGATAAAAGGAACTAACTTGGTTTGGGGACACAACATTAAATGTGCATTAGGCCAGATCACCCCCCCCCCCCCGCCCCCCCACCCATTCTCAAACACATTCATGAAGCTCCACCCCCAAGATAAACAGTGGCCCATAAAATGACTGACAAGAGGTGCATCCAAACAGAAACAAGCATTCGAGACCGGAAGTCAGTTTTCCAAACAGTTTTCTCAGTGACCTAACACATTTTTGCTCAGGCCACGGCTTAATCCAATTTTTTTCCACATTTTACACATCTTTGATGTTACTTGTATAAGTAATGAATAAAATATATTGCACATTTCAATGTAAACAGATACAATTGTCATCACACCATTCATTATTTTCTTATAACAGCATGCCCCATCATGCTCTATTCCTTACACATTACTGATTTTATCCTTGCCAAAAAACAATAATAACAATCTTGCTAATATTAATCTTCTAGATTATGCTAAGTAATCCAAGCAGCTACCCATATTAGTCAAAATCAGGGGCTTCTGCATGACATGAGTTTTGGAGAAATGTTATTCTACTACAGTTTACACATAGAGCTCTGAATACAATAATCAAATCTAGTGACTACATTATCCTCTGTATGTATATCCTCTAAAAGGCTACAGTAAGAACTACAGACTGGAAGAAAGACCTGATTACAGAGGACACTCTGCAAATTACTGCATCCCACAGTTTACTTAATTCTTGTACCAAACAGACTGATACTGAAGAACACTGGTTAACTAGCATTGTTTATTAATTAAACACTCAAAAAGAGGACAAAAGAGATAATGTCATAAGAACAAAGTAGGAAAGGCGTTAAAAGAAACAGCTGTGATGAATTCTCAAATATAACTGGTCAGAAAGTGCTCTGACAGCTGTTCCAGCTACAAGCAAATCACAGGTTTATATTAATGCACTCGTTCTGTTATCATTACTAAAGAGACTGCATACACTGGGACTTGTATGGTAAATGTGCATCATTGCAATCGTTTAGATAGTGAAGTTTTCTTTGACGAGACATTTATTTAGCATTTTTTGGATGGAGTCTCCTGTGTCAGGGCTTTGCACTAGTCAGAGGTAAAGCTGCAACTAAGTTTTCCTTCATAGGAAACACCAAAGTTCATTAACATGGTCGCATTGGGACAGTGACAATCCTCCAAACCGATTCAGCTTAAGCATTGTCCAATCATTTTTGAATTATCTAATATTTACCTCAGCTTTGTTTGGGCAGCAAGTTCAAGCAGTTCAGTTGAGGTAAATGCTACAACTGTTTTGTTTGGCAAAAAGAAAAAAAAAAGCCAAAGGGAAGGGCCTCTAGATCAAAAAACATGTCTTAAGCGATTTACTGCAATGGAAAATGTAGCTCTGATTTCTCCCTTATTCTACTGATTTAGAAAATTCTTATGAGCCTTAAAGACAGGGAAAAAGACACAGATTATTGCCTCAATTTGCCAGAGGTCACATTAGGTTGTCTGGCGTTCCCTGTTGTACTTATAAGACATGATGACAGTTGGTGACATTTGATTGAAAGCGTGTGGTAGGGCTATGAACCAGGCTGAGGAGTATAAACTATTCCAGGCTGCCAAATAAAATACAAACCCAATGATTCTGATTATTGTACAGTATATTCACGAAATTTAGGAAAGACATAGTTGCATGTTTTTATGTACTAATGGTCTGATTTCATTTTTAAAACCTCTTCCTGAAGCGACCAGTGTGTACGCATGCTTGAAATGCATTAAAATAATTTAATAAATGCTCAAATTTATCATCTTTAAAAGGCACAATTGGTCTCTACTCTCAGGTTGGTGTGAAGAAATGAAAATTTGGAAAATGCATTTTCTATAGATTTCCTATCCATCCTGCCTACGGAAGAGTGATGAATCTTTCGTAAGGAATCGCCATCTATGTACGTGTGTCAGAGAGATGGGGACAGTGTGTATGTGTGCATGTGTAATTGTGGGTGTTTATATGCAGAATGCATGATGGCATTGCACTGCAGTGTAATTTCACATGTATGAATTACCAGCTTGGTGGCAGAGATGGATTTGTCATTTTTTATTCCTCCTCATTTGCATATTTTAGACAAAAATAAGAGCATTTCCTTCACGGTTTAGGAGTCACACTCTAGTCGTGCCCAGTAAATGCACATATCAATCACAGTTTAGTGCCAAAGAGCAGGCTTTTGCTTTGCTATCACACTCGGGTAAACCACCGACAGCATCTGCTCAAGAAGGTCTTGTTCTGGTTTCAGTAGAACTTAGGTAGTGAGAAAGCAATTCGAGTCACTGAATCAGGAAGTGAACCAAACATGGGTCGCAACATTTTGTTGTAGATGCGAGCTTTGAGGTGCAAACTGAGCCAAACGACAGAGCTGTAGTACTACAGATATGCCACGTGTTCATTCAAACTGACAAACAAAAAAACCCCATAAACCCCTTCATGCTCGGGTAATTTTTGTGATTTCCACACGCACTTGTTTTTATGTCACTGTCCAATAAATGTACGAGTTATACACACATACAAACCAACATTTCTTGGGTTCATTTAATTATGTGGAACTAAACCAAACAAAATAGGAAATAAACCAAAAGTGTTAATTTCGCAATGCCTTGGTCTCAAATGGATTAAGTTGTGAAAGAGCCCTTAGTTTGCAGATATATGATCAAGTCAAAACCAACCATAACTAATAAAAATGTTAATTAAACAAAGTGTTAAGTGTAAACAATGTGAACTTAAAATACACAAAAACTAAGTTTTAATGTTTGCCTACACTAATACTTCCCTAGAACGCAGGTATAAATGACACCATATAACATAAGTACTGCAGATATTCCCTGTAGAGGAGCATAAGATAGCATTGAAATATTTCCATGCTAGAATGCGAGGTACAACACTCACATACACACACATTGGACTACAGCAGGTCAACTTTTTCCACATTATTATCTTGGACACAGTTTTCAATACCTTTAAATCCAGCATTCGTCTCTAATACAAAACCTCTGAGCCTTTATTTCATCACCTCTTCCATCTTCAGCTATCTATTCATAGCAGACCCTGTCGACAATCTTGCAGTGTAACACAAGACACCCTAGAGCTTCTGTGTTTCTTATTTAAGAATAAGGGGCAGGCATGCAAACAATGCCATTCTGCAGCCAGGCTTGCATAGGCATATCAGAGAGCAGTTGGGGAGGCAAAAATCGTCTAAACATCAGTACTAGGGTGTATTTAAAACACAGACAGAGGCTCGGTAAGTCATGATTGATGACTATTTAAGAACATTTTGCGAGTTCCTCTGTGTCTGAATGTGCTAGCTTAGCACACAGTTGCTCCTTGAATGCCTGGCTGCATTATTGTTAGGTCTAACGGCGCGAGCTGGTGGTTATGTCAGTATGATGATGAAGGACAATCTTTCACTACAACCTGACCTTTAGGGCCTGCAAGGGAGGAGGAGATGACAGGTTTCATTCTAGAGTGACCACAAGACCCACTGCACAACAAGACAGCCAAGCCACTGCCCATCACATTGAGCCTGAACTCTTTCACCCTCCTGGGAAACTATACAGCCCCAGCATTGAGCTTATAGAATTGTAACTCTAAATACAGTTTTGTTTTGGTTTAGCAAGAAATGTCTAAGGGAAAAAAACAAAACAAAACTAAAAGTATATGTCTGGGTGTACAAAATATAGGATGGATCTTGGTTTTGCCAGACCACGAATATGGTTTTAGAAAGAATCCACAAACACGCTGCTGTACTGCCTGTACTGTATTTTCTTTTTTTGTGATTTAATAACAATGTTTGTTGTGTCGTTTTATAGAATTTGAATGTATATATGAAATTGTTGTTACACATAAATGAAATAATCCATTTCCATGAGTATGCAGTGTTAAATTAATTACAACTGCATTAATAAATTAAATATATACATATGACATGCCATAATGTTTACCCATTTATACTAATTCCTATTTTCACTGGATTTCTCATAGCAGAAAACTTGAGAAAAGTGTTACAAAGTGCTGACACTGGTGATGCCATCCGTAAATGTTAAATAAACATCTCATTACAGAAAGTTTTGTCATGTCAGTACATAGTTACTATAGAAACTATGACACATTTAAAGGCGTGCAGTAATATAAACTTGTAATTAGTCTTGCGGCTTGACCCACTGGCAGAGCTGCTGTTAGAGAAAAATAATCAACGAATACTGACCAGTCAGAATCAAGAATACAACACTGCTGTGGTATATGACTCTCACAAACCAAGGATTCTCGACATCAGATCTGAGGACTCACGGACCTGCTTAGTTTCAAGGTTTTAGTGAAGTGAAGTGACTTTGTGGCCAAGTATGGTGACCCACACTCGGAATTTGTGCTCTGCATTTAACCCATCCAAGTGCACACACAC
>CM074946.1:21097576-21114321 GCA_037577455.1 Pangasius macronema
GACTCTCAGACCCCCAGTCTTTACGTCTTCCAACAAACTTTGATTCAAGCCTTCATGAATGAACAAGTAGGACATCCCTGATACCAGGCAGGACAGTGGGTTCCCAGTTGTGCCATTTTACAATCCAAGATTCAAATGGTGTTTTAGGTAAATTGGCATTTAAAATGCTTTAAATAAAAAAGAAAACTTACATTGGAAATCTCAGGCCTGGGACATACATGTCAGTTCAAAAAAAAGAGAGAAAACATACATCGCCAGTCAAAAGTTTTTGAACACGTATCTTATATTTAATGACAGTTTAATCACTATTATTGCCACAAATCATACTAAATGCCACAGAATAGCAATAAATAAGGAAACCTAAATGTTTGGGAAACTTTAAATAACTGTTATTAAAGGACTTGGAGGGTAAACCTATTAAGCCTGTAGATAAAATACTTCTAGACAGTGCGAATATTAACTGTAAAATGTAAAATAAATGTTCACGCAGAATGATGAATTAGAGTTTCAACCTTTTTTAAATTAGATAACATAAACATTGCTCCAATTAAATGAGGATATGAAGCTAGTGGGTGCAAGTGTTGAGGATGCAGAAGATAGGGATAGGTGGAGAGTGATGATTCGNAAAGAAGAAGAAGAAGAAACATTGCTCCAATAAAAACATTTTACAATTAGCTAAACATTTAATAATAAAGATTTGCCATCAATTCCCCATTACCTATTCATTGGTTAATTTAAGTTTTATGCTAATATAGTAAAATTAAAAATGCTAAAACATAGAGTGTTCAAAAACGTTTGACTGGCAGTGTAAGTTGGATGATTTGAAGCTGCTATTGAGACAAAGGGGCTATCTTAGAAATCAAAAATCTTGAGAATTTTCTTGAACATGGCTTTGATACTCCCTAATTTTTGTGCTATTTTCAAGTATTTCAAGCTTCACACATTCATTTCAAGCCTTTACAGAAAAGTTGTATGACAAAAACCAATGGAACTTGCGGGAAGAAAAAAATTGTTTCCAGAAACTGTACTCCAAGTTTGGAATGATACCGCATAATGAAAAGACTAACACAAGCTGCCTAAGCCATATTTCTGTAAGCCATGTTCAGTGACAATCCCTTTCATACTGTCGCCTGGGAGAACTGTGCAGAACTTTGAAGCATTATAATGCACATAGTTTCCATGCTCTCCCCCTACACCATAAAGAATAAACTGTGGTTGCTTTAGGGTAGGATGTTAAGGACCAGAAAAAAAATGTCAGCCACCACAACAAGTTCCTTGTCATATATCTGCAGGCCTCGTGGGCTTCAGTATCGTGCCACAGTGCTGTTGGGCCATGCTCAGGAGAACCGCGGCATGCCATTGTTTACCCACTAGGATAGTATACGACTTCATGCTAAGTTTATGAGTGGACAAGGTGATGAGTGTGAAGTATGGGTTAAAGAGGGACATGGGGTGAGGAAGGGGATGACACAAAGACAAAATGCCATCAACAATGACCTCCAGCATAGAATTACTGTGGTAAACAGTACACATCATTACACACTGCTCAGTCAACCAGGACTACACTTTTTATGGAAGAAACGCTGAAAAGCTGGTCCTGTAGGTAACACTGTGATTTGACAAATGGATATAATCATTTCAGCGTTATTTAAATAAGGCAGCAATTCATACTGTAAATTACATGCTCACGCTAAATGCTTGCTCTTTCAGGTGGATGGAAGAAGCCTGCTTCAAGCAGACATAATGAGTAAATGCGATGTGTCTGAAATGGTTTAAATTGCCATTGTGACAGTGAGCATAGAATGAAGGAGCAGAAACAAAAGAAGGGAAAACAATACACACTCTGGACAATACATACATGTTAGGAAAGGATATATCTGTGCTTAATTGTGGAACTAATGTTGGTATGAACGCAAATGATGCATATCATCATGTGTTTCATCTTCAGCACATCACGTTTATGTTTATTGTGATGTGCTTGAGAACAAATGAAATTCCTACTTCCATGTTCACCTGTAACAATATTACAGCAACCAACACAAATTATGTAAATGAGTGGCAATGATTTTGGCTGTTGGAATGGTCATTTAAGTGGTATAAGATGGTGAGTGTATACAGCATTACAACAAGCTACAAAAACACAAAAAGCTACATAATGCTACAAAAATGATAGCATACACATAACACATGGCCTATTTGGGAACGCTAAGAAAAAACTCCTTGGAAACTCGGTCATGAATCTGGTTGAGAAGATGCAAAGAGTGTGCAACCTTTGATCAGCAATACTATTAAGAATTTAAAAATAATATAGTTTGGATTTGAACCCAAAAAAACAGAGTTTGATAAAGCTTTTATTTAGTGTTGAAAAAAGTATGTAGTTTTTTATATAAAAATGGTAATATAAAAAATGTATCTTGCTTGGTGGGATCTGAATCCCTTTATCAAGTAATCTTACTGCCAGTACAAAAGGTCCAGCCTCCACAGTGCCTCTCTAATGCAATTAGTATATCTCTCAGGTAATGTTAGGTCAGTGTGTGAGCCAGAAAGAGAGCACAGAGAAGTAATATGGAGAAACTGTGCTGCAACATGGCAATAAGTAGAAGAGTTTTATAACTAGACATGATTTGAATACAGGGCAGAATTTTATTCAAACCTAAAGAAGCTAACACTTTGCTAACACTGAAGGTCAAACCTGATTTATTTCTTCAGTCCAATTCTTCAATTCCAAAGTCCACAAATAATCTGATTTGTTTGTTTTAACTGTTGCAACATTTGCTCTCATACATCACATCAGTTGCTACAGTAACTACAGTCCCCTCTGAAAGTATTGGAATGGCAAGACCAAGACCAACAGTGTTCTCGGTCATCTGGGGTTGAGATCGAAAGATTAATATTAGATGATAGGTCGGAATTTCAGCTATCATTTCCTGATATTTACATCAGTGTTTGTTAAACAACTTAGAACATGGCAGCTTTTGTGCCAGACCACCCAATTTTTGGTGAGCAAATGTATTGGAACAGAAAGTCTTAAAGTAAATAACACTGAATATTTGGTTGCATAGCCAGTGACCCACTGACATCAGCAAACTGTTGCATTCTTCTTTTGTGTTGCTTTTCCAGGCTTGTACCACAGCTTCTTTCAGTTGTTAGTTTTGAGGGTTTATCCCATCAGTCTCCTCTTCAGGAGGTGAAACGCATGCTCAATTATGTTAAGGTCTTGTGATTGATTTGGCCAGTCTAAAACCTTCCACTTTTTCCCCTGATGAAGTCCTTTTTTCTGTTGGCCGTGTGTTTTGGGTCCTTGTCTTCCTGCATGATGAAGTTCCTCCCAGTTATTTCTCTGTAAATTGGCAGACAGAATGTTTCTGCAGATTTCATTCTGCTGCTACCAACATGAATTACATCATCAGTAAAGATTAGTGAGCCATGTCTGTATTTCTTTGTGAATTTATATCAGACCTTCTAATTCTTACTGCTGATGAATGGTTTGCATCTAGTGGTATGGTCTCTATATTTCTGCTCTCAAAGTCTTCTTCAAACGGTGGATTATGACACCTTCACCCCTCCCCTGTGAAGGTTGTTGGTGATGCCACTGAGTGTTGTTTTGGGGTTTTTCTTTACAGCCCTCACAATGTTTCTGTCATCAACTGCTGCTGTTTTCCTCGGCTGATCTGTGTGATGTCTAGTTGTTGGTACACCAGTGGTTTCTTTCTTTTTCAGGACATTCCAAATTGTTGTATTGGCTATGCCCATTGCTTGTGGAATGGCTCTGATAGATTTTCTCTTTTTTTCTCAGCTTCAAAATGGCTTGCTTTTCTCCCATAGATAGCTATCTGGACTTCATGTAGGTTTATCCTTTTTAACAACAAATTCAGATGAAACCCAGGCCTCAAACCAAGAGTAGACATTCAGAGCTATTAATTGTTTAAACAGCCAATCTAACAAGGAACATCTGTCAGCCAAATCTAGATGTAAACATCAAGAAATTCTTCAAGATCTATCTTCTCATATTCATCTTTTGATCTCAAACCCAAATGACTTCAGTGTATAGCAAAGAAATATAATTGGCCTTGCCATTCCAATACTTTTGGATGGGATGTATGAAACCATGCTAATGCTGATTAGACAAAAGTTAGCTACGTTAGCTAGCTGATTAGATTTAAAAGACTCAATAGATTCAGGTCAGTACAATACATATAATGTATTGAGTGCAAATATAAGTGACAAAAACTGTACAGCCTTTAAACACAGAAAGGAGATGCGTCAGGCTCAGGTAATGAGCCTTCCGTGATCTACATTTATGATGGTTTTGCTTGTGTTGTTGTTCTTATTAGAAATATTTGACATCAATAAGCACCATGCACTGAACAACAGAAAAAAATACATGAAAAGTTTTTTGACTAGTCTAACTACTACTTTACTATACATGATTTTTTGTTTTGTTTTATTATGTTTTTTTTGTTTGTTTAAGGGTGTAACCCAATGCCACTATATCTGTATCTGTGTCTGTTTACTGCTCTAAATACTCATATTTGTATTTGTATTTGTACTGAAACCCAAAGTATGTGTCGTCTAAACCTGGAAATGATTTATTTATTTTTTCTTTCTTTCTTTTCTTTTTAAAAACATGTACCCTATAACTATTCCCCCAGAATCACTGGCTATGACAGTTCCTCAACTTCATCTACATCACTCAAGTTCATAATTGGTCTCAGATAGAAATGCAGGTGGGACTGTTTTAATCCCATCCCAGTTATTATTTTTGTTTGTAACCTGTCTATGATATTTTCTAAAGAATTTAGTTGTCCAAAATATAAACAAACTCGTTTGTTAATTTATACCACTTGGCTAACTTAAACCACCACATCCCTGACCAGGCAGTTACTAAGGATGAACGAATGAAAGCTGTGAATGCATCATGTAGCACTGCTGGCCTTTGCGTTCCTGTGTAAGCAAATGAATCTTGCTTGTGAATCTTACTGGCAAGCTCTTTCTTCTCATTCTAAATAATATATTTAATATCTAACCCTAACCCTAACCCTAACCAAATATAATAAATAATATATTATATTTGGTTACATCTCTAATATATATACTGTATATAGAAAAGCAGAATTTTTTTCCTGCTGAAATCCCATATCACAAAGAAATCGGATTTGAGCTGCCTGTCTGAACATAGGTTCAGTCTTCACCATGTCACACTGCACCACAAGCACTTTGCTCTCACACTCATCTGGGGTAATAATGTTTTAATGACCCACTTCAGAGCAGATTTCACACATGACTGAATTAAGCAGGATTGATTGGGCTTGCTTAAGGTCAAGGCTAAGTTTAAGATGATCTGCCATGCACTGAGCAGAACCTACACCTTGTACATCAGCAGATTTTATTTAATTTAAAGTTCAAACATTCCATAAATGCACTATACAGATATTTTGGAACAACACAAGTCTATCAAACAAAAACTAGTAAAACTACCCATACAATGGTATGTCCTCCTGAGGTGTTTTTTTTTTTTTAAAGTCTTCCAATCTTCCTGCAGAAATCTCTTAAACTGTTAACTCGCTGTGTGTTAATCAAGGCACTCGCTAAACAACACCAATAAAACAAAAGGTGTGTGGAAGAGCTTAGGCAGCAGAACACCCCTCCCGGAACAGCTGACTGTAAAACGTCGGCATCTAATAGGTTATCGACTATGTTATATGGGACAGGATGACATCATCGCCAGCCAATAAGAAGACAGGAATGGTGGAAGATGAGAGCAGCGTTTTTAAAACTGCATTTTGCTGAGCTCAGCTTATCTATGTCCAAACCGAGGAGACAGAGATGTCCGAACGTGGAGACAAATGCAGAGAAAGGGAGCAAAGACGAGCGAGCCATGTTGTCGAGTGGACAAGGGTTTTGCTCTCTCTCGCTCTGTGTGTGTGTGTCACTGTATCCAGGGAGACTGGAGCTGGAACAGCTTTTTCTGGCTACTGATGAGCAGTGTGTGTGTGTGTGTGTGTGTGTGTGTGTGTGTGTGTGTGTGCTATGTTCATCATATACCCATCATATTCATATATGCACATGCTGTATATTTCTGAATTCTGTACATGGCCACGTATGTACTGCATGCTCCTTTTCCGATCATTTCTCACTTCCTCGAGTTATTCATCATCATCTTTCCAAGTCTCTCTCTCCATCTGTCTTTCTCTCCCTCTATGATGCATTTCCAAAAGGCGTACACCCAGGCTAAAATCAGCTCTGCATGTCCATGACGACATCCCAACATTTTGCGAATGGGCGGTGAGTGTCATGCGCTTCTCTGGTCTGAGTGAGGTAATGCTTTCTCTGGATTTCTGAGGCCGCTCGACTACGCCACTTCTTGGCCATCAGCTTAAATGGCACCCACATGCCAAGATACCACAATGAGGGCAGTGGCATGAGTATTTCCACCCTGTTACTTTACTGCAAACCTGTTCCATGTACATTGGAAAAAGAAGAAGGTATAGGAGACACATCAGGCTTCAAATTCCCAAAGATATTCTCTGAAATTCTGAACATGGCTGATTCTTGGTACTGTGCACTTGTGAGAAAGAAGCTCACTTGCAGTGCCTTACATAAGTATTCACCCCCTTAAGCTTTTCTACATTTTGTAGTGGTACAACCTGAAACTGAAATGGACTTATCTGAGATTTCATTTACACAATATGTTTAACATTGCAAAGGTGCAAAATACATATTTCTTTGTGACACAAAGGTTAATTAAACACAAAAACAGACATGCTGGTTGCATAAGTATTCAGCCCCGTGGGTCTGTATTTAGTAGTACCATTTTTGGTTGCAATTACAGCTGCAAGTCTCCTAGGATATGTCGCTATCAGTTTGGCACGATTGATTTCCTGGTATTTTTGCCCATTCTTCTTGGCAAAATTGCTCAAACTCTGTCAGATTGGTTGGAGACTGTTGCTGAACAGCAATTTTCAAGTCCTGCCACAAAATCTCACTTGGATTGAGGTCTTGGCTTTGACTGGGCCATTCTAACGTGTTGGTTTTGAATAATCTGAGTGTAGCTTCTGCAGTATGTCTAAGGTTGTTGTCCCTTTGGAAGAGACTCAATTCTCTTGTGCACTGCAACAGGTTTTCTTCTAGGATTATCCTGTATTCAACTCCATCCATCTTTTTGTTGACCCTGACTGGTTTCGCAATCCTGGCTGATGTAAAGCCGGTGGTGATGAAAAATTATACATTATGATACCACTACCATGCTTCAGTGTGGAGATGGTGTTCTCAGGGTGATGAGCAGGGTTGGGTTTCCACCAAACATAGCGTTTTGTGCCAAGGCTTAAAAAGGTTCAATTTGGGTCTCACCAGACCAGAGAACCTTTTTTTCCCATATGTTTGACTCTTTAGCATGTCTTTCTCCATTTAACATGTCTTTCTCCATGCAGGATTTCATATGTCCTTTTTCAATAATGGCATTCTTCTCTACAGTCTTCCATGGCTGCTCTATGGTTGTCCTGTAAACAGATTCTCCCAGCTGATCTGTGGATCTCCAGCTCATTCAGAGTTACTCCTGGCCTCTTGTTTGCTTCTCTGACTAACACCATCCTTACTCCCTCACTGACTTTTACCTGGACAGCTTCTTTTAGGCAAAGTCGCACATGTGCCTTATTCTTTCCATTATTTAATAACGGATTTATTGGTTCTTCATGCTCAAAATGTAAGATATCTTTTTCTAACCAACTTTTCCTGAATGTTGTCTCAGAATTTGTTTTGATAGCTCCTTGGTCTTCCTGATGCTGTTTGTTTAGGTATGTTCTCTAACAAACTCTGGGGCCTGTCACATATTGGCATCACATGACACTTTAATCGCACGTAGGTCCATTCAACAATTTATGTGACTTCTGATGGCAACAAGTTTCACCAGAACTAATTTATTTAATTGGTGGTGAATACTTAAGCGATCACAAATTTTATGGTTTTTATTTATAAATATTTTTGGGCCTCTGGAGGACTAGTGGTTAAACGGATCAGATATGCCTGAACTGCATGTATCTTGGTGCACACTAATGTCAAAGCTCGTATACATCAATTCACTCTCTTCTTATTCATATTCATGCATAATTGCACATACATGTATTGTATGTGTATGTCAACATCCTTATAATAATCACATATTACAACCCCTATAACACACTATCATCTGAAACAATCTACAAGTGTAGATTCTTTCGAAGCTTTTTATTTCCTACTTATTTTGTTTAAATGCATAGTCATTGCAGTCTTATTAACTGTTGATAAAAAGTACAAAGCTTGTAATAAAAATAGTAATGAAGATGCAATTGTTAAAACTAAAGTTTTCACTATATATATATATATATATATATATATATATATATCTATATATATATATAAGGACTAGACATATATTTATAGGAATAAGTTTAACTTCAACTTCTCCTCCAGTGCCACCCTGTTATTAATGAAGGTGGCACAGCCGAAAAAAAAGTCAGAGCACTCCCTTGTGGTGCCAGCAAGAATTTCAGCTCAAACTTTCAGAGCACTGCCCAAAACAACAACCACTCAGTGTATCATGAATCATAATTTAGTTCATTGTGTGGAAAAAAAAGCTTTTGCTGAATATTTACACTAAATGTTTACTTACATGGTGTTTTGACAAGTTCTAGGGTTCTGAATATGAAACCATCCGTATAATTTATTGCTCATTAATCATTGTATCATAATAATATTGTCCTTCACTTAAATGGTATCCCAAAAGACAGCAATAAGCAAATTAGCCCTCTAACAAATACCTGAATGTTATATTTAGGCCTTTGAGTATTCTCACTGACTTTCAACACATCAGAGGAGATGCTGTGGGTGTTTAATGAATCACAGCTTTCACAACATCCATCAAAAGGAAGTTACATTGGTCAGCTTGACATGGAGGCCTCATGAATGCATAGATACATATTCAGTTTCAAGTTTATTAGGTATGTGTGACTATGGTGTGAGGTCTAAATCAAGCAGAACAGCACTTCCAACATGGTTCATATGAGTGTTTTGGCGGTAGGTTTGATCGTTCAAACATCTCCCAAATGGCGTGAGATTTTCATGCAACTGTAATAACAGCTTACTAAGAATGGTGCGATGAAAACAGAAGAGTGAAGGAAAACCAGACAGAGTATGAGCAAGAAATCTCATCCAAATTCAACAACTTCTTTATCAACCTTTGCTTTGAATGACCTAAAACAGCTAAAGACCAGATGCAGATATGGGACAAGAAAACATGTCTCTCAGTGGGCTTCAAAACTGAACCAATGAGGAGTGGAAACAAAGTGGTCTGGTCACTGGAGTCCACTGAATCATCTTTGCAAAAATTACCCACAGGTTGTGTCAGTGATGTGGGGATAATGTGGGGAATGTTTTCCTGAAATATATGGACACATGGCATATCAGAAACACCATGGCATGTATCAAGACAAGATAATATGGGATGGCTGTTACAGGAAAATACGGCATGGTGTTATGCAGCCTGTTACCACCCTGAAGTTGATTATTTTCTAATAATAGCACTTTTCAAAGCGTTTTACTGCATTTTTGCTCCATCAATTTGCCAACACTAACATTTTGATTTATTGAAAACAAGTATGTCGAACATTTTTCTGTTTATTGTTAGATCTAATGTTGCAGAACATTCGCAAAAAAAAGGGGGAAAAAAACTCCGTTTCTATTGTCTCTTATATTATAGCATCTATAAACCTTTGTACCCTCACCAGCATCTCTTTTTCACTCTCATTAAATTAATAATACAAAAACATGCAGCTTGTCACATTACCAAGAAACTGCAACGTGCAGTTTTCCTGAACACTTTTCTGTGGGAGACAGCTTTACCTTTGACTGTTACACAAGACTGACACTGGTTCCAAAATCATGAAAACTTCACTGTGTCAATTTATACGTGTCCACCATTCAAGTCCCTGTGTAGGCTGTTACTACAGAAACAATAACATTAGAATGAGTGCATTAATATAAACCTGTACAAAATCTGTCAGAGCCATGAACCATCTTCTGACCAATCAGAATAGAGAATTCAACAGCAATGTGGCATAAATAATGATGCACTTCTAAACAACATATGTAAGTGTGACAAATGACCTACATACATTATTACAAACTGAAATGTATAGTGTATAATAACAATGACATCATATGCTTACATTGGGCGTTGGTATATAAGAGTTTAAAACATTTAGTAATGGACTCTGGACTGATGAACACTTGACAGAATGTGTTCCTGAGCTGTTGCAGGGAACTGTATAGTGGATGAGAGATGTCGGCAAGAACTGAGTCCAGTTTATCCATAATCCTCCTCTACATTACAATAAGGCTTTGCCTTACTACTGACTTCCTGCCAAGTTTTTCTAGGTTCACTGAAAGGTTCCAGAAACAAGACAAGATTTCACTGATTTGTTGGCCTGTATGGTCTCTTGATATTAATCATACTGAGGATCTTTGGGATGACCTGGAAGCTGTTTGTACTATGTAGGTGTCCATTTGAAGCAACTCGTTTCCACATGGAACACCATACCTGTGCATTACAACAAGCTTGTAGAACCCAAGTTCAGACAAATTCACGCTGTTCTGAAAGACAAGAGGCACACAATACTACATACTAGATAAGTTAGATACCTCATATACTGGCAACTCTGTGCACACTGCAATATATTGCTCTGCAGTTACAATATGTGGCATTGGAATTGGAATTTTACCAGCTTCTCTGATTTCCTCCCACCTCCCAAAAACTTACCAGCAGGTGGATTGCTGACTTTAAACTGCACCTAGGTGTGAACGAGTGTGCGACTGTGAGTGTGCATGGTGCCCTGTGATGGACTTAGACCCAGCCGGTGTATTCTGGCTTTGTGTCAAGTGTTTCTGGGTTAATCACCATGACCCTGACCATGATAAAGAATTTCTGAAGGCATAATGGAGATAAAAGTTTTGGTCATACTCTGAAGCCCTAGAGACCCAAAAGCACATTTCCACTAATGCTAGAACTCCAACCTGAGGAAAACTAAATATTATGATAAGTTGTGTATTATGAAAACATCTTTAAGCATCAAGATATTATATTGTTGGCATATTTCCCACCCCTGCTATTGATATGGCACATAACTGTGGTGTGTGTACATACAGAGCTGGACCATCGCTACAGTTTTCTTTATAGCTTGAGAATGGGTACCATTTTTTTTCCAACACAAAACAACCCTAGAATCAGTGCATGCATGCATGAAAAGTGTCCCTCCACATTATTGTGCATTTCAACATTTGACATTACGCTAACTCACCTGTGTCCAGAGCCTGTTGTAGGTTGAGTGGTGCACTGGAACATAACAGGGTTCTGTAGACTGGCTCATTTTCCCAGCCTGAACAAACACAAAGCACAACCATGTTGTGAAAACAGACCTACAGGATCGAACTGACACAGAGGATAAATAACAGTTATAGCAGAGCCCTGATTTAAGACCGAAACTTTCTTTTCAATAGGTTAAAATGTGGGCCAATAGCAAAGTCAATAAGCTGAAATACACAGAACCTAGCATGCTGCATTGACTACACAATCAATTAATAGCATTTTGAAGGAGTCTGGTCCTGTATGATGGATTAGCTGTAACTGTATGTACTCTAATGAGTGATAAATCTCACCCGGTCTCTCCAGAGCCTCAGTGAGTCTGAGCACCACGGCTGGGGCCTGGTCCGGCACGGTACACTGCTCCAGAGAATCCCCCAACCCACAGCCTGTCATCGGAAACACACAAACACACGCAGAGGGGGATTAACTATAGACAATCCGATATGCTCTGTCCATTATTCACAAGAGTAAGAAAGGGAAGCAGGCGACGGGAGATATGCAATATTATACCACCCTATATTCTCTGATTAGCTGCCTGCCTCTAAGTCACTGTGGCAATCCTCCCTAGAGACAAAGCTGTCACACTCACACTGCCATTATAGTGATAGACACCACAATGTCCACACACACACAGAGATGGACACAGGATTTATTAGCATCTGCCCATAAACTAACCAGGGATGGGATGTAACTTAAAAAACAAAACACAAAATGTATAGTCATTATAAAGAAAAATACCACATGAGAGTAAAAAAGGAACTTATATTTCTAAATATATGATCATGTGTGCGTGCTTGGACTAGTGGACCGCTTGTGTGTAATCTGTTAGACAGGATAACGGATTAGCCTCTGACTCAATTCTGTAGCATAATTTAAAGTTAAATTCATGGAGTGTGTAATTTTCATTGCTTGCTGATCAAAGTTAGCATATTATATATATATAGTTATTTTTTTTTATTAATTGTTAGGAAGAAGATAATATAAAGTATGGTGTTGTGAGACCATGAAATGAAAAAACAGGTAAAATTAATGTGAAACATTAGCAGTTAATTAGCAGCTAATATTTAGGATTAGCTTAGGGCTTAGTGAGAATGTTAGCATTACTACATTGTTAATAAACATTTTACCATTTGTTTAATTTTTATTCTTGTTGCTGATTGAATGCTTAATTTTGTAATACCTTTGAATAGCTTTTGGTTAGGACTTTAGGATAAATATCATGCTTTTGAATGTGACATGGTAATTACTATCTGATGTTAGCTAAATTGACCTAGCTTACAGCTTAGTTTAAGACACCAAGATGCAAAGCAGTAATAAGGTTGAAAATTTGACCTTGGCACTTAGTCTCATTATAAGAGAAACAAATATATTTCCGTCTCATTGTCAAACTGCACATTTTTTTCCCTCACAGAATTAGCTTACATGAACATGCATTACACTAATGTATGAAAGAGACATGGCTGCCTTCTTTCAAGGCTACTAACCCAACAACTGGGACAAACATCAAACGAAATAAAACATTTGATTAAGTTGGAGCCAAATATAAAGCATCCACAAATATCAGAGGGAGTTCAAGCACTGGCTATTCAGTTGCTTTGCTAGTCACTATGTCTCTGATGCTGATGGCACATAAATAAACACCCAAACACACAGACTCAACCATTTCTAAAAGTCCTGCCATATTATACTATAGGCTTGAAAATGCCACCTAAGTGATCAGGCATGCGAGAGCTAGCAAACATGCGTGGCATTTACATGGTTGGACTGAATGGCATGCCTTTTT
Organism: Pangasius macronema; assembly: GCA_037577455.1. Taxonomy (NCBI): domain Eukaryota; kingdom Metazoa; phylum Chordata; class Actinopteri; order Siluriformes; family Pangasiidae; genus Pangasius; species Pangasius macronema. The sequence continues at coordinate 21,110,755 of CM074946.1, forward strand.
GTGGGATATTTACATAGATAACCGCACTGTTAACATCATATTAGCATAAATGTTATTGAGAGAATTCCTATGTGAAATTCCGGAGCCACGTGGTTTTCCTTCTCACATGTGAGCAGTGAGGCTCGGGGAACAGAGGTACTCCTGTATTCCTGTTTAGGAGCCTTCACTAGCTCTATTTAGTGACAATCCTAATTAGGACTGATGCATACCATTTGCTGCTATCACTACCTCTCCATCTTAGTGTACGTATTTCATCATTAGCGAATGTTTGTTTATCAGACTGAGTCGCACAAAGGAGCATCTGTTGATAGGAGAAAAGGTTGTTGTTTGGGACTGTAGATATAGCTGAGATGCTAATAGTGGCCCTGTAGCATGACACGGAAGAGGCGCTAGCTGATTTGTTTGACCTGTGTGAATTAAAAAGTAACAAAACCATATTCACAGGATTGAGCAAGAAGATGCTAAATTAGCATACATGAGAATCCAGCCATGTTCCTGCGGGTGGGAATCAACTCCAGCTCTGGACAATGGGAACTGAATCGGAGAAACACTGTGCTGGAACTATCATTATGTAAATGCACAGATTAATACTGTTTTATAGGTAATAAAATGAGAAATGGCTGAAAGGGTAAGATTTGGAGCAATAATGAGAAAAAGTGAAAGAGATGAATAGCAGGAACATCTGGGAATTTTTGATGAAGGTGGCACAAGGATAGAAACAGGGATTACACTTGTTACCGGCGGTGTGCATTGGTATTCTAGCAGCACAAAGCAACTTTAATTGCTCCACATCCTGTCGATCTCTCTACGGACTCCGAGAAGGCATGGCTTATGAATGAGCAAAGAGGTGATGGTGGTTCTGACAGAATCATAATTCTCTCTCTCTCTCTCTCAAACACACACACACACACACACACACACACACACACACACACAGTCTCTCTTCTTTGTTGTAGAATCCTCTCACTTTCCCGTGTGTATAGTATGTGCAATATGAATGACACAGACAAAAGGCCAAACTAACATTTGTGCATTCTCCATTAGCTTTGCGACATATTTGTTGAGTAGTTGTTCACGGTTGTTTATATGTTCTTGTGCTTTCCCTCCTCGTCTTAGAGTGCTCTGTATTTTTTGTATGGGTTCTCGATTAGCATTGCTGTCACACCTGATCACAGCAGCAATCCCTCACAAGGCAATACCACACTTTGAGAGGGCCCAGACCTTTGGAGCCCCCGGCTTCTGCCTGAATGAGTGCAATGCATTATAGCCGGCCCCTGCAGAATTTAAACGCACTTACCCAGTCGCACGCATCTCAGCCCAGCAAAGCACTTAGAAGGTCGCTTTTGTTGCTTCTTTCACTCTTTTAGGTTGTGGTCAAAAAACCAACAACATCAATGTTATTAACAAAGAGAAGTACATTTAAAAGCTAGACACTGTATTCATAATTGCTTGGAATATAAACACGACACCCCAAAACATTCATACTTTGGCTCACCATGAACTAAAAAAGTTATATTTGGAAAACAAAATGTCTAATAATGATATTGCAGGGAATTAGGGGGAATATAATGTGAAATTTTATCAAACCAAATTGCTGATTAAGTTAAATTATTTATATAGTTATTTAGTTCAAATTAAATAAAACTAATAGCAAACATAAAACTCACAATAAAAAAAATCAAATGTAAATGAAAAACAATTTAAACACTAACACAGAGAAGTGACTATCTGTTATATTTCATGTGACCGCATCAGCTTATAAAAAGACATGGTGCATACGTAGTTGTATTGTGTATTCTGTATAAAAATGGCTGGAGATGTAATACAGGGAATAGAGCAGGGTGCTTTTAGATAGCAGCAGCCTCATTGTTGCTGTATAAACTCTAAGTGCTCCAGCCCCGATGCTTTAGAGAACACAGGAGCCCAGCAGATGTTATCTGTTTTCTATTAAGTGGACAGAATACAATTTCTTGGGCTTCCACAGCAGCGTTTGTGTGTGTGTGTGTGTGTGTGTGTGTGTGTGTGTGTGTGTGTGTGTGTGTGTGTGCGTGTATCCGTGTGTGTGTGCTGCCGTCAGGGTGACAGGGAATTACAGGGATCAACACTTCTGCACAAAGCCATTAATTTTGCTCCATCCAGGGGTCAGCCCACTGAGTGTATAGGAAACATACATGAACAATACACACACAAACATTCCAATGCATTCTTATTTTCAACTCTCTTTTTAACTTCTTCTCTCACTCCTCTAAGTTGTATTCACTCAGAAAAACACCACTTTCACCTGCAGTAATCACATCTAATAGTGCTCCTGACACTACCTTGTCAGAACAGTGTGCAGAGCACTCCAGCTCTCACCAGGGGGCGTTGCAATCTCTTCTGACTTTGAACAGCCTTTGTGTGCTCTAGGAGGTACCTGGCTCTGTTACCTATGTGTAGAGGACTCAAAGGTACAGTAAAAGGCAAGTCGTCTCTTCTCTTGGACATCATGCAGTGTAGGAATATAAACAGTACTGTGCAAAAGTCTTAGGCACATGCAAAGAAATGTTGTAGAGCACAGATGCCTTCAAAAATAATGAAATTAAATGTTTCTACATTAAAAAAAACCCTATAGAAAAAGCAGCATCTTGCTTTATATAGCTATATATAGCATCTATATATATATACACACACACGCACATACACACACACTATATACAGGTCATGCTGTGATATACTGTGAGCTATAACATCATGGACAGGCCACTATTATCTCCATCCCTAAATAGGAAACTGGCTTTAGTACTGTATGAATCATGTTTACAGTCAGTATTCCCACTCAAAATCTGTACTCTCATACACTTCACACCTCCTACAATTATGAAATGCCAGTACATTACAAATGTTATATATGCATAGAGCAATCAAATTCAAGATGTGGTTTCAAAATGGGTTTCAAGATGCTACAGTGAGGCTGCGGTAAATGGAAAATTCGAACAGAATGCAGGGTGAGTCAAAGACTAAAAGTGTTTTCAGTACAAATATATTATCTTATATTATATTATACATAATCAATAGATAATTGATAGCTTTGGTAAATTGCTGTGGTGTAAGAGAAATTAATGTTTTGGAACATCCACAAACAAGTTAGTTGCTGTTCTCACTTATGATATAACAGCTATAAACAGTCATTCCCTCACCAGCTTCTCTTTTTTCTATTTTGAAGTTAAGAAGACAAAAAAATGGAAAAGCTCTCTGTCTTTCCTATTTCAGAAAACTTGGTTACAGCTCTGCTGCTGACTGTTGCCAAGCACTGACACTGGAGACTCCTTCTAAAAATGCTAAATAAATGTCTCCTAACAGAAAGCTTCCACGAAATCAACAATTACATGTTTTTTTAATAACAGGTTTACGTGGAGCATCCACCACACAAATCCCTGTGTAAGTTGTTACTATAGAAACAATATCAGAACAAGCACATTAATGTAAACCTGTGATTTGAATTATAGCCGGTGCTATTGTCAGAGCTGCTGTTATAGAAAATTAATCAGCACCTCCAAGGGGGCTGTAGCCTCTGTGTTGGCCGGGCCT
>CM074946.1:21114398-21139521 GCA_037577455.1 Pangasius macronema
ACTTTGTCCCCCAAACGTCCAACATGAGCTGTCCCTCTGATGTACTCATATAAGGCATAATATGCTTTAATCACACTGTGAGAACTACAGACCGCCAAAAACTCATTTAATTTTTAAATGCAGTTACAGCTTCTACTTTTTGTTTATAAATAAGTTCTTGTAAGGATGTGAATTGTCAACACTACTCAAGTTTTCTATTTATTAATTCTCTAGTGCGTATACTCCAGATAAAGTGCTGCATAACCACTGGCAGTTACTACAAAACATCTGAATTTGATCTCAGATGCTGGAAGAGACTATAACTAAGTCCTGATAAAGGAATGAGTTTGGTGTAGAATACTAATCTTATCAGGAAAGGAAAAGCCAGAACTGGTTTCACGTCTACAGGAAAAGATAAATAACTGCAACACTTCCGTTTGGAGATTGAGAATTCACAGTGGGATCAAACTGAAATGGCTGGATTACCTCATTCTCCATTAGAATTCTGAGTTTGAAGTGCATTTTTTTGATTACATAAACCACACTCCCCATACACTGGCTTTCAGATAAAGAAAGCTGATATCTACCTTAAGCAGATGAAGCTTTGCAGTTCTACTGCTTACACAATTTACTTACAAACTCAGCTCATTCAGATCATTTTGCTTGTTTATTTTTATGTATTTGAAGAAACTGTTTCATTCTGAGAATTTGAGCATAACATTCTGAACATTTGAGCATAACACACCCAAGCCTGGTGTTTGTGGGAACATTTTACCCTATTAGTGTGAGGACATGTAGTCTGTTTTGGGGCTCATATCTGTGAGTGGCAAAAGTACTTGAACCTTTGCTTTCAGTATCTGGTGTGACCCCCCCTGTGTAGTAATAACTACAACTAAACGTTTCTGATAACTGTTGATCGGTCCTGCACATCGACTTGGAGGAATTTTAGCCCATTCCTCAGTACAGAACAGCTTCAAATCTGGAATGTTGCTTCAGGTCCTTCCACAACATTTCTATTGGATTAAGGTTAGGACTTAAACTTGGCCATTCTGAAACATTACCTTTATTCTTCTTTAATCATTTTTTGGTAGAACGATTTGTATGTTTAGGGTCATTGCCCTACTGCATGACCTGCTTTCTCTTGAGATTCAGTTCATGGACAGATGTCCTAAAATTTTCTTTTAGAATTTACTGGTTCCATCAGTGGTGGAAAGCCATCCTAGCCCAGATGTAGCAAAACGGGCTCAAACCATGATACTACCGCCACCATGTTTCACAGATGGGATAAGGTTCTTATTTTAGAATGCAGTGTTTTCCTTTCTCCAAACATAGTGCTCCTCATTTAAACCCAAATGTTCTACTTTGGTCTCATCCAGCCACAAAACATTTTCCAATAGCCTTCTGGCTATTGTGGTCCATGTGGTCTTTAGCAAACTGTAGATGGGCAGTAATGTTCTTTCTGGAGAACCGTGGCTTTCTCCTTGCACACCTGCCATGCACACCATTGTTGTTCGGTGTTCTCCTCATGCTTGACTCATGAACATTAACATTAGCCAATGTGAGAGAGGCCTTTAGTTGCCAAGAAGTTATTCTAGGTTCCTTTGTGACCTCGCAGACTACACATCTTGCTGTCAGAGTGATCTTTGTTGGTCGATCATTCTTGGGGAGAGTAACAATGGTCTTGAATTTCCTCCATTTGTACACAATCTGTCTGACTGTGGTTCGGTGGAGTCCAAACTCTTTAGAGATGGTTTTGCAACTTTTCCAGCCTGATGAGCATCAACAACTCTTTTTCTGAGNTCAGAAATATCCTTTGTTTGTGCCATGATACACTTCCACAAACATGTGTTGTGAAGATCAGACTTTGATAGATCCCTCTACTTTAAATAAAACTGGGCGCTCACTCACATCTGATTGTCATCCCATTGATTGAAAGCATCTGACTCTAACTTCACCTCCAAATTAACTGCTAATCCTAGAGGTTCACATAGATACTTAACTTTGGATCATTTTCCTCAATAAATAAATGGGTTCTCTTTGTCTACATTGTCCATGTACTTTGAAATTTCAAAGTACATTACTGGCAGAAAAACTCAATTTTAAACTGTTTTCCAGAATTCAACTGGAGCAACATCTGACTGCTTTTCACTGTGATTCACTCTGATTGTCAGATATACTGTACATCTCAACACGTGTATGCAGTGCATCTCAGATTTCATTTGCTCCTTTGCCGCATCAGTGCAGCATTAGCAAATCACCATAAGTGGTGTGTTTCAGTGCACTGCACATGGTCTTCATGCCACACCCTTACAAAGACGTGAACTTGATCAATGTTTTCTTAGATCACCATAATGAAAGTGAATTTTAAGAGTAAATGATATCACATTTACCTACTGTAATATGTTCACTTCTCTGCCACATAAAAGATGAAAGCCAGGTTGAACATCCTTTACTTATCCACAGCTGAGAAGAGAGGAGCTTTTTAGTGGATGTGTTGCGTGTATTAAAATATATTTAATATTTTGTAGAAATGTCAGAAGAAAACATACTGTTTTAATATACAGTATAGAATAGGCCGTATATTTCAATGAATGTGAATGGAAAAAGCGGCAAAAACTTTGACAAACACTGACAGGTATTGGGTGGATTTTTCTGATGTACAGTTTGCCCCTAGTCACAAAGTCAACAAAAGATTGAACATATTATGTTAATAATCTATATCGTTATGTTACATCAAAGCTGCAGAGTCCCAGATTCAATCCTGAGCTTAGGTTACTGTTGCATGGGTCATCTCATGGTTGTCTGGCTTTGACTACGTCACGCCTAGCTGTGAATGTATGTGTGCATGGTGTCTTGCCACGGACAAGCGTCAAATCTGTGGTAAATTCTCCTGCCTTCTGACCTGTGTTCCTGGAATAGGCTCCAGATACACTGTGACCATGACAACTGTAAAGCACTTACTGAAGATGAATGAATAAATCTATTGTATTTTCCAGGCAATTTTCACTGATGGCTTCAGAAGTATCTCAGAAAACTGTATTGTCTGTTGCATCTTGTGATGTATATCTGAATATCACTGAGAAAGTAAAAACAATTCATTACAATAATTCATCATGGAACTTTTCAGGCAGCTTCAGAACACAGTAAACAGTCGAGAGGTTTTAATAGGAGCATGTGAGTTTAGGGATCCCTGTGATGTTGTAAGGCTGTAGATATTTTTAATGAAATGCAACCTAATCCTCCACACTTCAGCATATGTACATTCATGTCACTGAGTATGCTCATTTGGGTTGAGTGCTAGTTTAGACAGAGAGGGTAAGGGTTTTTTTTTTATCCCTTATCCAGAGTGACTTACAGAAGTTCTTTAAAGGCTCTATCAATAAATACTGATTCGATGAGACTGGTTCGCTAGGTCACGGACTAAGAATACCATCAGTCTAAAAACTTTGTTTGGGGAAGTAATATAGTAAAAAGCACACAGACAACACAAAGTGCTAATTTTAAGTACTTTAGGAAGAGGTAGGTCTTTAGACATTGTTTGAAGACTGCGAGTGACTCTTTTTTTTCTCGGATATCTAGGGGAAGTTTATTCCACCACCTAGGTGCCAGAACAGAGAAGAGTCTTGATGCATGTACGGTACTGAAGGGATGAACACCATTCCTCCGAAAGATATTCCCTCAACTGGTGTTTTGATGATGGAGGTAGAGAGTGCTGTCTAACACATTGCTCCGTAGGTGCTCATAGGTGTTTAATTGTCTTGAGAGCTGGTGACTGTGAAGGTCATAGTGTATGATTTACATCATTTTCATACCCATTAAACCATTCAGTGAGCCCTCGTGTCCTGTGTATGCATGGGGCATTATCATCCTGGAAGAGGATAGGATAAAGGTGTTCAATCAGAAGAACTTGCTTCAGCAAGGATGGAAATATCTGACAGATTTGATCTTGTGGGGACATTTGGCTGTTCCTCAAAATAAATAAATAAATAAATATTTATCATAGCTTTAATTAACTGCATTAATAATTATATCAAAGGGAATGTCCTCACAAGAAGAGTAAGACAAATGTGTGTGTGACATTGTGTTTCCATTCTGTACCTTATTTATTTTAATATGCAGAGAGAAAGAGCTGAATTAAAGGCTTGAGCCAAGTACACTGCTCTGTGTGTTAGAGAGAGAGAGAGAGAGTGAGAGAGAGAGAGAGAGAGAGAGAGAGAGAGAGAGAGAGAGGAGCTTCAGCCTCACCCGCATCTTCTGTCTTTTACACACATACATCCTCCTCACTCTCTCTCTCTCTCTCTATCTCTCACACACACATACACACACATCTGTTTGACTTCGTATTTCCTTCAGCAAAAGAGGAGAAATGGGAAATGTTCAGGAATTCTTAGAAAAAGGTGAGATTAACAGCACTCATTTAAACTAACACTCAGGAGAATAATCTTAACTCATAACAGCGCTGTTTCTAATGGCTAGCTTTCTTTTTCTTTTTGTTCTAGTGTTTCACATTTTTGAAGCAGCTTTTCATTTTGTCACAAATGCCAGAAATTCTGATTTTGTATGTAAGAGTTCATCATTTAATCAGTTTAGTTTGAATGCTTGGGTCATGCGGATGAATGATGTTCAGACACTGGCATTAAATTTGACTTTTAGGAATAATGTGGGCTTGAGTTTTCCTGATTTTCTCATCTAAATATAAATATCAGTTGTATAATTAAGGGATGAGGATGATGTGTGTTATTTCAAAGAATAATCCTGTCTGATCTGAAGATCATATTAGTGACTTGAAGCTTTTGAACCAAAGTGATGTTTTGATTCATTTGATTGACGATTCAGTCGTAGTGATGATGAGAGTAATAATGTCCAAGTAGTATTAGGACCTTCGGACGTCGTGTCTGACTTGATTTAAAGAATCTTTCTTTAGTATAATAATTAAATTGCCTACTGGTTGCTTTCAGAGTTTTCAGATTTTCTCTGTCATCTAAATGTACACCGCAGAATATAGCTTAATATTTAATACAATACCACAGCTTCAGCCAAGGTCAGAAATCTTTGCTTCAAGATACATTCTATGTCATTCAGTTGTGAATCACATTCAACTGTGAATCGAGAGAGACTCAGTGGTGTGGCCATCCTCTCATCGGAGCACAAACGTGCCCCAAAATGTCCTTTATGTCATTAATGGTTTCAAAGGAAACAAGATGCGGTACTTGGGGTCTGGCTATATAGTAGGTATATTGCATCAAGATCTTGTGTCCAATTTGCATAGTAACTTATATCTATATACATGTGTGTGTGTGTGTGTGTGTGTGTGTGTGTGTGTGTGTGTGTGTGTGTATGATTTGACAGGCAGCATTCTATCTACAAGGCAGCAACAATAACATAGAAAACAAAAAGCAACAATGCTAAACCTAAAACTTACGGTACAGGTTTGATTTATGAGCATGTGCAGATGTGCCTGCATCTCTAAAGGAGAAGATAGGTATCACTGACACACAGTCCCATGGTTAAGCTTTGAGTGGGTAACTAAAGATAGGTAGGGAGTGATTTTTTTTAATGTTAAGAAACATAACACAAACATCAGTTTGTGCTGGGTTTGCTGTCTACATGAAAAGAGACCAATAATTCATAGTTAAACATAGGGTTTTAAGGAATGTTATAGAGAGATAATTATATCATGCACAGAAAAGACCAAGGAGACAAGTCAGCAATTAGTGCTAAGCATCTGTTAGGTCTGAGGAAACTGCTGATCGTATTGGATGTGCTCTGGATTTTAAAGATGTGAGAACATGGCAAGAAGAAATTTTATATGAATACCAGGCAGGTACAGAAGACAAATACATGAGACAATACATAAGACAGGTACATTTTAATGTGTTAAGTTCAAGAAGGATGTGAGACAGAAAAAGGATTAAAAAATCTTGTTCATGAGCTGTTATAGGAGCTCAAATACCTATGAAGCGATCAAGCAGGAACAAAGAACCAGGAAAAACACCAGAGCTGGAGCTTATATGAATGTTATTAGGCAGCACTTAAGCAACAGTCAATAGACTTAATTAATGTATTTCTTCACAAAGGCAATAAACACATTGCAAGGCTTAGTGTTCTTTTTAAAAACATGGCTTTTGAATGGCACTCTTCTGAGCAGACACAAACGGCCAATTACTAGACAATTTCATATGTTTCACAGATTTTCAGTATATATCTGTGATAACAGAAAGAGTCCAAACTAATGTTTATTAACGGGAATATTGGTACAAAAGATATCATACCTTCTTTAAATTTTCTATTTAACAAAGTTATTTTTAGGGGGTTAAAAATGTTAATAGTAATGATATTAATAACCACAAATTAAAATTTCAAATAAAAATATGCTACAAACTCATTTCTGTGAGCTTAACAAATAAAACTGCTTATTTGCTGGGAACCAGTTTACAAACTTAACTAGCCAGCTACTGTTAAAATGGCAATTTCCACTTTATGACAAATCACGGCGAACATCAACAAGTGGCACCACATTTTCAAAAGTGGTGAGTATGGCTAAAATTGATGAAATATGGCTGCACGATATTGAAGAAAAATGCGACATGCGATAATTTGTTAAATAATGCGATATGCGATATGTAGTACGATAATGCTATAACTGTGTAAAATCAATTACAATTATACATTTATATATTTAAAAACTGAAAATGACATAACCAACATGCATATTTCATATTCTTTTAAGGAAAAGAAAGCATTCCCTGTTATCTGCATCGCCTTAAAACTTTGACTTTTCATAACTTTTTGAAGTATTAAAATCATTCAGTTATCACAAACCGTTGCAATATGCATATCACGATATTTACATTTGCGATATTTCGATAATTTCAATATATATTGTGCAGCAAATTAAATTTGGTAAAGTTGATGAAATATATTTCAGCCACTTCTGGATGTTTGTCATGATTCGTTTTACTCAAAGCCAAGAAAGTTTCTTTTGTTTTTTGTTTTTAATTCAAGGATATAAAACTAGATGTCATGGGGGAAAAAAACTACACATTCAAATGCAATGTAGGGCTTAATACTACTTGAAAGTGAGTCTGTAATTGTTTTAAGCACTACGGGGTATCCAGTTAGTACAAGCCGAGGATGTCGGCATTTGACTCCGGAGTGATTCAGCCTGAGTGATAAACTGCAAAATCCATGCAGAGATGCAAACAAAAGAATACAGCACAGACAATTAGCATTGCCTTGGCAACAAAACAATTCAAAATGCTTTCACAGTAGAATATGATTAGTAGTAAACTTATGTCCTGAGTGCATGTACAGAAAATAACCTACTGATATCGTGTGTGTGTGTGTGTGTGTGTGTGTGTGTGTGTGTGTGTGTATGCAGGCACACAGATGCCACATGGTCTACTACCAGCCTGAGGTAATAGCTAGCATTAGTTTCTAAAGAAAACAAATGTAGACTCACTAGTGTCCTTTGTGTCTTTATGTGACTCATTGAGCTTGCTTAAAGGGTCTTGCTGAGTGTGACCAGAAAAATCAAATACTGTTTTCCTGGACTTGGAGCTCATTTTCTAGCCAGTAAGCAATATCAAGAAGAGTCAGTATTGACACTTGTAAGGGTTGAATGTACCTCTTGAAATTTGAGGTCATGTGAGAGTTTATTCATGAGTCTTGAGTATCCTCAGTCCATTACATCGTTGTCCTTTCTCTCCGGTATGCTCACTGTAGCATGAACTCATAGTGCAAACATATATCTCTGGACCATTAATAACTTCTGCAAAGCTTGCAAGGCTATCTGGGGAGGTTGTCCATATATTTTGTTAAGAGCTAGCATAATATTAGTGTATGGGTAGAGCTTCCAACAGTAGCAATGTTAATTAAGCAGTCTTAAAAAGAATAGCAGAATCCGGAAGGTATGGCAAATCATATATAGTCAAGAGTTTGACTGAATCTCACAGTCATGTGCTTTCTTGCACCCAAATTTAAAAAAAAAAAACATTTTTGCATTTTGTTAAAAATTGTTCATTTCCGCTATGTATGGAGACTTCTGGGACACTCTTATTTTATACATATTCAACCTATGCTTGAACTTGCTCCTGACGTAAGTTTCTGTGAGGCCAGAGGTCTTTTTAAACCTTAGTCAATAATAATTTCATTTACAATGATTACTTTAAATGTGAGACATCCTAAATTCAGCAATTCAAGCTTCAGACCAAATTCCTGGCAGCTCAGAAAGGATGATCTAATTTGGTAAAAGTGGATTATTTATGCCAGCCTTTTGAGGTTGTATTTTATTTATTTATTTTTTGTAGCATATGTCAGTGATTAAAGGCCTGCAAGGAATATTACCAGTGAACATCTATTCAGATCACTTACTTTAGTCTGATTCACATTTAATACTGCTTAAATTCCATCATATCACCCAAAGGCCCTAAGTACACCTTAGATCTGTGTCACTAGTCTTTCATGATAGTTATATGAAGCAAGTCAATGCATTAGAGTTCTGTTTATAAGATTATTCAGCCTGTTTTAGATGCAATTTTTCCTATTCTTTTGTTGTCTATGTTTTTGCTTCTCTCTATAAATAAACATAGAAAATTAAAAATGTATATAAAAAATAGAATAGGTTTAATAATCATGTATTTGGTTATTGATTAGGAAATATNTGATTAGGAAATATTAGATAGATTTGACTACATTCAAGATATTTAAACTAAGCTGTCTTTTTTTTTGCTGTTGTTGTTGCAGTTTTAGTTCCTGAAATTCACTGTGCATGCTTTGCTTTCAAAACTGCATTCAAAACTATATGCACTTGTGTATTTACTATTACAGGGGTAACGTGTCTGATGGTTGGTGTGGAAGGATGTGGAACCTGCCATGAAAACACCACCATCAGTCCTGACTGACGCTGTGATTACTAACTGTGACCTAACATAACCTGACTAACCCAGGGAGTGAAGATTTGAAGCAAAGACCAAGAATTTTTAAACAAAAAAAACCCTCACATCATAATCATGGCAAACATTACGCATGTGGCAGTAATGTTTGTGGACCCGCACAGCCAAGTGCCCACAGATGAGCATGATCCCTACCTAGACCTTTATGATACGGACTATGGGATCCCAGCTGAGGAAATGCCCGACACCACTCAGGGCCTGGCCTATTTTGTGGCCACCATTGTTATTGGAGTCGTTCTTGTCTGCATCATGCTGGTGTGCGGCATTGGTAACTTCCTGTTTATAGCAACCCTGGCCCGCTACAAGAAGCTGCGGAATCTCACCAATCTCCTGATCGCAAACCTGGCCATCTCCGATTTTCTTGTGGCTGTTGTGTGCTGCCCTTTCTTGGTGGATTACTATGTTGTAAAACAGTTGTCCTGGGACCATGGGAAAGTGCTCTGTGCCTGCGTTAACTACCTCCGAACTGTGTCTCTCTACGTGTCCACCAACGCCTTACTGGCCATTGCTGTGGACAGGTTAGTGAAATTAAATATCTCCCTGGTGAAGCATAATCGTATTTAGACAGACAGCCCTGAGGTGTGATTCGATGTATTTCGAATGAGAGCCACCTGTCCCTTAACTGTGTGTGACAGTTCTCTTGGACAGGTGTTCGGTTATGCTCAGTTCACAATAGCTAAAAAAGTATACTTAGTCCTAAATAATGCATGAATGAAACACAGTAAGTTAACCTTCTTAGTCTCAGTGTATGCAAAATCGAATGCAGAGCTATGCCAGATAAAAGTCAATTAGAGTCAATTGCTCTAACACAACAAATTTTATGGTATTTCAGTAATAAACTTTATCAAAAACAACTAATGCCTGCAAAATTAACATACGCACGAATACACTAACTGACATTATAATATTACATTAATGGTAAACTATTAAAATATATTGTGCTGTATACAAACTTACCAATGTCTCGATTTGATGACATCAGATTGAACAGAATCACAAAGTAGTATTATTTACATTGAATGTTACACCTACTAGGAGGTAGATGTCAATTTTTAGTAGTTTATAAACCTGAACATAGTGGCCATTTCCATTCAAACTAAGCTACGATAAAACTTATGGCACAACCAGATGCAAATTTTCTTTACACAAAAATGTCTCTGACGTTTCTTGATACCTTTAACATGATTCAAGTTTGGGTACTGTAAGTTCAAGTTTGGGTACTGTATACTTATAACCATTTGTTTGCACTTCATAGTGTATTATACTCATTGAACTACGCATGACCAGCTGAAATAGCCCATGAGGTGGTGTTGTAACAACATAATGGAGAAGAAACATATAAAAATCTAAACTGATAATGCAGAACTTAATCTGAGACGTCCATGAGTAGAACTATCTGAATTGGTCTGCATGCAGATATCTTTAGAAGCTTGGGATAAACCTTATGATGTCTCTTTTCAGGTACATGGCAATCATTCACCCATTAAGGCCCAGGATGAAACATCAGACTGCCTACTGTCTGCTCACAGGTGTGTGGATTGTTCCAGTCATCATATCCATACCTTCTGCTTACTTTACTTCTGCGACCAAAGTTCCTTATGGTGCCAACCGCAGTAAAACCTTCTGTGCTCAGATCTGGACAGTGGACCAGCAACTTTACTACCGTTCCTACTACCTCTTCATTTTTGCCGTGGAGTTCCTCTGCCCCGTCCTGAGCATGGCCCTGTGCTACATGCGCATCTCCAGGGAGCTTTGGTTCAAAAGCGTCCCTGGTTTCCAGACGGATCAGATCCGGAAGCGATTGCGTTGCCGGAGGAAGACAGTCATGGTGCTCATTGGGATCCTCACGGCGTACATCCTCTGCTGGGCTCCTTATTATGGCTACACCATCCTGCGTGATTTTTACCCGACACTTATCTCCAGGGAGAAGAACTCACTGGTGGCATTTTACATTATTGAGTGCATTGCCATGAGCAACAGTATGATCAACACCTTCTGCTTTGTCAGTGTGAAGAATAACACAGCAGTGTACTTCAAGAGGATTGTGCTGCTTCGCTGGAAGTCCACTTACACTTCTAGGAAGACAGATGTGAGGACACTGTCCATGCCTGTGTCTGAGGAAATTGATTGTATACAGCTGAGGTAAAAATAAATAAATAAATAAATCAATACCTGTAGATCTGCAGCTGTCTTAAGCCACTGCAGATCTTAAGCAGAATTGGGTCACTTATCTGTAAAGTTAACTTTGTTTGGGAAAGCCATTTTATGGTTTAGCCTTTCCAAAAAGATTTCCATTAGCCAGTTCAGTGTAATCTACAACATATTGGATGCAACATTCAAATTTAAGTCACATGCATTATTTACCTACTAATAATTATCTCTGTCTGTGTCAGTAAGCTGTACAGTGATTTTGGTGATAAAAGTGCTTTTTCAGTGAAAATGTACAATATTCGTATTTAAGGGTTTATCGATTAAACCCAAGTGAGTATTTCTCTAATGATCTTTTGTGTTTTTGCTTTTTGTTTGTGCTATTATTTTCTTGAGTGCCTCATGTAATAAGGTGTCAGTACATCATTTCAAGTGGATTGCTCATGAACTTGTTATTACCTAGAGAACATGAATAAATGGTTTATTTCCAGTAGTTCACGCCTCTTTAGATATTTTACGGTGACTTTTTTACTGTCTCTTTGTATGGGCTCTTGTGCATGTGACGTTAAGACAAATAAATTTCAACTTGAGAAGAAATTGTCCTCTTACATTTAATTTGTGTCTGCTTGAAGTAATACATACAATAGCTACCAAAAGACATTGAAATCTTCTATGACATCTATCAATTAATTTAGACATAAAACTGTGCTGTTTTTACAAAACAATAATTTTTGTTATAAATATAGCACTGTATTTAATTTAGTGTCTTATTTGTGTCTTATTACTTTCTTCTTCATTTGTCACATTCATATTTACCTTTTAACACTTTCTAGTAGCCTTTGCCAGAGTTACACTGACTAACTGCAGATCTGCTTATGTTCTCTGTCTTAGAGACGTGCATGTAGTGTTTGCTGTCTAATAGAATTAGTCATTATACCAATCTCATCTGTCACACTCATTTGTCTATTAGAAGGGCTGATTTTATTGCTCTCATTTGTCTTTGTATTGTGGCCTTTCTAGTGTGGCCTGATTCAGATTCTAATGAAAACATGCAAACATGGATTCTGAGAAACTCCACTGGTGTGGTTCAGGATCACTTGTTGAGTTCCATTTTAATTCATCAGCATCCATTTTGGCATCCACTGTAAATAATTATTAAAAGGCGCAAAGTAAAGATTTTTTTCCTCTCAACTTTCAGTAATTTACAAAGACGGTTGCTTGTTAGTCCTCTGATATTTGAAACTGTCCCTGCAAAGAACCAATATATGTTTAAACTCAATGTCTTAGCAGGGACACTGACCTAGATCAAATGATGGCGACAAAAAACAGCAATCTGACTGCAAGAAGATCATCAGAGGGAAATGCATCAGATTAATTAAGAGCATCTTATTCAACAGCTAAAAAAACGAGACACATGTACCTGCAGCTATGTGCAACTGTAATGTAACAGGACACCTCCATCATTAGCTGTGGGCGGTGTGATGCCAAAAAGGCACAGGAGACATCACATGATTGTGTCATGTCCGTCAGATGCATCAATCATCAAGGTGGCACAAGGTCAAATGGCTCTCTTCAACTTACATGGGTCTGTCTACAGTTAACCTCACTGAGAGTGACTCAGCAGTGGCACTGTACATTGGTGCAGTGGAGAGTGGCGTTTGTACCCAGAAGTTGGTACACCCTTCCTCCCCAAGATCTGCTAAATGATGCTTAAATGGATTGGAAGATTTGGCACCCCCAGCCCTGTCATCTGTGCCCGTAGGTTTGAAGCACAGACTGAGGACTGCAACCAACAGCAGTTCAATTAACACAAGAGCCTCCAGTGAACAGACCTTTTATGCCCTTAGGTGGAAACTGTTCTGTGAATGGTGTGCACCTCATCAACTGAATCTGTTGCACTAACCTCTTATCGGGGAGTGCTAGACAGTGTCAGAGAAGCTTACATCACATAGCAGGAAGCACACCAATTCCCTTCTCTTTGTCATTTCAACTGATCATTGAATACTAAACGACTACCCTACCTAGCTCCTGCATCACACCCATAAGATGTGATCACGTGTGACATTCATCTAACCTTCAGATTGCACACAGATTTCACAATTCTGGATTTTATAGCTTCCTGGCATACTACTTGAGAGCACTGCTGGACTCAATTTTGAGTTAGACTCCTAGACTTTGCAAATAAAACTGCACTGGATCCAAACTCACTTTCTGGTATCACTTCATCATACATAACAACAACATGAAATGAAGCCCTTTGTCTGAGCCAGTCAGGCTGGAATTTTTGTAGTTTTGAATAGACCCCCAAGGAACATACACTATCCAAGAGAGAGAAGATCCAGAAATATAATTCATATAAAGCCTGAGCAATATTGGAGGCTCAAAAATATTAGAATATTTAAAATATTACTTAAAGTTGCTATGTCACTTTAATGAATGGATTGTGTCATCCATTCATTTTCCATTAAATAAACATTACCTTTTATTTGCATTGGTGATACATAATAACTCTATGTTAAAGCGAAGACATTTACACATTTACACAACATGTAAACTTTCAGAACCCTTTTCTACTAGTGTTTGTTGTATGATCTACTGTCGGTTCTTTAAATGTCTCTCAGGATGTCTGCTAAGAACCTATGCGTCTCAAAACTAATGCAGTCTATTTAGTTTGATAGAGTCAGCTAATAACTCTTGTCCTGTCTTGTTTTTATGGGCAGTTGAACATGATTTATCTAGCAGTACTTAATCGCCTATCCTAGCCAGTGGGAAAAAAGAATTCATCTTGAAAATCAATGGGAATAGTTCAAGAAATGTATTGAGACTAGAATAGGGGTGAACTTGCAGGGCTTAAATTTCTAAAAGAAAAACAAGCCTTGCTTTATATTTAACTTAACTTTCATTTTAGTATTTTTTATAACTAAAAAATACTATACTATACTATACTATACTATTTATAACTAAATAACCAACATCACAGTTCTTTTTTTTTTATTTCTTTTTATTTTACTATCACAGATGCACACATCCATGCTCTTGTGAGACTTATTGCATTTGTGTTATGGGTAGTTATTTGAATTTTAATGTGTCCCTTGTCGGTTGTGATCTGTCCTTGTGGAAACTGTATGGGGTATAATATGTTATATATCATTTGCTGTTTTGTAATGCTACTTACCTCTAGACATTCAGCAAATATTGCAGTATCATGTTTGAAAATTCATTCATATGAACATATCATATGTTTAGAATGGTTACTGCAAAGATGTTTTTCACAGCAGTGTTCTTCATGTGCTAGGGATAGGAGAGTTTGTTAGTGCTGTATTCAGGAAACATCCAGGCATGTGACAGATTAAAAGCAGTTTCTGAGTGCAGCATTTCTACTAACAAATTAAGCCCCATTCAGCTTTAAAATTCCATTGACTTTTAGTGTTCAGAAAGGGACTGACATGGTTATGATTAGGATAACACAACAATCCTGGTTACTATTCCAAATGTTGATTTGAAATTTTTTTAAAGACTTTTGAGTATGCATACAATATTGACTATTGTGATCAGAACATATATTTCAGCGCCAGATCAGTAGAATTAAAATGGTTCTGAACTAATGTCCATTTATGGGTCAATGTAGGTCAGGCAAGAATATGCCAATAATGGACGTCCATCAATTGCTCTCATGATACAATATATATTATTGCTGTTTTTATTAATATTGAAGAGCCAGTGTTTATTATCCATTTCATTCACATGAAGTACATGACCTGTTTACTGTTTTCCTGTTCAGTAAGAAAATGCTACACTTCGTGGATTGCAGTATCACTTTTGAAAAGGTCAGTGGTAGAACAGCTTTCTTAGTGTCCTCTCTAATCTATATCTATAGACCAGCACATGAGGCAAAAGTGTCTGGGTTTATGATCCCAGCTCACACCTCTTAACAGTGTTATTCCTCTTGGACAACTAATATTGTCAGCAGCAGCCATCCAGCCAAACACTCTATTAATTTCTGCACCTGAGGGATTGTGTTTTATAGCATATCAGTTGAGTCAGCGGTGGCTTTTGTGTTTATATCTCTTCTCAGCTGGGAACAAATGGCCTCTGCTTTGCTGCAGACATTTCCCAGGAGGCTGATCTTATTCACTCATTAGTTTTCATCAGGGAATGTTATAGGAAAGGTACTGAAACCCATGCTGATTGCAATCAAGATATGGTCAAGTTCCTTTTTGTGCTGGTGGCTTTATTTTTTAATTGTTCTTAGGAGATCCATTTAAGCCATTCACCAGGCACTCAACCACTTTAGGAGGCTAAATGAAGCTTGGTGATATATAAGCTTTCTTAAGTCTTCTTGCAGTATTGCAGTAAACATTCCACATTAAACAGTCTACAGGCTCATTTGTGAAGTCAGCATGACAGCTAATGAAGCTGGTGCGTGGCTTGATTTGAAATCACACACTAGTTAGTAAGTCCGTTGCAAAGAACTGCACAAATCTACATGTATAAGGTGTGAATGATTCATGAGTGAGCAAGCATATTATTTCCACTGTGCCAAAATAATTTATCCCCATCTCCAAGTCAGTAGATGATCCTGTGTTCAGTTTCCCTGTGTCTTTTAGCATTTCAGTTAGGGATGCAATTAGAATGAGAAAATAGAGATTAGTAATGAGAGTGCAGGAAAAAAACAACCAGAATCTGTGGCCTGCGGTAAAATGGCCTGACTTACTGCGCTAATTGTCATAGAGCTGATTAACAGCATTTTCACTGCTCCAGAAACCTTGCAAATCTAACATTTTAATGTGTTACTTGGCCATGATGTCGGCGATCATAATATAGAGGCCTTTTACAAATCTTTTCTTTCGTTGCTTATATTATTCAAACTATGTTGTTGTTATTGCTGCAGGGCCTATGATTTAAATAATGTTTTGGGACATAAATCCTGAAATCCAGTTNTAGCCTGATAGTTCTGATAGATGACTGTATAGTTGCTCAAATAAGACTACTTTGGCAGACCTTAGCTCGTGCTGTTAGACTAATTACACAGAAGGGCAACAGCAGTGCATGTTTAACAACAGAGGTAATGAGTTCCAAATAATACATACTGTATATAAGCATATATGTGGGCATCGTTCTTACTTCATTCTTATGTTGACTCAAGTAGCAAATTGATGTCGCACACACACCCTTCACTCTCTCTCTCTCTCTCTCTCTCTCTCTCTCTCTCTCTCTCTCTCTTCAGGCCTAGAAGCATGTACATGGTGGGAGAGGTCTGCAACTCAAATTCTCAAACTCAAAGAGAACCCCAGAAGTCTTCTTTTATATTGAATGGGCCTGATTGTTTTGAAAATAACTGTTTGCTGTAGGGTCACGCAAGCAGTGCTTGATCATTAGTAGGTCACATGACCATGACAGGTATACTAAACCTACATGTCCTAGGTACAGTAACTTACCAAAAACCTCCAGAAGCATAGCTTCTTTAACAAGATCTTTTAAATATAATCAGTAGTTTAATGTTCTGCATTTTACACTTGGCCAGTACGAGTGCTTCCTGGAATGTCTTCATACTGAACAAAAAGCACAAAACGTCTTTTCCCAAAGCATATAACAGAATATCTATCAACAGGTCAAGTCAAATAGGATATATGTACTGTATTATCTGGGCTTGTCTCTATTTATCACTTTATAGGAGGCAAAAGGCAGCACAATCTTCCCAGACATGTGCATGTGCAGTCCTTAAAAAGTTAATGAAAGATGGCATACTCTCTCTTCCCTGTCCGTCACAGTGGCACTAGCCAATCGCTGGTGTCTGTGAGCTCATGTATGAGGAAGAGGGTAGACAGCACTTTCCTCCGAGTGTGTTACCCTGCCATGTGACGTGCTATGAGGAGCAGTTTTGAAAAGATGCAGTAGGAGGAAGCACATGTTAGCCTTCATCCTACTGGGGTGGTAGCTGTTGTATTATAGGGAAGAGCTGGCTGGTGGGAATTGGGGGGAAAAATGGTTTTAAAAAAAATTTATACAGTAAATTATGTATATGTATATGTATGTATCTGTAAAATTATTTTTGCATTAAAACCAATATATAACAATATACATCTATAGTCTACATTCATAGTAAATAATGTTTATATGTTTCTATATATAACAACTATATATGAAGAAGTGTATAGTTTCAGAATAGGATGGAAAGGAAAACATTTGCAAGCTGCCCCACTCTGTGTGTAAAATTCATGTCAGAACGTATCTTTTGTAGGAGAGCTGCCAGCTCTGTTTCAGCCTGCGGTCTGTAGTAAGGCCCTGAGGGACAGACAGACTGTCTGAGTGACATGTTCTCATGCATATTTATTCTTTCTTCTCACAAACACCTAGGATTTTCTGCCTTTTTCAGAGTTTTCACACTAAATGATAAGCAGCACCAATGGGAAGGAGTTGGGGAAATTTGGCTTTAAGTAGAGACATCAGACATCTAACCATGACTGTGCTAAAGCTCCCCAGGGTGTTTTTTGAATAGTGCTATTTGAGTTCATGCAACAGATTATGGACTTTTCAACAAAGGAACAATCTAGACCGAAGAATGAGCAAAATTATTTTCTCTTAGTTCCATTACTGGGAAGTGGAAGTGGACAAACGTACCCTAATTTTCAGTTCTGCTATGTTGCTAAGTGATCCTAATTTACATAAAATCTGTATTTTTAACACTTAACTTTTTGAGATTTGCATTTAGTGTTCCAATTTTGTTAAAATCCCTAAACTGTAACCCATATTATATGTTTTAAAGGCAAATTCTACACCTAAGCAAGTTCAAAATAAAGAAAAAAAACATGTAAATTTATTAAAGATGCCACAGGAAAAAATAAATAAATGTGATGTGTACAGATATAGTTCAAATATGCAACATTCATATTCAAATTCTTTTGTCAGCTTCCAAGCTGCATAACCCAGACCGATCACTTACTCCAAGAAGCTAGAGCTTTATTTCCTGTTTATTTGTGGCCTAATTTGTGTGGGCTAACTGCTCATATGCAAAATGCTGTCAGGTAAGTTGGAGCAAGTTGGAGGTTTCTAGATTGGTTAATACAGTGGGACCCTGTTGAAATCTTTACTGTCTGATGATAATATCCAAGGCAGACATTTTCACTCGAAGAATCAAAGTGATAGCTGTCACAATATAAAAACTCATGTGAAATGTCCCTTTTAAAAAATGCTTACAGCAGCTTTAATGGTTCATTTTTCTTCATTTAGCTTTAATACTGTTAGATTGTGCTGAACAGGAATCAAAGAAAGTGAAAGTTAGTCAAACAGTGTGGTAACTGGTCTCATTCATTTTATTCCTTGTTACTTTCACTGCATTGAGGATGTTTTGTACTGATACAACTGAAACTAATCTTGTGATATACTAATGGTTCCTTTTTTTTATTCCTCAAAGCTGCTCACAAAAGCAAATCATCATAATTATTACATCTCAAAGCAAATATTGAAATGCATTTCGATCCAGCTGTAAATCCATTAGACAACTGTCAGATATAACATATGAAACACAAGAGACCTAGTACATATGCTCATCCTCAGATGGCCACATCACTGCTAATTTAGCACAATTCTCCTCTATTTTCATGGTCTTATCTTGATATTTTTAAAGTCCATTTCACCGGCTATGCCTTTCATCAGTCACTGGTATTGCTACATCACAACAATTGATTTAGAATTGCAAATGACTGGTGACAGATCCTGGAACTATAACTGGCACGGCCACTGAAGATCTCTACACAAGATCTCTCAAATATTTTTAGTTTGGGACCAAACTCTGTTTTTATCAAAATCTCTCATGGAAGATTCACTCTTTGGCACTGCCAAACACGAACTTTTGAAGCCTGAAACAAGCAATACAAGTACAAGTAATACAAGTATTAGCTCTTATACATCTGGGTTGAATAAACCTCTGCTTTCAAGGCAATGTTCCTACCACAGCATTGACTGAATGAGTCCCTGTGTGTTGATATAGTTCTTATATAACTCATAAAGATGTTATTTATTCAGACACAGATTTCAGTGAGTCTGAAATGGATGTCTGTGGGTGAGTGGAAGTGTATTCAAGTTTTCAAAGAGCTGGCTGCTGCTGGAAATTGTAATCAATTCTTTTCATTTTCTGCCTCCTTTGTACCTTTATTCAAGATCCCTTCAAAGGACAAGAACTACATTTAGTGTACTTTTCTCAAGCGTGTTGTTTTTTAACCTCACTCTGTGCAATCTTGTGTCAAAAACCTGAAATGCAGGGATGTAAAGTAACAAATTATACATTTTGGACTTGTACATTACACAAGTATTTATAGTTGTAGTATTATATTTTATTTTCCCTCTTAGTCTACTATTTTTATGAAACAGATTTTATGCAAAAATTCCCAAAGTACCTTGTTTTACGTTTTTTAATAAATCTGTTTTATTACTGTCCATCCAGAAATCACATTTATGCACATTGTGTTATCTCTGAATCTTGTTGAACAAAATCAAAGCCCTCTTTTTATTACTTGAGTAATTGTAGTCACTGATGGCTATAATCCAGATGTCCAGATTTTAAAATATTTTCATATTTTAATGTGTCGACCGCTGCTCATCTCTCATGTCTCCACCAAGCCCTTTTTTCCCTTTCCCAGTGGTTCATTCCCCAGCTTTCACATCCCATGCCACCTGAAGTTTAGTAGACCTGTGGCTACTTTTTTTGTGTTTTTCTAACCATTAGAGCAAATGAGTCCTCCTTAGAGCCCAAGATCCAATTCCATGCCTATGGCCACATCTGGAGTCTGACAGTTGAGCAGCCATGTTTAACTCCAGCTTCAGCAGTGCTTAGAAATGAGTCTGTATTGCCCTCTAACAGCTTGCTGGCAGACTCCAAATAGGACATGACAGCCACCATTAAAATGGCTGCAGCCCAAATTGGACTGGATGCTGAGTTGCAGCCCATAAAACCAAATGTACTCTTCCATGTGGTACCGGTCATGAAGGATTTCACTCTCCCACAGTCCAAAGACTATAATGACAGCATTAAAAATGCTTTTTGACTTCTGCTATACCACTCCCAGTCTCTGTGGTATGCACTTTATCTAATAGTATGCCTTACAATGAAGGTCCCTGAAGGTTACATACATAAATAGCGTTCTATTTGCTTGCCTATCTGTACTCCTACCTGGCTGGCTAGCTAACCTAAAATAAAGCGAAAATAGTTTGCTAAGCAAATCACAGCTCTTGTGCCTCTCTGAGGATGCAAAAGATACTGAGGAGTAAGAGGCAGCACTCAAGCTTTGCTCTGTATCTCCTGGAGTCTAAGATCATGAACTGCGCCTGTCTGATTTAGGATTGATTACTTAAGGACTTGTTTTACCTTAAGTTGTTTGCTGTGAAGTTCTCTACTCAGGCAATTAGAAGTGTTTACGTTTTTGAGTTAACGTGTGTAAGTCTTTACTCTCTCGGGTTAGCTGTGGGTTTTGTTCGGTTCATTATTAATGTGTTTTCATTTGTGCACTCTCTCTCTCTCTTTCTCTGTCCCTCTCTCTCTATCAAAATAAATGATTAAGCCATTACATAACACACAAAAGAGTGAGTTTTTTTGTTCTGAACTCCATGCACCAAGATAGCAAATGAGTCACAGCCCAGGTCCTGCCCAAACTTACCACTTTCACCTGTCTCACATACTGACAGGGATTTGGCAATGAGCTCACCTGAATCTAATTGCTAGAATACGTCTAAAGCTCAGCATTAATGAGATCATATCTCAGACATTATATGCACCACAATTATAATTACCTTTGGGCTACTTTCAGCCTACAGTTGAAATGTTGGATAGGCTATATATATATGTTTTGCTGTTTAGATTTTGGACTGTTTTGGCCCAGATTCCAATGCAGGACACTAGTAGTTTGCCCATTTTTGGTCTACAGTCAGCATCAGCCTGTGAGTATAGATATTAATGGGTCAGGACATAGCCTCAAACAAAATTAAGTCGAGACATTATCATGCTTGACTTATGCCATAGGCTATTATGTAGTGAATGTTTACTGTAACACTGTAATAGGCAGCTGAGAGTCTTCTCTTCTCAGTAATGGCCCCAGGGTGGTGGAATGAACCTCCTCTGGCTTTGTCTTTAATCGAAGACTGAAGACCCACTTCTTCACTAAGCACTTAAAAAATCCACTTGTACTTGTGTCTTTGTACACACATTAACTCCTACACTAACGTCTCTCAGGTTTTAGCTTAATGGTGTTCTTAATCCCTGGCCTATTTGTACTTGCATAAGAATGTGTTTCTGATGGATAAAAACCAAAAAACACTTTTCTGAGTTGCTCTAGATAAGGGTGTCTGTTAAGCATAAATGATTGTGAGACTTTATGTACCCAGTTTGACCCATTACCTGTCAGGCTAGTCGCTTTACCCTGTCAAGTGCCACGCTAGCATGCACTTCCTCTTAAATAATGTGTGTCTCAAACTTATCTGCGAAGTTTTCCGACTACCCTAACTTCCCAGAAAGACACCTAATACCTGCCTAAACCTTAGAACATCAAAACATGCATCTTTCTCCAGTCACTAAAAAAATATTTTCAATTTTATTCTTCCATATCAAGGTGAAAGAAAGCAGAAGAAATAAAGCTTACATCATATTTGCCTTTTATCTTTTTAATGAATGTAGCTGAGCTGGGAGGATCTCTCAATGCCTTGCAGCTGTATAAATAAAATTATTACAGCAAGTTCTAACTGGAATTTAGAAATAAAAACAATAGTGTAACTGACATTCAGTTTTTTTTCCTGAAAGCTTGTCTTTTTTTTTTAATCTTCAGCTGTCCAGGTTTGGTGACCCTGTGCTCGCTGTAGCCTCAGCTTCCTGTTCTTGGCTGACATGTGAGTACCCCCTTTGTGGTCTTCTGCCATTGTAGCCCATCTGCCTCAAGGTTTAGTGTGTTGAGAATGATTTTCTACTCACTATGAACATTACCTGAAGCTCTTGACCTGTATCTGCATGATTGCCACATGATTGGCTGATCTGATAAATGCATGAAGGTGTGTGCAGGTGTACAGACGTTCCTAATAAAGCTGACAGTGAGTGCAGATTACTTTCATATATGACAGCTAAGAAAGGCAAACCATAACCAAGCAATAAATTACCAGTTGGAAAATTCCAGAGTGGGCATGCTTCATCACCATATAAAATATAGACAGACACCATATTCAAACCTAATAATTAAGCTGTCAAGCTTGATAACAAATTTAAAAGCTTAGAAGCTGTTGAGCCCTGAGGCCATTTACATCAAGCCTAGTAAAATAGTCCCTGTGTCAAACCAAGAATTTTAAATGTAGCACTTTGTACTAGAAAAGGATGATTATCCATTAGATGTAAAAAGCAGGGAAATTGCAGAGAGGAACTTAAAAAAAATAGAAGTGGTTTTACTACATAACTTTTTTTTTGTAATTTTCCTACTCTATTTCCTAATACCCAAATGCTCATTTGCAATGTAGATTGTGTTTTAAATGTAGTTTAGGGGTGTCATTATTGAAGCAAAACATCCATTAAGGAGACAATCTTTAGAATATTAGGTAAAATAAAATGGATGTTGCCGTACCAGCCTACAAGCTGTTACATTCCTCGAGCCGCAAAGGAAAAACTCAACAAACAGTGGTATAGTCTATGCATGAATGGTAAATATATTTAGTTCTTGTGTGTGTGTGTGTGTGTGTGTGTGTGTGTGTGTGAGCTTTTCAAGTATCTCCTATTGTTCATTTCTAGATGTTTTTCATTTCTGCACTTTTTAACCATTTGTAGTTACATTTAGTATTGGCAAAACAATTTAGTTCCACTTACATTATAAACAGTCATTCCCTCACTGATTATATCTCTTTAACTCTCTTTAACTCTCTTGTGCAGTTAATACGGCATAAACACAGCTTGTCATATTACCAAGAAGCAAAAGCAAAAACTCCTCTGTCCTGAAAACTTTCCTGTGGTGGAAAACTATAACATTTTACATCAAGCTGCTGTTAGAGACATTCCACAGTGCTGTGGTATAAACTGAAATAATAATACTTCAGCATATTGTTTACAATTAAAGAGCCTTTTAGAGCTGTTCAAAATGTACGCATCCTAGGAACTGCATACAGGAACTAGGTGTGCACTTACAGTGGTAGCCTAATTAGTTAACTACTTAAAAATATCCAACTTTCCAGGATAATGTGGTGTTGAAGTCACTAAACAGCCTTATCCTGTTAGGTAAATTGGCCACCCATTTATGATGTTATTGTACACTTGTACTTTGTATGGATGCGTGTGCTACATTGATGTGACATTTTGCTAATGTAGATTTTTTTTTAAAAATTACAGGACTTGCAAATCAAAGTGCACTTTATTAACAATGTGATTTGAAAAAAAAAATCAGTTACATAAAATTAATCGTAGAAACAACGTACATAGGCACAAAGTACTTGTCCATGTAAATGAAGGTTGTTGATGGACCATTGCATGCATTTCGTATGAAACGCTAATGCAGGAGCATGATGAGGCCTTTGTAACAATTGCATTTTTGTTGTGTTTAACAAAACCTGCAAATGGGCGACAAATTAAAGGAAAAACGAATGACTGTTAAGCTTTTTGGATTTGGGTGCACTTGCCCTCTTAAATGGAAGAGTTCTGCAAAATAAAGGTTGTTCTGACTGATCAACTTTATCCTATGATAAACATTTCTTACATGATAAGAGTGGTCTCTTTCAGGATGATAATGTTTCCATCCACAAGGCATAACAGCTTAATGAATTGCATAATGAGTATATAACTGATGTAAATCATATGCTATGGCCTTCACAGTCGCTGGATAGTAAATCATTTGAAAACCTATGGGAAAGCTCCATGTAGACATGGTTTTGCCGATGTTAGTGTTGAAGACCTTTAGTGGCCTGCACAGAGCCCTGACCTTAACACAACTGAACACCTTTGGGATGACTTGAAATGCCAACTATGTGCCAGGCCTCCTCTCCATGCTCTTGCTCTCTTCCTGCCCTCTAATGTTCTTGTGGCCTATGAGAAATTGCCGCTAGGTGTGAATGTGTGTGTGTGTGTGTGTGTGTGTGTGTGTGTGTGTGTGTGTGTGTGTTCAGGCCCTCGTGATGGGCTAGGGACCCATTCAGGGTGTGTCTCCACCTCATGACCAGTGTTGCAGTAATAGGCTCCGGATCCACCGCTACCCTTCCCAGGATAAATCAGTTCCTGATGATTAATAAATGGTGCTACTGGCTGCTAGTGTGGGATTATATCTTCTACAGGGAGACTACTAGTGAGATCACTGCACCCCCTCTAGTGGATGAATAAAGATTGCTAATAACTCCTGGGCAAACAGGTTTATATCTTTTGCAATTTTCAGGCTTGAGCCACAGTCATATGCTTTTTTTAATCTTCATCTTGTAATCTTAATCAGTGCTTAGGCCCCCACCCAGCAGCATGCACCCCACAGGTGGAAAACCCCTGTCTTAATTATATCGAATATCTCTTTCACAAGGCATTGGTTTCCCCACCACAACTCAGCAATATCAGCATCCTTTAGCTGGTGATATTGTGATTTGATCTGATTCTAATTATTCAAAAATTCTTGTTTTGTGTTCACTTTTTTGTCATGCAGTAGCTATTCTTAGTGGTGAATCAAATGACATAAAAGGATCAAATCGCTTATTGAGTTGCCTTTCAGTATTCTCAGGGTCTTGTGCTACACAAATGTTGTGTTTGACAGAACATCGTCCCCTTGTGTTGGGAAAGTGACCTTGGTAGTCAGACAAAGCTCTGTAGACAGAACAAAAAAATAAAATCCTAATTACACACAATATATGGTATATAATCTAGCCATGGGGGTCACAGTCCAGTGACAGACAGGTGACCTCTGTGGAACAGAAAGTAGATAAGATTAGAAAGGATGAAGTTAGGAAGGCTTTGAAGAGGATGAAAAAGAGGATGAAAGGCAGTTGGTCCTGATGACATCCCGGTGGAGGTCTGGAAGTGTCTAGGAGAGGCAGCAGTGGAATTTTTAACT
>CM074946.1:21149429-21162172 GCA_037577455.1 Pangasius macronema
ACTCAGAATTTGAGTTTTGAGAACATGGGCTCCAGACTTCAGGCAGTCACTGACTGCAAAGGATTTTCATCCAAGTAATAAAATTATGGTTATATTTACAATTATGGCACTTTGTCCAAATACCTTTGAGCCCCTGAAAATGAAGGCCTATGTCACTATTGTCTTTAGTAAATAATAGACATTTTATTAAATTCTATATTTTAAGTATGCTAAAATTTGGATGGATGTAAGTTTACTTTGAAGTGTTGAAATAAAAACAGCTTGTTGGTGGACTCTGGACTCCATGGCTTCTGGATCCTACACTCTCAGATATATCAATTGCACAATTGCTGTGCACACAAAGACTTAATGGTAATCAATATGAGAGCTCTGCATTGACCAAGACATCAGTCAAGTACAGAGCAGGAACAAGGAACAAACAGGAAACAAAGAAACACACACACAGGAAATCTGCCAGGGAACACCAGCCCACCTGTTTCAGTCAGACAACCCACTCCCTCATTCCCTCCATCCGGAGACACTCATTCTCCCCAAGGAGAGGAGGATGATTAGAGAATTGCCAGAGAGTTTATCAGCCCTGACTTCACCGCTCGTTCTTAACTGTCCCGGTCATCTTCTGTGTAATTAAGATCCTGCAGATGATGGAATCCAATATTATTATTCATTTCAATCCCAGTAAATGTGTCGCTCCCCCTTACCCTTTCCTTCGACATTCACAATGATTTAAAATGTACGCTAACATAAATATTAGCAAAGCAATTTTTTGGTGAAAGTCATGCTCTATATCTTTGCACACAAACATTTAAATGTTAATGATGCAAACATGTTAAATCAAATCAACCTCCTTTATGTGTGTGTGTGTGTGTGTGTGTGTGTGTGTGTGTGTGTGTGTGTGTGTGTGTGTGTGGGAATAAAAGTCACTCTGATCAGAAGAACGTGAATTAAAAGGAATCCTCCAGAGAATAGACTGGATCTAATTATTAATATTCATGATTAATTAGAGCGGGAGGAGGAAATTAGGCACAGAGGTTATTTTTCATGCCTCTGAAGCAACCAGACATCTTTTGTTACCTGCATTCTTCCGGTGCCTGTGTTTCCACCGCGGCTGTGGGAACAAAGAAATCCCATCTACAGCCAGGCGATGTCTTAAAATGAGGGAATCTAAATAAAAGTTGCATTACAACACAGATAGAAAGCAGAAGCAGACTTGGAAATGAATTTGTCCTCATCTAAGCACTGAGAAATAATAGTGAAATGCATTTCAGATGTGATTGAAAAAAAAAATTCACAGGCTGATAAACACAAGCTAATGAAAGAAAACGCATTAAACATAAAACTTGTATCAGAAGTTGGAAAAAATATTGGATTATATATTTTGTATACGGTTGAAATGACTAACTGGCTAAGCGTTTAAGTAGAAAATGGATTTTCTAATTAAACCCTCTTTCTGTCAATAAACCACACTGTTACTCTGTTTAAAGATGAGAGTTGAACGTTAATTGGTCATACCTCTTTAAGCAAAGGACACACAAAAAAGATATGCAATTCCTTCAGCATTAAAAAAAGTGTGTATTTTAGAATTACTCCACAAACCCAGCTCACATGTATTACATGCTTCACTTTGTCAATTTCACTCGAGTACTTTTTCCCCCCTTTTTTTCAAGCAGTATTTACCCTTGGGAGAATAAATCATATGTGAGCGACTGGACGGCAAACAAAGGGAGGAATCTCTCGCTCTTTCGGTTTCCCGCTCTGCAAACCTTTCACCCAAGTGATTAATGGAATGTAAAATTCATTCATCATCACTAATGTCCCTTTCCTTAAGATACAATTTATGCTGATGCAGTGGAAAAAAATAGGGGCATACGTGTCCATGCCATGGTGCAGGATCAACCTTGAAACTTGCAACGCCTCACACACACACACTGAACATCTCTTTATGGGAGACCCTTGGGCCATTAAACAGTTACTAGAGCTCCTCACGGCGATGTTCGGCGATTCAGATGTAGGATCACAATCTATCTTAATAATCTTAACAACCAGAAAGGAATGAGTAACTATGCAATAGGACATCAGAGTAGACGCCTAAAGGCATTTGAGTGGTATTAATCTTTAAGATACAACCCATTTGCATATTTAATTCCTTCTCTTTTCTTTGTTTTCTCTTCTGACCAGTCTTACTTCGACTGTTGAGTCTGGTTAGAGTGTTTCTCAAGTTCACCTTAGAGACTAGGACACTCTTTGTATGTGAATGCCTGATTTTTTTTCTTTCTTTCCTTCCATCTTTCTTTCCCTCTGCAGTTATTAGGCTGTCAGACAGAGGACTGCACTGTCCATTAACCCATATCTCATGCCGAGGACGCTGTACTGATGGAAAACACAACATGCATTACTGAGGTCAGTGCCATCTCCACACACATATACAATACACAGCTTTGTCCTTTAATGCTTGACTCATACATATCCTGTGTGTTTTCTCCAAGTCTACTACAGCACCTCATGTCTCTGCAGCTATAAACCACATACACTGCGGCAAAACGAACTAATTCTCAATTCTGCACACAAATCTGGGTTACATACGCAGCATGGTAGTCAAACACACACAGACACATTTTTATTCCCTCTGGTGATAAAGGGCTAGCAGAAGAGTTAGTGAGAGAGTACACAAGACTTGAGGGAATAGAAATACATACATAGGCAAATATTTTTTATACATGAAAAGCCTTTCAAGTAGACTGTGGTTACAATCAAAATGCATTGCAAATATATGTACTGCCACTCAAAAGTTTCGGAACACACTCGGCCTATATTTTAGCTAACCAAGAAATAGGTATAAGTGAATCAAGAAATGTTCAATATCAAATGTTTAGTGAACTGTGAAATGTTAGAAACTGCTTCGTTTGATTGGATCTCAATCTAATCTAATATCAAAGGTCAAAATCGTTAGCATGCTAATTAATTCAGCCACTACATATTTACGTTTTACAGTTAATACTAGCGCTATTTGTGAGTCTTTTATCTATCGGCTTAACAGGTTTACTGTTCAAGTGCGCCTGTCTTTAATAAAGCACTCATTTATAGTGCAATTAAGATGTGAGAGTGAGCAGCTAATAAGGCCCTCAAAGATTTAGCTTTCCTCGCTAATCTGGACATGCTTTAGCTAATGTTTTCCCCTGTTTCGTGGTTACTTGGTGAAAGAAGCACTAATTTTATCATCAGTAACTAAAATCAGAGTGGGATTTTTCTTTTGTGAATCTTTCTTGTAATTTTACTCTCATACTTTAAATAAATGCGAGAGTTTATACTTTTCTACTTTAACTTGAGTGAGAAATTTGAAGCTGTACTTCTACTTTTACCAGAGGACTTAACTGTAATTTCACATGAATTAAAAATTTGACCATTTTTTAAAAACCACAGACTTTCATTACATGTAAGTAAATAAAATGCTAATATTTGTTTCACGATCCTCTTCACCATTACCATTTGATGAAGCATTTCTCAACAACACACATGTTTACTTCCAACTTCAAAACGTATTTATTCTCTCAGGATAAGGTCTATAGTATTCAGGTATATGATTCATATGAATTTGTTTTATTTAACACATTTCTTGAAGACCCTGAAGTTAATTATTTTCCTATAACAGTACATCACAGTGTTTTATTCCTCTTATACCACAGCAATCTGCCAATTTTTAACTTATTACTGAATTATATTAACTCTTTATATATTACCATATTATATTAACTGTTTATAGATACATATAGTTGTAGAACATCCAGGAAATAAGCGAGTTCCTGTCATCCTGTACAGTTTAGCAGCTAGAAGCAGTTGCTCCCTCATCAGCCTCGCTCTTTCTCTTTCGGAGGTTGATAACATTGCCATTGGAGACTCTTTCTATAACTGTTAAATAAATATATCCTTACAGAACCTTCACCATATCAACAACTGTACATTTCTACAATTGCCATACAAGTTCCTGTGTAAACCATTGCTGCAGAAATCACAACATTAGATTAGAGTGAGTGCATTAATATAAATCTGTGATTGAATTACAGCTGCCACTACAGTCAGCACTGCTGTTAAAGAAAATCAAACCAGCACGTTCTGACCAATCAGATTCAAAAATTCAATGTTAATGTTAATTTGGCTGACACTTGTCTTTAAATGTGCTATATAATAAAAGTGACTAGACCTGATATGGAAAATAATAAAAGTGACTAGACCTGATATGGAAAACTTTTTTTTTGTTTTTTTTTTTGTTTTGTTTTGTCTTGTTTTCTATCTGGAAAACTTGTTTTAGTCTAACTCCTCTGCCTGAGGTCTGACCTCACATAGTGGAGAAGTACTCTGAGTCGGTTTGGACAGGACTCGTTCGCCTCCGTGAAAACCCTTACAGACTGAGCAGAAGTACCACAATTCATGCACATTTGCCTCACCCTGAAGCCACATACTGAGGCTGTCACACTGAGAACTAAGCCTATGAAAAATGAATGTGGTGGTGAGTGTGTGTTGCTATTTTGGGGTAAGAAAAAAAACTCAGAAGATGGACAATTGTGTGGTTCTGAGCTTCTGGTAATCAGACAGACATACTGTTCTCACAGCAAGAAGCATGGTGGAGGAAAGTTTGAGGTTTGGACCAGCACACTTGCTTACACAAAGACGGATAAAGCCACTGTCCCCAGCAGGCAAGTCCCAAAGCGGATTTCTGTATGTGATAGGAAAAAGGACCACCTTTGAACCTGATGAAAATAATGAGTGGGGAAAAAAGGGTAAAGAGAATGAGCATGGGGAAAAGGAGGAAGTGGGAAATTCACACAACAGCAGAAATTTACATACATGTACAGCGATAATTGGCTAAGCACCTCAGGGCCAACATTTCGGGAGAGCTTTGCACATTTTAAACTGGCTTCAAGCTAAAGTAAGAGGAAGAGATGAGTACGTTTCCAGTCTTCTGAAGAAGAAAATATAGCCAGTAATGCTAATAAGGTATGGAAGAGAAAGCTAAAGAACAGATGGAAATGAATGCACACTATGTTTCCCTGTATATTAATGACTGTGTTTATTTAGTCAAATATAAAGAGCAGCATGAGGGCTTCTTGGCATGGCCAAAATTTCCTTTTCCATTGCTAGCTCATGTCTTGCACTATGTTGCCAACTTACAAGTTTGTTGCACTGAAATCTGGCTCTTTGTTTATTAAAAGATGAGCAGATCTCGACTCCAGCTGCCATGTTTGCGCTTAGTCAATTACATAAATGTTTCAAATGACTGACAACAAAACCAAATGTGAAGACTTTAGCTTGTTTTCTAAAATCCGTTTAACAACTAGTTTTCTATAGCAGTGGCTCCGTTCTCCGTCCTAATATATTATCATTAAAATCAGCAAAAATGTACACAGGGACTTGGATGGTGGATGCACCTCATTATCAGATTAACATTGTGTGTAATTTTTGATAATGTGAATTTTTCTGGGAGGGCATTTAGCATTATTTAGCATTTTTAGAAGGAGTCTCCAGTGTCGGTGTTTTGTAACAGTCAGAGGTAAAGCTGTAACTTTTGTTGTCCACCATAGGAAAGTCTTCAGGATGGAGGACTTAACATGACAAGCTGCATTTTGTTTGTCTTATTAACTTCAAGAGAGAGAAAAAAAGAGAGGATGTGAGAATGTGACCAGTATTAGAAACACCACAAGCAGCGAGCAGAGAGATGCGGCGTGGTGGCATGCCGTGACAAAATTTGCAAATACGTACCATTAATCTTAAGAGGTATCTCATACTCACACTCTAGAAGGATCTAATGCTTAAATCCATTCAGCACACGCTGATCCTTTGGCACATTGTGATCTGACTTGCGTGATATTAACACTGTTTTTAGAGAGAGTTTATGAGTCACCAAATGCATTATGGGAACTGAAGGCCCACTCTGTAGCAGGGGGTGAGATGAGACTGAAGACAGCACGGAGGCTGACAAGGCAGCTGCTGTTGTTATTCTGCTGTTGTCCAGTCTGTACGGAGTATCATGACTAAGTGTGCGTGTGAGAGAGAAACCGGTAGTGTGCCTGGTGTGCATTTGTGTGTGGCATGCTGTTTACGTAAGCCTGAATATGTGTGTGTGTGTGTGTGTGTGTTCTTGTCAGTTCAACTAAGGCAGGGTTGTGAGTCAGGCAGAGGGAAAAAAAGCTGGCCGTTACACTAACTCGCTGCTTATATAAGCCTGAGTGTATCAAGTATTCATAATACTTCTTCTCTTAAAGCCAAGCTGAGAAGAGGAGCAGTGTGAAACATGGAACGGAGTGCTGAGATTACCATTTATGCCGAGAGAGAGACATGAAGGGTGGATCGTGATTAAGCCAAGTCTTCTTGGCTGTTCCTGTCAGGATCAATGGAGATGCTGTGAGCAACGGGCTCCTGGATGGAAAAGCAGAGGAGAGGAGATATCCCTCCCTCTGGAATGTGTCCAAGTGCTCAGCTTATAAAACTGCATCATATATCTTAGCACAAAATTCCAGCATCCTGTTGCCTCTAATCCTTTGGCTGTATGCGGGGAAGTAGGCTTAGAGAGTGTGGAGATTTAAAACCAGCTCAAATATGTTTTTTTCCTGGCGAGTAAAGACTCTTTATTTCAATCTCATATTCAGTGTATTGGCCTTCTGCAAAAAGATGAAATTGAGAAATGATAAGAGAAAGGCAAACGTGTAGACATTGAAAAAGCAGGAGGAAAGAGAAATAAAATACTCTGTATTTTACGTTATTAAAAAATACTGGATCGACAAATGCATCTGGGAAACTGTTTAGAGAACAAAGCATTTCTGCAGAGCAGATTCTAAGCGTGGCGCATTTGTGTACACACGAGCTAACAAAAGGAGAAAGGAACAAAAGGTGGCAGGAGGGAGGGAAGGAAGAGAGCTGAATCGGAGGGCAGCTCTGCTGGGAAAACTCATCAGGGAAGAGAGGAACAGGTGCTTTGTGCCATGTACAAGTGGCACAACTTGGCATAAAATGCCGACACAACAAACTGACCCAGTGGAACACGAGCAACAGGAAAGCGAGCAAAGACAACAGAACAAAGGACGAGAAGGAGGAGGGAGGATGGAGGAGAGAGAAAGAGAGAGACTCTGGACAGCAGCAAAGGAAGGATTAATCATTCCGTCAGAATCACTCTGTAAACAAAAACTGTTTTGGAGTTACATTTGTGTGTTTATTTACCCATTCAGCCGATGATTTCATCCAATTTACGAGTAAAGCAAATTCTGTTCCAAGCACCGAACTGAACACTGAGCATCCTGACATTTATACACACATCCTATCTGTGACACTCTGAACCTTAAAGGAATACGCCAACATTTTCAACCTTATCCATCTCATCTCTAGATATGTGAGATTACCACAGAGAAAACAAATCCCTGTACTGGGAAAAGAATAGAAAATCTGTTTACACAAAAGTCATTTATATTGAAAGTTGAAGGCAGATGCTAAAATCTATCCTTAAATATTTATGCAGAATACATATTTTTGTAAATCACTTCCATGAATTGTTTAGTCAAAGGTTTGCAAAGCTCGAAATCCTTTTATACCACAACGCTCTAGAGTTCTCGATTCTGACCGGTCAGAAACTGTTGATGAATTTCCCAAAACAGCAGCTCGGACAGTTTCACCTGCAAGGCAAATGCACTCATTCTAATACATTATCGTCTCTATGGTAACAGCAACACACATTACCGGTGTGGTGAATAGTTCTAAAAATTCCAGAGTATTCCTTTAACCACCAATCAACCTTTTCTCTGTTGCGAAGTTGTGCTGCTATTCAGGTGAATAAAGGCTGTCTACGGGGATACGGAGTCATTCTCCTTCACTGCCCTTCAAACATGAGTGCAGGGACTGTAATGAGCGCTACACAACAGGTTATGAAAAATGTATATTACATTGTATCCCGATAGACACATCAGCACATTATACAATAATAAAGACCATTTGTTTGCCTCAGGGACTGCATATGTCTATTTGTGTGAGACAGACTGCGACATACACATTCATACATGCAGAATGTCACTTCATATGTACATAGTTAAGAAAAAGACGGTAAATTCCTCCCAAGGGAGATGCATGTAAGCGTATGTGTGTATTGTATGGGGGAAGTAACTGTAATTTGAATTAGGTTACCAAGAAAATAGAAGTATTCCTAATCTTCCTAATTCTCCCAGGATACATTTTGGATTTCCTCAATATTATTTATAATAACGGTCACTCAATATTTGCAGTTTCTGTAAAGCCAATGCCATAGATCATACTATATCCCATAAATAATTCTTGTCTCCTTCACCAAATAATTGGCAAACTGCTTATAATTCAACCGGTTTTAGTTAAAGCTCCATGGTCAAGGCTGCAAGCGTTCTCATTATCCCCGCTCACAGCAAACCATTCCCAAGAGTTTCAGTTCATTATACCGTTTCTCACTTTTTCCATATAATGTATATATTGAAAATAGTTTCTTGAGATTGTGCTCACATTTTGTGATTCGTTTGCTGTTTATAAGAGGTTTAATCCAAGTACAAGTCTGCATACTGGGCTACATTATACTATTTATCAGACCCAAGTTTAACAGTTAATCTGACCTCATTATACTACTAGGGGCTGAAATCAGATCACTGCATAGCTGGTGGGGGATTTAGGACGTGAACTCCCCCAAAATACTTTATGACAGTCCCAAATGGTTATTTCTGGGTGGTTAACAGCTGATAATGTTTTTCGTTTGTTTGTTTGTTTGTTTGTTTTGCGTTTTTTTTTTTAGACCCATGCCACCATATTTAGAACCTATTTCCTAACTGCCACATGCAAGATCACATTTTAGATAAGCTATGGCACCTGTTCAGTAAAAATCTGCCAAAAGCATTATGAACAACATGAATTCTGACAGCTGACATCACGCAGTGATGAGACTTTGTTGAAGTGTCAAATCCTAAATCACACTATTAGGTGATATTTGCTTTGGATAGACAGTCAGTCAGTCAATCCATATCTGATAACAATCCCATAAACTGCAGCTAGATAATTTTAACCCTCTCATCCAAGCTATGGGGTAGTTCTTATGAGAATACATACAGTACCATGCAAAAGTCTTAGGCACATCCAATGACATGCTGTAAAGCAAAGATTTAAAAATAATTAAATTAAATGTTTGTACATAAATAATACTATAAAGAGCAGTAAACAGTAAAAGAACTAAACAAAGTCAATGTTTGGTGTGACGACCCTTTGCTTTTTGAAAAGACATCAGTAGTCTCAGGTACAATTTGTGCAGTCTTATAAAAGCAGCGTATAAGTCTTATAAGCATCTTGAAGAAGCTGCAACAGTTCTTCTGGAGACTTTGACTGTCGCACTCACTTCTCTCTCTCTTCTCTCACTTCTCCAGGCTTCATTATGTTTTTGTCTCAAAAAAAGTGGTCTGTTATGTAATATCATTTACTAACATACTATCATTCTCCTGTAACATTTCATTTTTTGCTGGAAAAGAAATGCTTGGACACATAACATGCCTTTGTACTGACTCAATTATGCAAAGGTCGAAAAACAAACATCTGTAACAAAATTTGCACTACAAAAACTAGGGTGTGTAAGACTTTTCGCACTTTTTATCCAAATTATCCAAACAGCCAATCACGTGGCAACAGCGCAGTGCATAAAATCAGATACAGATCCAGACCAAGAGCATCAGTTAATGTTCACATCAAACATCACAATGAGGGCAAAAAAAGTCATCTTGGTAACTTTGCATGGTTGTTGGTGCAAATGAGGCAGGTTTGAGCATTATTTTCATATTCATATTCAAATATGTCATATTGTAAACAGTCTGGTACACGGAATGGTGTGGAAACAAAAAACATCCAGTGAGCAGTGTTTCTATGAGTAGAAACACCTGGTTGGTTTGAGAGGTAAGACTGGTTCCAGCTGGCAGGAAGGCTGCAGTGTGGTGTTCTGGTGAGCAGAAACACATCCAAGAACACAATGTGTCAGACTTTGAGGTCGATGGGCTACAACAGCAGAAAACCACATTGTGTTCAGAAATCGGAGGCTCCAGCGGGACAGGCTCACCGTTCAACTGGTCTTTTTCCAATCTTCAACTGTCCAGTTTCGGTGAGCCTGTGCACAATGTAGCCTCAGATTTAACAATTTTTCAAGAAGATCTGTGACTCGATATTCACTCAGTGTCACTCAAAGCTTGGTGCTCAGCGTAATGTTCTCATTACTCTAACATATCCAGACAAAAAAAAAAAAAAATCATGGATGTAGGCAGAATGGCTATGGTGAATTGCCTACAGGTGTCAGCAAGTGTGTAAAGGTCTGTGTGCATGGTGACCTGCACTGGCGTCCCATCCGGGATGAATTGCCCCTGACCCTGACCAGATCGCGACCCTGACCAGGAAAAAGTGATTATTGAAGATGAATGACCACAAAGAAGAAACAAGCAGAGATGGCAACAAGTAAAGCTCATCATAGAAAACGTAATATATTCTATTTATGAATAGTTATTGAGTGTTTATTTTGCATTAATATCAGTGTAAATATACTAATCACAGGACCCTAATAACTATTTAAGCCTAAATAGGGAAGATGTTTGTTTTCCACTATAGCCAACACACCATGGCCAATGAGCAGTAAAATCCTGCAAATACAAATACAAACGTCAATCGCATACTACATGTGTTTGTCAATAATGAGATAAAGCATGAGGAATATGGAGAGTAACTCCAGGGGAAATAAGGCTCTGCTGCATGCAGGGGTGATTATGTAAATACATAAAGCGAGGCATCGGGACCGCAGGCCAGCAGGTAAACTCATTTGCATACTACAACGCCCAAAATGGCTAGTCCCAAATCCAGATCTAATGCACAGAAAACACACACATGCAGGCTATAGATAGAATTTTCCCATATCAAAAGCCTGAGGGGATGCTGTCTCCGCTCACACTGACGCCATGACGATTAATGCATGTCCGAATTATTTACATACATATTAAACACACACATATGGCACGGGGCTTGCATACACCAGGTTTTCAGGCACCCAAAGCATGATAGATATTTGTCTCAGGTGAACTGACCTGCTTTTACATACATACATAAGACATAGAGAAGCATGTCTTATGTATGCTAATCCTATAATACTGCTACCTATGCATTAGCTGCATTTGCACATTTCTATCACGCCATGCTAATCAGCTAATCGATCAATCACAACTCACCTTTTTTACGTTTTAAGTCCCTCCATACAGACAAGCATGCACATCTAATGAAAGGCCACACATGGTTTAGCACACATACACTGTCTCTGTGAATTATGTACATTGTAAATGTAAATATTCAAAAGTGAGACAAGAAGCAGGAAGACAAAACAAAATCAGATATGAGTTTTGGGGACGTTCCACAGATTTTAAGCAAAGCTATAAACAGATAAAAAGTATGACAGGTAATTCTTCAATTTAAAATTAATCAGTGGCAGATTTTTAAAGAAATGCAATCTAAAAATGCCTGAAACAGTCAGTTTCAGTTAGTCTAATATAAGATGATAAACTTAATGTGAACCAAAAAAGTGACAATAAGAATGAGTTTTTGATAATTTAAGTCAGAAGAGACACAACTTCATTTTGTTTGTCCTATGGAGAAAAAGAAGGAAAAAAGAAGGCATTTCAGCAAAGTCTGCAAAGAGATACAGGTACAGAACATGAAAGCAGGTATGTTTGTGGTTTATTCTTTGTATAGAGCATGACAGTGTGTTATTACAGAGCCTATAGCACATCAAGGCTTTTCCTCTGGAAGTTCAGCACAAACCAGTTGTCAATCAAAAGGCATGACACACATGCACACGCACACACACAGCTCATAATTCATCTGGTGGTAGTGACACTGTGCTGCTGGGCAAGAGCTTAGCGATGCCGGAAACCTCAGAGGAATTCTAAAGTGAGGTCATTTTGCTGCACAGGATAGCACACACACACACANCACACACACACACAAACACACACCAGCACAAAATATATGCACTCATATACATGCATATGTAAACACAGGGATACATGAATTTACATTAAGGAGCACTGCAGCCAAAAAATGTAACCGACAATATATCATTTGAAAAAAAAAAATGCCTACAGTACTTAACTACATCCACAGTGATGCATTAGAGTGCAGATCAAAATTTCTCAGTATGAATATGTAGGATCTGAAGTGAGCAGGCAAGGAAAGCAAAGAAGCTCCCCACTGTGGGATCAATAAAGTTTATCTTATCTTATCTTATCTTATCTTATCTTATCTTATCTTATCTTATCTTANTTTGGGGATTAATAAAGTTTATCTTATCTTATCTTATCTTATCTTATCTTATCTTATCTTATCTTATCTTATCTTATGTTATCTTATCTTAAAGTTTTCATAACTTCCTATTTTTGTGAGGACATTTGTTCCTCAGACAGACGTTTAAAAAAAAAAAAAAAAAGAAATGCATATATGACTCACATATATCCACAAGTATGACAAAATCAACAGTAGTCATGATGCAATGTCTATTAATTAATTATGTTTACAACATTCCTACATTAAACATTTCTATTAGTGCCTTAAATATGAGAAAAATTATTGTATGTATTCAACTG
This sequence comes from Pangasius macronema, assembly GCA_037577455.1. Lineage (NCBI taxonomy): Eukaryota > Metazoa > Chordata > Actinopteri > Siluriformes > Pangasiidae > Pangasius > Pangasius macronema. The sequence goes on from CM074946.1 coordinate 21,162,077, forward strand.
ATATCATGAGACAATTTTTTTGTGTTACACATAAATGGACAAACACCAACATAAAACTTTTATTATTTATGTACCTAAATCTTTTAAATTAGCAGT